>OY728147.1:1478416680-1479666680 GCA_963277665.1 Viscum album | reverse complement strand
TACCTTTGGGCTTCTTTGATTAATTCATTCCCTTTTCCTAACAACTCGACCTCCTATTTTGTTGTTCTTCAAGGAACACTTGATCATCGGAAAACTCCATTTCCACCGTCTCCGTACATCGAAAAAGTTTTTCATAACTTTTGAACTCACGAGATGCTAATTCCCTTCGATATTTTGGCTTTAATCCTGAGTAAAAACAGTTTATTTTTCAATCATTATCTTGTATTAAATTTAGAGCATACCTTTCTAGTCGCGTGAACTTTTCATCATAAGCAACCACTGAGTCATCACCCAGCCTCAATTCTAGGAATTGTTTTTCCGTCCTAAGAGAACCACCGAAGGAAAATATTTCTTATGAAATATACCTTTGAATTCATCCCAGTCAATATCATCAATATCTTCACTATCACTGATATTATTCACCATTGACCACCACTGATTAGATTCACCTTCAAAACGGTAAATAGAGAGACAACCCTTTTGATATTCTGAACACAACATGTCATCAAAAATCTTTTCCAGTGCTTTAATCCACCCTTCTGCTAGCACAGGGTCTGATTATCCTCTGAATGATGGGGGTGTTGCCTAATAAATTTCTCCACTCCTGACATGTTCCTCTATGGTTGATCTAGCTGATATCATGTATGGATACCACAACCAATTATAGCCTGAGTCAACTATTCCATCACTGCAACAAACTGTTCATTTCGGATTTCGACAGTCATAGGTTTCCGATTTTGGAAGGTTTTTTTCCTCCTGATTTCATCCCTACATAGCTACCATGTTTCCTCTGTGTAAAACCATTATAAACATACAAATTTCTTAGGAGAAGCAATATGGTAATCTTTAAATTCTATATCATTTTAATCATACCATAAATTATTTTATAGACATGAATTTTACAATATTTTAACTCCTAATGTTTTCTAAACTGACCTCTAATACCAACTATAATGCACCAGCCTTAAAAAATTACTTAATCTTGAATTAAATGAATAAATCACATTGAGGATATTTTCCGGTTTAGAGATATAGAGAATTAGGCCATAACTATTACATCTCAAAAGTTACAAAGTAGACACTTATACTCAATTTGCAATTTTTTCATAAAATAAAAACTCTTGAAAAAAAAGAGTCATGTCTAGTTCCATGTTTTAGACAGCATGAATTTCCATGATCCCATGCTTAATGAAATTCCACTTTATATCATGTGAAAAAAAATTCAAAATCATGGGATGAGCATAAAGAGCTCAATAAGGAATACAAAAAGAAGGAAAATATTAGTTTTTCAAAACAACAGGTAATCCATGAATACTTTAATATAAGTAATACTTTCCACCTTTATGAAGTAGTGAATACTCTTCACTAAATAAAAGATCACTACCTAACCTTTTGTAACCAAAAGATTACCCATATAAAGAACCCATATTATATAAAGGTAACTTTTAACATAAACATAATTAAATTGAATAACCATACGGTCGACTTCCACACATTTAATTAAATGGAATAGCCATATGGAAGAATTATATACCCAATTCATTGGAGGTTATAACGTAACCATCCATCCTGGTATTCACGGCACCACACGTCATTTGTTTTACCATGTAACCACCCATCAAATGTCCAAGTACCATTATAAAATCATAAGACATAAAACAAATATAAAGGAAAGAAAACATTTCAACATTTCAATCACAATATATCACATAAATATATTGTTATAACAAATCCATTATCAAAACCATTTTAAAAACCAAAATACATAATAGAGTATATGGAATTTATTTTCTTTTAAGACATTTCGGCTTGTTGAAGATGCCAAAGATCAAATAATACTTGCAGTGGTAGAAAGATTGTTGTCACTGTGTACGTTAAAAGAAACATTCATTTTTTTCGTTTAGTAAAACACATTGTAGAAAAATATTCCCTTTGAATTAAATAATATGTGGAAGGTATTTATACAGTATATAAAAGAATGTCTTGTATTAAAACAAAATATGCCTCAATGAAAGAAGACTGAGACGAAGTCCCTTACCTCGTGCCCGACTTGACTCCATCGTTCATTAATCTCGTGAATAATAAACTAAAGTTAATTTATACATGATTATTAACCTTTTTCAATTTTATTATTCCTTTTATATCACTTATTTCTATGTTATATACATTATGTAATCATTTAAGTTATAATGTTCATTTTTTCGATATTTGGTACCTAAGTCATAAATGGACTTCTTATAGTTACATGTTGTTCATGTGGTCAAAGGATCATTATATCCAGAATGATATTAATTATTTGGATATCATATATATTATATATATCCAGAATATACATGTATTTATAATAGTACATAGCATTTAAAGGTAACAAATGAAATGCACCATTCATGGAGACAGTAAGCTGTACGTACGCATGAACGCTACTTCCATTTATATTTCATATTTAATGGAATTATAAAATTTTATACCTAGTATTATTATAATTCCATTATTTTATCTTATATAATATCATTAATCCTATCCTTTATAAGTACTGAATATGGTATGAACAAGTCATATCACTTTGAGGGGGTGGTATTCCGCACTTCCTCTAAAGAAATTATCGTGTTTACACATAATGGAAGCCATAAAGGATTTCTATATAAAAAAATATAGAAGCATAATGAAAACTTAAAAATAATATATTTCATATATAAATACAGTGAGATCTTAATGTCCACCATGAAAGGTGTTAAAATAAGATTTAACAATCTTCGTTTCAGGAGGCAGTAATTCACCACCCATAGAAACAGTATGTTATTTAACCATTAGATGGAGGTGTGTGTAAGTGTAAGTAGAATACATATCATAAAAATATATATATATATATATTGAGTATACTGGTTTTATTGTGGGTTCAAATAATAATTAGATAGTGGTGAGTGAAGAAGGAAAATAATAGGATGAAACGTGACAGAAGACATTACCGCTAAATTGGGTAACTCTTTTTGATTTAAGCCAAAGGCATCCTTGGGAAGACATATGCACAAATTGAGGCTTCTAGGCGTAATAGAGGGGTGTGGAGAGATAATATGATCAATATTTGGACGATCCAAGGGCTTGAGGGGTGTGGGTAATGGGGTAGAGTTGGGGGCCTTTTATAAGAGGGAGGATGGTCACTTTTGGATAGTCTTGAAATGTTACTTTATTATAAAATGATTTTAGTATTTTAAATGTCCCACAATGATATATTTAGAGGATAAGGTGATAAGGGTTCTAAATACACCCATAAAATAGATTTTTGACAATGTTAAGTCTTAGATTTTACATTACCTTTTCATTTTATTCAAATCGTTCATTAATGAGGTAATCACTGCATCATCATCATGTTATAAATAAATTTATTAATTTAATGTCTAAAAATAATAAACAAAATACCATGATTTAGGGAATATTATTATTTTTCACTTTACTATTTATAGTCTATGAGATCATTTATGTAAACAATATTAAAATTGTTTTACTTAGTTGTTACATAGTTAGGATAAATTTTCCTTCCTTAATAATAATATGTTAAAAGGTCACTATCACACAAAAGTGATTCCATGGGGACCCTATGTTGGAAAATGTTATCCCATGTTAGTAAATGATACATCCAAAAGGATATGGACACATTTTGGGGTCATTTTATATTATTATGATATTATTTTATTACCCTTAACCACCCGATTACTAATTAATCATGATAATTAATGATAATTGATGTCGTTACTATTCATAATGTCCAAAAACAAAAAAGTATTAATTAAATAACATGGTCCTTATGATTCCAAATATGGAATGAATTTTTATAAATTCCAAACATCTAAATTTCATTAATGAATTTAAATATAATTCCCATTGTCAAAACAAATAGCGTGTTTGTAATAAACAATATTTATAAAAAGAATGATAATTGTTTATGTCCAATTTGAAATTAAAATTAATTTTAATGACCACCATTGGATTAAATGGTAAAAATATATTCCAATTAAACTTTTAAACCAATTAAAAAGAAAAGCTAACTATATAATTAAATTAGATGAAAAAGCAGTTTTGAGGTAACTATATAATTAAAATAGATATATCCACAATAATTGTTGAAAGGGGGTAGATTGTGGATTTATCGTATAAATGTTCAACTACCAATACATGTTAGGATTAAAGTGGCATAAAAGAAGTAATTGGAACTAAATAAGAAGGTGATACATTTTTATGCGTTTAATCATGATTGTTATGGAATGATAAGTTTTAGGAAAAAACTATATGTCTCAATAGTATGAAATCTAATGAAGTCGCTATTTGATGAATTTCATAGTTTATCATTCCCTATTTATCCATGATTTACAATGATGTATATAGATAAAAAAAATTATTTATATTTGGACATTATGAATGGTGTTATTGTAGAGTGTGCATAAAAATTCATTATATCTCTTCAATTTTAAGAGAAAGATTAGTTTTTAAGGGGATGTTACAATAACTCCCTATAATTGAATCTAAATGTAATAAACCATCCATAGATTTCATCATGAGACTCCCCAAAGGGACAATTATATTTTGGTTTTAGTTGTTTCCATTATGAAATCATCACACTTCCTAATAGATTAATTATATTTCTATCTTGATCAACATTATAGGATGTACATTAAAACTGGGGTAGGTTTTCATGGAGAATCACAATATAATATATCTAATAAATATTTTCGGATTTCCTTAATATTATGGAGAATTATTTATATGATTTTGGATACAGGGATGAATTTCATAACATTCTATTATCATCATATTGATGTTTAGACAGAGAGGACCATTCAAAACCTATATGTAATACTGAGTGATTTCTCTGTGGATTTGAATATGGGTTAGGATCAACAACATCCATTAGATGAATTTTATTACAAAAATACCTTCCACTCAAGATTTCATATGGATCCATACAATCATCTATAAGGTAGGACATGAAAAATTAATTTTTTTAAAGAATGTGGTTCCTTGGTACAAGAAAAAATAACAAATTATTATATAGAGAAAAGGATTTACATGAGTCTAAAGGATATGAATATTATTACAATCTTTATCATAAAGATGGAGTAAAACAATAGGAAGGTCATCCAACCAAGTTATATCATGGTTTACTCCCTTATTATAAAGACTGTCAGTAACCATGTTCGCTTCACAAAAGGAATGAGTAACAAAGTATCTAGTATCCAAAAGTGAATCATGATTGTTCATCCAATGGGTAGAAAGCGGTTAGGCAATATGCACCTCACCATTCCAAATAGTATGGAAAATAGTGGACAATTCACTTTCAAAAAAAATATTGTTCTAAACCTTTTTCTTAGTATATTTAATGGAATGGATCACTCTTATCATTTCCATTTTTAGAGATGAGTCAAAAACATAGCTTCTAATGAAAAATCTTATACACTGACCATGGTAGTATTTGAAAATTTCACCACAACCCGTTGGTCCCAGATTTCCTTTACAAGTCCCATCAACAGTAACATTAATCCAACCCGGTAGATGGTTTTTCTAGAACACATCAAATGTCCTCCAATATTGATGAGATAAACATTAATCTTATGTCGACAGAGGATCTAAAAGTCTGCAAAAGTGTTTTTACTGTAACCCTTCTAAATCAAGGCATAATTTCAAATAGAAATGAGGATCCATGCCTAACCTGCATTAATTTTACAGGATAAATTATTCTGAGGAATAACATTTATATCATACCAGATCACATGTGGGACCTCAAAAACTGCAGTTAAGAAAAGATTCGTTATTTTTTGGTAGGTTACAAAATCCTCACAATGCTTTAGTTGGGAGTTGAATGATTCATGAAGTAACCATCTACAATAAAAAAATGTCAAAATATAGTTCTAAAGAGCTAAATATATAGCACCAGATCGAATAGGATGGATATTATCATCTTATGTTGGTTGTAAATATGAAATTTAGTGAAATGTTTAATCCAAATATAATGAAGACAACCCTCAATGCAGAATATATTATAATATATACAACAAACAGGAGTAAACCTCTAGGGAACATTCCATGGATTTTCAATGAAATTCATCCAACAATAGTTAATAACATAATTTTAAAAAAAATGGTTGTAAAAACTTTTGGAATCTAGCACGTCATTATGTATAGGTTCCCATATAAGGAAATCATCAAAATTGGAGTAGGTATAATTCCCAATAACATGAATAACATTAAAATGAGGCTTGATGTTAACATAATTAAAAAAATCATTGAGTGTTTCATTGGTGTTATAATGATGATTTTTGGGAGGAAAAAATGAGATTAATGGAACACCATCCTAGTTGTCTAGAAAAAAGTTTTAGGGGGATTTAGTACAAAACATACATCTAGAATTATTCAGAATGTTGGAAAAATAATTTCTAATGTACGACCTGATGGAAGAGGTAATATAATTCAGATTTCTATTCTTTACTTTATTAAATAATCTTTTTTATAATATAAATACAATCATTGTTGTTGTGATAAATCCTCTCAGTGATTCTGGCCTGAATAGAATCATTTAAGTGTTAAAGGTTTTTAATGGCCAGACCACCCTTATCTAAAAGATTATAATAAGTAGCCCAAGTATTGGTCATAAGCTTTTATTTATTAGTGCTTCTAGTACAAAAAAATTTATTTATGTAAACATTTATTTTCTTAAGGAGACTAGAAGACCATTTATAAACCATCAAAGAATAACCCATTTTAGAGATAATTGTAGATTTAACAAGACAGATTATTCCAGCCATAGAGAAGTATTTACCCTTCCAATTGTAATTTTTGGTGATTATTTGGTTAAAAGTGGTGGAAAATGAACTGGATTAAGGTATTCCCTAAAAAATGGTTACACCAAGACAAGTAAAAGGGAAAAATATTTCCTTGATTCCTAAATAATGGATGATATTACCTATTTAATTTGAAGTAAAATCTTTCCCAAAAAAATAAAAAGGATTTATTCCAAGTGATTGTATGACATTATATTTGTTTATAATGAGATAAGGAATTTTTTAGATTATTAATATTTCATTTATCACCTTGAATGGATAAGATGTTCTCATTAGCGTATAATTAATTCATGGCCACATTTAAGTTTCTGGAATCCGGAACAGGTTTAAGCTTTTTATAATCATCAAGGTGAGTGGGAAATATTCTTTTGTAAAATTTTCCAATTACAAAAAAATAACGGAATATAAGGGATCATCTCGTCTAACTCCATTGGTGTATTTAAAGTAACCCTTATTGGAACCATTGAGAAGGATGCAGATGGAGAATGATTTCAAAAAAGGATCTTACCCTACTGATGAATATATAATTAAAACCAAAGATCTGAAGAAATTTGAAAATAAAACTCCTATAATTGATATCAATGGATTTACAAATATCATGTTTAATAGTAATTTTTACACCCCTCATAGCATTGTTTATGATGTTTGTACATTTAAGGGAAAGAAAAATGAAATCTTATATAGAACTACGCTTGATAAAACCAAATTTTTTCCAAGAATCAAATTTATTGATTATATACGTGTGTCAATTATAAATAAGATTCATGATTATTTTTTAATGCACATTAATAAGAGAAATAGGTCAAGAGATATGAACCACATTGCCAATATCCACTTTCCGAATTAAAGTAAGAAATTTAGAATTTAGACTATGGGGTACCACACCATTGGAAAAAAAATGTTTTGACTAGTTTGAAAACATCCATTTGAATAACCAATAAGAAGTTTTGGAAGATACCATTAGAGATCCAATTAGGGTCTCAGAACTATTAGAAATAGTGAAAAATTAGTTTCATTTATTTCATAATCAAGAGGGTTGTGTAAAAGATAAGTGCTCTATTCGTCATTCACTATAGCCAGAATGAAATCATCATGGAGGTCTTTCTTGAAATCCATACCACTAAAGATATTGTAAAAGTAAGAGACCACAAGATTATAAATGGCCTCCTTAGTATCATTGCGAGTTTCTTCATATCTAAAAAAAGTAAGAGGTCTACAATCATTCTTCATTCATTGGAGATAGTTTTATAATTTAGTATTTCTATTACCATTTGAGGGCCATTTAGTTTTGAATATTATGTTATGCCTGTTATATTTAAGGATGAGAACAGTGTTGAGTTTCATAGAAGTGTTCCTTTCATGTTGAGGATCCAATGAAAAATAAGATCTATTAGTGGTTTTTGGAAGTTGTATAAGTTCATTTTCATGAAAAAGGTGTCCTTGTCAATTTTTAGATTTAGAAGTACCCCAACCTTTAAGACACTAGTTAAAGTGATTTAATTTTGTGATACATTATGATGCATCTTTTTAAGGATTCATACATGGTCAATATTGTTTATGATGTTATAACACTCAGGTTCAGAGGACCACGCATTGTTAAATTTGAAATGAAGAATGGGTTTAAGAAATTTGATAAAAAGATTGACAATGATGGGATAATGATCCGAGTTAATCCCTGGAAGGGTAATTATAGAGATGGTGTCCCATTTATCCAGAGCGGAGATATTCATAAAGGATCTATCTAATTTGAAACAAATATACCATGTTGGTGTGTCTTCTACACCATATGAATATAGCATCATTGAGGCTATTTTCCATAAAATTACTATCATAGATAGATATTTTATATACTCTTGGAGAGATAGAATAATGGGATGGGTAAATTTTATTCATTAGAGCCAAGAATCGCATTAAAATCACTTATCATGAACTAGACATCATAGATTTTATTAGCTAAAAAATAAATTTCATTCCAAAAGATAAATTATTTCTTGATATCTATTTATATCATAAATCATGACAAAAATTGCTCAAGCCATTAAAGGAAAAACCACATGTAAACATCTTATCAAGATCATTGAATTCATTCACATTCTACAAAGAGAAATGATAAAAAAATCCAAATAGATTCATCATCGAGACCATCTTTGCATACAGGAAAGAAATATATCCATACAGGAAAAAAATAATAATTTTCCAAGACAAGTTTATTTTATGTTCATGATTCACGACAATTTCAGGTCTATGCCTAATAAGAACAATATTATGTACAATAAAGGAATCAAAGATAGAAATACCCAAAAAATTAAAAAAAGAAATATATTCATTAGAACCTTTGTTTTGGGTGAGAATGCCCTTTTTTTGAACTACCCTAGCCCATCCACATATTAGATCTTCTGATGTATTGATTAGTGATTGGACTAGGTTTTTTCCCTATTTAATTATAGATGAATCATATGATTTATTATGAGTACATGTAATAGCGTGGACCTGATTTATTTCACCTGCTTTAGATTTCAATGTGGTATCCACTGGGATCTCCATTGTGGCCATTGAGGGATTTTCAGTCTAAATATTGGAAAAAATGTAGAATTATTAATAGAAGAAGGGTGGTGTGTTTCTTCTATATCTGATATATCTTTATATATAGAAAATTATAATTTGAAGTAACATTTATAACAGTATCCAAGGGAACCAACCCTATCTATTCAAAAGCTCCCATAGAGGACTGGATAACTTCATTATTGTATTCCAAGGCCACAAGGCTATCCACCCATTAGGGAATTGTAGAATCAATTGAACTGCATCAATTTGTTTTAGCAGATTGGAGGCCAGAACCCTGTGATTTTGTGCGATCCTAAACAAGATATATGCAAGTATAAAATTCAACATTACTCTCCCTTGATCTCTTGATTTAACTCCCATAGGATGAATCCACAAGCCCTAAACCAAGCTTCCCAGAATTTGTAGTGGTGTCCCTATAGGGGTCTCGATAATCATTTCATCATAGGACTGCTTAAAGGAATACATGACCAATTTTAAAACATCTTCTAAAATTCCTTGATCAACAGTTGAATTCTCTTATTTATCCAAAAGATCATCACAGGTAGTACCAGAGTTCTCTCCCAAAAGTGTAGATTTCTTCACCTATATTTCATTCTTCTTCTTGGATGGTTCGGGTTTATCAATAACAGTTCATTTCACATTCTTATTCGTTATAAGTTATTTCTATTCATTATCCATTGGTTTGGAAACATGACCATTTACAACCCTACAGTTCACAATTGACTTCCAAACAACTTCACATAGTTCGCAGAATGGGGGTTTTCTCTCAAACTCAATGCTAACCTTCGTTTTTTAATCTTGAGCATTAAAACTAATAACATATGAGTGATTATAGACTATATTGACCTCCATCATTACTCATTCATATATCCAATCTATGCAGATAATTATCATTAGTAAATTTTTAGGTGAGTGATTTTGTATGAGACTGTGTCATTACAAATCATGAGGTGAGAGAAAAACCTATTTAGATTTTGAAATCTATCCAAAAATTGATCCATGTGGTTCCTATAATAATAGGGATTAAAGGAACAATATCATTTTAATATTTTCATAATACCATGTTTGAGATGTATATTCCTTAATTTCCAAACACAATCATGATCCTCTTGTGATCTTAAGAAAATGTGAATGTAACCCCATCCTATTGGAATTAGTATCCAATCAGTGAAGACCCAAATGTGGGCAATTCATGGTTTATGATCTGAGGGTGACTAGGTTTTATCTCTGTTAATATATGAAATGTGACCCATAATAAAAATCAAACACATTTGTGTACACTATTAAAGGGCCTTAGGATCAACCTGTACTGTGAAGTGCACATCTTCTAGTTTCCTGTAAATGGATTGCATCATCAAAGTAGTTATATTCTAATCAGTACCTTTGAGAGAGTCAAGGAAGGAAATCCATTTGGATCATTCAACTAGTAGGGTTTCTTCATTTTGAACTTTGAAACCACGACCATGAAGCCTCATTACCATTTAGGGGTGAAATCCTCTATGATTTACTGGATCTATATCATTACAAAGCTGACATCATGGTCATTTCATGTAATCCCTAGGAGTTGGAAGGGAATTGTCGGAGAGAGCACCCGATTTGTATTTATTGGGAAACCTAAAAAACTAATTTGCTTTGGTATTTAAATGTAGAAATAAAACTATTGGAACCTAATATATATAATTAAATGTAAGGGAATGTGATATTTATTTCACAACATTCTATGGAGGAATAGAGTTGACAATAAATCTATGATTTCAATCATCGTTGAGAACTAGTGATTGAATTTTGTGGAAAGTAATTTCTATGAATATTTCCAGTAATGAAATATTTGGTATTTTCAAATAAGTTAATGGTGATGAGGTAGAATTATCATATCTTTTCTATCAAAGTGAATAAATTTTAATGGAGATTCTCCTTAATGGGAGATTAATGTAACTCATTTAGATTATATATATATATATATTACTTGAAAATAAACAAGAAGTATTTGATAATTTTTTTTACATAAAATCCCATGTTAGAATGAACTATGATATATTATAACATTATAGTATAGTTGTTAAATTAATGGTCAATATGATTGAACTATTTCTTTAAAAATATTTATAAATTATGTATTTAATTAAAATTCATATATTAGATCAAAATAAAAAAATTACCTAATATTATGTGATGACATTTTTTACATTATTAATATGATTTCTTTAAAAAATATTTTTATTTTATTATATGATATATTAATAAATTTAATATTAGACACCTTTAGAAATTTTATTTTATAAAAAAAGATTTACTTTTGAAATTATAATCTCAAAATTATCTTAATGTGAAATTTTGTTTACTTTTCAAAAATGATTCTTTTTTAGTTAATATTTTAAAAATATAGATTTTCTAGAAAACCATATTCTCTGTTAATGTATTTGTGAAAAAAAAAATTAATGTTGATTTTAAATATTCATTAGTTATTTTTGAAAAATCATTATACAATTAATTTCATTTCAATAAACATTATTATTAATTTTTCTAAAAAATAAATTTTTTACTTAAAATTGAATTTTCTAGATAATTTATTTTTTTTATGATTAGTGGTTTTGTTATTAAATTATTCTTATCCACATTATGTATTTAATTTAATAAAATTGAATCCATTTTTAGAATTATAATTTACCAATGTTGCAATGAGGCCAATTTAATTAATATTGGAAATTAATTTTAAAAATGAAAAAAATAATTTATTGCCAAATTTATTGTCAAAAAGAGTTTACTTGGGGGAAATATGAAATATATGTATTATTTTTAGATAAAAATTCCTAATTATTATTTTTAAAATATATTTACACCTTATTTACTATTTAATTAAAATTATTTTCTATTTGAAAAAAAATGCACAAGAAAAAGTCATCAATGTATTTCAATGTTTTTTAGAATTCCAAAACTGTCTCCCCCCTCAATTATAAATGGAACCCCCCTATACTCTATTCTCGATACTTAAAAATCCCCATATTTTGGGAAATACCTAACAAAATAATTTCATAATATCACTCCCCGCATCCTTGATGTAATTATTTGATAATAATTCTATCCTTTCAATGAATATGGTGTAATCTAAAAGCATATTCTCAAAGAAGGCATATAATCAGAACTGAGTACATTCAATTGTATTTATTAGATCTCCTTCTCTAAACATTTGGTATTGACTATAACAAGATGAATAAAATATCGTTGTAGATAAAAATATGTTATTATTAATATTTTCATAACCATTTTCAACCCCTTTTCCATGAAATGGAAAATGAAAGTATTACATGTGCAAACATTATAAGTACTGCCTCCACGAAGAGATATGAGTCATTTTCCGTCACTGTCCTCGATGGTCACTAATTATGAAGGATTCAATTTTTATATATTATATTTATGAAATAATTTTGTTTATTTAGTTATAATATATTTTCAATATTTACATAACCCAATCTATTGGAAAATAATATTTTTTCTTGTGCATACGTGTGGAATAACACTTCAACAAAGTGACATGTTTATTTTTTTCATTTATCAATTTCATCCATATTAATAAAGGTAGTTTTAATGATGATATATTATATTTACTATATAGTAATTATTTTATAAATTTTATTTATTATTTAACTTCCTCTTGTTCCACCCATCTAAAAGTAAAATCTTTACTGATACATATGTATAGGTATAATTCTTTCTGAATTTTGTAATCCATTTAATGTTCTTATAATAGTGCACATTCCCTCTATTTTCTTTATAAAATGATTGATATTTTCATAAATATTAATATAATTTTTTTGTCACGAATATTGTTGTTCCATGACCATATTATTTATTAAATGTTTTCAATAATGTATTTAATATTATCAAATGATTAATAAAAATATATTTTTTCACATTTTAATATTTCAATAAAAAGGATTAAAAGGAATCTTTTTGTAATTTTATCAACAAGTTATTTTGTAAATGAATTAGTTGTTGAAAAATTTAATTCAATAAAATATTTTCCCACCATCTTCACAACACTTTTCCTTGAATCATTCAATATAATATTCAATGTTTGTGATAAAAAATATTCCCTAATATTATTTGAATTATTTAGATTATAAATTGGTGAATTTAAAATTAAATTGGTATTGTCCCAATGAAATGTTCCTATGATATTTTAATGATATTTTCATCTATGAAAACATTCATTGATGTTACATATTATTTATATGGGATTTTATTTCCAATAATACCATCCTTATTGTTTATTTGGATGGTTATATATTATGTAGATGGTATATTAATGAATCCTATTTAATTATCAATTTGTTATGATATGATGAAAATATTAATGGTTTCATGACCTTATTGTATTCATATGAAAGGATTGTGATTATGCGATTTTTTAGTATGTTTTAGTTCTCTAATGAATTAGTGAATGTGATATTCATGTCTTATGGGATAATGATGAAGCTAAACGTCTAAATTATTTCAAAAAGCTTTATCAAAATAAATATATATTAATATGATTGATTCTATCTATGGTTAAATGATTATACATGGATAAGGTTATCAATAGATTTATTTTGATTTTTATATGGGTGTATGATTGCTTCTATCTATGCTCTTAAGGTATTCCACACACATAAATATGATTAGCTATGACTACACAATTATGATTTAATATTCTTATAATGGAACATGCTTATGTTATGGATCAGGCCAATTGAGTACTTCATGGAAATAAAATTGATAATTATTTTATATATGAAAATATTTTTGAGTTTGTTATTAAATATTTTTAGTGTATGAAACTTTTATATTATGATCATACACATAATTATTTTATCAATCACTTTTGTCAATATTATACATTCTTATGTTTTATGTCACTCGGTTTTACCCTTACTGGGCATTAGAACTCACCCATTCTACTATTTTCAATCCGTATTTCTTAATGGATAGATTTATGTGACATGAACCTATAAAGGTGCCTTATATAATGAATGGTATTTCATATAATGAAGATTGTACATAAATAATATGTTTTTGAAATTAGTCTCTAATTTTATTAAATTTTTAAGGTTATGATAACGTATTTTGTGATATATATTTCATATTAATTTAAATGACATAATATCAATGTATGTAATTCTTGGTACATTATATCCTTATATTTTTTATATTTATTTTTGGACCATTATTTCTTTGATCATTCAACTAGAGTACCAATTTATATATCTTTTTCTTGTTTGACATTATATTGTATAATTTAATACATATTGGAAGTTATTATTTATTATGGTTAACATGTAAATATGATATCCACCTTAAATATACATTAATATTGTAGTTACATTAAATATATTTATACTTTTATTATTTATTGTTATATGTAATATTGACTTTATGTCATCCTAATGAGAAATATAAAACCTCATTATTTTTAGGGAAACATGCATGACGAATGTGGCACTAAATATGGTCTTGGTATAGATAACCAATATAAGGACGCTATAATGTACTTCCATATCCTTCCTTATTTTATTCTTACTAATTAGGATATAGTAGACCAAATATAGGATTCAGTCAAAATCAATGATAGTCCTTATCCAATGGTGTGGTGAACATATATATCTTTAGTTTCTTTATTACAAGATATATGATCAATTCTCTTGGTCATTTCTACTATAGTTGAGGTTATTTTGTATTAAATATGATTATTCATGTATGTTTTTTGATTTATGGTCCTACTATAGGCCTATGGTTTTCATATATTATCATTTATTCCTCATTTGATGAACATAATTTTCCCAAATAATTTATGTGCTTTCTGATTATTGATCATTATCATTCCAATATGAGGTTTGATAATTTAAATTTTAAATATAAACATATATTGTATTTTTATATATAACATTATAATGCCATTGTTTATAATAATAATTAATTTCTATTAAAATATTATTATTTAGTAATATTTATTTTATTCATATATATATCTTGATGTATTTATTAATATTATGTTATCAAGTAAATGTGGAGTTATCTTATTATATGGGACTCTTAAATTTACGATCTATGAATATCGTAGTGAGATTAACTACCTATAAATACTAACACTATCATTAGAGTCAATAATTTAAATAAGATGTGTTATGAGATGTCTAATAATAATTTTAGAGACCATCCACATTGAATCCATCCTATTGAGTTTTATAATTGTAAAGATGATAATTCCCAACCAATTTATTTACTAGAACCTCCGGTAGACCCTATAAATCATATTGATCAATATCATCGGGAGAGTATTATCCATGTTATTCATTAAATGGGACCGATATCTCTATGAGATATGGATTCCATTCTAGATATGACTATGGAGTTGCAGTTAAAATTTTCACTTATAGTTTCTAATGTGGGTGGATTACAAACTGCCAATATTTGGGTTGATTCATTACATAATATATTTGAACATCTTGATGTAAATCACGATATTTGGGTGACTAATTTTATGTATATGATCCAAGTATCGGATAATGACTTTTTTAAATCCTAGTTTAGGTATATTAACATGTGGGAAAATATGGGAAGGGCGTTCCAACATAATTCATTGAAAATTTCATTACGATGATTTTTAATACTAATTGGTATCTAAATTGTATTTATTTGGATTAGGGGATCCTTTCAATGATAAACTTAGTATAATATTTTATGAAATTTATTTTTCATACTCCCTCAATACTAATTGTTGAGATAAGAAGCATTGAGAGATTTGATCCAATATTTTGTGAACATTTTCTAGATTATTTCTTTTCAGTGGATAAAAATAAGAAATCATTGTAAATAGAATCATAGACAAGGATATACCTTCTAGTAAAACTATATACCCTACTGGATTAGGTGTAATATCATCATGAAGCTATAATTGTTATTTTGTATATTCATATAGATGTGGTGATATGAAGGTATGTCATGTTCATTGTTCATCTTAATTCAAATGTGGGAGGACTCTACATGAATGTTATTTCGGTGGTTAAGTGGATAATAAACGAATATAGGTCAAGTGGGGGCCTAAATATTATTGATCAAGCAATTAAATGGGTAATAAATAGTGTTTCAAACATATATTAGTTGGTTAGTGGGCCAGGTTATAGTATATCATGAGGATTTGTAGTTCAATATTCTATATAACCATATAGTGATACTTGTAATCCTTCTTTTCCAATAGTGTATAGAAGTGTTCATTTTACATTGGTTGAGTATAAATAGTTTAATAGAGTTCCTCAAGGTATCTAGATAATTAGAGTACTGTTTTATAGCATCCTAGGCTAAACATACATGAATATTACATCATTTTAGATGAATATTCATCACATTACAAAATTGAATTCCCAACAACCATAATAGTTTTGCGTCTTTGAAATATTGGAAATTATTATTCTAATTTGGTGAGAGATATTCAATTTCTCTCATGAATATCATTCCCTTTATAACTTATATTTAAAACATTTCATTAAAACATAGGTAATGGAAACATAATAAAGTGATAGATCACATGCTAAATAAAGGTAAAAAGAAAATATATCATTATATGATCATTTGAAAGCATAATATAAGCACAAGGCTATGTGTTCAGGAATATAACATACAAGATTCATAACCAAACATTCATAGATGATAAACATGAAGCATGACATAATGATATGAAGTTCAAATTAAATGAATCATAATATAATAAACAACATAAATCATGAGATCATATCATAGGAAAAAGACATAGATTTTCACCATAAACATAAGAATAGAAACTCATATGTCACCATTTCTTACCAAGACCTTCATATCAAGTTAGGATTTGGATAAAAACTCATTCTCCTCCTTAACCATTAGTACTCCTTCCTTTTTATCCCATTTTTCATTCTTGGTATTCCCTCAAATGTACCGACCTATTCTGCGAATGTGATTCCATCTCATGTACACTCTTGTTTTGGGATTGGGATTACCTCCAATGTGCCCTCTTGTTTCAGTCATGATATTCCATCCTATGTACCATATTAATTTTATCTGAGGATTCCCTGTTGTGTTTTCACATGTTTGAGGAATGTGATTCCCTCTTTGATACACTCTCATTTTGGTATCGGGGTTCCCTCCTCTAAAAATTCTTATTTCGATCTTGGGATTCCCTACAGTGTACACCCTAATTTTTGCGTTAGGATTCCCAACAATATACCATTTTTGGTTTAAATTATTTATTATTATTTAATTAATCAATGGGATATAAAGGTCTAACCCGTCAAAAGTTGATATCATATGTTAATTTTCCAAAAAAAATAACAAAAATTTTATCATATCATGACAGATAAAAATTGATGGGTTTTGTAAATATCTTATTATAACCCATGAGATGAATTTTTTATTATAAAAACATCATCATACTATAAATTATCAAAATATAATGGCTCTATAATCACTTCATCATTAAATAACTCGAGAGAGTAAGCGAATTTCATAATCATTTTATCATGTTTTAACCTGTTGATGAAAAACTAGTTTAATAACAACATGACATTTTTAGATAAACCAGTAAAATAAATAATAATAATGGTGACTTTATATCATATTCATTGTAAATAATAAACTATATAAAATTTTTTCAGTATATATGGTGATGGATTATGAATGATCACAAGGAACACTTCTAATGAAAAATTAACATTCTTCAAAAATTCCAATTTTAAAACATAAAACATTTTCAAAATCCATTTCTTTGAAAACCATAATTAAAACATGTAATTGAAGTTTTTTATAAAAACTATAATACATTTTTGGATTAAAATATTATTTATTCATTGAATAATAATTTCAAAACATTAGTCTTTTTGAAATCCATTTTCTTTGAAAATAGTCCTTAAAATGTATAATGTAATCATTGAAATCATTCTGAAAACATTTTTCCATAAAAACATATAAAATAATGTTCAATTTTTTTAGAAAAAAATTATTTGAAAAAATAATTAAAAATAATAAATGTACATAATATTAGGAAATATATTCCCCATTAAAAAATTTCTCTTGTAAACTTTCAATAAAAACTTCAACGAAAGGAAATTCACGATGTTGATAAATCTGTATATTCTAAACATTAATTTTCTACATTAAAAAAGATTAGAAATGTGACTCCAATGGCAACCCAAAAGAATATTCCATTTTAAAACCCATTTTAAAGGTAAAAAATAGGTAATAATTTCTTTTAAATATCATATGATAAAATTCAAACATTATTTAAAGATTCTTATAAAACATTTATTTTTGAAAGAACACGTATTTTGACAGATGGTAGAGACAAAGTAAGATTTTATTAAAAACGCTTTATTATTTAATATAAGGAACAAAGAATGGAAAAAGGGTACGCTTACATGATGATGTCATTAATAAATATTGGGGAAATAAATTCAAAATATTTCAGTGGATATGGATATTAATATTTAATCAATGGATAGATAAACAAAAATAATCCTAATAAACAATGTCATTATAGTAATAAACTGTAACAAATTTTGTAACTTTTAATCATAATCCCAATGAAAAAAGAAAATTATATATATATTAAAATATTATTAAAACAATAATATTAATGATATGAAATTCCAAAGGTTATTGTACACACCTTTCATAAGAATATAGGTGTGTAACAAAGAATGATTCTCGACGAAGAAAAATTGCTTCAAAATTACTTTACCGTTTGGGTTTGAACCATAAACCCCATAAAATATAAAAAATTAAACTGATATACAAAAACCAATAAATTTAATTATATTTTGTATATAATTTTTTCATGGGTAGTATATACACCTCACAAAATAATAGAATAGTAAATATGTGAAAAATGTCAAATAAAATAAGTTATGTTTAGAAATATCCCATTACCACTTCATTAACTTTTGAATCATGGTCCACATGAAAGGATAAAACAAATTTAAACTGTTAGTATAATGAAATATATTACAGTCCTGATATTATATTTAATATGCATGTTTATGCTCCACAAAATAAGAATAAGTGGTCAATATAGAATATATTTCACATAAATAAAAGTTATATGAGAAATCTCATACATTAAGTCTTGACTTTCTTCATTCATTTTATAAGATCATGTTTTATAAGTGTATTTTTTTTATATATCGATTAATAAAAAATATTCTTATATTTAATACCATAAATTATTTTATTAAGACTTTATATTAACCATTTATTAACAATTTTTGTTAATGTTTCATTTTTTTAATGTCCATTTTGATTTAGGTATATAATTAGAAATTTTATTCATGATCATATAAAATAAATAATGATGTTCATATTTACTTATTTAAAAAATTATTTAAATATCATATATATTCATTACATAAATATATATAATAATATATAAAATATATAAATATGAAATGGAATACACTTTTCATAGAGACGGAAGGAAATACGTACGCATGAATGCTACTGGTGTTTGCTTATCGTGTTAAGGGAAACTAACTAAATGGAATATAATTTTTTATATATTATATATATAAAAAAATTATTATTTCATTTATATCATATATTATTACTAAACACTTCCATAATACATTCCTAGTAAATGTTTGATTGAATATTGTTTCTTTGAGGAGGTGGTGATATACACGTCAACAATTGAAGTTATCCTATGTTCAAAAAATGGAATTCATTAATGTATGTTTTATTTAAAAATTATAGAAGTTAAAATAGATACTTTATATCATATATATCAAATATAAAAATTATTTTAATCATAATTTCAGACCATGGTATGTGTTAATGGAAAAAATGAATACCATCGTTTCACATGGTTGTTTCCCACTGTACACATGGAAATTAAGTTTGTTACCCATTTGTTGTAATTGTGGGATGGTTTTTTTAAAAGTTTAGAATAAAAAATACTCATTATATTTATAATTATTATTATATTAGGTAATAATCAAATATGAATTACATAAGGGGTGTATAAAAAAAATTAAACAGAAATACATGTTGAAAAATGCTACCTATTTTTCAGGAAACTTCTTTTGGTTTGCACCAAAGGGCTTCTTTGGATGTCTTTCTGCCAAAAATGAGGCTTCTCAAATGAGTTAATATATATTGGGAGATTATTTACATTGTTTTTGGACATGAAAACTAGCTTTAATTTTGTGAATAATTGAGGGGGATTTCACTTTTATAATGGAGGAGGAGTTACATTCCTGTAAATATATAAATGTGAGAACTATTAAGAGGTCTCCCTTAAATGATGAGCCTCCAATAATTTTGAATTCATGGTAAATTGTACTATATAATGTAAATAATTCTATATAATGGATTTTTTACATGTTTCTCGGTTATTTGGAATAATAAATTTATGACCATCTACTTAAAAATTATCTGTTTACCTTAATCATTGTAATTAATTTTTATTACATTCCCTAGTAATTTTGGTCAAAAAAATATTTTGAAAATATTATAAATTATATATTTTTAGGATTAAAATTATTTAATATTTTTAAAAAAATTCTAATAACATATTTTCCTTAAATTAATTTAAAATTAATCCTGTATATGGGATGAAACAATGGGGTTTTTAAAAGTAAAAATATTCAAAATATTGAATTGATTTTATGTTCAATTTAAATGTGAAATTGATTAAATTGAATATAATTGTATTAATTAGTGTAATATTTATATAAATTAACTATAAAAACATTAATAATATAATTTTAAAATATAAATATGTTATATGAAAAAGAAATTTTCAATTAATATTATTTGTTTTTCACTATTCCCCACAAAATGAAACATTATTGAAAAATATTAAAAATTCACAAAAATAAAATTTTGAAATTCCAATTTAAAAAATAAAGATAAAATTTTTAAATAAAAATAATAAATTATTGAAAAATTATATTTAGAAAGGGTTCTCCATTAAAATGTTGTCAAATTAGAATTTAGAAAAAAATTATTTATTAATAGAATTGAATTTGTTATTATCAATATAATTATAATATGTCACGTGATTGTAGACAACATTTGATTGAATTTTCAATATTTTAATTTTCTTTAAAACATTCATCAAAATTTAATTGTTCAATTTATTAGGACAAAATTTTCGTTGTACATAATAAAATATTTTTCATAGAAAAAGAATTTTTTTCATTCAAATAGTTTTTTCGTTTATTTATAACTAGTTGGAAATAAAATGATTCATTTTAAATACATTTTTATATCATATTTATATAATTTATCTTATCATGTTTATAATATCAATTCAATCTTTTATATGAACTCTATAATGATATTTTTTAATAATATTAATAGTATATTGTAGTTCAGTAAAACCTTTCATTTCAAGTAACCCAAGATAACGTAGGAACTAAACATTATATGTAAAATAACCCAAACATAATCTTAAATGTACCAAAATATAACCTATGTATTTTTTGTAGTGTAATAATAATGCGGTGTTTCATTAAACTGATTCTAAATTACTGATTTCATATAACTGAAGCTACATTCAATGTTACGTGAATTTCAATATATTAAAAAGAATTAAATATTTCAAAAAAATATTTCCCAAAATCTCATGCTGTTACATTATACCCCCCTTAAAATTAATTTTATCCATCGAATTTTTTTAATTTTATCCATTATTTAATACATTCATGTTCCTTTAAGAGATATCATCATTATAAAAATGAATACTAAATCCTCCTATACAATTTGGATGTTGAGGCCATAATTGTTACCCAATGTAACTCACAAATTATTTTATGCGTATGAGAATAAAATATTAAAGTAAAAAAATTATTATGGAATATAAAACAAACTACCATGTTCTAAATAAGAGTGCTAGAGAAAATGGTCATGAGAATGTTAACGATCACAAATCCATAACCAAAATATTATTGAAAAGGGTTATTGATATCATAAAAAATAATTATAATAACACAAAATTTTATTTCAAGAAACTCTTCCCTTTCAGTGAATATTAATCATTATAAGATATAATTACACAATTTCATGACAATTTCTCCCATTATTATATGTTGATCAATTTTCACATCATCTCTTATTCTAAGAAATGAACGTGATATTTTCATTCATGAAGAATTATATAATCATGAGACCCATAAAGATAATAAAAATTTCATTCCATATATCTTTTTCATTCATTTCACAATTTAAATAAATCCATATATGGAGATATACTACTTTATTCTCTAACACATCATCAAAAGCATAACATTACCCGTATCAAAAATGGTTAAGCTTATAACCCTTACAAATTATGAATGTCCAGAACTATAGAAAGAAGGACATGATATTTGAAACAATTTTTGAAAATGACCCCCCATATATCATAATGAATTAATATCTTATTTTCATTACCACACATGTGAATACCTACCTAAAATATTCCTTGGAATCATGGTAATGGTCTAAATTACAATTAATCCTTATTGAAAACATATAGGATTCCTTATTCCGAAGATTATTTGTTGTATTACATAAATATAAAAATGTTGTAAACTTCATTGACCAAAGAATTAAACACATATTAAAAAATATTTCATTAGATCTAAATTCAAAATCACTTTCTAATTAACTTTATCTGCATCATCATCTCCTTATCCATATTAAATATTATTTTTTCCTCATCAGGAACATGTTAGAGATACCTTCTCATAATGTAACCATGACATAAATCGCATTTATTTGTCATCAGTATAATGTATCCGATTAACTAAAATCTATAATGAATCACCTCTATAAAAATATTTATATACATAATGATTAATATAACATAATCCATGAATTCATTAACATATATATTCCAATCATCCAACATTATTCTTAAACCATTACTTTGGATTCATCATCTTGTTCCTTAATACCCCTATCATACTATATGAAATATGAATCATTTCTTATGGTTCCTAAACCAAAATTTAATCATGCTTCCAACATTTAATGTGAATAATAATTTTGGACCATCCCATACCATTCGCATTATGCTAATAGTCTATTTATCATTAGAAGTATAACCAATACTCAATCCACCTTCTTGAGTCACTTTATGATATTTTTACATATGAAACTGTTTAAATTAATTCTCATACTTTTAACAAATGAATCATTTATTGTTATCATATATCATTTTATTTCATACAATAGACTAAGAGAACAATTCATTGTGTGAGCAACACTTATCAAAGAAAAAAAACTTTATAATGAAAATTTACATAAAGGTGTACTAAATCAATAATTTTACTTTAAATGAATGAAACTATAGGCTTATCCATAGAAACCTCCCTTGAAATATCCCTAGAAATGACCCTAGGGATCTCAATAACGTTTTATCATCTTATCTTCCAAATTTTGACTATACCATTCTTTTGATACCAACTTTAGGGACTCGGGATTAACATATATGGATATTATATACTTTTATATGAATATTCATCACATTATGAAAGTACATGCATGATATCCATAATATTTTAGTTTTTTGTCGAAAATTTTAACACATTATTAAAATATATGGAAATATCTTCGACATCCCTCAGAACAGACTTTTCCCTTTACTATTCCTAATTTAAACTATTATTCATAAAATGTGGAATGGAATCATAAGAAAGGATGAGATCATATTTTTAGTAATTGTAAATAAAATTGATATCAATCTATGATCATATGAATTCATAAGATAATAATATGGTTAAGTGATAATCAACCTGTCTAACAAGGTTCAGACCCAACCTGTCATAGATGAAAAAACGGTGGCATGGAAAAAATGATTTGTAGTAAGAGGACATCAATAAAAAGATAATAAATAACATTAATAATGAAATCATATCATATTAATAAAAAATCGATTTTTGGAATACACATAGTAATATAATATGTTATTTCAAGGATTCCTACCAATAACTTTATACCATGTAACTCTTGTGGTAATCACATGTGTACCTAATTTGAGCTTATGATGCCCTCCCATGTACCCTCTTGTTTTGGGATTGGGATACCTTCCCATGTATCGTCTTGTTTTGGGATTGGATTTCTCTCCTTTTTAACCTCTTGTTTTGGTCTTGGTATTCCCACAAGTATACCTTCTTATTTCAATATTGGGATTCCCTCCCACGTACCCTCTTTTCTTGGGAATGGGGTTCCCTCCTATGTACCATCATGTTTAATGTGTGGCATTACCTCATGTGTACCATATCATTTCATGCTTGGGTTTCAATTCAATGTACCCTCTTTTTTCTTTATTGGGATTCCCTACAGAGTACCCATTGAGCTCATAAAACATTTTTCATTACCCAATGAATTAGGGGGACATATGGGTCTCACCCATGACATATTGAAATCATAAATAAAAATGAAATAATATAATAAAACATTTATCAAATCATTATAATAGATTTGTTTCATAAAATTCATTTCATAACCCAAGATATGAAATATGTACTATAAAAATTATATAATATTCTATCTTTTGAAAAGGAGGCAGTTTCATAATCATTTCATTATTGATTGACCCCTGAAAGAATTGGGATTAACAATAACATTATCATTGTATATCCCATGTAAGATAAATGAATCTAATAAACAACATGACATATTAATATAAATCATATATAGAATGAATAAGAATAGTTTACTTAGATTATTTCCTCAACAATGAATAATATATATCAATGGATGTCAACATATATGGGGATGTATTTTGATAGATAAAAATGATCATTTATGATTGAAAATATTCATTCATAAATAATTCTTTATAAATAATGAATCATTTTTGAAATCTATTTCTTTGAAAAACACTTTGAAACATATTATTTATTATTCTAAGAAAACCTTTAAAAACAATATTTAGGAAAAAATGATATATCTTTTGAAACAATATATTTAAAACAAAAAACCTTTTAGAACAATTTTCGTTAAATATAACCTTGATAAATTAGTAATTAATCATGAAATAATTTTGAAAATTGTTTCCTTGAAATCTATTAATAAGAACTGAAAATATTTTGGAAAACATTTTATTTGATTACCACTATAAGAAATGAATATAAAAAATATTATGGAAATAAATTTA
This sequence comes from Viscum album, assembly GCA_963277665.1. Classification (NCBI taxonomy): domain Eukaryota; kingdom Viridiplantae; phylum Streptophyta; class Magnoliopsida; order Santalales; family Viscaceae; genus Viscum; species Viscum album. Next base: position 1,479,641,138 of record OY728147.1, on the reverse strand, counting down.
ATTAAAATAATTAACCATTTAAACATACAATGGAATATTCAAATAAATTATAGTCATCTTGGACGATAAATTTTTTCGTACTGAACATTCCTTTTGCAAAGTATGATTTTTAGATAACCCATTTTGGATTGCACCAAAGGGCATCCATGATTGGATTTATGACCAAAGTTAAGATTATATATTGATAGGAGGGATTTTGGGATATTTTTTTTTTAGGTATTTTTTGTGATACAAAGGTCTCCAGATTTGTGAATTAGTGAGGGGTGAGTGATCATTTATAGTGGAGGTGTGTAATTTTTGTAAACATAAAATGTTAAACAATATTGATTGGTCTCCCTTACATAATATACTCCCAATAATTTTTAATATTATATAAAATTGAGAAAATGGTATAATTATTCCTTAAAATGGATATTTTACACGTTTATATATTATTTGTCTACCTAATATAATGTTTAACTACTAAGTCTCATTGTTTTTACATTATTCACAATAATTAATTTTAATTACTATTAATAATATTTTTTGTAAGAAAATAAGTTTATGATTGTATAAATTATAAAATAAATTATTAAAAATATATAATACAATTTCTTTGATTCTAATCACATAACTCGTATATATTAATTTAAAATTAATCTCGTTGACTGGACAAAAGAACAATTTTTTTAAAGACAAATTATTTCAAATTTTTGAATTGTTTTATATCCAATATCAATATTAAAATTATTATAAAGAACTAAATTTTATAAATTGATATAAATTTTATCAAAATAAAAATTATAGGAAATTAAAAATATAATTGAACTATATAAATAAATTATATGAAAAAACATTTTTCAGTTAAAATTCAGTTTTTTCACTATTCGTCAAAAATTGAATCTTTTCAAAAAAATCCAAAAAAGGGATCCAAAGTATATTTTGGTATTATTATTTCAAAAATAATGTCTATTTTTTAAAATATAAATTTTAATACTTCCATATATTTTATTTAAAATGGGTTCATCATTTAAAGGCATTATTATCACCTTTCAGAAAAATGCATTAATATTAATATGTTTTGATTTCTTATTATCATATACCTATAAAATATATTATATGAGTGTAAAAAAAATGTTATTGAAATTAATATATAAAAAATTTATTAACATAATTTATAAAAACTGGGGTTTTTTAAATTATTGAGATAAAATTTTATTTTGAAGAAAGAATAATAATTTTAATTGAAAAGGATTTTTATTTTATTTTAAAATAGTCCTTACATTAATTCAATCTATTTGATATCAACATGATTAATTTTATATACATGTTAAAATATAATTTTAAAATTTTATTTAATATTATTTGTAACTTCCATTCCAATGTTACAGTTGGAGCTATAATAATATTTTAATAACAATATTAATATTATATAGTAGTTCATTACTACATGGTCTCTATTTTAATTTATGAAATTTGATGAACTTGACATTGTGTGTATCAAAATAATTTTTTTGGTGTTTTTACTAAATGCTAATATAGGTGTTTAGTTATGTGAAAAATTAACTTGGTTTTGTGGGAAACACAATCGAGACATAGTGATTTAATATGACCCAATATATATTTAGTTTTGCATGACATAGAGAATATTAAAAATAATAATTACATTTTAAATAAAATATTTCACAAAATGCGGAGGTTTTACTGTTACAGAGGATCTAGTTTAGGATATATTTATATTGTGAAGTTGATCTAGGAGATCATAGTGAATGTGCTTTACCCATTTATGGAGATATTTTAATGTCATCCTCTATTTATTCTAATTTATTTGTATTGTGTTTATACTATTTATTTATATCATTCTATTTTTTGAGGATATGAGGATAATTACTGAGATAATTTTTTTTATATTGTCCATTGAAACTCCTTTAGGGGTTTGTCATATATATTTCAAAGATTTCAAAAAAAATTAATCAATTTGAATATATATAGTTTTATATATGATATTTTATTGGATATTTTTATTTTTGATGTGATAATTGTATTTTGGTAGAATAAATATCAATATCACATAGAATATTATCATATATTCCCATCTTTCACATATTTTGAGAATTATTTCTATAACCCTAATAGATTGTTGAATTTATTTGTAGTTTATTTTGGACCCGACCATATGTAGTTTGGGATGATATCATCCATGATTTCTAATGTTTTATAGAGAGAGGATGATGTGTTTTAGATGATATGTAATCCAAATGCAGTGAATATATAGGATGTCTTTCCAATGGTAATATCAATGCAAGAACCTAGGATTGAGGTTTGATTGAGATTATGTGTTTTATGGATCCCATGTCTATTCATCTTTATTAGATGAATCATAAAAATTGAGAGGGTTACTATTTTAATTAAATGAACATGAGTTAAAGGGATTGAAGATATAATCATTCCCTGCTTGGGTTAGTAGGTATAATTTTATAACAAAATTTGTGTTTTACTGAAATTTTTTATAGATTTTGTGTGTGTGAACCATGTGATGGTTGTAAACATATATCCCCCTCTTTAAATGGATGACCCATTTATCCAGATGAATAGAGACAATAGGTTTTCTAAGAAAGAAATGTGGTTGGGTTATTACTAGTTAAATCTGAGGCCTTATGATACCCCCCAAACTAATTTCTAGATAGGTTAATGAATTCACCATTACAGTTTATGGCCCTGATGAATCAGTGCATCCATCAATATACGAATTCCTTTGTGGTTGTTTTCATAAATGATATTCTGATGTAATCGCTATTTCAATAGGATAATTATATCCATCAAGAGATCATGCTTCACATACTAAGAGTGAAATGGTTACTTTCAAAACATTTTAATTCTCTGTTATTGATCAATGGCGATATCTTCATTTGTTTTAACATATACTATATAGGAATAATTTATAACTTATCCATGTTGGAAGCACAAACAAAATTACAAATAGATAATGAGTGAAATCTAAGGGGTATTATTTCTATGAGAGGGCCAAATAGGATTATAAGTTAAGTTTTATATATATAACAGTATTAAACTAACATCAGTTGAGTATAAAGCATGACATGAATTGTGATGCGTCATTGGGTTGTCATTATGGCATTCAAATATAGTATATGTATATAGTCACTTATAGTTGAAGTTTGTTTTGGACATAGGATAATAAATGTAAAACCCATGATTTTAGAAACATTGAATGTAGTTCAAATATTTATATATCGAAGTCATTCATATTTGGGTGAGTATATTTTTTTTAATGAGCTAGAATAGACTAATGTATATCTATTCAAAATATAACAAGAAATTTCATGTTAAAAGGATGGTTGAGTATCACAATCATTTAAACATATATATTGATAAAACACATATAAAGGGTAATTGTAACATCCCTAAATGATACAGGGTTAAATGACTAAATGATATGACTCATGTCACCAAGGTGCACCTTCTTTTTCGGGAGGCTACCTAGTTATAACTCCACAGTTAAGCGTTCTTGGCCTGGAGTACTGATCAGGATGGGTGACCTTCTGGGAAGATTCCCAGGGTGTGTGTGAGTGAGGACAAAGCACACTGGAAAGGACAAGTGTTGGCCTGTGGGGTCTATCATTAGTCAGATGACCCGTTCATGCATGTGGGTGGACCCTGGGGTGGGCCCCATGTGTCTACGGGGTAACTGGTGGTACCTGGTCGGTCAGAACCCGACGGTCGTGTTAAGGTGGGGTGTCTATGCTGTCACTGGGACCCTGTTGTCACATTTGGTATCAGAGGAGGAACCCAGCCTTAAGTGTGGTGCACTACCTGGGTTGAGATATAGGGCCCACAACGACGACGTTGTGCTCTAAAGGGGGGGGGGGTGATTGTAACATCCCCAAATGATACAGTGTTAAATGACTAAATGATATGACTCATGTTAACAAGGTGCACCTTCCTTTTCGGGAGCCTACCTCGTGAGAATTCCACAGTTAAGCGTGCTTGGCCTGGAGTAGTGATCAGGATGGGTGAATTTCTGGGAAGATTCTCATGGTGTGAGTGAGTGAGGACAAAGCACACTGGAAAGGACAAGTGTTGGCATGTGGAGACTATCATTAGTCAGATGACCCGTTCAGGCATGTGGGTGGCCCCTAGGGTGGGCCCCACGTGTCTACGAGGCAACTGGTGGTACCTGGTTGGTCAGAATTTGACGGTCGTGTTAAGGTGGGGTGTCTGTGGGACCCGGTTGTCATAGTAATTTTATGGTTTTTTCTTTTCATAGATTGGCCCAAGTTCATGTGGGAAAGGAGTCTTGTTGTGACTGGTTGTTGATGAGAATCATTATTGAGATGCATCATAATTTTCATAAGTGTCAAGGTAGAGGGACATTTATATTGGTATTTATTAACTCATCTACCCTTAAGAGTGTTAATGGGATCCCAATGTATTATTAAGATAATCTATTGATGAGTTAAGATATATATAGCGAGGAGGCTCCACCTAATTGGTCCTTGTATGTTTATGGTAACCTTTATTTCAATGGTTGAGTTTCATTCCCCATGAGCATGAATGATGATTTTTTGTCAGATTTATAAACAATAATATATGTTTCTCTTATGGGGCTTACCCAGATTCAATGTAATATACAAGGTATATATCAATGTATTAGGTTAAAGATTTAAATTTTTGGTTTCATCACCTAACACCTGAGCAGTTAGTGGTTTACGAATGATCATTAATGACCTGTAAGTCCCCATCATGTATTTAGTATTTATAATTTTAAATAAGAATATGTTGAGATTATTTTATTGTGGTTGTGATTTTTTTTATGATATTCTATCTATATAAGTTGAAAATTCTAGATGTATTTTTAATTTTAATGACTTGATTTGTTTGATTTTGAATGGAGACATGGAATGACATTACATGGTTTACCAATCTTAAAAGTGTAGTTTTTTATAATTAATCGTTCGTTAGAGGTAGAACAATTATTTGGATGAGTATTGGTGAATTGGTATTATGTTTTAGTAGTTCGGGAGTATTCTAGACTTGTTTTATGATTTTACATGCATGGTTTAGGGAAATATATGCAACGATGATGCTCAAGAGGTTTTCATTTCATTTTTGACTGAGCACACCTATGTTTCATGGAATGTTCATAGTTTTTGGTTGATAAATTTGATCCATGTGAGAAATTGTGATTGTTAGTGTAGTTCTAGAGGAATTTAATAGTTTTTTCACACACTGTCATAAAAAATGTGTGCCTCATTAGAGATAAGAGGGACCACTAACATCATGGTTTGTCAAACCAAGTAGTCTCACTATGTGAGGATTTTGGTAATTTTATGTGATGGGAGAAAAAATCTTTTAAATGTTGGAAAAAATGTGTACAAACCATGGGACATACCATATTTGTGAGGTGGGGCCCGCACGAGCCCCGCCGTTTGGCTCGGGTACGTTCAGTGAACGGACGAGCGGGTTTTTCTATCTTTTGAACCGGTGCCCGGAATCAAATTCTGAGGGCACCGATGAAATCGCAGCGCCGGTATTTTCTTAGAAATTCCTCTTCCGGAGTTGTGTTTGCTCAGACGTGGTTTTTAAATTTTGCGGCTTTAAGTCAGAAATAAAATAAAGTTTGTGCGACAACTTTATTTTATTTCACTTAAGCTGTTTGGAAGCCACTTGAAGCCACTTAAAGACGGCTTGAACTGAGTTGAACTAGATAGGATGCTATCCAGAAATATCCTACCCCCTTGGTAGGATATTTGTGAGGTGGGGCCCGCACGAGCCCCGCCGTTTCTTTCGCTAAGTAACGCACCCGCAAAAACCCGTCAAAGTAACTGAAAAGTCAACCGATGCGTTTTCTTTAATTCTTAACAGACCATTTAATTGGGCGGTTTATTTCGTGAATTAAATGGGCTGTTTCTTTCGTGAATTAAATGAGCTGTTTCGCTCGTTGAATTAATTCAACGAACTGATGGGTCGTTACTTACGCTTTTGCGTTTGTTGGCATGTTTATAAAATAAGACCAACCTAAAAATCCTTTGAAAGGATTTGAGAGAATCTTTGTTTCTTCATCTCCCCGCGAAGAACGCGAAGAACGCAAAGAACGCGAAGAACGCCGGCGACCGGAATTCGACGACGCACACCGAGATCTGCGACGTCGACGAGCTTTACCCGCGACGTTCTTCGGCGACGCCTCTTCTTCCGCAGCCGATCCTCGTTCGGCAACTAAGGTGAGAAACGAATCGTTTAAATTCTCCCTTTTTAATTTCGATATCAACGGATTTAAATTAATTAAATCCGTTTGATCTTGATCCGGAGATTGGCGACACGACGCCGGATACCGCGACGACGCGACGATCTCCTTCTTCCGCGACGAGCGATTCCGCGACGACCTCTCGTCCGACGACGACGACGACAAGGTAGGGGTTTTTTTTTCTTGATGATTCATTCCCGTGTTCTTATTTCTTTTGAATAAAGAACCGGCGTGAATAATTTCAATTAATTAAAAATTGAAATGCCGTTTAAAAGAAAAGGAGTGAACAATTTTTATCTTTGATTAAAAAATTGTTGTAGCCCTTCCTCCCGTTGATTATGACTAACGCGGAGGGTGCGGGTCTAACGAACAAGACCCGGCAACCCTCTGCCGATCTCTTTGTGTGCGGATATGGCGGACGAGGACGAACCGCGCGGCAGGGGCGATCTGTTGATCCTGCAGTGAAGATCGGCCCCCCGGGAGGAGCATCGGCGCAGACGGGAGGCAAAACGGGCCACCGGAGCAACTCCGGCGGCCCGCGGAAGGCGGCGGCGGCGGCGGCGACCGGAGGCGGCGGCGCCCGGCGCGCCGCCGGAGGAGTCCGCCGCGGCCGAGCCGCCGGAGGAGTCCGCCGCGGCCGAGCAGCGGCGGCGGCGAACCGCCGGACCGCGTCCGCGGTCCGGCCACCCAGCACGCGGCCCGCGCGGGCCGCGTTTCTCCAAAGCCGCGGGTCAAACCCGCGGCGGCTCACTCGGCCGCCCGGCCGAAGCCGAGCCGGCCGGTCCGGTCGGCCGGGCCGCGCCCAGGCCGGACCGGACCCGGCCTAGCCGGGTCCGGCCAGGTCGGACCGACCCGGTTCGGCCGACCCAGGGGGGGTTCGGGCCGGGTCGCCCCGGGCCCAGAACCCCCGTTTCGGGCCCTCTTCGGTCTTTCGCCCATATCATGGGCCTGGGACCTCCGATTGACGAACCGTCAGCGGCTACGCGATCCTTGGATCGAGACGGTCGTTTCGGTATATTATACTCAAGGTTTCGGAAGACTTTGGGTTCGGCCGGGTTGGTTCGTACACGAAACCAACCGGGCCCTCGGAGCGGAAACGCTAATAACTTGAGCTACGGACGTCCGAACGACGTACCGTCAGCTGTGGTAGTTTCCTCTAAGTGAGACGGAACTTTTGGCATACTCCGCCCGAGGATCGGATACAGGTGGAGTACGGTCGGGTTGGTTTTGCCCTAAAAACCAACCGGGCCCCTGGGACGAAAATGCCAATAACTCTCAGACCGGGCGTCCGATTGACGCGCCGTCTGTTGCGTTGAGATCCTGTTGTCGATTCGGAACTTTTGGATACATCAACTTCGGACTACGTGTCAGTTGATGTATCAGCCTCTCGGCTCGTGGAGCGGACCCTCCTAAACGAGCTCGCTATGTGCGGGAACCCTAGCGCTGGCTGTGACTTCGACGACAGAGCAGAGATCCTCCGTGGACTGCGACGACGACAGAGCAGAGATCCTCCGTGGACTGCGACGACGGCAGAGCAGAGATCCTCCGTGGACTGCGACGACGGCAGAGCAGAGATCCTTCGTGGACTGCGGCGACGACTGTGCAGAGATCCTCAGTGGACTGCGTCGACTACTGCACTCAGCGATCCTACGTGGATCAGTGCTACAGGTTCTGTGTGAGCCCGATCCTATGAGGGTCCTTACTACCGGTTCTGTGTGAGCCACTGCCTACAGGTTCTGTGTGAGCCCGATCCTATGTGGGTCTTTTGCGGGGGTTATTACCTATCGATCCTTCGTGGGTCCGACGACTTAGATGGATCAGTGATCATCTTTGACGTCATCTGAAAAAGTATACCTGGTTGAGCTCAATCTTATGTTACTCTCCTTTGTGGATTGTGTTGAACTATCCTATGTGGATTTACTGTTTACTCTCCTTGTGGATTTGAGTCTTGCATTCTTTTGTGGATTGAGTTGTTCTTGAGCTCGTGAGCAGAGCTGGAATTGGGGACTTAGGTATATGTATGGGCATATACCTAAGTCGAGTCAGATGTTACTTCTTGATTGCATCTTTCTTTTGTGCTATATCCTTTGTGGATTTCGGGAGACCTTCGGGGGTCTCGGGGTCCTTACTGAGTAGCTTGTACTCACCCCTGCACGGGCTATGCCCGCACCTTGTTGTGTTGGTTGCAGACGACGGACAGCGCTGATCACGGTTGGGGCGTGGAGCAGGACGGTACCTGGAGGTGGACCACTGGGCGGGACGTGCTCGGAGCGGACGTGGGACCCGAGGAGCCTGGAGGATATCTGTACCCACCCTTCAGGTGGGATTGCCAGTGGACGACATGAGGCCGCCGTCTTTTCTTCAGTTGCTGTACTTTACTTTTCAGTTGTACTTTACAGTCGGGCTTGTATTTTTTGCCCCCTTTACTTTTCTGCACTTTACTTTCCGCTTGCTGACTCTGTGTGGTTGTTACTTATAAAGGCAATGCCTTCCCTGTTTACTGGGATTTTACGCCTTGGTGCTAGTCGCCAGCCCCTGGCCTATGGAAGGCGGGCTTGGGGTAGTCACGGCACGAGCCCCGAGGACGGGTCGTGACAAATTGGTATCAGAGGTGGTCGGTTCTACCGCAGACTCTGATCGTCTCTTCTTTCTATATGAAGCAATAGTGTATAGTGTATTGAGTGTGGTTATCAGTTCAGGGAGCCCAGTGTTGGTGCGGCGGCCGACGAATCCGTACACCAGGACCCTGACTCCTGATTTCCGACTTAATGCATGAAAACATTTATTGCGTGTGTGTTTCAAGTTTCTTTGTGGTTACTTGTGTCAGCTCACCGGGTATACTGATCTGCTTATGAAAGTCTCAAGTTTTCCTTGTGATTACTTGTGCCAGCTCACCAGGTATACTGTTCTGACTGTGGTGCTCTTGTTCTCCTTTTCAGGATGGCCCCGCGACGACAGCCAGCTAGGGTTCCGAGTGTAGGGCGCGACGGCAGCCCACCGAGCGACGAGGCCTCGGTACAGGGCCCTTTGCCAGCAGTGGCACCGGCGGTAGCTTTACCCGCCGAGCCACCGATGCTACCAGAACCAGACGCTGACGATGCACGTCGCCTCAGGGCACTGCATGAGTTTCAGAGCCAGCGACCGCCCAGGTTTCGCGGTGAGGCGGACCCCCAGGCCGCCGAGGACTGGCTAGAGGCGGTGGTACGGATCTTTAGGCTAGTGAGGACACCAGCGGATCTCATGGTGATTCTCGCGGCGAGCCTCCTGCAGGCGGCGGCAGGACGATGGTGGAGCCTGATGCTCCAGGTTCACGATGAGGCATCCTTGCTCTGGGCGGACTTCGAGAGCCTCTTCCGCTCTGAGTTCGTCCCGGCCACCCTCCGAGCGGTGCGCATCCAGGAGCTTCTCCAGCTGCGCCAGGGCAGCATGACGGTCGCTCAGTACGCGGCGAGGTTCACTGACCTATCTCGCTACTCGACCGACATGGTACGGGACCCCTTCTTCCGGGCCCGGACCTTCGAGCAGGGCTTGCGACAGGAGATTCGGGCGTCGCTGATCTCCCTCAGCATTCCGACCCAGGCGGGAGTGCTGGAGCGAGCCCTCCTGATCGAGAGCTTCCTGGCAGAGCCTTCTTCAGCGGAGAGACCTAGCACAGGGCGGCAGGTAGCTGAGTCTTCGGCAGCAGGTAGCCGACGGATGACTCTCGGGTCCAGGCAGACCAGACCCCCACGCAGACGGCCTCAGGACACCGGCTCAGCGGTGCGGGGCACACAGCGGAGTGCCAGCCTTCCGAGAGGCAGGCTGTGCTACTCCTGCGGCGGGCAGGGTCACATGGCTCGTGACTGCCCGACTCGCCGACCAGAGGAGCAGCAGACGGTGGAGGGGCCACCCAGGCAGAGGCAGAGGGTCGACCGTGGCGGTCCGCAGGGAGGAGGCGGACGAGGCAGAGGAGCTGGCCGAGCAGCGGGTGGTGGGCGACGCTTCCAGGCTCTACCCCCACCACCACCAGGAGGTCCACCTCGACCACATGGAGCTGGCGGGCAGGGACAGGCCCAGCTCCAGGCAGTGGAGGCCTACGACCCCGACTTTCCAGAGATGATTCGAGGTACGATCTGTGTCTATTCCACCCTTGCTGCAGTACTTATAGACACAGGAGCGAGTCACTCTTTCATAGCCTCTGCCCTTGTTCGGAGCTCGGAGATTCCGACTGAGCCGTTGGCTCGATCCTTACGGCTAGAGACTCCTACGGGAGCAGACTCGACGATTACGCACTGGTGCCGGCAGTGTGAGCTTACTCTAGGAGGCGAGAGCTTTGGCTGGGATCTCCTTGTAGCGGCGTCGAGGCCTTACGACGTCATCTTGGGCATGGATTGGCTATCCACGGTTCATGCCCAGATCGACTGTTTTAGGCGCAAGGTGCGATGTGTTCGTACCGACGGGAGCAGGTTTACCTTCACCGGCGAGAAGGGAACCTTTGCAGCACAGGATGGACTTACGCGGAGGAGAGTGTAGCCTATCTCTCATCAGTTGGCTAGCCTCATCCTAGGAGCAGTGGACGTGCGGAGTCCAGCTTTTCCTGCAGTGGTGGACCAGTACGTGGACGTCTTTCCCGACGACGTTCCAGGGCTACCTCCTCGTAGAGAGGTAGACTTTTACATCGACTTGTACCCCGGGACAGCCCCGATATCTACTCCAGCATATCGGATGGCCCCCGCCGAGCTTCGGGAGCTGCGGGTACAGTTGGAGGACTTGCAGAGCAAGGGGTTTATCCGACCCAGTGTTTCACCCTGGGCTTCCCCGATTTTGTTCGCCAAGAAGGCGGACGGGAGCTTGCGACTATGTGTCGACTATCGTCGCCTGAACCAGGTGACAGTGAGGAACAAGTATCCGCTGCCACGGATTGATGACCTCTTCGATCAGCTCAAGGGAGCGCGGTGGTTCTCGAAGATAGACCTCCGGTCAGGCTATCATCAGCTCAGAGTTCGAGACGAGGACGTGCAGAAGACGGCCTTCAGGTGTCGGTATGGCCATTATGAGTTCTTGGTTATTCCATTCGGCGTAACCAATGCTCCAGCAGTGTTCATGAGCCTCATGAACAGGATCTTCCAGCCATACCTCGACCGATTTGTCGTGGTCTTCATTGACGACATTTTGGTATACTCGACGACTGAGGAGGAGCATGCCTACCACCTGCGAGTAGTGATAGACACACTCCGAGAGCACCAGCTTTATGGCAAGCTCTCAAAATGCCAGTTCTGGTTACGTGAGGTCCATTTCTTGGGGCACGTCATCTCTGAGGCGGGAGTTGCAGTGGATCCCGCGAAGATCGAGGCAGTGCTAGCTTGGGAGCCACCCAAGAGCGTGACAGAGGTGCGGAGCTTCTTGGGCCTAGCCGGATACTATCGGAGATTCGTGCCAGACTTCTCCAGAGTTGCGGCACCACTCTCAGCTTTGAAAAAGAAGGGGAAACCCTTCGTGTGGTCAGACAGATGTCAGCAGAGCTTCCAGGAGCTGAGGCAGAGGTTGACCAGCGCACCTATCTTGAGGTTGCCTGAGGAGAGAGTTGGATACGTAGTTTACTGCGATGCATCAGGGACTGGACTCGGGTGCGTCCTGATGCAGGAGCGGGCCGTGATCGCCTACGGATCACGTCAGTTGAGGCCGCATGAGCAGAACTACGCCACTCATGACCTGGAGTTAGCAGCAGTGGTCTTCGCTCTGAAGACTTGGCGACACTATCTGATGGGCGAGCGCTTCACAGTCTTTTCTGACCACCAGAGTCTCAGGTATATCTTCTCTCAGAAGGACCTGAACCTGAGACAGCGGAGATGGCTTGAGTTCCTCCAGGACTATGACTTTGAGATAGTCTATACTCCTGGGAAGGGGAACGTGGTAGCCGATGCCCTCCGCAGGAGGACGGGCATTCAGCTACTTGAGGAGGCGACAGAGCAGCTAGCCTCCTTACAGATATCCTTTGTGGATAGAGACGGAGCAGCCTTTCTTCAGTCTCTCACAGTCTCTCCTCCACTTCTACAGCGGGTCAGAGAGGCTCAGCGTGGGGACGCTGACTGTGAGACCCGGCGTGCACTGATATCCTCAGGTCAGGCGCCTGATGGCTTCTCCCTTGGAGCAGAGCACGACATCCTTTTCAGAGGGCGTACCTTCGTACCAGTTGCTTTATGAGAGGAGGTTCTGAGAGATTTTCACACTTCTCCCTTGGCGGTACATCCCGGAGTGGTGAAGATGTACCAGGATCTCAGACGACAGCACTGGTGGCCGGGCATGAAGAAAGCTGTGGCAGAGTTCGTTTCACGATGCCTCACCTGCCAGCAGGTGAAGGCAGAGCATCAGGTACCAGCAGGCTTGGTACAGCCCTTGGAGGTCCCGGAGTGGAAGTGGGATGGCATATCTATGGACTTCGTGACTGGACTTCCACGCACTTCCAGAGGTCACGACTCCATTTGGGTGATTGTCGACCGACTCACCAAGTCGGCACACTTCTTACCCATCAGAGAGCAGGGCTCAGTAGAGAGCTTGGGACGTCTTTACGTCCAGGAGATCGTACGGCTTCACGGTGTGCCATCGTCTATCGTCTCCGATCGAGATGCTCGTTTCACTTCCCGGCTTTGGAAGGGGTTGGAGGAGGCGTTCGGGATGCGGCTCCATCTGAGCACAGCCTTCCACCCTCAAACGGATGGTCAGACGGAGAGGACCATACAGACACTCGAGGACATGCTCCGTGCATGTGTTCTCGACTTTGGTCGCAGCTGGGAGGACCACCTACCCTTGGTGGAGTTCGCGTACAACAACAGATACCACTCCACCATCGGGATGGCACCATACGAGGCGTTGTACGGTAGACCCTGCAGATCACCGTTGTGCTGGACAGACCCTGGGGAGTCAGCACTCGTGGGACCAGAGATGGTCCGAGCCACGACAGAGAAGGTCCAGATCATCCAGGAGAGGATGAGGACAGCTCAGAGCCGGCAGAAGTCATATGCTGACAGGAGGCGGAGGCCACTAGAGTTCGAGGATGGCGACCACGTCTTTTTGCGTGTCTCACCTCGACGTGGTTTACGGAGATTTGGCCGAGGCGGCAAGTTGTCTCCACGCTTCATCGGGCCTTTCCAGGTCCTCAGCAGGATAGGAGAGGTGGCTTATCGCCTGGCTCTACCACCTCAGTTGCACCGGGTGCACGACGTCTTCCACGTGTCTCAGCTGAGGAGATACGTGCACGACCCGACGCACATCATCGACTTTGGGGAGCTGGATGTGGACGATGGGGCGACTTTTGCGGAGGTCCCAGCGGAGATCGAGGATCGACAGGAGCGGGTCCTACGTGGGCGGTCAATTCCTCTTGTGCGCGTCAGATGGCAGCACGGGAACCTCCAGGAGAGCACTTGGGAGCGGGAGGCTCAGATGCGTGCTCAGTACCCCCATTTGTTACCCTAGTTTTTGATGTATCTTTACGGGGACGTAAAGCCCTGAGGTGGGAGTAATGTAAAGACCCGAAAATTTCAAGGAATTTTTTTTTCATAATTTTCTTTTGAATTTTACAAGAGCGCAGCTTCAGACGGCACCTGATTCCGAGGCCCGGTGTGCCCGGAATCAATTTCCGAAGTTTGGCTCGGGTACGTTCAGTGAACGGACGAGCGGGTTTTTCTATCTTTTGAACCGGTGCCCGAAATCAAATTCTGAGGGCACCGATGAAATCGCAGCGCCGGTATTTGCTTAGAAACGCCAATTCCGGAGTTGCGTTTGCTCAGACGTGGTTTTTAAATTTTGCGGCTTTAAGTCAGAAATAAAATAAAGTTTGTGCGACAACTTTATTTTATTTCACTTAAGCTGTTTGGAAGCCACTTGAAGCCACTTAAAGACGGCTTGAACTGAGTTGAACTGGATAGGATGCTATCCAGAAATATCCTACCCCCTTGGTAGGATATTTGTGAGGTGGGGCCCGCACGAGCCCCGCCGTTTCTTTCGCTAAGTAACGCACCCGCAAAAACCCGTCAAAGCAACTGAAAAGTCAACCGACGCGTTTTCTTTAATTCTTAACAGACCATTTAATTGGGCGGTTTATTTCGTGAATTAAATGGGCTGTTTCTTTCGTGAATTAAATGGGCTGTTTCGCTCGTTGAATTAATTCAACGAACTGATGGGTCGTTACTTACGCTTTTGCGTTTGTTGGCATGTTTATAAAATAAGACCAACCTAAAAATCCTTTGAAAGGATTTGAGAGAATCTTTGTTTCTTCATCTCCCCGCGAAGAACGCGAAGAACACGAAGAACGCGAAGAACGCCGGCGACCGGAATTCGACGACGCACACCGAGATCTGCGACGTCGACGAGCTTTACCCGCGAAGTTCTTCGGCGACGCCTCTTCTTCCGCAGCCGATCCTCGTTCGGCAACTAAGGTGAGAAACGAATCGTTTAAATTCTCCCTTTTTAATTTCGATATCAACGGATTTAAATTAATTAAATCCGTTTGATCTTGATCCGGAGATTGGCGACGCGACGCCGGATACCGCGATGACGGCACGCTCTCCTTCTTCCGCGACGAGCGATTCCGTGACGACCTCTCGTCCGACGACGACGACGACAAGGTAGGGGTTTTTTTTTCTCTTGATGATTCATTCCCGTGTTCTTATTTCTTTTGAATAAAGAACCGGCGTGAATAATTTCAATTAATTAAAAATTGAAATGCCGTTTAAAAGAAAAGGAGTGAACAATTTTTATCTTTTATTAAAAAATTGTTGTAGCCCTTCCTCCCGTTGATTATGACTAACGCGGAGGGTGCGGGTCTAACGAACAAGACCCGGCAACCCTCTGCCGATCTCTTTGTGTGCGGATATGGCGGACGACGACGAACCGCGCGGCAGGGGCGATCTGTTGATCCCGCGGTGAAGATCGGCCCCCGGGAGGAGCATCGGCGCAGACGGGAGGCAAAACGGGCCACCAGAGCAACTCCGGCGGCCCGCGGAAGGTGGCGGCGGCGCCCGGCGCGCCGCCGGAGGAGTCCGCTGCGGCCGAGCCGCGGCGGCGGCGAACCGCCGGACCGCGTCCGCTGTCCGGCCACCCAGCACGCGTCCCGCGCGGGCCGCGTTTCTCCAAAGCCGCGGGTCAAACCCGCGGCGGCTCACTCGGCCGCTCGGCCGAAGCCGAGCCGGCCGGTCTGGTCGGCCGAAGCCGAGCCGGCCGGTCCGGTCGGCCGGGTCGGACCGACCCGGTTTGGGCGGACCCGGTTCGGCCGACCCAGGGGGGGTTCGGGCCGGGTCGCCCCGGGCCCAGAACCCCCGTTTCGGGCCCTCTTCGGTCTTTCGCCCATATCTTGGGCCTGGGACCTCCGATTGACGAACCGTCAGTGGCTACGCGTTCCTTGGATTGAGACGGTCGTTTCGGTATATTATACTCAAGGTTTCGGAAGACTTTGGGTCGGCCGGGTTGGTTCGTACACGAAACCAACCGGGCCCTCGGAGCGGAAACGCTCATAACTTGAGCTACGGACGTCCGAACGACGTACCGTCAGCTGTGGTAGTTTCCTCTAAGTGAGACGGAACTTTTGGCATACTCCGCCCGAGGATCGGATACAGGCGGAGTACGGTCGGGTTGGTTTTGCCCTAAAAACCAACCGGGCCCCTGGGACGAAAATGCCAATAACTCTCAGACCGGGCGTCCGATTGACGCGCCATCTGTTGCGTTGAGATCCTATTGTCGATTCGGAACTTTTGGATACATCAACTTCGGACTACGTGTCAGTTGATGTATCAGACTCTCGGCTCGTGGAGCGGACCCTCCTAAACGAGCTCGCTATGTGCGGGAACCCTAGCGCTGGCTGTGACTTCGACGACAGAGCAGAGATCCTCCGTGGACTGCGACGACGACAGAGCAGAGATCCTCCATGGACTGCGACGACGGCAGAGCAGAGATCCTCCGTGGACTGCGACGACGGCAGAGCAGAGATCCTGCGTGGACTGCGGCGACGACTGTGCAGAGATCCTCAGTGGACTGCGTCGACTACTGCACTCAGCGATCCTACGTGGATCAGTGCTACAGGTTCTGTGTGAGCCCGATCCTATGAGGGTCCTTACTACCGGTTCTGTGTGAGCCACTGCCTACAGGTTCTGTGTGAGCCCGATCCTACGTGGGTCTTTTGCGGGGGTTAGAACCTATCGATCCTTCGTGGGTCCGACGACTTAGATGGATCAGTGATCATCTTTGACGTCATCTGAAAAAGTATACCTGGTTGAGATGAATCTTATGTTACTCTCCTTTGTGGATTGTGTTGAACTATCCTATGTGGATTTACTGTTTACTCTCCTTGTGGATTTGAGTCTTGCTTTCCTTTGTGGATTGAGTTGTTCTTGAGCTCGTGAGCAGAGCTGGAATTGGGGACTTAGGTATATGTATGGGCATATACCTAAGTCGAGTCAGATGTTACTTCGTGATTGCATCTTTCTTTTGTGCTATATCCTTTGTGGATTTCGGGAGACCTTCGGGGGACTCGGGGTCCTTACTGAGTAGCTTGTACTCACCCCTGCACGGGCTATGCCCGCACCTTGTTGTGTTGGTTGCAGACGACGGACAGCGCTGATCACGGTTGGGGCGTGGAGCAGGACGGTACCTGGAGGTGGACCACTGGGCGGGACGTGCTCGGAGCGGACGTGGGACCCGAGGAGCCTGGAGGCTATCTGTACCCACCCTTCAGGTGGGATTTCCAGTGGACGACACGAGGCCGCCGTCTTTTCTTCAGTTGCTGTACTTTACTTTTCAGTTGTACTTTACAGTCGGGCTTGTATTTCCGGCCCCCTTTACTTTTCTGCACTTTACTTTCCGCTTGCTGACTCTGTGTGGTTGTTACTTATAAAGGCAATGCCTTCCCTATTTACTGGGATTTTACGCCTTGGTGCTAGTCGCCAGCCCCTGGCCTATGGAAGGCGGGCTTGGGGTAGTCACGACACGGGCCCCGAGGACGGGTCATGACATTCTCCCAACCCCAACATCCTTCCCCAACCATTGTCTTTTGTGAGAATTAATTAATTGGTATAATTTTTCCTCCTCCTAGGTATTTTCACAAAAACAAGTGTCAAGTGTCCATTTGGTAAAAAAATTCAGTTTTATAGAATTTTAATAAGAGGGGTTCCAAGTGAGTTTTCAAGTATTATGCCATGTTTTTATTTAGTTAATTAATTAAATAAAACTTTTCTAATTAATTATTTGTTGTATCATATCATGAGGTTAGATCATGGATATCTAAGATGGTCTTTTTCAAATGTCGTTGAGTTTAAAAATATTTTTTGAACCATAGAGCGACCTTCATAATTTTTAAATATAAAGAATGTTTTCTTAATGAGGTTGGTGTTCTATGAAATTTTCTTATATTCTTGTTAATTTATATACATGTGTTTATGGTATGTTCCTTAAATCCCATGTGAACTATTTTAGCATCCTTAGTTAAGTTAAATATTTTTTCCTTTAATTGTTACCATATACATTCACAAGATCTCATCAAATCCATTAGTGTTTATAAGACCAAACATACTTCCACCAGTGGCATGTGTGATTTCATTGAAATGGTAATGAGGTATTTTAATGTTTAAAGTAAGTTTGTTATGGTATTTACATAGTAAATCTGAGTAGTAATCTTGGATGAAGGTTTAAGTTATATATGTTTGGTCAATAGAATGAATCTTTTAAAATTTGACAAAAAGGATTACTTTTATTGATTTCATTCATAAAGCACTTATGAATAACCTATGAGCCCATTATATGGTTTTAACTGTATTCCTTGGGGTTTGACATGGTTTTGGGTTTCAAAGGTGAAAATATATGTTTAAAGTGGTCACTTTTGTAAATATAGAATTGAACACCATGTTATTTTAAAAACAGGTTTTTCAATGAAACTAAAAACTTGACTTGAAAGGACTGTGTAGTTTCCCATTTGAGGTAATTCAATAATGGCTCATTCAGATATGGTTTACAAGGAATGGAATTCTTGATAATCTACTTAAAATTAAAATATTAGACCTAGGTTTCAATGGTGTGTTCAAAATATTTTGAAATGGTATGTGAGATCTATAGTTTTTCATATAGTGTTCAAATTGATTATGGTTTTAAAAGCATTTTTTGGGTCCTTTTTGAATATTTGTAATGATTTCGTGTCGAGTCATATTATTTAATAAATTATGGGATTGTTACTTTCCATACTAATGTTTCATTAAATACTATTATGTTGTATGGATATTAATGTTTGATATGGAACTCCACATTCAATGTTTAGATAATCTTACCCTACTGTCAACATGTATTGTTCAAGATTTATAATAAGGAACTCCCCATCTAAGATTTATAGATTTATACATCACAATCCACATATATAGTTCAAGATTTATAAAATTTACCTCCACATAGATGGTTTATAGAGTTTTACATTTCAATAAAAATGTATGGTTTTAGATATCTGACATGGACCCCCACAAATGAGGTTTATAGAGTGGATCATTACAACCAATGGGTATGGTTTTTAACATGGAGATCCAAATCAATGGTTAGAATGTTGGACATAAAAATCCATAGGTATTATTCAATATTTTGAACATTGAACTGCACAACTCAGGTCTAGTGAGAAAGGATGGTGCTTTATACCTTTAAGAGTAAGATGGTGGATGAAAATATCCTTACTTTATTTAAATTATGTATCTGCCTATGTTATATGACACATAATAATGGATTGAGTATATTACATTTTGTTTGGTTTAGGTGTCAACATTTAGCTCGAGTTCTAGTGTGTTATTATATTAGTTTTTTTTATTTCTAAGATGTTTCTTTTTATTTGTACTATTTATTTATCCTAAAATTTATTAAAATAAACTATTTACCTACATGATATTTATTTTAGACATCATTAGTGGTTTCCTACTACATTATACTCACTAAATTATTGTGTATCCAATGCACATATCTACTAGACTATCTTTCATTTGTTTATAACATGCATTGGTTTTGGATCCATACCTATGATGAGTTTTATATGTTCGGGCATGATATATCAGTTGGGGTTAAGAAACTAGAAGAGTTTCATCTCAGTGGTGTATTTGTGACACATTTTCCAATTTTATTTTGATTTATTTTTATTTATTTAACCATCCCAGTGGATAGCCTATAGCATGTATGAAATGGTTTTTCTGACCTTATTAAATTTTATTTTATAATTATTTGTTTAGATAATTTATTATTTCTTACTACTCTAATGTATTTAGTATGTTATTATTTTTATTTTTTACTATGATATGGTGTTATAGTCTCCTCATAGTACCATCTTACTCCCCCACTTCTATTCGGTATTGTAACACCCCAAGAGATCATATTGTGTTATTTCTTCAAAATAATTCAATAACTTGCACTACAAGCAACACCGATTTAAAGCGCACCATGACTTACCAAACTAGCCGTTATGAATAGTAATAACTAATTTTCGAAATTTTTTAAATTCTATATCTCAAAATGGACTTCATTTTTGGTTCGGAATATCAAAATTAGCCTAGGATAAAATTTTGGTACTTTTAGGATTACTTTAATATTTTGATGAATAGTAAAAATTACTAAATTTTAATTAAAAACAACTTTTTTAATCGAAATAATTTATATTGATAAATTATGAATTTGAGTGGTTTTAAAGTATATTTAGAATATATTTTTACCATTTAATACAATTTTGGTCATTGTACATAATTCAACAATTAAACCGAACATAAACAAGTATCAATATTTTGATAGTTATTATATCTTAAAAACACGCTTTTTGTTTTGACAGCGGGAATTAATTTTAAATTAATTTCTGCCAATTCTGTGTTTTGAATTTGGAAAAATGGATTCCATATTTGGAATCAGGATGTTCTAATTGTTTAAATAGGTAACTTTTATTTTTAGACATTTTGAATAATTGCTGCGGTAAATATTTTATTTGACATGGTTAAAGGTAAATCCGGTAAATAAGGGTTCAAAAATAATATTATAATAATACTAAATTACCCTAAAACGTGTCCTAACCTTATTGTTGGATACAGGGCCGACCATGGGCATCTTGGGGTCAATTTTGGGACCCCATGGGGCCACTTGTAAGTGATAGGGACACATTATTTTAATTAAGTTAAAATGAATAGAAAAATGACACAAGCATATATCTTTTAGAAAACCAATTTTTACATAGGGTTATATATGTTGGATTTTAGATTGTAAATATTCATTAGAAAGATAAAACTATTTCCTGCATAATGAAATTTTATTTATAATTTTTAGACATTAAATAATTTATTTTATTTATGACACAATGATGATGCAGTAATTACAATAATAGTGAAAAATTAAACTAATTGATATTATAAATACCCAAATAAATATAATTTGAGACTTTTTATGAATTAAACTAATTTTATAGGATAATATGACATATTAGGATTGATTTAATTGACTTTTTTCGAAGTAATAATTCTTTTATAAGTTTCACAAAAAACAACTATTGAATAGTGTCAAAATTGACATAAAAGAGTTTTTAAAACAAATATTATATTATTAATTGTTATTAAATTCTATAAAATCTAAGGTTATTCCAAGAGACCTATATCATGAAAGGTGTATCATTAATGGACCACTTGGGGGTCTCTTTTATGTATATAGTATGTTTATTAACTATATAATATAAAAATACAAAGTGACATGGTAAAAGTCAAACTAATTAACTAAGAGTTAAAACTAAAAGATAAGGTTAATATAGTGACCCAAACCTCCCTAAATTATATTGGTTGAATGTTTTTCGACCTATCCCCACATTAGATTTTGAATAATCAGCCTTGGAGCCATTATAAACCTAATATTAATTTATTATAAAAAAATATTTCTAGCTTTTCCAAAGGTGCCCCTCACCCCTCTTATAAAAGGGAACTCTTCCTTCTCATTTCTTCACACCTTCAAAGCCTTTTTGTTTGGAAAAACTCTGCCCACATACTCTCTCAACTTCCCTCACTACAACCTAGAGGCCTTATTTTGATCATAAATCCAACCTATGGAGCCCTTTTGATCAAATCAAAAGGAAGAACTCGAAGAAGAGGTAATGTTTTCACCACCCTTTTTCAAATTCATTTCTTCTTCCACTTCTTCATTCTTTGTTATTACCATTATAAAATAAGAACTTGAGTATCTTATATATAATCTGATGTTATTATAAATATGGTACAACCATATTCAGTATTCTATCCACCCTTTGAATAACATGTCACCATACGTGCGTACGTACGACTTACCGTCTCCACGTCGGGGTGTAATTGTTATTCAATATATTATTATTTGGATGGGTATAATAATGATGTGTAAATAATTTTAATAATAAATATAACATGATAATGATTCTGTATATATGATATACCATCCAATTATATATTATTTTAGTATCAAAAGAATGATATTGTCGCTCGTGCGTACGTACGGACTACCGTCTCCACAAACACGATGAGATTCATTCTCCATCGTATCCATTCAAGTATAATTATCATTTGATGATTTAAAAATAATGTTTAAGGACTTGATATCATTATGGATATGAATAATATACAACCTATCCATGAAAAACATGGCTTACGTAACAAAACATATAAAAGAAAATGAGTAAGTTAACACCCGAAATGACGATAATACTAAGATATTATTAACAAAGCAATGTTAAAAGATCATATATGATATCATATTAATATATATGATTCTTGTATAATTTAATAACAATTATTTCACCATTATACAGGATATTAACCTACTTCAACCATGGAAAAGTAAAAGGTAAGGGGTTTTCATCTCACTCCTTATTCACGTGAGATTCATGCCATATTGCCACCATTACATTTTGTGTGGTGTATGTACTGCCCATAATTATTTTCTTTGTATAATACACATTAATTTATGTGTATTTAAATATTCATTATATGATACCTCATTCATGGGTTGTATGTTTCGTAAGTTACCAAATTGGTAAGGGTTATTTCACAATCTCTTTATTATCCAAGGTTGTTTTTAAGTATTTATCTACTATGACCTCCTTATCATCCACATCCATGTTTCTTGAAAGTTTATTTCAAAACATTCTTACTATTTTACATAATATGGGTTATATTCATTTATACCCTAGTTTGACTTTTTATAAGATTTTTATAAAGGAATATTTCCGTCGTTTTCCAAACAAGGTCCTTTTTAACCTTTTCGACATAATTAAGGTAAGAATGTTTTTTAACTTATACGGCGGGTGCGGCTATTTTCCACCGTTATAAAATTCTGAAAGATTCCCTTACATGATTATAAGGATATTTTCAATGTAAATGTTTTATTTTATACTTATGTGACTTTTAAATGATTTCAAAATGAATATTTTAATATTTTCTGAAAAGTACTCTTTATCAAAATCAGAATTTTAAATGTTTTAAAGATTTATGTTTCTAAATCTTCTTAATTAATGTCCATGTCTTAAAAATGGGTTTTAAGGATTTATTTATATGGACATGAATGTTTTTAAAATGGTAATTTATTTCAAAAAGTTTCAAAGTGGTATGGGACACTTTTATTCAAAAATCTCTTTTAAATTACTTCGTCTATAAATGTGTGACTTTTAAATGATTTAAAAAAGAGATATTTCTCTAAAATAGTTTTGATTTCATCTATGTCAACATCCTTTGATGGATTTTATGATTATTTGAAGTTGATACAAAACTTCTATATTGTATTGAAGGTTTTGTGATATTTTTGACTATGGATGTGTTATTTTTATACCATTAATGGTTTTTAGAGAAAGTATTGACATTTCGTATTCTTGTTTTAATACTAATGTTTATGTTATGTTTAGACCTTCTCATATGGGAATGAATTGGACTTAATATGTGACGGGTGGAGCCCGCTACAGCTCCTCGATGCATCGGTAGGTCTCATGAGACAAACTAGTGTCTTGGCACAAGGCCTTGGAAAAATCTTATTTGTAGTCTTGGCACAAGGCCTTGGCTATTTTGTTATGATAGTCTGGCATTATGAATTCCATCATTATGAAAGTGGTTATTGATATTGCATGTGATTATTCTATTAGTAGAGTATCCATGTGAATAAGTAAATGGGATTATTTCATTTTATTTTTGCCATACTACATTGATGTTCAAGTTTAAAAGGCTTTTGTTTTAGTTATACATTGACTTAAATGTTTATTATTATTTATGAAAGTTTCCGCTATATTGTTATCCTTACTAGGCATTTGAGCTCACCCCTTTTTATGTTTTATTTTTCCCAGGATGTGAAA
This sequence comes from Viscum album, assembly GCA_963277665.1. NCBI lineage: Eukaryota > Viridiplantae > Streptophyta > Magnoliopsida > Santalales > Viscaceae > Viscum > Viscum album. Next base: position 1,479,617,577 of record OY728147.1, on the reverse strand, counting down.
AAATAAATTATGAATGACTTGCAGGGATATTATGAGATGATAATAGTGATGATTATGGAGACAATATGTTGTTGTAGTAGTTTTTCACTTCATGATGTAATGTAAAACTTTATGAATATATCTAGTGTTTCCAAGGCTACTAAACCAATCGGTCTTTCATGATTTTATCTTTCTTGTGATCATGCCAATGTTATGTAATAATGCACCGACTCTGGGTAACTGGGGTCGGGGCGTTACAGTTGGTATCAGAGGGAGGTTTAGTACAAACCTTGGAAGCTAGATTTAGTTAAACTCTGATTAGAGAACGTAGACCTAAGATGATCTTTGAGGATTAGTATAGGTACACTTCCTAGAATTTTGGTATTGTATAGATTTTGTGAGTTTTCCGAGCAATACATCCCTTTCTGGATACGAGCAGGTAGAGACGGCTCTGGCACAGATGTTCCTAGGGTTAAAACCCAAAAACACCACTTTGAGCTAGACTCGAACGGGAACTCGTGCACGGCAATGGGCCTTACTGCACTCTTGGTTACGACACTCCCGAGGTATATGCTTAGGATAATTCTCATTTTCTTTACAAACCATTATGAGGGGTTTATGAGTATATACTTCCACAAAGGAGAAATTTTTATGATTACGGATTATATCCATAAACTATTTAATTTATGTTGTGTGTCTTACAAGTTTGGGATTAGGTATTGTTATTCATAAACTAATTTAGTGTATGCCATTGTTAAGAAATGGCGCCCAATAAAATGCATGAGAACTCCAGAAATGCACACGATCCAAAGAGAAAGAAGGATCATATCTTTCAAGTTCTTATGCCAGAATTTATAAGAGAAATAGTCTCCCATGTATTATCATCATATGAAGAAATAATATCATGTGTTGATAAGATAAGTAAAGATTTTACTGAGTCCTATGGCTTTGAAGGGAACCAAGAGAAGAAAAGGATTGATGAGGGAATGATGGATAAAGGGAAGAGGGAAAAGATGAATTTTCCCATATGTGATAACTGTGGGAAGAAACACCCTATAACTTTCCTGAAAGGAATGTGAGTTTGTTATAAGTTTGGAGAAAAAGGTTACAAAGTACGTGACTGCAACATTAAGAAAATGGTTTCAAATGTACAATGCTTCATTTGCAAGGAGTTTGGACATTACGCAAACCTATGTCCCAGTCATCAGACTATACCGCAAATGATGCTATTGGATAATAATAAAGTTATGATACTACCATAGATGAAGAGGAGTGATTAAGGTTCTTATGTTGATTATGTCAATTGGGTGTTATATCAACAATGTACTTGTTATAATAATTATGGAGTATATAAGGACTGTAGTGCAGTACTATTTCATTAAGGACATGAGATCGTGTGGAACAAAGAAAAGTGACTCAATAGCAGGGAAATTTTTTAGAAAATATATGGTTGAGAGAATGATAAACCATAATATAGTTTTGATACCGAGGTAGTGATTTTGTAATAATACATGATTGATTTGGATAAATTATATTGGATATTCTTGACTACCTTGAAACTGATTAATGATTTGTATATTCCATCATTGTTGGGGTTTAAAACATTTTTGGATTGAAGGAGTATATCTATTATTCTTTAAAAAATAAGGGATCATTAATGTAATCAATAAGGTTTTATGGTAATTCAGGATGTTGCAGTGTTTTAAAAGAATACATGATGAAGATGTTCACATGTTATTACACGGAAAGAAGGATCATTTTTGTGTTTACCTTACTTATAAATTTTGGACTGAAGTATTTTGGATAGTTCTATTTTGGATTATTTTGGATTGCCATAAAAGGACAACCTAGCGGTCGGGCGGCAACCTGTCGTGTCCGTCAAGGCTGCGAGACTTGAACCCACAACCGAAGGGCGACAAGGGTGTATCACCTACCACTGACCCACATGATATCCGGGATTAAATAATGTAGTTTTTTTAAAAGATCGGGTAGATGAATTATAAATTTGTTTTTTTAAAACTATATGAATAGGATAAATAGAATATTTTTTTGTCGTTCTATTATCTTTTAGAGTGAAAGATGAGTTTGTGGTAGAAATTAGTTAAAGGATAGAACTCTACTTGTCAAGAATATATTTTTTCTTCTTCTCTTATTATATGAAGAAATTAATTCTTATAATTTATTTAAGGAATTATAAAACAAAAAATGTGTTATCCTAATACCCTATGTTTTGTTGAACCAATGGTATTTCAAATCCTCATAGATTGATGAATTTAAGAACCTTAATTTTAAAAATGTTTGTGATTGATGACCTCAATCACTAACTATAAATATTTATATTTTTCTTCCAATTATATGTCTCTAATTTCCACCAATGTTCTCCTAATCGAGATCATAATTTGGGGGTGACCCTTTCATTTCTCTTTTCCTCATATTAAGACTAAATTTTAGTAACCCAATTTCCGAGGTGGGTTTTCCCAATTTTTTTTATTTTTAACCTTTTATTTTCGAAGAACTATTTCAAATTGTGAGGATGCAATTTATTGAAGGAGGGTAGAATGTAACACCCCATGATTTCATAGTGTGTTATTTCTTCAAAATAATTCAATAACTTGCACTACACGCAACATCGAGTTAAAGCGCACCATGACTTACCAAACTAGCCGTTATGAATAGTAATATCTAATTTTTTAAATTTTATAAATTATATATCTTAAAATGGACTTAATTTTTGGTTTGGAATATCAAACTTATCCAAGGGTGAAATTTTGGTACTTTTCGGATAACTTTAATATTTTGATGAATAGTGAAAATTACAAAATTTTAATTAAAAACAACTTTTTTAATAAAAATAATTTATATTGATAAAGTATGAATTTGAGTGGTTTTAAAGTATATTTAGAATAAATTTTTACCATTTAATAACATTTTGGTCATTGGTCATAGTTTCACAATTAAAACGAACATAAACAAGTATCAATCTTTTGATAGTTATTATATCTTAAAAACACGTTTTCTGTTTTGACAGCGGGAATTAATTTTCAATTAATTTCTACAAATTCTGTGTTTTGAATTTGGAAAAATGGATTCCATATTTGGAATCATGATGTTCAAATTGTGTAAATAGGTAACTTTTATTTTTAGACATTTTGAATAATTACTGCGGTAAATATTTTATTTACCATGGTTAAGGATAAATCCGGTAAATAATGGTTAAAAAATAATATTATAATAATACTAAATTACCCTAATACGTGTGCTAACCATATTGGTGGATACATGTCCGACCATGGGAATATTTGGGTCTATTTTGGGACCCCATGGAGCCACTTGTAAGTGATAGGGACACTTTATTTTAATTATGTTAAAATGAATACAAAAATGACACAAGAATATATATTTTAGAAAAACAATTTTTATATAGGGTTATATATGTTGTATTTTTGATTGTAAATATTCATTAGAAATATAAAAATATTTCCTACATAATTATATTTTATTTATAATTTTTAGACATTAAAAAATTTAATTTATTTATGACACAATGATGATGCAGTAATTACCATAATAGTAAAAAATTAAAATAATTGATATTATAAATACCAAAATAAATATAATTTCTGACTTTTAATGCATTAAACTAATTTTCAATGATCATATGACATATTTGGATTTATTTAATTGACTTTTTTCGAATTAATCATTCTGTTATATGTTTCACAAAAATCAACTATTGAATAGTGTCAAAATTGACATAAAAGAGTTTTTAAAACAAATATTATATTATTAATAGTTATTAAATTCCTAAAAATCTAAGGTTCGAACGAGAGACTTATATAATGATAGTTGTATTATTAATGAACCACTTGGGGGTCTCTTGGATGTATATAGTATGTTTATTATCTATATAATATAAAAATACATAGTGACATGGTAAATGTCAAACTAATTAACTAAGAGTTAAAACTAAAATATAAGGTTAATATAGTAACCCAAACCTGTCTAAATTCTATTGGTTGAATTGTTTCCGACATATCCCCACCTTAAACTTTGAATAATAAACCTTTGAGCCATTAGAAATGGAATATGAATTTATTATAAAATAATATTTCTAGCTTTTCCATAGATGCCTCTCACCCCTCTTATAAAAGGGAACTCTTCCTTCTCATTTATTCACACCTTCAAAGAATTTTGGTGCGGCCAAACTCTGCCCAAATACTCTCTAAATTTCTCTCAATACAACCTAGAGGCCTTAGTTTGATCATCAAGCCAACCTAAGGAGCCCTTTTGATCAAATCAAAAGGAAGAACTCGAAGAAGAGGTAATGTTTTCACCACCCTTTTTCAAATTCATTTCTTCTTCCACTTCTTCTTTAATTGTTACTACCATTCTAAAATAATAACTCCAGTATCTTATATATACTGGGATGTTATTATAAATATGGTACAACCATATTCAGTATTCTATCCACCCTTTGAATAACATGTCACCATACGTGCGTACGTACGGCTTATCGTCTCCACATTGTGGTGTAATTGTTATTCGATATATTATTATTTGGATGGGTATAATAATGATGTGTAACTCATTTAAATAATAAATATAACATGATAATGATTCTGTATATATGATATACCATACAATTATATTTTATTTTAATATCAAAAGAATTATATTGTCGCTCATGCGTACGTACGGACTACCGTCTCCACGAAAGTGATGAGATTCATTCTCCATCGTATCGATTCAAGTATAATTATAATTTGATGATTTAAAAATAATGTTTAAGGACTTGATATAATTCTGGATATTAATAAGATAAAACCTATCCATGACAAACATAGATTATGTACAAAACATATAAAAGAAAACGAGTAAGCTAACACCCGAAACGACGATAATACTAAGATATTATTAACAAAGCAATGTTAAAAGATCGTATATGATATCATATTAATATATATGATTCTTGTATAATTTAATAACAATTATTTAACCATTATACAAGATTTTAACCTACCCCAACCAAGGAAAAGTACAAGGTAAGGTTTTTTCTTGTCACTCCTTATTCCCGTGAGATTCATGCCATATTGCCACCATTACCTTTTGTGTGGTGTATGTACTACCCATAATTATATTATTTGTGTAATGCACTTTAATTTATGTGTATTTACATATTCATTATATGATACCTCTTTCATGGGTTGTACATTTTGTAAGTTACCAAATTGGTAAGGGTTATTTCACAATATTTTTATTATCCGAGGCTGTTTATACGTAATTATCTACTGGGACCTCATTATCATCCACATCCATGTTTCGTGAAAGTGTATTTCAAAACATTCTTACTATTTAACAGAATATGGGTTAAAGTCATTTATACCCTTGTTTGACTTTTTATAAGATGTTTATAAAGGAATCTTTCCTTCGTTTTCCAAACAAGGTCCCTTTTAACCTTTTCGACAGAAATAAGGTAAGAATGTTTTTTAACTTATACGGTGGGTGCGTCTATTTTCAACCGTTATATAATTCTCAAAGTTTCCCTTACAAGATTATGAGGATATTTTCAAAGAAAATGTTTTATTTTATAATTATTTGACTTTTAAAAGATTTCAAAATGAATATTTTAATAGTTTCTGAAAAGTACTCTTTATCAAAATCAGAATTTTAAATGTTTTAAAGATTTATCTTTATAAATATTTTTAATTAATGTTTTTATCTTAAAAATGGTTTTTAAGGATTTATTTATATAAACATGAATGTTTTTAAAATGTTAATTCCTTTCAAAAAGTTTCAAAGTGGTATGGGACACTTTGATACTAAAATCTCTTTTAAATTACCTCCTTTATAAATGTGTGACTTTTAAATGATTTAAAAAAAGAGATATTTCTGTCAAATAGTTTTGATTTCATCAATGTCAACATCCTTTGATGGATTTTATGATTATTTGAAGATGATAAAAAACTTCTATATTGTATTGAAGGTATTGTGATATGTTTGACTGGGGATGTGTTATTTTTATACCATTCATGGTTTATGGTGAAAGTATTGAAATTTTGTATGCTAGTTTTAATACAAATGTTTATGTAATGTTTAGACCTTTTCATATGGGGATGCATTGGACTTAATATGTGATGTGTGGAGCCCGATATAGCTCCTCGATGCATCAGTAGGCCTCATGAGACAAACAAGTGTCTTGGCAGAAGGCCTTGGCAAAATCTTATTTGTAGTCTTGGCATGAGGCCTTGGATATGTGGTTATAATAGTCTGGCATTATTCATTCCATCATTATGAAAGTGGTTTTTGATATTTCATTTAATTATTCAATTAGTAGAATATCCTTGTTAATAAGTAAATGGTATTATTTCATTTTTTTCCATACTATGTTGATGTTCAAGTTTAAAAGACTTTTGTTTTTGTTATACATTGCCTTAAATTGTTATTCTTATTTATGAAAGTTTCTGCTATATTGTTATCCTTACTGGGAATTTGAGCTCCTCCCTTTTCTATATTTTATTTTTCACAGGATGTGAAGAAATAAATTATGAATGACCTGCAGGGATATTATGAGGGGATAATAGTGTGGATTATGGAGACAATATGTTGTTGTCGTAGTTTTTCACATCATGATGTAATGTAAAAATTTATGAATATATATAGTGTTTCCAAGGCTAATAAACCAATCGGTATTTTGAGATTTGATCTTTCTTGTGATCATTCCAATGTTATGTAATAATGCACCGACTCTGGGTAATTGGGGTCGGGGCGTTACAGTTGGTATTAGAGGGAGGTTTAGTACAAACCTTGGAAGCTAAATTTAGATAAATTCTGATTAGAGCACGTAGACCTAAGATGAACTTTGAGGATTATTATAGAATAACTTCCTAGAATTTTGGTATTGCAGGTATTTTTTGAGTTTTCCGAGAAATACATCCCTATCTGGATACGAGCAGGTAGAGGCGGCTCTGGAACAGATGTTCCTAGGGGTAAAACCCAAAAACACTGCTTTGAGCTAGACTCGAACGGGAACTGGTGCACGACAACAGGCCTTGATGCACTCTTTGTTACGACACTCCCGGGGGATATTCTTAGGATAATTCTCATTTTCTTTACAAACCATTATGAGGGGTTTATGAGTATATACTTCCACAAAGGAGAAATTTTTATGATTATGGATTATATCCATAAACTATTTAATTTATGTTATGTTTCTTACAAGTTTGTGATTAGGTATTATTATTCATAAACTAATATAGTGTATACCATTGTTAAGAAATGGCGCCCAGTAGAAGGAATGAGAACTCCAGCAATGTACACAATCCAAAGAGAAAGAAGTATCATATCTTTCGTGTTCTTAAGACAGAATTTATAAGAGAAATAGTCTCCCATGTATTATCATCATATAAATAAATAATATCATGTGTTGATAAGATAAGTAAAGAGTTTACCGAGTCCTATGGCATTTAAGGGAAGCAAGAGAAGAAAAGGATTGATGAGAGAAAGATGGATAAAGGGAAGAGGGAAAAGAAGAATTTTCCCATATGTGATAACTGTGGGAAGAAACACCCTGGAACTTGCCTGAAAGGAATGAGAGTTTGTTATAAGTGTGGAGGAAAAGGGCACAAAGTACGTGACTGCAAGGGTAAGAAAATGGTTTCAAATGTACAATGCTTCATTTTCAAGGAGTTTGGACATTACATGAACCTATGTCCCAGTCATCAGACTATGCCGCAAATGATGCTATTGGATAATAATCATGTTATGACACTACCACATATGAAGAGGAATGATTAGTGTTCTTATGCTGATTATGTCAATTGGGTGTTGTATCAACAATGTACTTGTTATAATAATTATTGAGTATATAAGGAATGTACTATAGTACTATTTCATTAAGGACTTGAGATGGTGTGGAACAAAGAAAAGTGACTCAATAGCAGGGAAATTTTTTATAAAATATATGGTTGAGAGATGATAAACCATAATATTGTTTTGATACCGACGTAGTGATTTTGGAATAATACATGATTGATTTGGATAAATTATATTGGATATTCTTCACTACCTTGAAACTGATTAATGATTTGTATATTCCATCATTGTTGGGGTTTAAAACATTTTTGGATTGATGGAGTATATCTATTATTCTTTAAAAAATAAGGGATCATGAATGTAATCAATAAGGTTTTATGGTAATTCAGGATGTTGTAGTGTTTTAAAAGAATACATGATGAAGATATTCACATGTTATTACGCGGAAAAAAGATATTTATTGTGTTTACCTTACTTATAAATTTTGGACTGAAGTATTTTGGATAGTTCTAGTTTGGATTATTTTGGATTGCCATAAAAGGAAAACCCGGAGGTCGGGCGGCAACCCGTCGCGTCCGGCAAGGCCGCGAGACTTGAACCCACAACCGAAGGGCGACAATGGTGTATCACCTACCACTGACCCACCAGATGTCTGGGATTAAGAAATGTAGTTTTTTTAAAAGATCTGGTAGATTAATTATAAATTCGTTTTTTTGGAGCCCTATATGAATAGGATAAATAGAATATTTTTTTGTCGTTCTATTATCTTTTAGAGTGAAAGATGATTTTGTGGTATAAATTAGTTAAAGGATGGAACTCTACTTGTCAAGAATATATTTTTTATTCTTCTCTTATTCTATGAAGAAATTAATTCTTATAATTTATTTGAGGAATCATAAAACAAAAAATGTGTTATCCCAATACCCTATGTTTTGTTGAACCGACGGTATTTCAAATCATCATAGATTTATGAATTTAAGGACCTCAATTTTAAACTTGTTTGTGATTGATGACCTCAATCACTACCTATAAATATTTACGTTTTCCCTCCAATTATATGTCTCTAATTTCCACCAATTTTCACCTAATCTTGATCATAATTTGGTGGTGACCCTTTCATTTCTCTTTTCCACATATTAAGACTAAATTTTAGTAACCCAATTTCCAATGTGGGTTTTCCCACAATTTTTTTTTATTTTCAACCTTTTATTTTCGAAGAAAAATTTCAAATTACGAGGATGAAATTTATTAAAGGAGTGGAGAATGTAACACCCTAAGATTTCATAGTGTGTTATTTCTTCAAAATAATTAAATAAATTGCACTACACGCAACATCGAGTTAAAGCGCACCATGACTTACCAAACTAGCCGTTATGAATAGTAATACCTAATTTTTGAAATTTTATAAATTCTATATCTCAAAATGGACTTCATTTTTGGTTCGGAATATCAAAATTATCCTAGGGTGAAATTTTGGTACTTTTTGTATAACTTTAATATTTTGATGAATAGTGAAAATTACTAAATTTTAATTAAAAACAACTTTTTTAATAGAAATAATTTATATAGATAAATTATGAATTTGAGTGGTTTTAAAGTATATTTAGAATATATTTTTACCATTTAATACAATTTTGGTCATTGGTCATAATTTCACAATTAAACCGAACATAAACAAGTATCAATCTTTTGATAGTTATTATATCTTAAAAACACGCTTTTTGTTTTGATAGCGGGAATTAATTGTAAATTAATTTATACCAATTATGTGTTTTGAATTTGGAAAAATGGATTCCATATTTTGAATTAGGATGTTCAAATTGTGTAAAAAGGTAACTTTTATTTTTAGACATTTTGAATAATTACTGCGGTAAATATTTTATTTACCATGGTTAAGGGTAAATCCGGTAAATAAGGGTTCAAAAATATTATTTTAATAATACTAAATTACCCTAAAACGGGTCCTAACCTTATTGGTGGATACATTTTCGACCATTGGAATCTTTGTGTCTATTTTGGGACCACATGGAGCCACTTGTAAGTGACAGGGACACTTTATTTTAATTAAGTTAAAATGAAATAAAAAATGACACAAGCATATATCTTTTCAAAACACAATGTTTACATAGAGTTATATATGTTGTATTTTTATTGTAAATATTCATTAGAAAGATAAATTATTCCCTACATAATGATATTTTATTTATAATTTTTAGACATTAAATAATTTAATTTATTTATGACACAATGATGATGCAGTAATTACTATAATAGTGAAAAATTAAAATAATTAATATTATAAATACCCAAATAAATATAATTTGAGACTTTTAATGAATTAAACGAATTTTATAGGATAATATGACATATATGGATTGATTTAATTGACTGTGTGTGAATTAATCATTCTGTTATAAGTTTCACAAAAATCAACTATTGAATAGTGTCAAAATTGACATAAAAGAGTTTTTAAAACAAATATTATATTATTAATTGTTATTAAATACCTAAAAAACTATGGTTCGGCCAAGAGACTTATATCATGATATTTTTATCATAAATGGACCACTTTGGGGTCTCTTGGATGTATATAGTATGTTTATTAACTATATAATATAAAAATACAAAGTTACATGGTAAATGCCACACTAATTAACTAAGAGTTAAAACTAAAAGATAAGGTTAATTTAGTAACCCAAACCTGTATAAATTCTATTGGTTGAATTTTTTTAGACCAATACCCACCTTAAAATTTGAATAATAAACCTTGGAGCCATTATAAACCTAATATGAATTTATTATGAAATAATATTTCTATCTTTTCCAAAGGTGCCCCTCACCCCTCTTATAAAAGGGAACTCTTCCTTCTCATTTCTTCACACATTAAAAGCCTTCTGGTTCGGCCAAACTCTTCCCAAATACTCTCTAAATGTCCCTCACTACAACCTAGAGGCCTTAGTTTGATCAGAAAGCCAACCTATGGATCCCTTTTGATCAAATCAAAAGGAAGAACTTGAAGAAGAGGTAATGTTTTCACCACCCTTTTTCAAATTCATTTCTTCTTCCACATCTTCTTTCTTTGTTATTACCATTCTAAAATAATAACTCCATTATCTTATATATATTGTGAGGTTATTATAAATATGGTACAACCATATTCAGTATTCTATCCACCCTTTGAATAACATGTCACCATATGTGCGTACGTACGGCTTACCGTCTCCACGTCGTGGTGTAATTGTTATTCAATATATTCTTATTTGTATGGGTATAATAATGATTTTTAACTCATTTAAATAATAAATATAACATGATAATGATTCTTTATATATGATATACCATCCAATTATATATTATTTTTATATAAAAAAATGATATTGTCGCTCGTGTGTACGTACGGACTACCGTCTCCACGAACGCGATGAGATTCATTCTCCATCGTATCCATTCAAGTATAATTATCATTTTATGATTTAAAAATAATGTTTAAGGACTTTATATCATTATTAATATGAATAAGATACAACCTATCAATGACAAACATGGATTACTTAACAAAACATATAAAAGAAAATGAGTAAGTTAACACCCGAAATGACGATAATACTAAGATATTATTAACAAAGCAATGTTAAAAGATCATATATGATATCATATTAATATATATGATTCTTGTATAATTTAATAACAATTATTTCACCATTATACAGGAGTTTAACCTACTCCAACCAAGGAAATGTACAAGGTAAGGGGTTTTCATCTCACTCCTTATTCCCGTGAGATTCATGCCATATTGCCACCATTACCTTTTGTGTGGTGTATGTACTACCCATAATTATATTCTTTGTGTAATACACTTTATTTTTTGTGTATTTACATATTCATTGTATGATACCTCTTTCATGGGTTTTACGTTTCGTAATTTACTAAATTGTTAAGGGTTATTTCACAATCTCTTTATTATCCGAGGTTGTTTATACGTAATTATCTACTGGGACCTCTTTATCATCCACATCCATGTTTCATGAAAGTGTATTTCAAAACATTCTTAATATTTTACAGAATATGGGTTAAAGTCATTTATACCCTTGTTTGACTTTTTATAAGAAGTTTATAAAGGAATGTTTTCGTTGTTTTCCAAACAAGGTCATTTTTAACCTTTTCGACAGAATTAAGGTAAGCATGTTTCTTATCTTATACGGCGGGTGCGGCTATTTTCCACCGTTATAAGATTATCAAAGTTTCCCTTACAAGATTATGAGTATATTTTCATAGTAAATTTTTTATTTTATAATTATGTGACTTTTAAATGATTTCAAAATGAATATTTTAATAGTTTCTGAAAAGTACTCTTTATCAAAATCAGAATTTTAAATGTTTTAAAGATTTATCTTTCTAAATATTTTTAATTAATGTCCATGTCTTCAAAATGGTTTTTAAGGATTTATTTATATGGATATGAATTTTTTTAAAATGTTAATTCCTTTCAAAAAATTTCAATGTGGTATGGGACACTTTGATTCAAAAATATCTTTTAAATTACTTCCTTTATAAATGTGTGACTTTTAAATGATTTAAAAAAGAGAGATATTTCTCTCAAATAGTTTTGATTTCATATATGTCAATATTGTTTGATGGATTTTATGATTATTTGATGTTGATAAAAAACTTCTATATTGTATTGAAGGTTTTTTGATATGTTTTACTGTGGATGTGTTATTTTTATACCATTCATGGTTTATAGAGAAAGTATTGACATTTCGTTTGCTAGTTTTAATACGAATGTTTATGTTTTGTTTAGAACTTTTCATATGGGGATGGATTGGACTTAATATGTGATAGGGGGATCCCTCTATAGATCCTTGATGAATCGGTAGGTCTCATGAGACAAACTAGTCTCTCAGCACAAGGCCATGGAAAAATCTTTTTTGTAGTCTTGGAATGAGGCCTTGGCTATGTGGTTATGATAGTCTGGAATTATGCATTCCATCATTATGAAAGTGGTTATTGATATTTCATGTGATTATTCGATTAGTAGAATATCCATGTGAATAAGTAAATGGCATTATTTCATTTTATTTTTCCCAAACTATGTTGAAGATCAAGTTTAAATGGTTTTTGTTGTAGTTATTCATTGCCTTAAATGTTTTTTCTTATTTATGAATGTTTCCACTATATTGTTATCCTTACTGGGCAGTTGAGCTCACCCTTTTTCTATGTTTTATTTTTTCCAGTATGTGAAGAAGTAAATTATGAATGACCTGCAGGGATATTATGAGGGGATAATAGTGTGGATTATGGAGACAATATGTTATTGTAGTAGTTTTTCACTTCACGATGTAATGTAAAACATTATGAATATATCTAGTGTTTCCAAGGCTACTAAACCAATCGGTCTTTCGAGATTTGATCTTTCTTGTGATCATGACAATGTTATGTAATAATCCAACAACTCTAGATAACTAGGGTCGGGGCGTTACATGTATCCTTCCGCGAATGTGGAGTCATTCTTAATTTCATCTGGAGAACTAACTCGGGGAGCCATCATAGTGCCTCCCAGACAAGGATGAATCAATGTTGTAATAGAGTAGTTATTATCCTATTTTTTCTTTTTCAGATTTGGTATACAATAAATATAGGAATGTGTGAGATGTGTTGATTGATATTGAACTATTGTGTTTTGACTGCAAATTCTTAGTGAAGAACTAGGTTACGAGGACCTGTGAATTATATTATTACTATTGGATGTAATGGTTGTTTATTGTTTTTTCCATAGATAACACATATGTTGTTTGGATGTGTTTATTTATGATATATTTATTTCACTTTTCCAGTTGGAAAGAGGCTAGTGATTTCGGTTTCACTATTCGCATGTACAGGCTTGAGACATGTAGCACATTGGCGTAGAAAGATTGATTCACATATTATAAGCATGATAGTGGTTTATTTTTTTGACAGTTGATTCATATTCATTTTATATGATAATGACATATGAAATGGTGTTTTTTGATATATGTACGTGGTCGAATTCTATAAAGAAGATCAAATTTTTATATTCAGAATTTTATATTGAAGGTTATGTGGATGTATAGTGATATAAATTACAAAGAGGATGTAGTAATTTTCCTTGTTCAAAACAACTATAGTAACCCTAGGGGGCCTGTATGGTGTTGGTATATAACCATTGGACCCTTGTGGGTTGTTTTTGATTGATTTTCTTTGTTACTTATAGTCCTTTAGGTAGTGGTTTTATGTGAGGAATCTTATAAATGAAATGTTCCCTTATAGTGGATGGGTAGGTTTGTAATATAAGATCTCTGGGAGGTGAGACCCTATCGATGGGTATTTTGACATGTTAATGTCATGTGACATTACGATGGGAGAATGTTTTTCTCCCTATGATTTGTTCCCTACTATGGGTTTGCATAGACCTATGTGGTTGGACATAGAGACCTTTCATGAGACATTACTAGTTGTGCTATTTGGGATGTCCCAATGACTATATTATTGTGACTGTAGTTATAGGATTTGGTTCTATTTGACCTTCAATGGTGACATTTGAGATAGTATGGTCATGTTATGAGATATATTGGGAGTATGAGGAATATAAGTATGATTTATACTTTTTTTAAAATGAATGAAGGGTGTTACCTACTATTGAGTTTAAGTGCATTAAATACCTATTATGCATTATAAAAGAAACTAATGTTCATATTTTTCAGACATTTGGTTAGTTTCTATATGGGAAGCCTCATGTGGGTGCCTAGAACATGTATTGGTAGTGCATGTGGAAGGTTTATAGTGGTAATAAGATGGATCATGAGAACATATGGTATTCAATGATATATAATCATTAATTTTCTAGTTTATTTTTAGTGGAGAGTATACAAGTGAGGTTAACAATGTATATTCATAGTTTAAGGGACATAAATATGAATAGTTTTCTTATGATTGAAACCATATATAGTGATTATGATTGGTATTTCTTCCATTTTTTAGTGGGATGGACTGGTCAGGTTTCTAGCTTGGTTAAATAAGTATTTTTCTTCATGAATTGATGGAGAGAATAAATGAACCATGTTGAAATTTAGAACGGTGATCAGTACATAAGTGGTCGTGTAAGTGGTTTTGGAATAGTATGTTGACATTTGTTTTGTAATCCTCCAACAATGTTCTTTGTTATGTGAGATGAGCATGTGGGGTTGGAATGACTAGTGGATAAGTCCTATCAAACAGGTATTCATAAAATGGGAATCAATATTATCTTAAACTGGTTATTTGGTTGTGTCACACAAGAGTTTATAACGTTTAATTTTTAATAAAATGTATTATTCATGGGTTCTTGGTGACATGGTGTGTAATTTTGCATACATATATTATGGTGGAGGGTAATATTTCTAATCTTGAGTTAAGTAGGATGACAGGATCATTCTGAGTACTCAAGAGGGTGTGATGAGATTATTTCTTCCATAGAGGTCTAAGGAATATGAATGGGTTTGACATGTACCTATATTTATAGGTGACATAATGAATGGGTGTGATTTTTGTTTTAATAATTGAAACAATATTATTGTAATTATAGTCTAGAAATGGTCATGCCCACTATCATGATATATTCTTGATTTTTTTGGGAGAGAATCATTTATTCATCCATCTATCAGAATATATTTTTTTGTTTGGTGAAGGGAATCTTCATTGATTGATCATATTGAGCGGTGTATGTGATGATGTATGGTAATATGTAACTGATACTCTATCTGGGGGAGGTCCTTGTGATGGACTAGATATTATAAAATCCCATGAATTCCATTATTGAAATCAAATAATGAGTGATTGTTGATGTCTCTTTTTTTATCTAAGGTGAGAGAAAGATAGCCACATCCAATTATTGGGTGGGAACTAACTGAAAGGTGGTCCATGGTAGTTGGGGATGATTGAGTGGGATGGTGATAATAGAACATCTATGATGGAGAATAAAAGATTGATTATGGGTGGTATGATCCATGTGTTGTAATGTTCGTTGGTGTGTAGAGCTGATTGTGGGTCAGTTATGGTGGAACTAGAATACCATATTGGAACCAATAAGGTTATTTCATGGATTCTGGTAATAATTACACCATGGTTATCTGTTATGGGGGATGATTGGGTCATTTATTGGATATGATCTTGAGGTGGTTCAAACATAGTGTGAGTTTTTTATATCAAAGGTTAAATGGTGGCGGGGTAGGGAATGATTAGGATTTTTGTCAGTGGAGTATATGATTTTTGAATATCATCAGGTTTTAGGTTTGGACTCTTGTGGGTTCTTTTCATATGATTATGAAATTCATCTAGGCATGTAGATATGTGGGTCATGTGATGTGGTGAAAATCCTACAGCTATAGTTAAGTATTTTTTGTATGTGTCAATCCTAAATATTTTGACATGAGTTAGTGTTCTAAATGAGTGCTAAAAGTTGATTACCACATCTAATATGTTATTTTGGAATTGTTGGTTGTGTTTCAGAAGATGGATTTTTCATTTAATAAAAATTGTTCTATATTACATCGTCCATGGATGGTACGTATGTGTCAAATCTAATTGGTGTTCAATAATTATGATGGGGGGTGATGATGATTAGTGATCTCATGGTTGATGGTTCAAAAGATGTTGGGAATCATGTTGATCATGTTGTGGGAGCGCATGTTCGAGATTCTATTTATGTTCTCCAAAATTCCGGATGAAATCAAGGTAAAAGTTTCCATCTTAATGAAATATGGACTTAGTAGAAGATGGTGGTATATGATGGTGACAAAGTATAAGAGTGATAGGTTAATTTGGGAATTCATTAGATTTATTTTCACTATATAGTTTTATCCAAAGATTATAGTGTTGGCCAAGGTGATATATTTTTCAAACTTACATTATATGACAAGACCATGATAGTATATAAAACCCAATTGGTTGAGCATATGAAACTTTCACCTAATATTGTGATGAATGAGGAGATGACGACTTGAAAGCTTGAGAAGGGAATTGGATCTAACATTCATTCTCATGTATTCTCCCTAAATCTACTTTCAAATATTTATGTTTTGCATATATATGTAATGGTTGAAAAGTACATGGCTGGTAAGTTAGGGTTGAAAGGAGTTCCTTTTTCTCCTAGTGGATGTCATGGGAATTCTCATAAATGGAGAAGTTAGAGTAATGATTCACATAGTAGTTCTCAACAACATGGTATTTTTATACCACCTATAGTCTCAGGTAGGCGCCCTATGATTTTCTACCTGTGGGATAAGTATTTTACTTCTCAATGGGTTTTTACTGAGGCACTCGAGATATGAAGTTATCATAGATTCTACTGTCACATTTATATGTTATTTCATGTCAATTTCATTCCACGTAGCGGTACAGGATATTCAACACCTATTAAAACAACAGTTTAGTCACATGATTCATTGAAAAGTTATTGCATCCATAGGAATCCAAAATGAAGTTTCTTTACATAATGAATGAGTGTTTAGAGGAAGAATATCCATAGTTCATGTGATAATGAGAGGTACTATGATTATTTCTTCATCTTTAGTGACTGCTTTATTTGATACTAGTACATCTCATTCATTAATTTCTCCTTCTATTATCAATATTCTAAATCGTTTTATAGACATTAAATCATATTTTAAGGAAATTACTACACCCATTAGAATAATGATAAACAGGGTTAAATGTTTTCATGTTTGTGTATTATCTTTATTGTATATTTTGAATTCAAGGGATTTTCTATATCTCAAAGTAAAACATCTTAACATCTTGTTCAAGATGGATTTTTGAATTTCCAATAAATCCCAAATTGATTGTTGCATTCGATAGGCCCCCTTTACAATGCACAATGGTGTATGACATATATTTATATGAGGGTGAGACCCATGGTAGAGTATATTTGTACCTTCTTTATCTAGATTTAGGGAATATAATATTATTTTTTTCTTTTGACATGGAGAATGAACCCATGAGTGGTTACGTCCCTCCAGTTTTCCTTGAGTTTCTCGATGTTTTTCCTTCTCACATAGCTAGTTTACCACCAGTAAGGGGGTTATATTTTTCTATCAATTTAGTTTCAGGTACTCAAATATTTTTTATTTCTTCTTACCCCATTGAATCGGATGAAAGGAAAGGGATGAGGACTGAATCAGATGATCATTTTAAAAAATTGTTTACATGCCTACCGGTGTAACCTTGGGCAACACCTATTCTTTTTTTCCAAGAATGTTGACGGGTCACTCAATAAATGTTTGAGTTACTAAAAAATAAATCATGTTATGGTAAATTAAAAGAATTTTTTCATGGACTAATGATCCATTTCACTAGCCAAAGGGGGAAAATTCGTTTTGAAATATTTTTCTTTCCTCTAGTTACAATAATTTTAGAATAAAAGAATCTAACAATTAGAAAACGGCCTTTTGGAATAGGTATTACCATTATGAGTAGGTTTTCATTCTAATGGGTCAAACCAATTATCCTATAGTATTTATGATTTTAAAGAATATGATTCTCCATTATTATCTTCATTATTTTTGGTGATCATTGAGGATGTTGTTTCAGTTTTCTCTAAGTATGATAAGGATCATGTGTGTTATTTGAGAGGAGTTCTTGACTTTTTTTTAGAAATCAATAACATTATTATAATATAATATAAATTATAGATTCAATAAGTGATGATCATGGGTCACATGGAGTTAGAACAAGATATCTCATTTGATCATGATATGGTGAAAGAATTTATGTATTGGGAGAAACCATGAATTTTTTTTAGGATTTGGAGAATCCTGGTATTATCTAGATATTTTCTTCATTTTTTAAAGTACTTCTCAAAGATGGATTCTCTAATGACTGCTTCTACATGGAAGAGGGTAATTATTTCATGGGACAAAAAATTTCATAATTAATTTTTTTGAACCGAATTGTTTTTTTTCTATTAGACCGATATTTTCCCTTTCAAAGGCCAGGTAGGGTTATGTTTAGTCTACGATGCATCATGTTCATTCTTGGGATGAGTTATATTATTTGGTGATCTTGTGATTTCTTATGAATCTCCTAATATCATGCCACATTGGAATAATCAAATGACTTGTGACCTTGAGGTCGAAGTTCTGATGCATGCATTTAAGATTTGGTGACATTACATTATCGAAGAAAGGATTACCATGATTTCCATCCATAAAAACATGATTTATATATTCTCTCAAAAATATTTGAAACTCTACCAGAGGAATTAGTGGAATACCTATAAAATTTTTATTTCAAAATTTCTTATTCCTCAGTGAAACATTTTTCATAGTTCCTGATTTAATAAGGATTCATCCAACACAAACCATGAAAGAATTATCCAAAGAGTAGAATTTTATGGATATTTTTGTGTAGTTTTATATTGGAGTTCATGAATCAGGGACTGAATATGTTTGGGGCAGTGTTCCATTTATTTTTTCTTTTGATAAGGTTATTATTTAGGGACCACATCTTGATTATGAGTTTTATAGAATTAGATACCATTATATGGTGATGAGATTGTTGTTGACTGGTCATTCACCATGGGGTAACTCAATGATATCCAAATCCTTTGGTTATACCATTATCACTATAGATAGATGTGATGGGGGGTGTCCACAGTTCCCAGTGGTTAGTCAAATAATGATCAATGATTATGTTCTATGAAATGCAATAACAATTCTGATGGCTATATATGAGATAGTTCATAACTAGTTGTGTTGTCATTATTTACATTCCATTTGGTCATGTTCAATCACTTGATACCTCTCAGATTATGTCACCAACTTTCAGTGCTGACTTGGAAGTGGGATCAGAACTCTATAGACATTGTGGTTCATTTTACATACCTAGATAATGAATGATGTGTTCTTCATTGTGATAAGCAGGCTGTCCAAATCGGATCACTTTATACCTGTTTTTATATAAATACTATTGAGGAGTTATAAAATATCTAGGTGAAATAGATCGTTCATTTTCATGGATTTCCATCTACTATAGTGTATAATATATATCCTTATATTACTTCTCACTTTTGGATTGTCCTTCATGAGGAACTGGGTTCTTAGGATCATTTGATTAGTACGTACCCATTGTCTTCATATATCTTGATAGAAAGAGAAATATAAATTTTTATAATATGATTCATGCATATTTCCAAGACTTTTATAGATCATGGTATGAACATATTGGTGTTATAGAGTTTTCTTAAAATAATGCCTACCAGTCTGCGATTAGAATGGCTCTGTTTGATGACTTGTATGGTCGGCATTCAAAATATCTATTGTGTTAGTCGGAGACTGGTGAATGTTCCTTGATTTGAAAAATATTGGTTCAAGACAAAAAAAATGATCCAGTTTATTTTAAATAAAATATTAACAAAATAGATCCAATATAAATTTTCTGATGATTGTTGTCATAGACCATTAGAATATCCAATAGTTGGTTAGATGTTCTTGAGTGTTTCACCTAGTTTGGGTCATCAACAGCTTGTGAGGCAATGGAAGACTAATAATCATTTTGTACTACATTTTGAGGTTTCTGAGAATGTGGGGGAAGTGTATTTCCAATTATGAATTCCTCCATAGTACAAATCAACACATTATGTGTTCCATGTATTGAAATAGTGAAAGTATATATCTAATACCACTCATTTTTAATGCTGGTGTGATCTTGATGTTGAACATAATTTATTTGTAAATGAACATCTAGTCAGGATAGTGGATTTTAAAACCATTGTACTTTTTGGGAGGATTATAGATTTGGTTGGAGTGTTATTATTGTATTATAATGTTAATCATTAGGCATGGGATAGGTAGGCACTAATGAGAGAATAGGACCTCATATTATGGACCAGCAAGATTTTTAATAGGATTTTTGGGGACATAATTTATTTATTGTGTGGGGGTTGGAACATCCTATTACAATGTTTACATACTCCTTGTAAAATATTTTTTAATTCTCTAGTTGGGGTTCATCTTGGGTTGTTCCAAGAATGATGTTGAATATTTTTCAAATTACATTTCTCTTCACTATTGGAGCACACATTTCCCTAATCGTGTTCCCTAATGGTAGACACCAGGAGAACCCATACATTATGGGTTTGTATTCATACCACATGGTTTGAAATAACATGTAAAAATTAATAATAATTTTTGAAATACCACATTAGGGGAACATAGTTTGGTAGCACATTTGGAGAAACCATGAGACCCTAGAGAGAAAACTGTGTGCACATGTTTTAAATATAATGAAAATTCATTAAAAACTCCATAAACATTATTTTCAACACCTCCCAACCATAAATTAAGATATTTCATTTTCCTTGGTTTTAAGGGATACCAAGGAACCATTTTTACTCCTCTAAGACCTCTACAAGGTGAAACAAAACATGGAAATCCTTATTTGATCTCTCCTCAAAAAGAGTTCTTCTCTCATTGTTTTTCCCCCATGCTCTTACTCTGTACTCCGAAGGGTTTTGTTTGATATTCCTATTGTTAGATAATCTAGTCATATTTTTTTAGATTATTAATCAGGGTTTGATTCTTGGATCCTTATTTTCGACGTTCTTTGTGGGAGTTTCCCATTGTGGGTGTTGTGATATGTGATCTCTTTTTTCAGTAGGTGGTTCTATTTATGATTGTATAATTGATTTATCCCTAAATTTTTTGATTTAAATTAAATTTATTTAAATTAAATTTTGAATAAATAATTCATTGTTGATTGTTAATTGGATTTTATTTTGCCTGAAATTTTGGAAAACCCACTAAATTCCTTAAATTGGTCTGTGTTTGTGGAATTTGTTGAGAAATTATGAAATAAATTTTTGAAATTGGGTTGTGAAATTGATCTCAAATTTTTATTGGAGAAAAATCGATTAATTGGTTTAATAAGAACCTATTTGGTATTATTCTGGAAAAAGTCATCAAATGATTAAAACCCAATTTTTGGTTATTAAGTGAAAATTGGTATATTGAAATGGGAAATGTGGTAATTTTATTTTAAATAGTTTTGAATGAAATTTCCCATTAATGATTATTGTTAGAGTATATGAGAGTATAGTTAGATAGTAATTTATTTGGGAAAACACAATATTAATTTTTAACTACTCTAACAAAACATATGTCATATATCCCATCATACTTCCATCGTAATGGGTCATATTTGACTACTTTCTGAGTGATATGTGTAAACAAATATCAATGATCACCAATTTGATTTTTTTGAGGATCCCCTATTCCGTAACTATCATACAACAATGTTGATCTATATGTTTCTCATTTATTATTATTATTATTATATATATATATATATATTTAATTTTTAGTAAACTACATTACATATGCATTAAAAATTAATATAAACTAATTTATATAAATCTGTTTCCAATCCATTTTTTCAAATGATTATATAAATTGATCTATAATTCATGATTTTTTAAAATATTATTTTGGTTACATCATGTCTATTTAGTAATGATTGGAATCTGAAGGTTGTTAATTTATTTGGAATATTTTTTTGGAAGTGGTGGTGAGACCCTATAATGAATTTAGCTCACACCCTATTTGTACCTTCATGTTTTTTTTTATATTTCCTTCTTTCATATTCGAGCAAAGAGATAGAGCGACAATGGGGTCAAATTTATTGTTGATTATTTGGACATCAGTTACTCTATCTGTTGGGAATTGTTTTTTTATATTTTTTCCTCATACACTATGGTTGTATTTTGGGTTACTCATACCTATATAAATTTGGATACATCTCTCCCTATGGAGTTTTCTTTTGAAAATATTGACATGGATTTTTTTTATTTTTTTTTTGGAAAAAAATAAACATTTATCTTAGGTGATGCATAATGGATGTCTCAAACCCACATGGATTGATAATTCCCTTTGGTCTATGTTTGTGACGGATCGTGTATCAGGGCACCCAGTTATCAAGGATTGTTTTTGAGAATTACTGAATTTATCTAGACATGTGGATATTATGATCATGTGAAGTGGTAAAATGATCAATGTTGGACCCATGAATTTTATTGGATGATAAAATCCCAGATAATACAACTTGGGTTTGCCTACTAAATGATTTTTAATGTTTCAAATCTTGTCTAATTTTTTTTTATAAAATCATGGGTGTGTTTTAAAAGAGTGATTAGGATTTTAAGAAAAAAATATTTGTTTCATAGTGCATTCATTAACAATAGATAGGTGTATACTCTAGTTTTTATTCAATAATGATGATTGGGATAATTATTATTACCCTTCTCATGTATTTTGGGTCATTTAATGTTTGGAACAATGACATGCTTGTTGTGGGAGTTCATGTTCAAGGTTGTTTTGGTATTTTTCAAAAGAAGGGGCACCGACCTTAGGAAATTGGTGGTTTATGATAATGAATATAGTGGAAATAACAATACCTCTATAGAGTGATCATATGATGACATAATTATTGTAACAACCAAAGCTTACACAATACACTTCTTCTTAATAATTGAATAGTTTTCACTACATGCAACACCGAGTTTGAGCTCATCATGACCTATCAAAATAGCCGTTTAGAAAGATGTTATGAATAGTATTAACCACATGTGGAATTATATATGTATCCCATATAATTTTAACATTCATATTATGTCATGATTATATAGAATATAAGGATAAATTCAATTTTCCAGACAAATGATGTAATATTCAAAGAATTTTGTTTTTCAACATTTAATGGAGAACAATTTTTAAATACAATATTTTACATTTTTTTATATTCAATTTTACGATATTAAATTCTTCATTAGAATCAGGACATAAAATTTTAGTTTGGCCAAATCGTTGGTGTTTTTCAAATATGTTTCAAATTTTAATGAATAGTGAAAAATAATCTATTTTAATTAAAAACTTCTTTTTCTTCAAAATTATTTATATAGTTAGAATATCTTTTTAATTTTTTAAAACTCTAATTATATTATTATTTTTTCATTTCTTTATATTTTGATCATTAGAAGTAATTTCTCATTTACATTTGACACAAACACATGTCAATCATTTGATAGTTTTTACTTCTGAAAACCCCGCTTTCAGGTTTTGAAAATAGTGAATTAATTTTAAATTAGTTTCTTCCAATTAAATGTTTTGAATTTGGAAAAAGTGATTCCATATTATGGAATCATAATGTTCAAATTTTTTAAAAATATATTTTTTATTTTTTAAAATTACGAATAGTAACTTCATGACTAATTTTTATTTACCATGATTAATGTGTAATTCAGGTAAATAAGGGTTACGAATAATATTATAATAATATAAAACAACCCTAAAATGTGTACCAATAATATTTTATAATATATGGCCGAACATTTCCATCCTTAGATCGATTTTAGAACCTCGTGGAGCCACATGGGTGTGAAAATGTCTTGTGATAATAATTAATTTAATGTAAAGGGAAATAAAACCTAAACATGTATCATATTACAAAAATAATTTTAATTACAGTTAAAAAAGTTATATATTCAACTATAAATATTAATCACAAAGACAAAAAAAATCAACATCAAGTTATTTTATTATTTATTTTTAGACATTAAATCATTTTATTTATTAAAGACCCAATGATGATGCAATGATTAACTTCTTAATGAAATATTCAAATAAATGAATTATAAATAGAAAAATAAATTTTAATAGAATATTTGGAAGTAATAAAAACATTTATGGAAGAAATTTACTTTTTAGGGATGAGTTAATGCCTTTTTTTGAATAAAGAAATTTGATATGACTCTAACAAAAATCTATTAATGAATATTGTCAAAACTGTCAAAAATGAGTTTTTAAGACATGTACTATTTTATTAAATGATATAATAGTAATAAAAATATAAGATTTGTCCAAATGACTTATTTAATGTTTCAAATGTCATTAATTATGATCTTTCAGTTCTTTTGTAATTTTATAGTAACTATAGAAACCATATATTATGAAAATAAAAGAAGACATGGTAAGAGTTAATGTTTTTTAAAAATGGTTAATGCCAAAAGATAAAGTTAAATTAAAGAACACTACTTTTCTAAAAATTATTCTTTGGGAAGAATTATACCCATCCTCATCTTACTGTCACAAGAATTATCTTTGGAGCCATTAGAACCTGAAAATCAATTTATAATAAATTAGAATTTCAAAACTTTTCAAAAGTACCCCTTACATTTATTATAAAATGGCACTTCTCCTTCTCTTTTATTCACACCTATAATTCCTTTTGGCGTGTCCATCCCCTTCCTAATTCTCCTCCAAAATTCTCTAAATTCATTCTAGAGGCCAAAATTTTTGATTATAACCATCTTCAAGAGTCTTTTGGTGCAAATAAAATGGAGACACACAAAGAAGAGGTAAATGTTTTATACTATCTTTTAATGTACTTTTCTTATTCAATTTCCTATTTCTATGTTGTTTCTATGACAAAATAATAAATAAAGTATCATAAACATAAAAACATGTTATTATAATCATTTTACAACTATATACAACATTTTATCCATCCTATGAATAAAAAAATCACCATGTGTGCTTACATACACATTACCATCTCTACACCAAGGTGGAATTTGATTTTCCATATTACATTATTTGGATGGTATAATGATGCGTATAATAGATATAGATAATGAATATTACATTATTATGATTATTTATAATTAATATAGCATGCAGTTCAATATCTTATAACCGTTAATGAAATGATGTTGTTGCTTGTGCGTATGTACGGCTAACCATCTCCACGATGCAATAAGCCTTATCTTCCACGTCCACCATCCAAGAATGATTATAAAAAATATATATTATGAATAATTATGAAATATATGACAGAAAAAGTCTACTAGAATATTATATATGTATATATATTTCATTCTATTACTTCCATATGATAAGAAAAACAGAAACAACGGCCATGCTTACGTACGGTCTACTACATCCATGAACGGTGTGTTCCATTTCCTAAATCTATAAATCACATTTATTTATATTATGAATATATATGATATATAAATCATTTTATATATTGTTTAAGTAATTCAAACATGATCTATGTAATATGATCAGGAATAACATGTCAAAACACATACGATAAACAAATAGATTATCACCTGAAATGTTGAATTGACATGGAATTACAAATAAACGGGTAATATAATTTCATAAAATAATAATATATTATATCATAACTACTATTTAAATATTTATATAGGTTAATAAAAATTTTAAAAAAATTATAAATAAGTTTCAGACACATATGAATAATATCTGACATAATGTAAGGGTTGTTTCCTCAGTCACATTATTATCTGATATTGTTTATGTGTAAGTATTTTTTGGGAGATATTTATCATCCTTGTCCATGTTTAAAAAAAATCATAATGAATATTTTATGCTTACATGGAAAGTAACCTTTATCAACATCATCATTTTAAATGATTAAATGTTTTATTTTTCTAAATATATTTACATAATGACCATGTTTTAATACTGTTTTAATGCTTTATTTATATGGACATGATGGATTTAAAAAGTCAATTACAATGGAAAGTTTAAAATTGGTATGGGAAACATTGATTAAAATATCTCTTTTAAATGACTTTATATATAAATTGTGGAACTTAAAAATTATTTTAGGATAAATAGATATTTATCTCAAAGAGTTTTGCTGATTATTTTCATTTATGTCAACATATTTTATTGGATATTATTCTTGTCAAAAGAATATTAATTATAATAAAATATTTTATATTTTATTTAATTGGTTCTGATATGTTTTATTATGTATGTTCAATTTTTATACGGTTCATTGTTTATGGTTAATGTATTGGAATTTTGTATGCTAGTTTAATTCAAATGGTTATGTTATGTTTCCCCCTTTTCTTATGAGTAATGCATTAGTCATAGTAAGTGATGGGTGACACCTACTATAGCCCCTCGAGGCATTGGTAGACTCCTGAGGCAACTATGTTTGGGTTTTTTCTAATTTATTAACTAAATACGAATGGTTTCTTGGCTAAAGCCTTGATGGTGTGTTTATGGTGTCATGCGTTATGCTTTCCCTCATCATGAAATTTGTGATTGATTTTACATGTGATTATTCGACTTATAGAATATCTATGTGAATGTTTAAATGGAATTATTTGATTAATTATTTCAATTTTGTGCTGAATATAATGTTTTAAAAGGCATTTCATAATATTATATGTTTCTTTAAAAGTTTATCACAATTTTTTATAGCTTTTTTTTTATTTTTTATACTTACTGAGCATCTGATCTCACCCCTTTCATATATTTTATTATCCTTGGATTATATGATGTTTTTTATGATTGATATAATGGTTTAAGATATATGAAAAAATAACGTTCTCATAGGTCAATCTATGTGGTTATTTATGTTAGAAATTGGGTTTTAAAGATCAAGTATGTATTCTATTTTCCAAGACTACAAAATGTGATAGTACTTCGGGACATGATTAATTGAAATCATGATAATGTATTAAAATAATGCACAAAATCCATGATTATGGGGGTAGGGCGTTGTAGTTAGTATAAAAGAAATTTTAGAAACCACCATGGAAATTGATTTAGAAAACACATATTAGATAACATAACCCTAAGATAGACTTTGAGGATATGTATAAAATAACCCCCTAGTGTTTTGGTAATGATAATAGAAAACCTTGGATTAAACCTATGATGTTATATATTGAAAATACCTTACCCTGATGTTTTGGTTTTTTTACAATGATATGTGATTTTTACTCTGTGATTTCTAGTATTAGTTAATGTAGGAAACCAGAAAGAATTGGAGTAACATTTATTTTGATGGAAAATCATGTGATGTTGAGAAAAAATTGGATAATGACTAGAGAGAAAGATATTGTGATTATGCCGAATTAGTTATTACGATATATGATTAACAGTTTGATCTTTGATGACCTCCCTAACAGATTTCATTAAAGAAAGTTGAATGTTAATAAATGTAAAAATTACAAGAATCATATACGAAAGAATATTTTTCATCATACCTGTTAAGAGGAAGGGAAAAAGAACATTGGGGAATACCTCAAATAGAGGGGGAAATTTTATCTATGCAGGAATGAGGGTCATAGAGTGACCGATATATATGGAGTTCAAGTTCTCATTTTTGGAAATCATGGGCTTTACCCAACTCAATTCCTAGACATAAGAATCTAATTCTAAACCGAGGATGGATTTATTCCAAGCCAACCATTGAATTGGATGAATTAAAGTATTTATTTATTTTGATCTAAAAATTATGAATATTGAATTATATAATGATTATTCAGTTTATGTTTTTTGATAAGTATTTTCAAGAATATGTTGAATAGTAATAATGGAAAATAATATTTATTTGAGTGTAAGATTATATTTGGGCCACAAATGATTATGTTACCAAAAAACCCTTTAATATTTTTCTTATGTTATGATAATGATGTTTGGATGAAGATATCTAGGATTTGAATAGGTAAATTGGATGATTCTAGAAAATAGTGTTATGCTATCATGGATGATGTGTAAAATTTTTTGAGACTTGAGGAATAATCCAATTTGTTTTGGAATAAGGAATCATACATGTTTTAAATAAAGATATATGAAAATTCTTGTTTTTACCATGACTCAAGAAAATACATGACAAAGGTGTTCTCATGTTTAGAATGTGACCACCAAGAACTACCTTATAAGATATGGGAGATAAATGGTAAGCCAATTTCATTCACCTCTTTCTAAATTTGTAGATTTCCCATTTTTGTAAGGATTTTAGAGTTATCTATTTATGGATATTATATTTTCTAATCCCGTTGATGTTTTTTAGATAAATGTATTATCCCGCTCTAGGAGGAATGATGCATATCTGATAACCTGTACTAACGCTTTTTATGAGATAGGTGGAATGACGTATCCTTATATTTATGGATCACTTGATCTTCCAACACATCACTAATGAAAAATTCAAATTCATTTCCTCAAAAAATAAATGTATTGGAAACTGTTCAAGGGATTAACATTGGTGATATTGTACTGAAATCAAGTAAATATATATTTTCATGTTCTTCAACTTTTTGGAATAGATCTTGAAAACCAAAATTCTTTTCCAAGTACATTCTTTTTTGATGAATCAAATGGTATATTGAATCATCATAGATTTATGGATTTCGTATTGTTAACTTTTCCTAATAATATTAACTATGACTCTTCATTTGAACATGATGGTAATATTATTCTTCTATGTCCATGTTTTTCTACATGGAACCCTTGTATGTGTTATTTCCGATAAACTTTTTTACTTTCCTTTATCTATTTTAATGCGGATGTTTTAGTCACTAGTCTTTCCAATGTGGGATTAGAATAAATGGATTTTGAATAATCATACCTTAGTTAAAAGTCCCATATTAGAAAATTGTGAGGACACAAATTATTAAAGGAGTAGATAGTGTAACACCCTAAGCTTCCATGATAAAATTTTTCTTAATAAATCAATATCTTCTACCACATGATACACCGAGTTTGATCGTACCATGAACTATCAAACTATCCATTTAAAAAAGTAGTTATAAATAGTATTTAACTAATTTTAGATTTTATATATATCCCCGAGAAATATAACAATCATCTTATGTGTTTCTCAAACATAATATAAGAATAAATTAAATTTTTCATATTAAAAAACATTTTTCAAGAACATATTTTTATGACATTAAATGGAGAGCCATTATAAATCTAATATTTTACACTTTTATATATTAAATTTGATGAAATTAAATTCTTCTTCAGAAGAGGGACATAAAAATTTAGTTTGGATAATTTTTTGGTGTTTTCCTGAAAATATTTATATTTTGTTGAATTGTGAAAAATAATGCATTTTAATTCAAAACTAATTTTTGACCTAAATTATATATATAGTTAGATTTTATTTATAATTGGTTTTAATGTATAATTGCATTATGTTCTTATAATTTAATACAATTTTGATCATTGGATGTAATTTAACATTTAAATTGTACATAAACACATATCAATATTAAGATAGTTTTTACTACTTAGAAACCCTCTTTCTGGTTTTGACAACAAGAATTAGTTTTAAATTTATTTATTCCAAATCTATGTTTTGAATTTGGAAAAATGGATTCCAAACTTGGAATCAAAAGTTCTTATTTTTTTAAATAGGTACTTTTTATTTTTGGACCTTATGAATGGTAACTTCAGTAATTATTTTTACTTACCATGCATGAAGGGTAAATAAAGAAAATAAGGGTAAAAATAGTATTATAATAATATAACCTACTCTAACGTGTCTCCCAATCCTATTGGTGGATATAAGACCAATCCGGATCATTCATAAGTCAATTTTAGGACCACATGGTGCCACATGGGTGTGAAAATGACATGTTATAATAATTAATTTAATGTAATGGGTAATATAACATAAAAATTTATCATATTACTAGAATAATTATAATTCCTATTATATAAGTTATATCTTCAACTATAAATAGTAATTAGAAATATAAAAATATTTCCTACATCATAGTATTGTATTTGTGATTTTTATACATTAAAATATTAAATTTATTTATGGCACAATGATGATGCACTAATTACCTTATAAATTAAATATTCAAATAAATGATTTATAAATATTTAAATAAATTTAATTTGACCATTTTTATTTCATACCATAATTTTATGGATGAATTCGAAATGTTAGGGATTTTTTAATTCCTTTTTATCGAAGGAATAATGTTGTTATGACTCTAACCAAAGTCAATTACTAAATTGTATAAAAATTGAAATAAATGTGTTTTTAAAACATATGATATTTTATTAAATTATTTAATAGTCTTTAAAATTTATGAGTGGGAAAAATGAATTATTTAATGTTAAAAATATCATTAATTATACAATTTTGGTTCCCTTTTCATTTTATAGTGACTATAGTAACCATACATTATGAAAATACAAGAATATGTGGTTAGAGTTAATGTTTTTAACTAACAGTTAAAGAAAAAAGATAAGGTTAAATAAAATACCAAAACATGTCTAAAACATATTAGTTGAGATTATTTTTCCCATCCTCATCTTAACCTAGAAATAATTAACTTTTTAACCACTATAAACCTATCATAATATTATAATAAATTAATATTTTAGGCTTTTCCTATATATAACCTCACCTCTCATATAGAATGACACTTCTCCTTCTCTATTATTCACACCTCCAAAGCCCTTTGAATCATACAAACCAATCCCACCTCTCCTAATAACATCCCTAAATTAATCTAAGAGTCCACCCTTTTGTATGAGAATCTACTTAAGGATTCCTTTAGTTCAAATCAAAAAGAGACACTGGAAGAAGAGGTAATCGTTTTATCCCCTCCTTCAAAGTTCATTCCTTGATCTACTTCCTATTTCATTATAGTTTCCATAAAAAAGTAATAAATACAATATCATATATATATATATATGTTATTATAATAATGGGACGCTATATTCATTATTTTATCCATCCTATGAATTATAATATCACCAAGTGTTCATACGTATGGCTTATTTTCTCCACACTGTGGTGTAATTTGTTATTCGACATTACATTATTTGGATTGGAATAATGATGAGTATCATAGAAATAAATAATAAATAATATATTATTATGAATATATATAATTAATATACCGTCCAATTCATTTTCATTTAACAATTATGTAAATTATACAATCGCTCGTGTGTACGTACGACTTACTGTCTCCACGACGTGAAGGGACTCACCTTCCACGTCTACCATCCAAGAATGACTTTAACAAATATATAAATTATTAATAATGATGAAATATATGAAAAAATTAGGCTACCGGTATAAACTATATATATATACGTATATTTCATTCAGTTACTTCCATACAGTAAGAAAATGGGAACAACATTCATGCATACATAGGACATGTCGTCTCTGTGAAGGGTTTATTCCATTTCATATATCTATCAAAAATATATATTTATATTATAAATATATGTGATATATAAATAATATTACAATTAATGGAAGTCATTAAATCATTATCTACGTAATATGACCATGAATAACAAGTCAAAACACGTACGATAAACAATGTGATTATTACCGGAAATGTGGCATTAACTTGAAATTTTTAATAAACTTCTTATATTATGTCATGAAAGAATCATATATTATATCATACATATTATTAGGATTCTTATATGTATAACCAATATATTTAAAAACATTATACATGAGTTTCATACATGTACAGAGAGTATCTGACCTAAGGTAAGGGTTATTTCCTCAATCTCATTATTATTAGAGATTGTTTATATGTTAGTATTAACTAAGAAAAAATATTCATCCATTTCCATGTTTCATAAAAATGTTTTCAAAATGATTCTTTTATGGTTTTACAAAATGAAAAACTTTTCTATATCATAATATTAAATATTTTTATAATTTATATTTCTAAATATATTTAATTAACATTTATGTTTTCAAAATTATTATAATGATTTATTTATATGGACTTTATTATTTTAAAATGTTAATTACATCCAAACGTTTCAAGGTGGTATGGGACATATTGATTCAAAAATATATTAGATTAAATTATTTATAAATTATGTTAATTTTAATTTATTTCATGAAAAATGGATATTTCACTCATGGAGTTTTACTGATTATTATCATTTATGTCAACATCATTTATTAGATATTATTCTTGATTGAGGTTGATTTATTATAATAAATTCTCCCATATATTATTTAATGATTTATGAAATTTTTTACTATGTTTGAGATATTTTTATACCATTCATAGTTTATGGTTAAAGTATTGGCATTTCGTATGCTAGTTTTAATACGGATGTTTTTGTTCTATTTGCCCCTTTTTACATGAGCAATGCATTAGACTTAGTATGTGATGGGCTGGGCCAGAAATTTCTCATCCTTACATCATAATTCTCATTAGACAATTATATTTGGGTTTTGGATAATGTATTTTCCAATTATAAATGTTGTCTTGGTCAAATCATTGATGGGGTGTTTAAGATGACCCGCATTATGCATTCCCTCATTATGAGATTAGTTATTAATTTTACATGAAATTATTCAACTAGTTGAATATCCATCTAAATTTATAAATGGAATTATTTGATTTTTTATTTCCATATGATGCTGAAATATAATGTTTTAAAATTATTGTGTTTTAATTTTGAACATTTCCTTAAAAGTTTATAGTTATTTGTGATAGCTTCAGCTATATTTTTTGTCCTTACTGAGAATCTAAGCTCACCCTTTTATAATGTTTTATTTTTTTCTAGGATTCCAAGAAGTGTTTAATAATTTATATTTTTATTTATTCTAGGGTAATAATGGAATTCTCCAAGAATTTTCTATGATGTGTTTTATATTGTAAATTGTGATGTAAAGATCATGTATGTAATCTATTTTTCTAGATTGTTAAACTAATCATTCCTTCTGTATATGAATCATTGTAATCAATCCAATGTATAAAAATAATGCACCATGTCTGAGATTTAGTGGTCGAGGAATTACAATTAGGGTTTTATTATAATGGGATCAGTTATATTCCATATTTTGTTTTTGAAATTGGGTGTCACATCAAGAATTTGATGTTTGAGTTACAAAATTTTGGAGGTTGTTCACTAGTTATGTTTTAATCATCCAGGAAAATAAAAATTACTAATGTCCATAACTATATGTTTATGTAGGTATGGTTGTGAGGATGTATGATTAGTAAGACTCTTTGATATGGTAATTGTAATGGTTTTTAATATTTAAGATCATGAATTAGTTTGTGTTGGATATTCTAGAGTAATTTGATTTTTTTTTGGATGTGATGAATTTTGATATGAGACACAAAATGGGATTATGAGAGTTGGAGTTCCAAAAAGTTATGTTTTTATAAAAATAATTATTCTTTATATGTAGATTATGTTATCAGGTGAGATAATTTGGTTTTGGGTTAACTCTAAGCAGTTTGGGGTTTTCAATCCTCTCTATAAGGTTTTTTTGTATGTTTTAGTATAAATTTTGTAACACATTGATGATCATGGTATTTTAAATTCATTTTAGATTGACTGTTTTATTTATAATGTTAGGATCATATTTTTGGGCAGAAAATGTGATACAATGGAAAAACAGAAATTTGGTGGAGATACATGGGCTTGTAGAATGTGATGCCCACAGTTTTTGACAAGTTGTATGCCTAGATATGTAGGGGAGGTAGTGATAATGGCATAGTTGGCACACTGTTTGAATAACCATGTATAAAATTTGGGTGATGAATTTTTTAATTCAATATTAATGGATCACAATTTGTACAATTTTTGAAAAATTGTGCTTCTAATCTATGAAACATACAACAATTTCTTCTAATGGTGTAAATTAACAAAAAAAACTACATTGAATTTTTTAGCCCGCCCCCCCCCCCCCACCCCTCTATATTCCTCCCGCATAAGAAGTGTATGGACCATGGTTACTATCATCCCCTTCCTTCTAATCATACCAGTGTTTTGAAGTATATTTATGGAGATAACTTGAAATTACGAATTTTAATACCTCCCTAGGACCACTTGATCTCTCTTATTATTAATTCATAATTTTTGAGTTCAATGATTTAGTCCTTGTTGATGATAACATCATAGAATGGAATAATTGTTTGTTTCTCATGGGGATTTTAGTTATCATCGTATGAGGAGACCATAAGATGTTATTTTCACATTATTTTGCATAGTTTCATAAATTGATGCATTAATTGAGAATTTTTTTCAGTTTCCCTAAAGGAAATAATTTATTTATTATTTTTAACAGTAACACATTTGATAAATTTTCTGAAAAATAGTATCAAGAACCCGTTGTTGACTATGGGTGGTAGCTACGTGGATTTTTTATAATTGGATAGAACCTTGTGAGTTTTTTACATTATGTTGAGTTGAGATTTAGTTAATTATTTTAGTATAACTTTTATAAATTATTAATATTTTTTCATTGCATAAGGTTATGTCTTGGATGGATGAGACCAGATCATTTAGACATTATGGAGTGATAAAATATTTGATGGGAATTAGCAATGCCTCCAAGCATTGTAAATATATCAATGCCTCTATTAATGTGGTAGGTGGTCTATGATCATTACCCATAGTCTTATAAATTAATTTATATGTCCATGTACTATGTTCCTTAACTCCCATGTATGATGTATCTTCTTCCTTGGTAAAATTTATTTCTATTTATATTTAAATTGATGTGTTAGATCTTCCACTTGCACCATAAAATATTATGTTTTTATAAGACTGAACATATGTTCACCCTTGGGCCGTTACATTTTGTGAAAATGGTAGAGATTGTTTTTAAAGGGTTATGTTGGTGGGATAAAATTGTAAACTAGATAACATCATTAATGGAAGTGGTTGAATGGCTATGAGATGGTCTCTATGTATTGGGGAATAGTGGATTAAAATATGATGGATGGAGTAATTGGAATATTTTCATGTACTAAGAACTTATAAAGAATCTATGGGGCCTTAAAATGGTATCAAATCTGTGAGATGGTTTCTTACTGAGTTTTTTTAAAGGATGAAACTAATTATTAAAATTTTTATTTATTTAAAATGTGTTTTTGAACCACATTTGATTTTAAAAATGGGTTTTTTGGGGTTTAATCTCAAATTTCAATTTGTAATGATTTTTTGGTTTCACCTTTGGGGGGAATACCATGATGGACCTTATAAAAAACGTTATTAATATACATGATTTATTTGTGATTTCAATTATTTAAAAATAGACAACCACATTTTATTGGTGCATTTAAAATGGTTTAAAGTAATGTGTGGGATCCCTTTTTTTTTTAAAGATTGTGGGAATACTGCTTTCAAATGATAAAATGGATCGACATACAAATCCATGGCTAGGAGTTAAAGGGTTATTAAGATCTTGGTAATACATATAATTAGTTTCATATTTATAACAAAGAATTATGGTTTTGAGATTTTTTCACTACACATTAAATGTATGGTATTGAATTTCTAATATTGAACTCTACATCTAAGGTTTGGAGAGGTAGACTTGTTCTCCAACATATGTGGTTCCAAATGTTTAACATGGTGCTCCAAATCTATGGTCTACCGAGATAGATATCTATACTATTCTCTCTTGAGTATGATGATGAATTAAAATACCCAACAATTATTGAATGTATGTTTCACCCTATTCATTTTGACATAGACATATGTATTGGTTCAATGCTCATTTGGTTATCTCGGGTGTCACAATAGAACTGTAGTGCCAATGGGTTACTGTATAATTAGTTATTCCTTTTGACATGTATCTTCCATTATATTCTATTTATTTATCCAACTATATTTTAATATATAGTATTTATATAGATGTTATTTTTTTAGAACCCATTGGTTGTTTACTATTGAGTTATACTCATACCTTCTCAATATTCCACAACACATGGTTACTCAGGTAACTCTGGTGGGATTATTATATGAATATATCATGGGGTGAGTCATGGGATGAGTTTTCTTATGGAATAATTGATCATTTGGTATTATAAAACTATAAAAGGTTCATCTCAAAAAAATGGAGCCTATTTTGACTATTTTATTTCTTATTTTTATGTTTATATAACTGATCTTATGGGTACTCCATTTTCTAAATAACAATGGTTTTCTAGGATTATTTCTTTTTATTTTATCATGGTATGTCCATTTGATTTATTTTTTCTATATAATACGATTTATTAAATTCTTGTTTTTTATAGTTATATTGAAACATATGATATGGGTTATAGCCTCCTCAGATAGCCGCTTTACAATATTCATTCTAGTCGAAAGCCTCTTGAATTTAAAGAGATCTATATAAGGTCATGTGTTGAACCATATCATTGCATAGACATACTGGATCCTAGGAAATGATGTTATAGAATAACCTTGAAGGAGTGATTTATAAATAATTATTACCAATAGATTTATGAATTATTCACATTTCAAACTGATTAGAGATACTCACTCTATTAATGACTTGGGCCAATTTTTTGTAAGGAAGATAATATGGATGCCTTGTGTGGTAATTATCATCATCGTAGATCATGATTCCTGAATCACATCACATGTAAAAATTTCTATATTCATGGTTTTATTTTGGAACATCATATCATCTGTAGACTGATATTCTAACCATGTGTACTATCTTGATTTTTCATGACATGCTATAAGAATATTTCAGGGATTTTGGACGTTCTTGGGAGATTTATCCTACAATAG
This sequence comes from Viscum album, assembly GCA_963277665.1. Classification (NCBI taxonomy): domain Eukaryota; kingdom Viridiplantae; phylum Streptophyta; class Magnoliopsida; order Santalales; family Viscaceae; genus Viscum; species Viscum album. Next base: position 1,479,580,417 of record OY728147.1, on the reverse strand, counting down.
ATTTTTTTAATTTAAAAATGTGTATTATGAATTTATTCAGAATGATAATTCTATCCCATGTATAGATGGTCATGTTTCCCACCTATATAGTGGTTAATGTCAATAATTAACTATTATTTAGATTATTCTCATTCTAGATAAACAATATCATATCATGTTGACATATAAGCAATTAAAAACTGTGTATAGTATAAAACATTCATATATAGAAATACCAATCTATCCTTGGGGTTTTTGGGTGAGTGAAAGTGATTAATTAAGAGTGTTCTTATTATTAGAACACCAATTTATTCATTGGTAGGGTAATTTGGTTCCCACATGTGTTGGATCATTTTAGGATGTTAAAAGGATTTGAAATGTGGATTATATAAAAAATTTATAGAAAACATTATCATAAATAATTATGTATTTCATGTATATAATATTTAGATATAATGCCATGATCATTTCTATGTAGTCAATATTGATGATATCTAGTAGGACAATGATTCAAAATTGATGGTATGACTAGTTCAGATAATAGAATAGAGTAAATTGATTTAAAATGGACAGACATAACCTCTAGTATGCATGTTATGGATAAAAAATGAATCCAAGTGTCTATTGCTGATTAGGAGGCTGATAAGAGTGTATAATGTACATATTTTATTAACCACTATACATTGTGACACATATTAATGATGATAATTCAAAGAGTAGGTACGTTTTAACACCACTCATATTTCATGTAATAAATGTGAATAAATATTTTCGTAACCAAGTCTACTTAGAATACATTTTATCAATGGTGAAGATTATGGAAGTTTGAAGTTCATTATTTAATAAATACGACCTCGTTTGAGAGTTTCCTTTTTTGATACCAAACACCAGTTACTTGGGGGTTTAGAGGTTAAGACCTGATGTTCCTAACAGGAAGGCGGTATCCCTGGGAGAGAAACCTAGTGGTTGGTGACCCTATGGATGCTTACTATAAGGTATCTTAGTACCCAATAACAAGTGATTGAGTTCTCAGTGGCCACTTAGTCCAATTTTTAGAAACTAATTTATTTATTTGAATTTGATAGAATTTATCTTAAATGAACCCTCCCCCTATTTTGTTCCAAGAAATTACAATCATAAGAAACATCCTCTCTATTTGTGTCCATCTCATGGTTCGATCTCATCCATTTTCCATTGGATTTGATTTTCATTGGCCTTAATAGATTTATTATTGTCTGTTTTTCACTAATATACACCTAATTCATTTTCTCCTCTTTGTTTTGGAGTTTTCTATAATTTATTCACTTATTTAGGCATTATAATAAATTCTTGGGGAAAATATGATTGGATCTAATTCAAATTAGGGTTTTTGTTCAGCATTATTATGTTAAATAAATTTTCATTGTCCAAAATTATTTTCAAGGGTATATATATATATGTGTTTTGGTGATATGTGATATAAAACCCCAATTAATATGTTTGATCAACATAAAATTGTTCTAACTTGTTTCTCTTGACCCAATATGAGTAGGGTATTGGTGTATAGGATCAGGATAGACCCTATGTTTTTTAATATTTGGTACTATCATCATCTAGGGTTTTGTTCAAAATATAATGTCACCAATCCCTATTAGTTTTATCTAATGATGGTTCCATGAGATGTATTTTTATTTATTTGACCTAGTTAGGTTCTAATTAACAACCTTAATTTGGAGATGTGTACTCACCCAAAAATAGAAAATTGGGTTTTTCTCTTTTTGAGCATGGGAAAATGGGGTATAACCACTTATGACTCTGTTTACATGTAGAAGTGGTGCAGGGCCCATTTATTTAGATTGGCAGGCCCATAAGGTACTACACCCTGTTAAACGCCATGCGATTGTTTTTATGCAACGAATAGGTGAGTGTTGATTTCATAAATTTTAATTCTATTCCAAGACATAAATATATTAATAAATTTTTTCTTCCTTTAAAAAATTACATTCTAATATGAGTTTTCAAGATACCTATGGGTGGAGACCAATATAAACCTAGACTTCCATTATAATGGATTTCTCACTGATTTTAGTATTTTTAATATCACATTATATCATTATATATTTGGGTTCTCCTTCCACCATCACATATTTAATGATATGATTCAAAATTTATATTCTTGGTTTGGGATATAATTATTAACCTAGGTAATATTTTACATTTGTCTTAAAATTTCTCTATTTGTGGTTTAAGATTCCCATGGGGTGAGAACACATTAACAGGGTTTTATTTTCCTATTTTTCACTTGGTATTAATATATTGGGTCTGAGATACCCATAGGGTGAAATGGCATAATCAAAATATTCCTTTCCCCTTTCTCGTGTTATTGGTGTGTTGTGATTTATATTCCATGGTTAATGATTTTTACTACTATTGGTTGCTTTCTCCTTGGTCCTACACTATCATGGGTCAATATTCTAGAGGGATGAGACCACTCGGTTTTGGGTCTTCTATCCCATTAACCGTATATCACTGTGATATGGATGGTAGTATTATGACCTGGGAAAAATATAGATATGGGGTCACATATCCAATGGTATTTATAGAATTCAGATTTGAGGATGATATGTTCGAGGATTCTAGAAAATATATATCTGAGCAGAATTATGCCATTATCTTTACATCATTATACTCGATGATTCAAATTATTGATAGCTCTATATCATTAAATAAATGGGAACGTATTATCATATTGACTTATTATTTATTTTCTATATTCAAAGATACCCTAATTCTATTCTATGTAGGTATAATCACACGCTGAGTTGATAGTTGTGAACTCTATGGTGAGACATTAATTATATTTCTTATTATTTTTCACTCTTCTATCATTTCATTAAAATGATGCAGCTATATATTTTTTGCTTTTTAATATACACTATTTGTGTTGGTATATTTAATTTTCCACACTCCCTACATGAGACCCTAATACAAAGGAATACATAATGCTTCTAGATCCATAGACGGGAATGGGGCTGAACTAGTGATGGTTACGATTTTTAGTATTTCTTGGAGCAATGTTGTCCGACTATATGACAAATTGGGCATAGATTGTAGATGAATCGTGAGTTTTTAACCTAATTCTATATGGATTACCCTTGGGATATTCTATTTATATCCACAATCCATGTATATAATAATATTAGGTAATTTATTAGGACCTATTGGATATTATATGTTATTGTTGGAATGCATCTTTAATTCTCACCATTCTTATGCTTCCACATTGATGTAAAGGTCTATACTAATAACGGTATAGTCTCCCCATGATATAAAATGACCCGCACTATTATTCGGAATATTATTTCATAATGGGAGGGAGACCTGAGGTATGTGGAACCAGGTTTTGTTAGGGTAGAGGAAAACAATCTATGCATGCTACAAACATAAATTTTTATCATCATTTTACCATAAGAAATATATATAAATTTACTAATACTACTCATTTTTATCACATTTTTTTAGACATGTTTAACATGCTAATTACAAGTACCATTTTTCTCACCATCATGTGGCTATCTAGAAAATACACTCACTAAACTCATTTTATGATAAAAATATATATAAAGAAAAATATTTGAATACTAGGGATATTTATACTTAAAAATAATTTTTAAATGTTTTTTAATGCCAATAATACTTTCCTCAATAAAAGTAATTTTACAATATTAATCGATTTTATTATTTTGATGTATTTTTTATTGTTATTTAGTTGTATATGATCACTATATTGGAACTGTTCCCTAAGTTGAAACTCATATTTGTTATAATTTGGTAAAACATTTAAATTTAACTCTCCAAATTAAGAATTGTTTTTATGAATATACTATAAAGAAAATTAGGATGTAAGGGGAAATTTTAATTATATTTAACATGAATAATTAAATATTTGTATTACTTTTAGATCCTATATATAAAAAAATACTACCAATATCCAAATAAATATTATATTTCCCCAAAATATATTTCTAAGATACAATTTATTTTGTTTAAACAAATGTAATGTTATTATATTTAAGTTAATATATATAATGTAATCTTTATAACTATATCTCATATGGAAACATTTTGTTTCATAGATCTATATCCTATAAAAATAATAGTTCATTTTCTAAATTATAAAACTAGTCGATGTAGTGAAATTCATCCCTCATATTTCGATGACCAACTAGGTTAAAACTACATTGATCATAGATAAACATGCTTTTATCCTTTATTTTTAATGCATGATATAGAATAGACCAAAATAAAAACATTAATTATAAAATAAATTGTCGTATTTATGTATAAAAAACACAATATTAAAATAAACTTATCTTGTCACAGAACATATTTTGATATTAAAATTGATATAAAAGATTATAATTTATAAATATTTTAATCTTAAATTAATATTTTTCTTCACATATCACAATATAGGAAACAATTTCACATTATTTGAATGAAACATCAATTTTCCTTATTTAATTAAATATTATTTTTTTAATTTTGAACATATTTACAATAATAAATTGTTGTTGGTCTTATATACACCTCAAAATAGGATATGTTAAATATGTTACATTATTTCATAGTGTGCACTCCCCATAGATTTTCTCACACCCCTTCAGGTATAGTGTTAAATTTCATCTCCAATTCCCACACATTTTATAGTGGAAACATTTTCCTTCCTATGTTTATTATGTTCTAAAAACATTGGAAAAAATTGGACATTATAATAGTTTCCCTCCTGTTAAATATTTATATTTTACCAATTTATAATATCATCAGAGTATGAAATCAAGAAATATCCAAAACCCATATAAAATTTATGAGTCTCTATAAAATGTTATTAAAATCATTTGTATTTATTTACATAAAATGTTAATTTTAATAAAATGTTTTTTATATAAAAATACAACATTAATGGATATATCAGGATCTAAAATTCATTAACATAGAAAATAATAATTAGTACATGAATATAAGAAGAAGTTATATGGTTAATGTTTCATTTAATCATTTCCATTTCAATATCATGTCTCTGAGTCCTATCTTGTAATTCAAATAGCTATTAAAGGTTATATATCATTTTGAACACATTTTTGTTTTAATATAAAATTTTCAAATTGGATTTTATGGAAATAATAACTAGAGCATATTCATATAAAAAATATTTTTTATAATGCAGAAAAAGAATAAATGTTTATTTTTAAATCTTTTACCATGTTTTTTTAAGAAAGGGATACATTATAATCTGAAATTCTCTTAATTTATTGGGAAGGGTTTAATTTTTTTAATTCTAATACAAGTTGTTTACATTATTAGAATTATTTTTATTATGATCTCGAATAAATATTTAATGATTATTGAATTTTATCAATAATAAATATTTTTATTAAATTAGTATCATAGTTTGAAATCAGTTAATAATTATTAACTAAATCATGTGTTGTAAACATTATTACATATTTATTGTATATCATAAAATATTTTTTATTTTTTATTTTTCATTGATTTATTTTTAGTTTTATTCTCATTACAGATCTATTTACATTGATAATAATGTCAATTAAATCATATATGGAATGTGAATCGTAGAGTGAAACATTCATCACTCAAAATCCATTATATAAATTGTGATAAATTCATTAAAATGGTTTCTTGGATTATTGGGTTACTCAGATAATTGGAACATAAATCATACAACAGAATATGGTTATCTAGATATTTGGATTAACAATATTATAATATGTTACACAATATAATAAATTTTATCTGATGTTTTATTGAAATATTTTATTGATTTGTCAAGGTATTGACTTGTGTTCACTGTGGGAAAAATAAAAAATATAATATATTTAGTGGATCAAAGCATTTCACACTATTACCTCTTAACTTCCACCAATATATGCATATTTATAATGATTTAGTGTTTGGGTGAGTGTATTATTAATTAGTAAAAATTAATATGATCCCAAAAATTTTATGTAAAGAAATGTAGTCAACTACCACTATTCAAGAATAGAGTTAAAACTACCAAAGCTAATAGAAAATTCAAAACCAAGATTGACTATTGTAGAATAAATACTCAAGATAGACCTTGATTATAATAAACTAATATAACATAAAATTTATAATTTACAATAAAACATTATATGTTTATTCATATGTCGTACCCAATGTGTATCCATGTATATATGTGGGGGAAAATTTATTAGATATATTTAAAATAATTTGAAATGAAAATAGCATCCATTCCCAATAAAAACACATTATATTCCTGAGTAACAAACAATTATGGAAAAAGACAATAAATTAACAGTTCAATTACTTAGACATTACACATAAAAAAAAAATATTTCATACAAACATAAAATAAAAAAAATTATATTTTGAAATACATTTATTGATATTAATATGTATATAATTTTGAATATTTTATATTTATATTTCAATAATAACTCTTCTTAGTTCATAATTCAGATGGAAAATATATAAAATCCATTATATAGAAATATTTGATTTTTAAAAAATTAATATTTTTACTTTTTAAGGAATATATTTATTTAAAAATTTTATCAAACAACCCCAAATAATTTTTCCTAGATTTAAATAAATTTTGAAAATAATAAATTTCATAGGAATAATTTTTATTTTTTTCTATGAAATGTTTAAAATATAACATAAACCCTTTTATATTTTATATTATTCTTTATTTAATAAAAAAATTATATTTTTTTTGTTTTATCATTGGTTATTTATATTATAATTATTAATATAATGAATCAAAATTCCCTTTAAACCTATATCTCAACAATTAACTTAAATTTTAGTACATGATTGATTCTAGGAATTTGTGAAAAAATTTATTCATTGTAAATAATTTAAAATATGTTTTCTATATACTATTCATTGAATTTCATCACATATGGAAAAAATATCCATATTAACCAAAGATATTTCATTTTTATATTATTTTGTAGAAGATAATTCATAAATCTTAATTTTGATGTAATAAAGTGTATTTTTCATCTACTCTCTAGTTTTATTCATATGAATCATATTTTTATAAAAATTTAGTTATTATGTGTAACCATTTAAATGTGGATATGAGATTTTATGATTCTCTAGTTATTGAAAAAAGTTCGATGAACTACCTTCCAAAAATAATTATAAAATTTAATAAATTTTATTAATCGAAGATAATTGTTTATTTTATGAATTTATATTTAAGAATATCTATAAAAATGAACAAAATAGTTGAATCAATATGTTTTAATTTTTTTTAAAACATAATGATTCTTTATATACAAAAAAATATAAAAATTAAAATGGAGCTATCACCAATACCATATTTTTGAATTGGTAACAAAAAACCTTTTAAAAAAAATATAAATCCCCACTAAAATAAATAAATCAAGTTATAATCATACTTTTGTAAAATAAATTATACAATTTTAATTAAAAATATAAACTAGTGGTGAAATTATTTCATTGATCCATGTATAGATTAAATATATCACCTAAAAGTAGCCTATTAAGTGCTTCCTTAAATAGTATAAATGGTTTTTATAAATAACATAACACCTTGGGTGGAATTTATCCTATAATCCTATATTGTTAGAAAATTTTAGTTAATGAAAGTAGTGAAATGATATATTTTATTTAAATATTTTGATAACACATCCAAAAATATTCAGAAATAATAATTACACATAATTTATAAGGAATAAAAACCTTTAAATTGGAAGCATTTGATGGTACTTGGATTCCAACTATATCATCAATTTTCAACAATTTATTATTACTAGATTTTATTATAGAGGAAAATGACATGAATTGGACCCCCAATTCATTCGGAGAGAAATTTTTTAGATGAATAGTTTTTCAATAAGAAACTCAAGGTGTAATAAACAGACACCATGAGAAAATTATAGAAATAGTGAATGGAAAATTAAGATATTAAAAAATATGGATTCTACTTCCCCTATACTCCTAGAAATGTGTATGACTCAACAAACAATGAAATTTATAGATATCACGAGTTCATAGTGGCATCCAGCATTAATTCTATAAATTGAACAAAGCCTTCATCACATCAAAAAACCTACTTAAGGAGATAACATTCTATGAAAGTAGTGCAGTGAGTATCAAAATAACATCAATAAAAAAACACAACGAGCGTGAATTTAGCGGCACACACACCAAAGATAGTATGACTATTATAACTCATTGTAATATTTTTTCATCATTTAATATAATTATTTATCCTTTCAAAAAATAAATAAAATTAAGATTCAATCACATTAAAACAACATATTAATGAATCTTATTCACATATAATAATATAATACATGGAAAATGATTAAATACATGGGACTTTGAAAAAGTGTTAGTTTTCTATGGAACTAATATAGGCAAGGTGAAAACTATCACATAGTGGTTTTCTTATAATGTATATTCTAATAAAAAATTTTATGACCAATAGGGGACAATATACCCTGAGAGGGGGTGTGAATCAGGGTATGGATATTGTTTTTTGAATTCTTCTAGCCCCACTAGATCTTGACCTCTTTATTAAAAGGGTAACTTTGTTGGAATTTGTGTGTTTATTATGATCACTTATTTTCTTCTTTATCTGATGATGATGCTTTGAATGAAATTTAGGGAAGCAAGAAAATAGACATAACGATTTTTACTTCATTCACACTCACTGGGATACGTCCAAGGAGCATACACTAGCAATGTGTCGATGTACCAAATCAACTAAAATAAAATTTCTGTTTTAATATTTTGGGATAGATCACATTTATTCCTAGGATCACTGCCTTTATAATGTTTAGGGTCAACTCACTGCTTTTCCAAGGGCCACTACCTATTTCTCTCTCTCTGGATCACTTCTAGTGGAGAGGATCACCTTCTTCCTCTTACTTTTATCACTACTCTAGAAAGTATTCACTCATAGTTTATAGACCTATAGGTCTCTTCATTATCACAAATGAATACATCCTCTATTGTATATAGATGCTCTATTGAAGTCTAACATTCACCCACAGATAAATCTTTCTATGCACCAAAGGTATCGAGCAATCTTCTAGCTTTCACATAGCCCTAAAATGACTATCATGATTCAACCATACCTGGTGGCCCTCTCTAAGATAGAGCGGAAGACCAGGAATTCAGGTTCAAATCGGCACGCAAGTTCACCTCAACCACTTGTGGGACACTCACTTCTTCAACTCCAAACTTATGTGACTCGCACCCTTTTCTTCCCAAACCTATTTTGGCTCACAACTCTCAACTACAGCGCTTCATCAAAGCATGGCACACAAGTGTCACCAATCCACCTGCAAGACACCCCGTTATTCAACTCTAAACTTGGGAAACTCACAACCTTTCTCTCCCAAACCACTTTAGGTGCACTACTATCAACAGATGCGCAACTTCTTAAAAACTTTATACTTGAGTGACCACACCACCACCTGTGTGACCAAAAAACATGCGTGACAGGAGTTCTGATTTTCTCTAAGTATAGAACCCTCTACAGAATGAGGAGGCTTAGAACTCTATTTATAGGAATTTGGACACCCTGAGCATCAGGCGAGCAAGTCTACTCTCAGCGAGCAATTCGAGCCGGCCTAGTCTCTTCTACTCAAGTCACTTGCATGACCAAACCAAATACTTCGGTGACCCTTTTTTCTTTTCCATATTTTGATGTTTTGATCTTTAAAAAAAATATGGTGAAAAATTTTCCAAGCCTCCATGACACCGGAATGCAGGTCCGTTTTCCCAAAACACTTTTCTCCATTTGTCAATTTTGAGGTCCAAAAATTTATCAAACACTAGAAAACGACAACACCTTGTATCTGATCTTTTTGAACGGCCTCCAAATCAACCATTCCTTTGTCGATGTTCTTGAATAAAACTTGGATCATTATCCACATCCGTTGAACTCTAAATTGCTCCATGAAATCCTCTTTTTCATCAAACATGTATGTCATGGTTTTCTTTGACAACAAACACAACACGGAGGCCCACTATGTCAACAATCACAATCACCTCTAAAATGCATCAATGATACCTTGAGGGATTTTTTGCCAAAATTTTTTATAATATAAAATATTCACAACCTTTAGGAACCATCCTATTATATTTGAAAAAATATATGTATCTCTAAAATCTCCAGTGATGTTATTATTTCTCCTTTTTGATAATCATTTTTAAATTATCCTGTTAAATCATCCCATTGTATCTTCAACTATAATCTATAATAACTAACTCAAAAAACCTCATAATATGGAGATAATCAAGTAATTATTAATCATAAATATTCATTTAAAAAATATTTAATTGATGAAATGTCTCAATAAATTATTGAATGATAAATAATGTATAAAAATACAATATTAGTGGAAAACTAAGTGTAACACCCCGAGATTTTATGAAAAATATTCTTTTAATTTCATTAATGTCTTGTGCTACACCAAGATTACCTTGCACTATACGCAACACTGTATTAGCTTGTAGTATACGCAACACTATTCTTGGATCGTGTTACACACAATTTTGATAATAGTTATTCTACGCAACATTGAGTATATATATATATATTCAATGTATAAATGAAATATGGTTGGATTCTGTTATATGAAACAACGAAGGATTCTTGCGCAACACGCAACCCTGACTTGGCTTGCATTACACGCAATCGTGACCTTCCTCGATAGTGTGTGTTGTACGCAATACTGAGTTTTACTAAACAACGATATATTATTATAATATTGTTATAAACTAGCCGTTATGAATATTGTTAACTAAATTTTAAATTTTATAACATTATTATTCATTTTACACATTTCTAGAACATGGTATAAGAACAAAATAAATTGTTCGGGTAAAATAAGTATTTTTCAAAAAATGCAGTTTTACTGCCTTTTGATGGCACACCCACATTAAATATAGTTTTTGTCATGTTTAGAAGTTCAATTTGGCAAAATCAAATTCTTATTTTGAATCAGGATATAAAAATTTACATTAGATAAAGTTTTGATATTTTTCCGATAACTTTCATATTTTAATGATTAGTAAAAACACACTATATTTTAATTAAAAACAACTTTTTTCATCGTAATATCTTATGTAGTTAAATTATAATAGTGAATGGTTTTAATGTATAAATAGAATATAATTTTACCATTTAATATAATGTATATCATTACCATTGATTTTACCTAGAATTTTTCGGTTAAATCATTTCAATCTTTTGCAATGTTTTAAAGAAAAACCCGTTTTCTTTCGACAATGGGATTAATTTTAATTTATTTTCTGCAAAATTTGTGTATTGAATTTGGAAAAATGGATTCCATATTTGGAATCAGTGGGTCCAAATTATTTTAATAAGCTACTTTTTATTTTTGGGAATTATGAATAGTAACTACGGTAAATTTTATTTACCGTAGTTAAAGGTAAATCGGGTAATTAAGGGTAAATATAATATTATAAAATTATCCTAACACATGACAAAATTCTATTGGATGGATAAAAGTAAACCCATATCAACTAAGGGTCGGATTAGATTCATTTTATGGACTTTTGACCATGAAAATAATTTAATTATTATTAAAACAAAGAAAGTGACAACATGTCACTCTCTTAAATCTTATAAGTATAAAAATTTTAAGTTAGTGATAATCATCATGAAACTTTTAAAATTAATAGTCTACATAAAGATAACAAAATTATCTACATCATGAGAATTTATTTAGAATTTTTTGGGATTAAATAATTATCATGAATTGTGACACAATAGTGATGCAGAAATTATTTATCTAGTGAAAAATCAAGAATATAGTTTTTATTAAACTAATAGTGACCATGAAAGGCACAAAACCCTGACCAAAACTTATTGGTCATGTAAAGTTAAACTATAATCATCCAATGGTCGAATAGTTTACCATTTGGAGTCTTATACAATCAATTATGACACTTATATTATTTTATTTTAAATGAGGACAAATTTGTCACCTTCATAATTTAATAAATATAACAATTTAAATATTGTTATTTTAAGATGATAAATTCGAGTAAAAGTATAATTGTGAAAGGTAATAGATTTATCTTCATCATCGTATTTTATTTTAAATTTTTATGCAAGAAATCAGTATATTAAATAATTATACAAACATGTTGTAGTAATTATTTTATTAAGAGATAAATCAAATAAATGGTTTTAAAAATAATAAAATAAATATTATATGAACTATTTAATGTTATCCACTAATTTTATAGATACTTATGACCTTTTTTGAATCTATTTAATCTTTTAGTTCGAACATACCTTCTGTATATATTTTATTTAAATTCAAATAAATGAATAGTTTCAAAATTGACACTATTGTTATTTTATAAAAATAACATATTATAAAATTGTTTAAAAATAACAAAAATATTTAAAAATTATAAATTTTTATTTATATGGTCTATACTGTTATAAAGTAAAATATTATAGAAAATTCACAACTAATAAGTAATTATTGGTTATAATGTAAAATTTATAATTTTATTACCACAAATAAACTTAAATAGATTAAATAAGGATAAATCAAAATGATAAGGTTTAAAATAAGATCCAAACCTGTATAAATTTGATTGGTTGATGATATTACAACCCTATATCATCTAATATTCGAATATGAGTCATTTTTGGAGGTTTTTAAGTGGGGTTATATTTATTATAAATTAATATTTTTAAGAATTCCAAAGGTGCCCCTCTCCTCCCTTATAAAAGGGCATCTCCTCCCTCTCCTCCTCACAACAATTGGAGCCTTCAAGCTCGGCCAACCCCTGCCAAATTATCTTCTACACTTCCATAGAAACAGCCTATAGGTTTTGTTCTTCCTCAAAGACCAATTTTAGTGCCCTAAAAGGATATCTCAAAGAGGCGATTCAAAGAAGAGGTAATTTCTGTTACCGATTCTTTCAACTTTATTTCTTCTTCCACTTCTTCTTCTTAGGTTTTTTCATTATGAAGTAATAACATCAGTATCACTCATATACTGATATGTTATTATAGGTATGAAACAACCCTATTTCACCATCTATCCATCCTACGGAAAACGAAATCACCGCGCGTGCGTACGTACGGAATACCGTCTCCACGCGGTGGTGTAATCTGTTTTTCCACCAACACCTTACATGGATAGGTATTATGGGGTAAAGAATAACTATACATAGTTATTATAACATCATAATGATTCTGATATATTGTATCATCCACTCCCATTCAATTCAATAATTATGGAAATGATATCATCACTCGTGCGTACGTATGGACTACCGTCTCCACGACGCGATGAGATTCATTCTCCATGTTAACCATTTAAGAATGATTATAAAGTATATATAAGCAATAATAATGAAATATTTGACATTATAAAGCTACTGGATTTCTGTGTATATATATGTATGTCATCTACTTAATTCCACTCAATTCAATAAGGAAACGAAAACATCGTTCATGCGTACGTACGTCCTACCGTCTCCATGAACGGTGTATTTCTTTCCATTTATAGATCCATTATGTATATGTATATTCTGAATATATATTATATATAAATCATGTTTTATATTCTAGAATTAAGTAATAATTATCTAATTAATCATATGAATAATTACAAGTTAAAACACGAACGACAAATGAGACGATTTTACCCAAAACGCTACTTTAACATGAATTTACAAAAGAACATGTAATATAAAGTTATAAGTGAACCATATATGATATAATAACAATGAATATGATTCTGTAATAAGTCAATGACATTATTTAAATCATTATACAGGAGGTTCGGACACTTACGAAGCAAATCGGACCTAAGGTAAGGGAAAATATCACAATCTCATTTTTATCCGAGATTGTTTTTACTTTGGCATTTATTAGGGTGTATTTTATCATCCACATCCATGTTCCCTCAATATGTAATATTGTTTCCATAATCTTACAATAGTTTAAATCCAATTTTACCCTTCGGTGAGTTTTTAGTAAAGAATATGAAAGGAATCTTTTGTCGTTTTTCGTACGAGGTACTTTTTTAACTTTTCCAACAAAAGTACGAGAAGAATGTTTTTTTAACTTATACGGCATGAATGGATTTTTAAAACATTATTTCCAAGAAGCTTCTTTTACAAGTTTTCAAGTTTATTTTTAATCAAATTATTTTAGTTTATAATTGTACGACATGTTAAGAAAGGAAAAGTGTTTTTGAAGTAGAATGAATATTTTCCTCAAGAATGGAGTTAAAGTGTTTTATCAAAATTATTTTCCATCTAAGATAATAAAGGGTTTTGTTTCTATCCCTATTATTACATTTATTTGATTATTTAGTGATGAAATTATATTTTTTAATTACTTTATCTTATATGAATTTTTTTATGATGTCACAATGTTTATGATTCCCATTTTTATTACATGGGTTATGCTATGATGTATGGTTTATGATTTTGTGGCACACATAAGAATGGTATCATTAAGAGATGGGTGTGACCTATATCTCCCTCCAATTCATTGGGTAAATATTTTATATCTCATGAGATAGATATGGCTGGAATGGTAGGTTATACCGGTTCAGTGAAACATGACTGAAACGAGGGTGACTCGGTTCGGAAATGGACTTTGTCCACTAAGATAGTCTTGGCAATGAGTCTTGACTAACGAGAAATGATTATATATGATTATGTGTGCATGCCACAAAGTTTCATGATTTAAGATATGATTATTGGGATTTCATTTCACTACTATGATTTATCCCATGTTATGAAATTATGCTCTCTTTTGCAGGACAAGATTTCCAAAATGTTATGTTCTTATGAAAATTATGTGATTGATATTTCTTTTGTTTACCCTTACTGATCATTTGAGATCACCATTTTATGTTTGCTTTTCCCAAGGATATAAAGAATGGTTTTAGGTAAAAAAAAGAAGATCTTTATGGGAGATGTTGAAGATCATTCACCACGATTAGAAGATTATATTCCGAGTTTCCAAAGACACTAAACTATTACGATCCTTGTGTGTGTGTTTTTGTTATGTACAAAGTATTCCGCAAAAGTAATGTAATGTCCATGTACGTCATGCTTTGGGTCTCAACATTTGGTATCAGAAGAAAGGTTTAGTCAACCTTTGGAAACTAGGATGCGAAAACGTTAGTGAGATCCCTAGTGATATTTCTAAGGTATGTCTAGGGATGTCTCTAAGGATAAGTATACGTATAGGATAGTCCTAAAATTATTGTAATGATCTTAGAATTTATCCTATGATGTTAGATGTTGATGTTACACCCCCTTTATTATGATTTTTTCCTCTAACACTATTCTTTTTGGGTTTTAGAAAATGGCTGGAAACAAGATGATTCACGATAATGGAGGATATGATGGACAATGGAATGATGAGCAACCAAATGAAATGGGATTTGGAAGTCCAAACATCATTATTATGCCGAATCAGCAATCTCATAATATGATCAATAAAGTAAAATTGGGTAAGTTTCCTGACTCGGCTAATAAGAGAATGATGGAATTTCAGGATGGTCATAGAGGAAAGAATGTTCAATTTCCCCTATGTAAATAATGTGGGAAGAGGCATCAATGAGAATGTTTCAAAGGAACTGGAAGATTCTTTGGGTGTGGTAAAGAAGGACACAAAGCCAGTAAGTGCAAAGGAAATGGTTTAGTTAACACCAGGGATGAGGATAATGGTATTTCTACGACATCAACAATGGTTAAATTTTTTAAATATGGAATGTACGGGAATTATGCAAACCAATGCCCTAAGGTAAAGTCTCATGAGGAGAATCAGTATGGTTGTATGGGTAGTATTTATGTTGATGATGATGAAGAGACTACAAATGATATGTGAGATGAAAGAATTGTTGAAGCTCGGTCAATGGTTTAAGAATGTAGTGGAATGATTACATGTTTATCTTGTGTAATGTCGTATAAGTAATCTCATGGTACTATGGAATAAAGAGACATCTATGTATTGTTACACTGTTGTCTTTCCTTGTGTTTTGATTGTGTATGATTAATGGTACCAGTATCCATGAAAGATTATTCAGATATTTTTGGAATGTAGATAATATGCGCATAATGAAGGGATAAGGAGAAAATTAAATGTTTGATAGCATTCATGAGCTCATGACTGATATAAGGAGAAGGTTATGTAATGGATTGAGTATATAGAATTTTTGGATTTTGGTATGTGGAAAGAGTTAACTTTTGACAGCATTCATGTTTTCACTAAGGTTTAATGGGTATTCAGTTTTCAAGAGAATACATGATTAAGGTATTCACATGATTGGAATGTGACCAACAAGATATATGGGGGATAAATGGTGGTATTCACATGCTTGGTTGATGACATTTCAAGTAATCATTTTCTTTATACTATGAGCTTGGACCGAAGTATTTTAGATAAGCCTAAATATTGGAATGGATTATGTTGGACATATTCTAAGTATTGTTTAAGGATAGAACTTTTTTCGATATTACTGATGGGATTTTATAGTAATGTAGTTTTAGAAAAAGGACATCCTACAGGATGGGCGACAACCCATCTCGTCGGACAAGGCTGTGGGAATCGAACCCACAACCGAAGTGCGACTAGCCTTTATCGCCTACCACTGGCCTACAGGAAGTCCCTGGTTAGTATAAACTAGTTTTATTTTATTAAGCGGTATGATATATGAAGTATAAGTTCATTTTTGGAACCATATACGATTAATCTAACCATAATATGGACTTATAACTTTTTCTAACCTTTTGTTTGAAAGAGATAGAATGACCCATCATTCTATCACAGGATCTTCTAACACATCACGAATAACAAATTCAACGTCATTTCTTTAAGGGATGAAGTGGAAATTGTTCAATTCACGAACAACAGTGACATTGTACCAAAATCATGCAAGTATTTCTTTTAATTCATCAACTTTAGGGAAATGATCTTGAAAACCAAAAACGTTGTCCTAGTTCCCTTATATCCGATTAATCAAATGCTACCTTAGATCATCACAAATCAATAGCTTTTTGATTGTTGGATTTTTCATAGCCATGTTCTCTACCACCCTCCATCAGAACATGATGGTTATATTTTTCTTCTATATCCATATATTCACCTATTTTCTCCTACGTGGAAACCCCGTGATGAGTTAATTTGGGTAACCGTTACATTTCATACTTTAGTTTTTAAAAGCCATGTTTTGGTATTCCTTTTTACGATGTGGGTTTCTATTAAACAAACTTTCGAGTAGTAAACCATTTATAACCCTGACGAATTTCGAGGGCGAAATTCATTTTAAGGGGGGTAGAATGTAACACCCTGAGATTTTATGAAAAATATTCTTTTAATTTCATTAATGTCTTGTGCTACACCAAGATTACCTTGCACTATACGCCACACCGTATTAGCTTGTAGTATATGCAACACTATTCTTCGATCGTGTTACACACAATTTTGATAATAGTTATTCTACGCAACATTGAGTATATATATATATATATATATATATATATATTCAATGTATAAATGAAATATGGTTGGATTATGTTATATGAAACAACGAAGGATTCTTGTGCCACATGCAACCCTGACATGGCTTGCATTACACGCAATCGCGACCTTCCTCGATAGTGTGTGTTGTACGCAATACTGGGTTTTACTAAACAATGATATATTATTATAATATTGTTATGAACTAGAAGTTATGAATAGTGTTAACTAAATTTTACATTTTATAACATTATTATTCATTTTACAGATTTCTAGAACATGGTATAAGAACCAAATAAATTTTTCGGTTAAAATAAGTATTATTCAAAAAATGCAGTTTTACCGCCTTTTGATGGAACACCCACTTTAAATATAGTTTTTGAAATGTTTATAAGTTTAATTTGACAAAATAAAATTCTTCTTTTGAATCAGGATATAACAATTTACATTAGATAAAGTTTTGATATTTTTCCGATAACTTTCATATTTTAATGAATAGTAAAAACACGCTATATTTTAATTAAAAATTACTTTTTTCACCGTAATATCTTATATGGTTAAATTATAATAGTGAATGGTTATAAAGTATAAATAGAATATATTTTTACCATTTAATATATTTTATGTCATTATCATTGATTTTACCTTGAATTTGTAGGTTAAATCAATTCAATATTTTGCAATGTTTTAAAGAAAAACCCGTTTTCTTTTGACAACGGGATTAATTTTAATTTAATTTCTGAAACTTTTGTGTATTGAATTTGGAAAAATGGATTCCATATTTGGGATCAGTGGGTCCAAATTATTTTAATAAGCTACTTTTTATTTTTGGGAATTATGAATAGTAACTACAGTAAATTTTATTTACCATAGTTAAAGGTAAATCAGGTAATTAAGGGTAAATATATTATTATAAAATTATCCTAACACATTCCAAAATTCTATTGAATGGCTAAAAGTAAACCCATATCAACTAAGGGTCGAATTAGATTCATTTGATGGACTTTTGACAATGAAAATAATTTAATTATTATTAAAACCAAATAAAGTGACAACATGTCACTCTCTTAAATCTTATAAGTATAGTAATTTTAAGTTAGTGATAATAATCATGAATATTCAAAAATTAATAGTCTACAGAAAGATAACAAAATTATCTACATCATGAGAATTTATTTATAATTTTTTGGGATTAAATAATTATCATTAATTGTGACACAATAGTGATGCAGAAATTATTTATCTAGTGAAAAATCAAGAATATAGTTTTTATTAAACTAATAGTGACCATAAAAGGAACAAAACCCTGACCAAAACATATTGGTCATGTAAATTTATACTATAATCATCCAATGGTCTAATATTTTACCATTTGGAGTCTTATACAAGCAATTATGACACTTATATTATTTAATTTTAAATGAGGCCAAAGTTGTCACCTTCATAATTTAATAAATATAAAAATTTAAATATTGTGATTTTAAGATGATAAATTATATTATAAGTATTATTGTGAAATTTAATAGATTTATATTCATCATAGGATTTTATTTTAATTATTTATGCTAAAAATCAGTATATTAAATAATTATACAAACATGTTGTAGTAATTATTTTATTAAGAGATAAAACAAATAAATGGTTTTAAAAATAATAAAATAAATATTATATGAACTATTTAATGTGATCCACTAATTTTATAGATACTTATGAAATTTTATGAATCTATTAATGATTTTATTTCGAAAATATCTTCTGTATATATTTTATTTAAATTCAAATCAATGAATAGTGTCAAAATTGACACTATTGTTATTTTATAAAAATAACATATTATAAAAATGTTTAAAAATCACAAAATATTTAAAAATAATAAATTTATATTTATATGGTATATAATTTTATAAAGTAAACTATTATTGAAAATTAACAACTAATAAGTAATTATTTGTTATAATGTAAAATTTAGAATTTTATTACCACAAATAAACTTAAATAGATTAAATAAGGATAAATCAAAATGATAATGTTTAAAATAAGATCCAAACCTATCTAAATATGATTGGTTGATGAGATTACAACCCTATCTCATCTAATATTCTAATATGAGTCATTTTTGGAGGTTTTTAAGTGGGGTTATATTTATTATAAATTAATATTTTTATGAATTCCAAAGGTGCCCCTCTCCTCCCTTATAAAAGGGCACCTCCTCCCTCTCCTCCTCACAAAATTTTGAGCCTTCAAGCTCAGACAACCCCTACCAAATTATTTTCTCCACTTCCTTAGCAACATCCTATTGGTTCTGGTCTTCCTCAAAGACCAATTTCAGTGCCCTAAATGGAGATCTCAAAGAGGCGCTTCAAAGAAGAGGTAATTTCCGTTACCGATTCTTTCAACTTTATTTCTTCTTCCACTTCTTATTCATAGGTTGTTTCATTATGAAGTAATAACATCAGTATCACTCATATACTGATATGTTATTATAAGGATGAAACAACCCAATTTCACTATCTATTCATCCTACGGAAAACGAAATCACCGCGCGTGCGTACGTACAGAATACCGTCTCCATGCCGTGGTGTAATCTGTTTTTTCACCAACACATTACATGGATGGGTATTATGGTGTAAATAATATCTATACATAGTTATTATAACGTCATAATGATTCTGATATATTGTATCATTCACTCCAATTCAATTCAATAATTATGGAAATTATATCATCGCTCGTGCGTACGTACGGACTACTGTCTCCACGACGCGATGAGATTCATTCTCCATGTTAACCATTTAAGAATGATTATAAAGTATATATAAGCAATTATAATGAAATATATGACATTATAAAGCTAATTTATTTATGTGTATATATATGTATGTCATCTACTTAATTCTACTCAATTCAATAAGGAAACGAAAACAGCGTTCATGCGTACGTACGACCTACCGTCTCCATGAACGATGTATTTATTTCCATTTATCAATCCGTTATATATATGTATATTCTGTATATATATTTTATATAAATAATGTTTTATATTCTATAATTAAGTAATAATGATCTAAGTAATCATATGAATAATTACAAGTTAAAACACGAACGACAAATGGGACGATTTTACCCAAAACACTACATTAACATGAATTTACAAAAGAATGGGTAATATAAAGTCATAATTGAACCATATATGATATAATAACAATGAATATGATTCTGTAATAAGTCAATGACATTATTTAAATAATTATACAGGAGGTTCGGACACTTACGAAGCAAATCGGACCTAAGGTAAGGGAAAATATCACAATCTCATTTTTATCTGAGATTGTTTTTACTTTGGCATTTACTAGGGTGTATTTTATCATCCACATACATGTTCCCTCAATATGTAATATTGTTTCCATCCACTTACAATAGTTTAAATCCAATTTTACCCTTCGGTGAGTTTTTAGTAAAGAATATGAAAGGAATCTTTTGTCGTTTTTCGTACGAGGTACTTTTTTAACTTTTCCGACAAAAGTACGAGAAGAATGTTTTTTTAACTTATACGGCATGAATGGATTTTTAAAACATTATTTCCAAGAAGATTCCTTTACAAGTTTTCAAGTTTATTTTTAGTCAACTTCTTTTAGTTTATAATTGTACGATATGTTAAGAAAGGAAACGTTTTTTTGAAGCAGAAAGGATATTTTTCTCAAGAATGGAGTTCAAGTGTTTTATCAAAATTATTTTCCATATAAGATAATAAAGGGTTTTGTTTCTATCCCTATGATTAAATTGATTTGATTATGTTGTGATGGTATTATATTTATTAATTCCTTTATCTTATATGAATTGTTTTATGATGTCACGATGTTTAAGATTCCCATTTTTATTACATGGGTTATGCTATGATGTATGGTTTATGATTTTGTGGAACACATAAGAATGGTATCGTTAAGAGATGGGTGGGACCTGTATCTCCCTCCAATTCATTGGGTAAATATTTTATATCTCATGAGATAGACATGGCTGGAACAGTAGGTTATACCAGTTCAGTGAAACATGACTGAAATGAGGGTAACTCGATTCAGAAATGGACTTTGTCCACTAAGATAGTCCTGGCAATGATTCCTGACTAACAAGAAATGATTCTCTATGATTATATGTGCATGCCACAAAGTTTCATGATTTAAGATATGATTATTGGGATTTCATTTCACTACTATGATTTATCCCATGTTATGAAATTATGCTCTCTTTTGTAGGTTAAGATTTCCAAAATGTTATGTTCTTATGAAAATTATGTTATTGATATTTTTTTGTTTACCCTTACTAAGCATTTGAGCTCACCATTTTATGTTTTCTTTTCCCCAGGATATAAAGAAAGGTTTTAGGTAAAAAAATGAATATCTTTATGGGAGATGTTGAAGATCTTTCACCACGATTAGAAGATTATATTCCAAGTTTCCAAAGACACTAAACTATTACGATCCTTGTGTGTGTGTTTTTGTTATGTACTAAGTATTCCGCAAAAGTAATGTAATTTCCATGTACGTCAATCTTTGGGTCTCTACACTAAGACTTTATAAAACATTCACATTCCCAATCATATTAATAATGAGGATAAAAAAGGATGATTTATAAATTTTTTTAGACCAAAACAATACATTTGAAAACAAGTATCTATCATTCATTTTTTATTATTGAAAAACTATATCCAGAATTTCAATCGTTCCATAATAATTTATATTTTAATATTGACTTTTTATCATAGGATCTATAGACACATGCAATATTGTTGAGATATCCAGAGACTATTTATTATATATAATATAAACATCTCTATTTCTCTCTTTTTGTAATCTTTAGTTTACTTTTTAGGATATGGTTTCTCAATTTCATATAATTGTTCCCCTTACATGAGAAAAAATCAGATGTTTTAGTAATAGTTTATAAAATTTATTTAATATTTTTTCACCATTCAATAACTGATCTCATAGATAAATTTCGGCACCTAGTTTAATTCCATTTTAATATATAAGAAATGTTATTTGTATTTTTTCATCTTGTTTTAAAATCATTCAATGACATTTTTTTAATTTAGACTCCAACTATAATAAATATTCCTCATACATTATATATATTAGTGGTCCAATATCCTTACTTTTCAATAATTATGTTAATCATTAGATTTTATTATAAGTCATAACTATTTATAAATATCATCATCCCAGTTATATCATATATTCCCTTTAGATACAAAAACAGATAACCCTATTTCCAAAATTCTATACTGAACTATCATAAATCAATTTTTGGGGTCATATATCTTTTAAGGTTACCCAAACACACGTATCTCAAATTAAACATCAATTATAGAAACAATACCATTATGGCCACCATTATTCTTCCAACATTTCAGAGGAAAATATATGGGAACCGTGAAATTAATTTCTTTTATACTCAAAGTTAGTATTCATTATGAGTTTTTAATTA
The DNA here is from genome assembly GCA_963277665.1 of Viscum album. NCBI lineage: Eukaryota > Viridiplantae > Streptophyta > Magnoliopsida > Santalales > Viscaceae > Viscum > Viscum album. The sequence goes on along the minus strand of OY728147.1, from coordinate 1,479,557,394 downwards.
ATTAAGATTCTAACTCCTTGTTATTTTGAGCAGTCTTTTATTGTCTCACTTTTAATTTATATGTAATAATAATGTATATTTTTTCTCATGATTTCTATGTATGATTTAGTGATTCTAATTGTTTTAATTCATACATATATTATTTTTAAATAAAATCAACATTTCGAAATAATGTTATCATATAACTCTAAAAAATAAATTATTTATATTATTATTTAAAATAAAATTAGGTTATATATTCTAATACCTGTCCATTTTATTTACATAAAAATAGTACATGAAATTATTTTATATAAATGATTAAAATTATATTAAATCAAAATAGTAAACATGATAATATATTTTGTGATAAGTTCTGTTTCCATATAATACTTGCTTGAAACACATTAAATATAGGGCATAGATTTTATATTAGTTATGTAAGAAATATAAGTTTTTTATTAACATATTAATGGTTGAACACCTCAAATAACTGATTTATTTGAACATAATGTATTTTTTATGAAGGGTTTTGGTAATTAAAATTTTCAATTAATTAATGACATTGATAAAAAAATACTAGTAAAATGAAACCCAAGATATAGAATTTGATAAAATTTTATTATTTATAATTACTAATAAATGTGGCAGAAAACTGTGTTGTGATATATTAATCTATTTATTTCCCACTAAGCATTCTCAATATCAATAAGACCTCTGATCAATTTGATGTTAAGATTTCTTAGAGATCCCAAACTAGAGTTCTTATAGTTATATAACCCAATTTACATTATTTTCATGGTATCAATAATTATTCATGGTGTTTTATCATTTAAAAACAACATCATTCCCATGTTCGACATGAAAATATTTGTAAACCCCCTTATGTTTCTCTCTAAATATCAAAATGATTCATATAGATGTCTCTTTTTTCATTAAGATTCAATAAGATTGATTGAGTAATAACCTAAGATGCATGACTTTAATAACAATATATATCCCAGTTCGATTTAGTAAATTGTACATTATTATTTTCTATTCAATTGAATTCAAAATATTTCCCTAGGACATTAAAATTATAGAAAAGAAATATTCAGTAATTTCAAGTGAAAATTAAAAAATTTCAAGTTATATATATTAATAACTCATACTTTATTAATAAAAAATTTAATTTACAAGATAAAAGAATCATATATAATCAAAAAATTAAAATAAAAAATAATAATTATAGTATATTATCCATTAATTTTTTATTGTATCCATTATGGCATAAGTATTTTCATATTATTAAAAAAACATATTAATGTATAAGAAATACAAATTTGACAAAATTATTCAAATCAAGAATAACATGGGATAAAATAATGATCAAACTGATTTAGATAGGAATCAACCCTTAAAAATATTTTAATTATATTCTAATTCTAACATTGAAATAAATCTGTTGATATTCTATATATTTTTGTGATGTTACCCTCATAGTACCATTCTCAGTTACATTAGGTCAAAACCATAAATCGAAAGATGTATCTTGTAACATAAGATGGATCCAACAAATAAATAGAAAATTACCATAATAAAAACCTTCAAATTAATACAAGTATATATTATAATATATTTTTCAGCTAATTTTTCATCTATATAAATGCATCATTATGTCATCATTCCATAATGATTGATTTGGTAACTAATGTTTTTCTATGATGGCGTTTATTGTGATTGTTGAAAAACATTTTTTAGGTTTATGAAACTAGTTCAGGGGAATTTGAAGAAGCGTTTTCATATTACGGAATCCCATAGGTTATGGGGGATGTTCTATGAAGTTATTCAAGTAATGGAATTTGGATAACCTGGTCAATCATATGGCTGACAGAGTCATGTATATTTTCATATTGGAAATTATAATGTCATTATAATGAAACAAACTATTGATGATGATTATTACATATTGATTGAATTTTTTTCAACAAAATAAAATTATATTATTCGATTTCCATGGTATGTAAGAAGTGTAAAAATGGTACATTTTGGCCAAACATAATGTTATGTACCTAACACACAAAGGGAATACATTTTTTAAAGTGTTTTTTATTATGATTTTCGAGATGTTTATTTTCTTATGGTTGAATAGTAATATAGTGGATTAGTGAAATCCTTATATTGGGTTTCCTATAATTGCCTAACTTTCCCTTTTATAAAATATAGACTAGAATATAATAAAAATATAGACTCTTCAATAATAATTATAATGGAAAACTTATTCTAGGATTTTTATGAAACACAAGGAGTATTCAATGTATGAGGATGAATATATGATCTCTAAGGAATGTATGAAATGAAGAAATATATATTGATATAGGGGTTCTCATAATGATGTACGTGCACTCTATGGATGAGTACATAGTATTCATGGTTAAGTATACTATCCACATGGAGAGTACATGGCCTTTAGGGTCTTGTTTTTATAATATGAATGAATGTTTTACTTGTGATCTATAGAGTAGTGTTCATGATCTGCAAGTTAGAGTTCATGATCAGCAGGTGGATTCCATGGAGTTATATGGTCCAATTGGTTACTTCATGTAATAAATTTTTAGGATGATATTTTTAATTGAAGTTCACTGGAAACTATTCCTAAAGTACAATAAGTTAATTACTCAAATAAAATTGGGTTATTGTAATAAAAATCAAATCCCACATATTCAAAACCTATATGTGACATTGTTGTCAATATAATATTGATGGAATCACCAAGAGTAGCAAAAAAGTATTAGTTCAAAAAGTGATATTATGAAGGTAGTGTGCTATCCCAAATCTCAATAAAAAAGTACAAGATATGGAATATAGTTAACTTCATTAAGAAATATTAATCTATGATAACTAATAAAGAATAGTAGATTTGGGTATGAATAAAATAATGTAAGTGTATTCTCATTAGACTAGCCATTAATTATTGACCAATTAAAATGGAAGCATCACATTTTACATATTATTTAATGTTATAATGATTTTATTTCATTAGGAAATTTATAATAAGTTTAGAAAACATGGTGAAAATATCCTGTAGGAAAATAAAAATTCCACCCCATTATTCTCCTAGTACATCTTAGTGCGCCCTAATGTACAACTTATGGTATTAAGGATTAAGTACTGTGTATTAAATATGTTATCGTAAATTATTTATAATGGATAAATAAATGAAAATGGTAAATGAGTTACTCTTTTTATAAAATCAACTAATAGATTCTGAATATTATATTTGTATCACATCTTTGATATCTAGGGATGGAATTCAGTGATGTGATAGTTTGAATCATGGCTGGAGTATATAGGAAATTGATATATTCAAATTTAAAAGATCAAAATAGTTTACCATAATCTTTTTATGATCATAATTATATAAATTTTATGAGTTACACAAGTGGAATATCCATGTAGAGTAATTTATTCATGAAAAATGATGGTAACTGTAAGGTGAAGAGCTTTAAGATATTTTACCCCCATAATATATAATATTATTTGAAAAATAATCCAAATGAGAATCTAGATATATTATTAAAATTAAAATATAAAATTTTTGGATATATTTTAGGACATTGGTAAGATATAAAAGATACAAATATTACTAATATGATTTCAAATTAACTTCTACATCTGTGAAATTTAGATTTCTTGGGTCTAGATGAAAGGGGATTGTATATCCTCTCTCTTGATCATATATTAATAATATTGGTGTATTAAATAATGTAACTCAATCCATATTTAACATAAAATCTTTCAAGTAAAAACATATCATTAAAATTCTCTGAGAATCATTAAATTATTGAAGGAGAAATTGGTGGAGAGGTTGGTGATGATGAACTACACACTCTTGTGGATAGAAAGTTCTTTAGGGGAAATTTTAGTTTTGAATGAAATATGTCATTGTCTAGTTTCTCATGTAGTAAGGTTTTACATATTGCCCTGAGGTTTTTGGGAATATTTTATGATGATAAGGGTAAACAAAAATATTTATAGAATACATAAATTAGATTCTATTCTACTATAGTATCCAAAACAAAGAGTTCATTGGAAATGAAATTTTATATAAATATATTTATTAGATATGAATAAAATGATACAACTGACTATATCGGTGTAGAATAAATAAAATTAAAATATAACAAATAAAATTTATTACTAGTAACTGTTGAGAGGATACAACTTGAACTGGAAAAAATTAATGAAAATTACGGAATAAATGATAACAATGTGGAAGTTTATAGGGTCTCTAATAGGTTGATATTTGAAATCAATAAAAATAAAAATTATTAATGGAATTATAAAACAATCATCTTAATATGTGAAAAATCATGAAGAATATATTGATATTATATATAGAGGGTTTGATATTCAGTTTCCTTCAAAGTTTAAATCAAAATTATTCACGTGTTTGACGTTTAAAATTGAGGAATTGGATATGGTTATCAATTATATTAATATAATACCGTGCTGGGGTGCTAAGAAGTTTAATTCCATTGAATAATACATTTTTCATTGTGAAAAAAATTAAATCATCATGGAAATATGGTGATTTATATAATAATTAAATATAAGGATGTTCATAAAAATAAAATTGATAGAAAAGTCCAACTGAGACTCTAATAATTTCACTAACCTTTTTAATGAATAGACACCCATATTAGAGAATAATAGTGGAATCATTTATTCTATAAAGACGAAAAACAAAATGATAGTAACACATTTGAAAAATATAATGAACAATATAGGTAAAACTAATTACAAACATGATTCACTATATCTTTGATTGATTATCACTCCATGAAAATGAAATTAGTGTGATGATAACTATCCATGACTCCCATATACTCTATCAACAACTACTGTGATATATTGATTTTGGGATATGTATTTGAATGAATGAGGGATGATTTTTCAAATAATAAAGTGTCAACACTTTTGTTTCCATGGTCACACTATATCATGATATGAGTATAAAATTATATATTTGACCTGTGAAGCTCCAAGTAGTCAGAAAAGGATAAAGATGTAATATCCTTCATCAAATAGATGTAATATCCTTCATCAAATAGGTGAAATAATTTCTATAGGTATTTTTCTCTATTTTTATTACATTTTGTATACTGTTGTTTATTATATACAAAGGGGGACTAGAAAATGTAACTATAAAGATAATAATAAATGAATATAGGTCAATAAAGATAAGTCCTTTTGAAAAATATGGGGACTCTTTTAGATGAATAAGTTCAGAATAATTTTATTAATCATATTGTGGCTAATTTGGAAAGGACATTGCATGCATTTACTTGACCAATAATAACATGGAAAGAAATGAGGTATATTGAGATTGAAAATAATACTGAAACTTCTCTCAATATCATCTATATTAATGTTATTGGGTTTTCATCACACATGTTAAGAAATGTTAATATATTCAAAAAATATAAAATTTATATCTGATGGAACCCATCGATTTGAAATCATTAATTCTTTGAAGATCAAGGAGTATGAAACATCAAATTTGTTAGGTAGTGGGATAATTGAGACAAGATTACTCCATATACCTGGATAATAGCACGAATTTTATGTGTGAATAAATCTTATTACAAGGGTATGTGGTTATATTTTATTCAGAATGGGTGTTTTATAAAAGGAAATTTTAGAAACTTCATAATCAGATGAAATATAACTAAAGATAATCTATACAAGATATATTGTCCGAAAAATAAATATCCTAAAATATTGGATGAAGAAAAAAACATGTGGCATCAAATGTTAGGACCCATTCATCAAGATATTATATAAAACATATCTGTGATAAGAGACTGGTTGAAATACCATGTGTGAAGATTGATAGTGAAAATACTCGTGATGCTTTTGATGTAGAAAATGGTGTGGAAATCATTTCATTCAAAGAACAAGAGTGAACATGATATGGTTGATCTAGTCCCCAAATGAATATTTTCTAAGATGAATATACCTTTAACATATAGTTATTGATGTTTAATTTTTTTCAATGATGAATTTGGTATAATGTATTGTTATATGTTTATGAAAAATAGATATATATGTTGTGGGTTACATAAATAGGTATCTATGAATAGTTTAATATTATATTGGGCTCCCAATTATGATATTTTTTATTAAGAATGGAATAGAGTATACAATTACTATCTTTGAGATCTATATTGTGAACCATGGTATACAACCTAAAGTTTTATCTATGATAACAATATAAATGAATATATATATATTGAATAAATAAATCAAGTGATGATAAATTTATTAAATAAATTACTCATTAAAGGGGAATTTATCACCACTATTGGAATTATGTACTATATGATTTAGTGTACCCTCATATTTAGGCATTGTCAATCCCTTGTTATAATATGACCCCATATGAATTATGTTGTATAATAAATCCTTCATTAAAAACACATTTGTCTTTGGACATTGTGAAATACTTATAACAATCTAATAAATAAGTTAATGTATGGGGATGATTGTAAAAACTATAGATTTTAATATAACATTAGGATTAATAGAGTATATGATAAGAAACACTGAGATTAACTAACCTGGGAAAAAATATAATTTAAATATAACCATCATAACAAAGATGTTATAATTTTTGGGTGTGATTATAAAGAACTAATTTTGGAAAATTATATTGTTTTCAGATGTATAAATAAAATTATTGGTTATTAAGTTTTAAGAACAAATATAAAAATCATTTGAAGTTATAATAAATATTTTTCTGATAAAATATTTCAATGAACACCATTAGTTTTTATCCTAACAAATTAAATTAATCACTATTGGTAAATTATTTTAGTGAATTTTATATATTATATAGTTAATCAATTTTTTTATCATTTATATAATATTTTTTATAATCATGTCATAAGAATAAATCCATATTTATGAATAATTTTGATTCTAAAAATCGGATTCAACATGGTTTCAAATAGTGTTCACAAATACTAATTTTAACATTTATTGAATTGAAATAGTTCAATATTGTTTAAAAATTATTTTCTATTAAAAATTATTCAATTATATGATAATTAACCCTAATTTATTTTATTGCAATCAATTTTATGTGGATTTTTGATATAAAAGTTTTTTAAACAAAAGAAAACATTTCATTCGACAATCGATTTATCAACACAATTATAAGATTATTTTATATTAAATACTTCCACATATGTGATAATATTTTTATTAAACAGATTCCGTATTTTTAATTTGAATACCTAGTATTATTAATCAAGAAAAATTTAAATTTTAGTCCTAATTAATAGTAAATAAATTGAAAATTAATTATGGTGTTCAATGATAAAATGGGGTTTTCAGGGGATTAACTGAAAATAATATGTCTAAAATTAACTCAAAAATATAAAATTACACTTTTATGTCCATATATTGACCATATATCATCACAATATTGATTATAATTCTTTTTAAGTCTCTTGGAATGTGAAAAAATTGGGCATAATTTATTTTCATAAAAAATATCAGGTTTGGGTTCTCCCCAAATCATAAAAGTGTACCTTATACCCTATCCAATTAAAAAATAAAAATATTTTAATATAACACTGTCACATGACCTATAGTTCATAGTTTTATCATAAAAACATTCTTGGAAGGTTTTAGGTATAACCCTAAAGTATTTCATCAAATTAGATGTATAGTTCTTAAGCATGGGTCTTCATTATATTTATTCCTCTTGCCCCTATAATATTCTCCAAATATGACCTGATAATAACACTCTAACATTACATATAATGATATTTTATTATGTTAATTTCATATACTAAATCTTTTCATACTACCATAAAATTGGAAAAACCATCGATCTTGAGTATAGTGGACATCCACACCACGAACTGATGTAATTGTTTAAATGATTTTATATTTATCAAAATATAAGGACTAAAACTTCCAAACAAAAACATATATGAAAAACAAAGCATTCATCACCCAAAATAGTTATTTTAATAAAGACTTGTTAATAATGACTGATTAAAAATTTATAAATAAATCACATATGGTATGACATATTCGTGTTTGGTTTTTAATATATGTATAATAAATATATATTTATCATATTACAGGTTTGGAAATGTGTTAAGGAAATTGGGCCTGAGGTAAGGATTTCCCATCTCCCATTTACATTAATGGGATATTTTCCCTATTAAAAACTTATTTATTTTTTGTGGTGTATAAATTACTCATTTCATATGCTATATCATGAATATATTATCCTTAAGGTTGTTTAAAGCTTAATTTGAAGTTATATCTTTCATTGGGGTTATTATAAAAAACATAACAATGCAGTAAATGTTTTTTGCCTCACTTTTACATTCAAGATATATATGCCATTTTAACAATTTTTTTCTTTGGTGTGTTGCATAAAAATAACATGGATATGTTATATAATTAATCACCTCATTTTTTTGGTATTTAGAGTAACATTTTATGTTATTACTTTCACAGATCTTATGATGGAAACATTACCAATGTGTGTAAGTGTTTGTATAAAAATCCCTTCATTATTTTGAATTGTTTATATTTATATATCTTTTTCTGAAATTATTGTATATTTCTATCTTAAACCAAAATTAATTTTATTATAATCTATTTAATCATGAAATGTTAATTTAATAGTACCATTTTTCTCTCTCTGGTAATAAAAATCATTGGGAAAACTTTTAAACAAAAATATTACATTCTTTCGTTCTTTGCTAAAAATGTTTTTTCCCATCATATCCCTATTTTGTAAAATTATTTTTAAAAATGTTTTTGACATTATCTAAATGAATCATTAAATAAAATTTTTCCTATATTATACTCCTGTGCAAAAAAATTTGAATTGAATCTTCTTTTTTTCTGAACGTTGTAATTTTCATCCTTTTTAAAATGTTGTGTAAATAGTTGTTTTTATCTTATACAACATGAATGAAATTAATCATCATCATGGAAACTGATTTATCTAAAACATGCATTATATATTTAAAAGTTTCTCTTTGATAAATATTTGTTTTAGTATTTTGGAAAATTTTAGTTTTTTAAAGTAATTTTTTAATTGAAAATTTTATTTTCCTCAATTTGGTTTTAATGATATTTTTAGGGTATTTATATTCATCAATTATTGCCCCTAATTATAGTTATGATCTAATGAGGATATTTATTAATTATTCGATGATTATTATTTCATTTAATTGATTTTGATCTATTTGATAGTGTTTGTACTATTCTGATACCAATCTCTATAATGCTCTACAAGGTTTATGATATTGCTTATTGATTAGGGATAATATAAACATTTTGAAGGATTTTTTCCTACATTAATGTTTAAATTTATTATCTTTCACCCCTTAAATATGATAAATTTATTGGAAATTGTATTTAATGGTATGGTCCCACTAAATACCCTAATACATCCTTATGTCTAATGATATAAACTATCTTGGGTATTTTGCTGAGGCCTTACCCATTTATGTAAGATGTGTTTCAATGAGGCCTTCAGGGTATTGTTGTGATTTCATTTATTAGTAAATCACGTTATATGTGATTAGTTATTGATTTCCTTATGATTATATGATTATATATATTTAGAGATAATTTTGATGCTCACCAGATTACATATGTGGAATTATTTTTTAATCATTTACTGCCTCTATGTTATTCTTCATTCTCATGATATTGATTAAATAAATGTTTATTTGTTTTTTAACAATTCACTTTGATTATTAATTATGTATTTATGATATCCTCAATTGGAATCATAACCTTTATAATTATATTAAATCAATCATTTTTTAGGATTCCTTTCACAAGGATTCGAAGTAATGGATAATTATTAATATGCATGGATATGATAATGGGAAAAGTGGTGTTCTCAAAGAAAATATTATGGGGTATTTTTGTTTTCAAATGTTATTGGATACAAATAATTGAATATATTTTACCAAGAATAAAAAAATATTCATTCCATTGGAATGTGAACTCTTGTATCTAGTTTCAATATAATCAATTTACCTCCAGATATGGGATATTGAGATTTGGGTATTTGTAGTTTTTATTACAAAATTTTTAGTATAATCCTTGGGATCGAGATTTAGGAGAACAAAAATTCATAAATATATCCCTCTAAATGACTTTGAGGATTTGTATATGTATTAGATAATATGCTAATTTTTTTATAAGTATATATTACATGGTTTTCCTATTAATTCATACACGTCTGGATACTATAACTGGGTGTAGTTTGAGAATAGTTGTAACTAGAGGTAATAACTCCAAAAATGGTGCAATGGACCTTCACTGTATTATCACCTAGTGCACGACAATTCTCCATTCCACACACCTAATTTTATATTTTTAGACAATATTCTTGGATTAATTCTCATTTCCATTATATATTATTATGAAGGATTTGAATATATGATGATCTTTAGTGCTCTATAATAAATATATTGTGTCATATATTGAAATTATGATGTCATGATTTAGAGGTAATATAACTGATTTTTGATAATTATGGTTAATGTTTCACAGTCCACGATTTTTTGTCTAATTAAATTGCTATAATGAGAATGAATGATATTAAAATAGAATATGATGAAAAATTCAGTGATACTGAGGAACCAATTCAGTTAATTAATGATGTAAAAGATATTGGGAAGTTAACTAATCATTTATCTCAATATATTATCCAAAACTCATATCATCAACAACTCTCGGACACACCATATAAAAGATTCATGTATTCCACTTATATAACATGTCTGGGAGACCAGGGAAGAAACAAGAATCCATTTACATCGCGTCAAAAATGAGGAAAGAGACACCCAAGAGAAGGTCTTTAAAGAATAGTGAAATGTTTTATGTGTGGAACATAAGTGAATAATGAAATTAATTTTTGAGAGAATATGAGGTTTTTAATATATTGATATATTTAATGGTCTTTTCTTAGATTTGGGGAACTGGATGGTTATCTGATTCAATTCCTTCTTTTAAAGGTTAAATCAATATATAATGATAGAATTATGATATAAAAAGTCATTAATGTTATAGAATGGAAGTATTTATATTTTTTATTAAATAATTATTCTCTTGAATTATTTTTTATCAATGGTTTTTGGGTTATAATAACCATAAAAAAAATATTTATTGTGTTCATTTTTGGAAGTATATATCTCATGATCCTAAATTACGTTAATATTTATGGATTCCATAATGGGATTGTGAGGTTTAGTTTGATAAAAATGTTAATTTCATTGACAACCATTTTTATTTAATTATGAGATGGTATGTTAAATGATTGAGGACATCGAGGGAGACATTTGCTGTAATAGATCCATTGGGATTTGTTTGTGTTTCAGTAAAACATGTAAGTAGTTAGATATACCATATTCACCAATTATTTCATTTCTATGGTGTATATACATCACCATTGATATGTTATATCATGCATGTATTTTCTTTAATTGTATTTAATGTTTTATTTTTTTTCATGGGGTTAATGATTCAAATGTTGCAAAAGAAGTAAGGGTTTATCATCTCACTTTTACTTCTATAAGAAATATGTCATTTTCCCCACTTTTTTTGTGGTGTATATACCACCAATTTAAAATCTAATACCAAGAATCTCATTGTATAATGGGTATTTAAAGATTTATTTTACATTATTTCTTTCATGGTTATTACAATTGAAATGTTACCAAAATTGTAAGAGTTTATTTTACAATCTCATCATTATTCTAGAATGTTTATGATTTCATCTCCTATAGACGTATTATTTCATCTATATATCATAAAACAAATTTATTTTTATTATTATCTGGTTATTAAATATATTTTAATGTAATAATTCCATTTTAATGTCTTTGGAACATGAAATTACTGATAAAATGTTTATAATAAAATTTAATATAATTTCTATCTTATGTCGAAACTATTTTCCATCCATAACCATGATTCCTTAAGAAAATCACAAATGTTTTTAAAATTATACAAATAATTTTAACTATTTTATTATTTTTAAAATTGGTTTTAAAGGAATTTTTTTATTTTATGAATGATTTAATTTATAAGAATTTTAAAACAATGTAAAAAACAATTAAATTATACTAAATGAATGTAATTTTCCACAACCATAACAACATAGTTTTTTAAGAATTATTTAAATTTTTATAATGTTAATTTTTTAGAATGTTTTCCCCATATAATATGAAAAAAATTAGTTTTTAATAGAAATAAAATAGGTGTTTTCCTAAAAAATGTAAAAATGTCTTGTTTATGGTCTTTCTTTTAATCAATGACAAAAACAATTATTTAACTTTTGATTTATTACGATATGTTTTTATAATACCATCCTTATTATTTTTTAATGTGGTTTGTGTTCATTTTGACTTGGGATTTTCTATTCTAATAACATTCCCTATATTTGTTCTAATTATTTATGATTATTTATTTATTGGGGAATGTATTTACATTATTCTTCAAATTATTCAATTTGAAGGATTATAATTATTATGATTCACCCCTACTATATAATTAATGAATTTATCATTATATGTGATAGTTAGGGGCTACTATAGTCACATGATGCATCAATATGTCCCCTGGGAAAAACTAGCTTATGTATTTGGTTGATGCCTTACCCATTTATGGAATATTTCTTGTATCTATAAATTGTTGGTTTTTTATGAGGATCTTCATTTTTTATTCAACAATTATGTGATTAATTTTTGGGTTCCATGTGTTTATTTGATGAGCAATTATTTCCATGGATATGTTTCAATCTCATGTGATTATTTATGTCAAATTATATAACAATCATTTATTCCTTCCATATTATTATTCATGATCAATTTTTTGATTGAATAGAGTGTGTTTTAGTTATTTATTATACTATATTTAGTATGCCTTATGTATTAATGATAGCTTCTGCAGTATGAAAACCATCATAGACCATCTATGTAACAACATAATATTTTTTGAAATTATTATTATTTTAAATGACTTTAATCTTTTAAATGTTTTTTAAACACAAAATTTAGTATATAATGTCTTCTATTCCATACTAATCTCATCTTGAATTACAAAAAACATTGAGAATAATAAAATTGGCTTATTGTTAAAATATTGTTATTTAATATATTAGTTATCAACTATCTATTCGAATGGAGGTTATTAAAAAGATTAACTAAATTATGAAAATATGATTTAGAAATGTAAATAAAATTAATTTATTGGTAACCACTTATATAAAAATGATAATAAAGGACATCTTTTTCTGATAAAATAGTGTTATGAGAACAAATATGTTTCACCATAAAAATTTAATAAACCCACTTTTGGTGAGTTATATTAATGATAATTATATATTATATATTATCAATCAACTAATTAACATTCATCATATTTGGTTTCTAGATATGATATAATAATAAATCCATATTTATGGAAAAAATTGTATTTTTCTAAACAAATATATTTCTCTCAAATATCTGTGAAAATATTTTAATGATTATTTTCTAAAATTTTAGAAAATTAATTTCATAAAATAAAAAATATATTCCAAATTAGAATATCAAAATTATTGTAGAATTATTTTATTTTATTATTGTAAAAAAGTTTTAATTGTTTTGATGCGTAGTTAAAAATAATAATTTTAAATTGAAATATACCTTTGAAATTAATTTATTTATAAAGTTAAATATTTTATTAAATTTTCATTAAAGTAAATTTTTTTATATTTTAAATCAATTGGTCCAATTTTAATAATTTTAAAATTTTATATAATAAAATTCTATACTTTTGACCATTTTATCATTAAATCCCCACATTCTCATCACATATACAAGATTAATTTTATACTAAACTTTTCCACATATATATAATGGTTTTCTAAAAATAGATTCTATAATTTGAATCAGCATAAGTTATTTTTTCAACTAATTTCAACATAATTTTTGACCCAAATAATTTGAAAAAATAGTTAAAATTAAATATTATGATTGAGGTTAAAATGAGGGTTTCCATATTACATGAGATGGTATTAAAATAATTTTACGCATATATGATTTATATTCAAAAAAATTGGTTAATTTTGTAGGAAAATTAATTCTAAATTATCTAATAAAGTTCATTTTAATTTTCTCCTAAAAGGAAAAATTTTCATGGTAAATAAAAAGGTACAAGATCACATTGTAAAACACTAAAAGAGAAATATTGAGTAATCATAAATAATTATTAATACTTGGGAAACATATCTTATATTGTATCATGGAATTGTTTCCGGAACACATAATATATCTATTCCATTATTTATAGTTGTTTTTGGAACATGATGTATGATTGACCTCCCAATAGTGAATACATTTGGATATTTACAAAAATTAAAGCCCTCCTCAATTGTAAAAGGTGCACTCACTCCCTACTACTACTCGCATCTATCAAGATCTACGGTTTGAAAAAACCTTTCCCAAATAACATTATAAATTCCCTCATCTCATTTTAGAGGAATTATTTTTGATATTAATCGAACCAAGGATTTGTTTTGGTGAAAACCAATGTAGGATACCTAAAAAATATGTAATGTTTTTCAATGAGTGTTGTTATGTCGTTTCTTCCCCCATCTCTTTATATTTTTATTATACCATGATGCTATAGTTTCCTAAGTATCTTACTTATAATTATATGTGTATATAGAAATGAACTTCAACCCTCTCGACATCCATAAATAAGAAAAAATAATCATTTATGTGTATGGTGGACTACTAACTCATAAAAAGATGTCATTTTCTATTCCATTTCCACCAATAACAGTTGGACATGATTATTGAATCATTGTTTATTGTAATTATAAATTCCCCAAAATGAATGAAAACATTAATTAAAATAAAATATAATTACCGGAGTATGAATTGTGAATTTCGAAAAATAATCATTATGCTAGAATGACAATATGTAGGAGGAAAATCATTGTGCCAATTCATATCACCAGCTGTCACCCCTTGCTTTCAATTCTACTATCTGAAAAAAAAAATCTTCATGAAATGCATGTAAAGTTATGAAATTCATATATTAAAGAGATTATAAACAAATAATCAACATAGAAGTAAGTCTCCTGGATAAATAATTTTGTACATCTCTAATTGCCTACCCATAGTAGTCGAGTCACATTCTATCAAAACATTTTACCATCTATGCCTATGATCCAATTCAACAGCAATAATTTTTTCCATTAATATCGTCATCTATAGATGTAGTGGTACCACAAGGTCCATAAACATATCCCAATGAATTGGTTGTTTCATATCAAAAGATAGAATCAAACCCTGCATGCCCTGGATTAACTATCAAACCACCATCCATGATTCATATAATATAAATAAAAAATAGAACCAAAAAAGGTCTATAGTACCATAGGTAGGATTATAATTACCTATTGTATGAAATACCTTAATAATAACGAAAATATTGTAATTAAGTTTCAAGAAAACTAGACTGAGTGGAATTTTCCCCTTTAATAGAAATAATAATCTATGAAAGAGATTAAGTGAGGTAGAACCACAAGCCTTTATGGATTTTCCTTCACTAGATATTGAAAAGAATAAGAAGTATTTACATGAAAGAAACTAGTATAAAATTATTAGGCTCTTGTGATATCATAAAATTAAAATAGGAAACCGTGCGATCATATATAAGATGACATTGTCGGAACTAAAACTAAACAGGTTAAGACAAGATATACCATAATTCATATATTGTGACATAGCTCACAAATAGATGATTCAGGTCAACCCAATGATTATTTCACAAAACAGACATTGATAAAATGTTGATTCTAACAAATTTTAATAAATTATCCATGTCTAACACTTAGTGAAGTAGTCTCCATACAAGAGTAAAACGAGATTGAAGAATCCAATGATTTCTAATATTATTAATCCATCTATTAATATCTTCTAGAATAGTCTTTCGATCAAAAAATCTGGAAGATAACATTCAATTGAGAGTGTGTTCCCATATAAGGATTTCATCCCCAAAAATGAAGTTACAATTCAAAAAAATTTCATTAATCTCAACTATAATAGTATCAAGAGGCATTTCATTTTATTCATTGATTAATGTTCTAGTGTCCAAAGACATGTCATGGAAGAATGCTTATCAAAGGAAGAGTATCTAGCAAATAATCCACTGAAACATTAAGAGGGTAATGAGAGCTAATAATCCATTATGGGTCAATCATCATAGAGAAAAATGAAATCATAAAGGTAGACCAAATAGAGGCTCCCATATAATTGGTATTTACATCATTATGATTTTTAAGAAATAATTCTCTTTAAAAAATAAATACCATCAATATTCCAATAGACAAGTCACCATATAATTTTTTCTTCTATAGAATTATTTAAGTTTTTGATATTATTAATTTCCATCCCCCCACAGTCAATTAGTGGCTGAAATATTCTCCATGGGAATATATTAGTTTCTTTTAGAATAAATCCACTCACAAAAAATCATAAAATAAGTGTTGCTACTTTTAAATAGGGAATCTTGAAATTTATAAACAACAAAATAATAATCAAATTTTGACATAATTCTATTCTTGAAAAAGTTATTGTTACCATCCATCGATAAAAAATTACTTTTCCATAGGGATACATTGTTTAAAATTTGAATTACAATATATGATAAATAAATAGTATGAGGTTTTTCCCAAAACATGGGATAACCAAGATAAGTAAAGGGTAAATTTAATTTTATATTCTCTACATTTGTAGTATTTTTAACCACTCTAGATGTAGATATTTTATTATAAATGTAAATAAATTATTTATGCCAACTAATTTTCAACCTTGATACTTTCTCATATTCGATTAGAGTTTTTTTTAAGATCTTGATGTTTCATTAATCTCTATGAGTGAAAAGGATGACTTAATTAGTATAAAAATGATAGAGGGAATCTATACCTCTACCAAATCAGATGGGAGTGACCTTAATATTCTAAACCATTCTATGAAAAAGGTTTCTTTAATAGTCGTCAGAAATGTATAAGATGATAGTTGAAAGGGGATCCCCATGTCTGATTCTTATTGAGCAAGATGAATATCCTTTAGAAGATCCATTAATTAAAAACGAAATGTGATCATTTCTCAGTAGTAAATTCAATAAATGAAAATATATTTCATTAAAAATCATATTCAAATCATCATAGATGAAATCCCAATCAATATATTGAATGGATTTTTTGACATCTAATTTGATAGCAATGCTATATCATATAGTGGTTTACCAAAGTTGGCTCACACATTCAAATTTTTTGCATGGTATTAAATATGATAATTATAAATTTACATGAAGACACAATCCTATTGGTGATTCATGCAAGCCTATGAGATATAATCTTTACTATAATTTTATAAGTTTTGGTAACAAGATAAAAAATCCGTAAAAGGTGTATCTCATTACAATCCAAATATTTAGGGATATGGGGTGGGAATTGATAATTTATTACTTGATTAGTCATACCACCATTGAAAAAATTATTAAATATTACACAGATATCAATAATTATAACATCCCTAAATGTTTGGAAGAAATAATTCCTAAAACCTTCCAGCCTTGGAGACATTCCTAAATTCTGTCTAAAAATAGACTCTTTAATCCCAAATGTAGAGGAATGTTATAGATATAATATTTTTTCTTCATTAGTTAAATTTTTCATAATAATACCTTCCAAATATTCATTGTAGGTATTAGAGGCGCCAAAAATCCTCATATAATATGAGACAACATGATTTGAATTGTCTTCATTCTTTTCAATGATATTTCCATTGTCACAAAGAAGGGATAACAGTTTGTTAATATTTCTAACTCTTTTACAAGATTTATTTTTTATTTATTCCACCACCCTTGAGACAACTTATATTGAAAGGTTCCTTCCATGTGTTTTCTTTAATATTGATTAATACATTCAGATCTTTTTTGACCTTATTTTATTGTTCAAGATGAGTAGAAAAATCATTAACAGTGTTCCTCTATTAAATAGAAATAATTAAAGAGTTAAGAGTTGTTATTTTTTCTCCATATGACTAAAAAAATAATGATATATAATTTTAGATTTTTCTTAATGTTATTGATCATTTAAAAAAAATTATGATCATTATATTTTATTTTTGAGTAATTTCATGCCTCGTTAACGAGAGTTATACAGTCTGGAGGAGTATTCCATGCATTATTATATCGAAAATGAATGGTAAGCCTAACAATTTTACATATATTATTTCCCAAAATGGGTGTTGATTTGAGTTTAATTTAGCAAGGTTGGAACATGATATAGATGAACAAACATTGAGAGATTCTTCATTGATAAAATCTCTATCTAAATATCTTGAAAGCAACTGAATTGATGTCTTTCACTATATCGAGTATATTTTTACACTACAAGGGTTACTTTATATAGTTTTAAATACTCAATAATGATTTAAATTATATATTTGAGGAGGAATTAATGAATTTTCCAAGAACCTCATTTGGATTTAGTATAGCAATAAAATCCCCCATAGGAGTCCAAATATAGCTTATAATTATACTATTATCCAAAATGTCCTTCCAAATGTCTCTTCAATCATGATTTCAATTTTAGACATAAGTAATGGAGAAATATTGAATCATTCCATCATAGTGAAAATTTAATATAACCATCTTCTCAAAAGAGTTAATTGAAGATATTCCCTTCAAACCAAAAATATAAATACCCCAAAGCCTCTTAATTTTATTTCTAGATTTCTTAAATGGGTCCCTTACATTGATCCCTTCTCCAGTCTCATATAGTTTTGATTTGGATTGGTTTCACTAGTCTATCATTACATTTATTTAATCAATCAACATTTGTTTCTATCTATAAGCTCATTGGAAATCCATTGAAGGTGGATACAATGACATGGACTCTCTTGAGGGCTTCTATCACTAGAATATGTGTTGTTAATGATGTATCTCCAGATATCCCCTCTCAAATAATGAACTAGAATGTTGATTATTGATTATTTTAGAAGTTGTTTATGAAATAAATCACGATTACAGTCATCTATTCCTTATTTGTGGGAATGATTCAAAAGATTGTGGCCATAATAATACACATCATTAGGCCAAGAGATATAGTTTTGCTGAAAATGGTACGTTTAATACTAGAATAGATGGTTCTATTTTTAGCCAAATGGTTAATATTGGCCCATCGGGAATTTCTAATGAAGGGAAAAAGACTGATGTGAACAAATAAATTTTAGTTAATGAACAGGACACTAAAATTAAAAGAATGTTATTCTTTTTAATTTCATGATTTATTCCACAATTTCTATTATTTACCTTCCTACCTTGTATAATGGTCAAGGGAAACAACATTAATTACATGGCACATGGAATATAAAGCAAGGTGACCTCACAGATTATAATGATTCATTTCTATAGGATGATGATAAATCTAATAAAATTGAGGAAGCATATTTCAAATCACATGGTAGGAAAGGGAAAAATGATGGTGGATGTAGATTGATATATTGACCCAAATCCCAAGATAACTATTAATCATTGAGTCTATTTTAACATTGAAAAAAATGGTTACAAGATCTTAGGAAGCCTCTAAAAATGAAAATATTGATCTTTTTAAATAATTAAGATAACCTATTGAAACCTCTAGTATAGATGTGGAGGAATATAAAAAAATTACAATCCTTTAGAAAAATATTAATATTTGATAGGGGATTATGTAACCAATGATGTTAGTGTGTGTATGGATAAACAAGATGAAATTACACACCAAAAATACAATAATTTTGACATTTTTTCTAACATGTAACTTCCAATGATAAAATTTATGTTCATACTGATGGTTGATGAATTCAAGAAGAATCCTAGTTTTAACATTATAGATATACCATGAGAATGATTATTACCATATATTAGTTTTTCTTATTGGTGATACTAGGTTTTGATCTAGATGCACACTGTTGTTCTATTTCTCAGACCCATTTGAGTTTTTTTGGGATGTTCTATCATTAACTGGTGCCTATTTTTTAAATAAATATTTGGATATGAGATCTGGAGTATGATTGAACCAAATAGGGTTCTCAGATCTGAGTCATAAAGTTGGGTGTTTTTTGGTGCTGGAGATAGATCCTACTAGTTTCGGTTTGATCTATTTCACCACTATTATTAATAGATCAATATGGATTTTTCAATTTCATGACTGTTCCTACTTCAGATATGAGTTTTAAAATGTTTGTGGTTAGATACCATATTGTAATTATTTTTAATTTCTGATAATCAATATATTCAACTTTAGGTTGCCTTCTTTATATTGGTTTTATTTCTATGTTGGAATATGGATATCCCTTTTCCCCCACACTTATGGGGGATGTTGTTCGATTCATGACAAGAACAACATGAAGTTGTGGCCTGTACGTTTTTGAGGATTTTTTAAGAAGATTTTTAGTCATAACTATGATATTATATAGTAAGTTTAATCTTTTACTAGGATGAATAAGCAACCTTGGCTGGAAAAGAACTCCAGTTGTTGACATTATTCCATACTTTTTTGAAAAGTTATGGTTTTGGATTTGTAAATTCATTATTAGTATGTAGGAAGTTGATGAATATCATTTATATGTTATGTTTATTCATTATTCTCTTGCTAAAGTTTGGTGGTGATAATCGCTTATCAAATAAATAATGCAGATGATCCCTTGAGGGTTGTTATATGATTAGTAATAAAATATTTATTTACCAAAACCTGATTTTATGAACGAGTGTTGATCATACTAGACAGAATTTTGAGTTCATGATTTTGGAGGGCACCCTTCAATATATTATTCATGTTGGATTGAATGTGAATCTTTATTTCTTATTTTTGATGGTGTAATATAATCAAACCTTGTGGGTTAAATTTAACATTCATTTTGTTCAATCTTTTTTTGGGGTTATGGATTTTGTAACCGACCCATATCTCATTTTATTTAATAATTTTCAATTCTATACATATTTTAACAATTAACCAATAACCTAATTTATCATGAAAAGAAAAAATTTCAGAAAAAATATTCATTACTTTCGGGAGACAGTGAAAATTATTTTTATGATTGATTTTTTTAACAGGATGAGTTTAAATCCCCCTTAACTAGAATTCAAACATGATATTCTCTTTATAAAAAATGGTTAAGAGGTAACCCATTACAATAAACTTGGACGATTCCAATAAAACTAACCCAAAGGATAGAAAAAATGGTCAAAATGAGAAAATGACAAAAAAAAATGGAATATAAAAGTTTCACCCCCCCCCCCCCGAAAGAAAATGTAAGAATGAAATTGGTCAAAAGGAAATGATGAACCCCTCCTCCCCAGACAAGTGGTTGTACCATTGTCACGACCCGTCCTCGGGGCCTGTGTCGTGACTACCCCAAGCCTGCCTTCCATAGGCCAGGGGCTCGCGACTAGCACCAATGGCGTAAAATCCCGATAACTGGGAAGGAATTTCCTTTATAAAAGAAAACAAGAACCACAGAGTACAAGAGGAAGAAAAACACTAAGTACAAAAGGAAGGCTGAAAGTAAATGGGCCAGAATACAAACCCAAAAGAAAGTACGACTACAACTGAACAAGGTACAACAGCAAAAAGTCAGACAGCTGGAAGAAGGAAGCAGCTCTTGGGTCGTCCTCCTCGGATCCTACCTGAAGGGTAGGTACAGATAGCGCAGCTCCTGGTCATCCACCACGGATCCTACCTGAAGGGTGGCTACAGATAGCCTCCTCTATCCTCTCGTCTGTCAACCTCCTCTGTGAGTCGTCACGTCGTGTAGTCCACCTCCGGGTACTGACTCATCCTCGAACACTCGGCCTCCGTCAGCACTGCCCGTCATCTGCAACCAACACAACGAGGTGCGGGCATAGCCCGTGCAGGGGTGAGTATAACGATACTCATTAGGGACCCCGAGACCCTCAAGGTCTCACTAAACCAACAAGGATAACCACAAGAATATCTCAACAGATAACCTCTACTTAGATATATGCCCATACATATACCTAAGTTATCAAGTAACCCATCTCAATCATGAGGAAACACAAGGATTGTGAAATCAACGGATAACCACTACCCAGGTATATGCCCATACATATACCTAAGTTATCAAGTGACCCATCTCAATCATGAAGAAGCACAAAGGTCAAAAGTCTCAGATCAAACCAGGATTTTCATTATCGAAACTGTAACTGCTGAAGAGCTCCGTCTCTGGAGTGTACAGTGGTCCTGTCACGACTCCAAGGTACTTCTCACTAACCTAAGACTACTGAGGTACTCCTCCTGTCGAGTACCGCGGGCCTGCCACCTCACACAGTAGTGCTTCCCACCGGGGTCTGCCACTCAAACACAGTAGTGCTCCCCTCTCATAGCCTACAGAGGTACTCCTCCTGTCGAGTACCGCGGGTCTGCCACCACACATATTAGTGCTCCTCCGCTGTGGGTCTGCCACCTCACAAAGTAGTGCTCCCCACTGGGCTATGTAAGTCACTCCGAATCGAATCGGACAAGCAGTCTTCAGGTCTCTGCTGGCTACACGGTCTCCGTACTCCATACGCTCGTCTCTGGGAGGGTCCGCTCCACGAGCTAAAAGTTGATACTACAAGTATCTCAAATTCCCACTAAGAAGTATCTCAAAGGACCACCTCATCATAGGGGTCTCAACACAACAGTCGGCGCGTCAATCGGACGCCCGGTCTGCGAGTTATTAGCCTTTTCATCCCCGGGGCCCGGTTGGTTTCGTGTGAGAACCAGTCCGGTCGTAACTCAATTATACCCCGAACACTCATAGGGTATACTCATAGGGATCGTTTCTCAACGGGATCAACAACGCCGTGGACGGTTCATCAAACGGACGTCCGGTCAGAAAGATATCAACTTTTCCGTTCCAGGGGCCTGATTGGATTTTGGGTACAATCCAACCCGACCATATCTCAGCTGCATCCAAAACTCAGGTGAAGTATACCAAAAGTTCCGTCTCAATAAGAGGAAAACAATGAGACAGACGGTGCGTCAAACGGACGCTCGGTCTGTGAGTTATTGGCATTTCCGTTCTAGGGGCCCGGTTGGATTTCGGGTACAATCCAACCCGACCGCACTCCGACGGAATCCAAACCTCGAGCGGAGTAACCCAAAATATCCGTCTCACTTAGAGGAAATCAACAAAGTCGATGGCACGTCATTCGGACGTCCGGAACTCAAGTTACGAGCGTTCCCGCTCCGAGGGCCCGGTTGGTTTCGTGTACGAACCAACCCGGCCGAACCCAAAGTTCTCCGAAACCTTGAGTGCGATATACCAAAACGACCGTCTCGATCCAAGGATCGCGTTGCCGCTGACGGCCAGTCGTTTGGAGATGTCGCGGGCGTCGCTTCCCTTTCCTTGCCTTGGTTGAAGAACGATGAAGAAGATGGCGTCGTCGTGCTTCAGTGGTGGAAGAGACGTTCTTCGTGTTCTTCGTCGTAGAGAAAGAAGGACTCGGGATTTCCTAATATTTTTCTCCAAAGGCTCCCAATCAACTAAACTCCAACCCAAATAAAATAAGTTCTAAACTTATTTTATTAACACAACAATGCATTTGAAATTCAATTGTTTGAATTTCAAAAACCTACATGTAACTCACCAAATTAATTACAACAAGTTGTCAAATATTAAAGAAGGTGAGTTAATGGGGAGTTGGAATGTGAGGGGTTAGGAGGGGTTAAGAAAGTGAGGGGTTAAGAGGGTTAAGGAGTTTAAGGAATTTGAAAAGGTGGGGGGTTCGTGTGGGCCCCACACTTTCAAATATCCACACATGGGAAGTTGGATGGTTGTGGGCCCACCACCAACTTCCCATGGGAGAAGTTAACCACACAACATGAAATAAAATTGATTCAACAATTTTATTCACTTTATTTAATTAATCCCCAAAAATTAACTTCTTCTCCCGCACAAACGCAACTACGATAAAGGTTCCCTTAAGTGATTACCAGCGTTGTGAGTTCATCGGTGCCATCGTATTTCAATTCTGGGCACCGGTTCAAAAGTTAGAAAAACCCACTCGCTCGTTCACTGAACGTACCCGAGCCAAACTTCGGAAATTAATTCCGGGCACACCGGGCCTAAGAATCAGGCGCCGTCCGAAACTGCGTTCTTGTAAAATTTCAAAGAAAAATAATAATAAAAAATTCCTTGAAATTTCCGGGTCTTTACATTACTCCCACCACAAGGCTTTACGTCCCCGTAAAGCTTCACAACAAACATAGGGAAACAAAGGCGGTACTGATCACGCATCTGAGCCTTCCGCTCCCATGTGCTCACCTAGAGGTTCTCGTGCTGCCAAAGAAAGTGCACAAGAGGAATCGACCATCCTCCAAGGATCCGCTCCTATCGATCCTCAATCCCCACAGGAACCTCCGTGAAAGACACCCCATCGCCATCGTCCATATCCTCATGGTCGATGATATGCAGAGGGTCGAGCATGTATCTCCTCAATTGAGATACGTGGAAAACGTCGTGCACTTAGTGCAACTGAAGTGGATGGGTCAAGCAGTAAACCACCTCGCCTACCCAGCTGAGGACCTAGAAAGGTCCGTTGAACCTCATAGATAACTTTCCTCTCTGTCCACATCTCCGTAAACCTCGTCAAGGTGAGACTCGTATAAGGACGTGATGGTCATCCTCGAACTCTAGAGGCCTCCAAGTCCTGTCAGCATAAGGCTTCTGTCGGCCCTGTGCCGTCCTCATCTGCTCTTGGATGACCTGGACCTTCTCTAGTCTCACAAGAGCTGCTATGATGTCTTCCTTGCCGATAAGAGAAATCCGGTCTCATCCCCTGGATGAACCACATTCGTTGCCTAATACAGTCAATCCTGACATGAATGATGCATTCATGCCATGGATGACGTCGTAAGGCCTCGACGTAATTACCAAGAGATACAACTGTCACTCTCACCTCCAAGGGTCGAGTCACACTGTCGGCATCAGTGTGTGGTCACTAGGTCTCCTTCAGTAGAAACCTCGAAAGAGAGGGTCAAGTCAACAGTCTTAACCCGGACCACTCAGTAACAACCAAACAAAAGGACATGAAAGCAAACAAAGATAAGTGCCTTTTTATTATTGCAGCTTATAGTACAAGACACAAACCAACTACAAACAAACATCAACAAAACCAGAAGCAATAGGATCAATAGCCTCCAGGTTAGAAGCTAGTCCTGCTCCTGTCCATCTGATTTCGGAGCTCCATGACCATAGGCCTCAGCTGCCTGAAGCTGATCTCTCCCAT
Organism: Viscum album; assembly: GCA_963277665.1. NCBI lineage: Eukaryota > Viridiplantae > Streptophyta > Magnoliopsida > Santalales > Viscaceae > Viscum > Viscum album. The sequence continues at coordinate 1,479,532,041 of OY728147.1, read as the reverse complement.
GTCCTCCTGCCCCCTGCGGTCTGCCCTGATCGAACCTCTGCCTCTGCCTTAGAGGTTCTTCATTTAACTTTTGGTCATCTTCCTGGCGGGTCAGACAGTCACGTGCTATGTGACCAATTCTGCCACAGGAGTAACACTTCATGGCAGGTCTGGCTCTATCACATCCCTTGGTGCCTCGCACTACCGACCCTGAGTCACGTGGTCGACCACCTGTAGGTCTAGTCCTCCTTGACCCCTGCGTCATCTGTCTACTGCCCGCTACAGAAGACTCTGCCGCATGCCGGCTAGTGGTGGGTCCTGCTGCTGGAGGCTGCTCAGCAATGAAACTTTCCATTAAGAGGGCTCCCTCCAATATTCCTGTCTGCGTCGGAATGTTGTGCGATACAATCGAAGCTCTGATCTCCCCCCTGAGACCCTGCTTGAAGGTTCGGGCCCTGAAGAACGGGTCCCGTACCATATCTGTGGAGTAGCGCGAGAGGTCTGTGAACCTCGCTGAATACTGCGCCACTGACATGCTGCCCTGCCACAGCTGAAGTAGCTCCTGTATACGCACCGCTCGAAGGGTGGTTGGTACAAACTCTTCCCGGAACAGGCTCTCGAAGTCTGCCCATAGAAGTGTCGCCTTGTCATGCATCTGAAGCATCATGCTCCACCATCTGCCTGCTGCTGCCTGAAGAAGGCTGAGAGTAAGGATCACCATGAAATCTGCTGGTGTCCCCACTAGCCTGAAGACTCTCACCACAACCTCTAGCCAATCCTCAACCGCCTGCGGGTCCGTCCCTCCCTGAAACCTGGGTGGCCTCTGGCACTGGAACTCATGCAGTGCGCTCAAGCGACATGCATCCTCCGCAGCTGGGGCTGGTGGCATCGGTGGCCCAACGGGTAGTAGTACCGCTGGTGCCTCTGCTGGTGCCTCAACTGGGATAGGGCCCTGTACTGAGGCCTCGTCGCTCGGCGGGCTGTCAGTACGCACCACTCTCGGGGCTCTAGCTGGTCGTCCACGGGGAGGCATCCTGAAAGAAACAATGTGATAGGGTGAAAAGATTATACCTGGTTAGCTGACCTAGTTTGAGCTGTTTTAAGGGAAAACCATAGAAAACACACACGAAATCAGTGTTTTCATGCACAAAGTCGGAAATCAGTTGTCAGGGTCCTGGTGTATGGATACGTCGGCCGCCCGCACCAACACTGGACTCCCTGAACTGAAGACCACACTCGGTACCCTTAACACTATTGCTTCACAGAAAGATACATCAGAGTTATAAGTTCTGCGGTAGAACCGAACTCCTCTGATACCAATTTTTCACGACCTGTCCTCGGGGCCCGTGTTGTGACTACCCCAAGCCCTCCTTCAATAGGCCATGGGCTAGAGACTAGCACCAAAGGTGTAAAATCCCGATAACTGGGAAGGCATTTCCTTTATAAAAGAAAACAAGCACTACAGAGTACAAGAGGAAGCAAAACACTATGTACAAAAGGAAAGCTGAAAGTAAATGGGCCAGAATGCAAACCCAAAAGAAAGTACGACTACAACTGAACAAGGTACAATAGAAAAAAGTCAAACAGCTGGAAGAAGGAAGCATCTCCTGGGTCGTCCTCCTCGGATCCTACCTGAAGGGTAGGTACAGATAGCGCAGTTCCTGGTCATCCACCACGGATCCTACTTGAAGGGTAGCTACAGATAGCCTCCTCCATGCACTCGTCCGTTCAAGGGGCCCGGTTGGATTTCGGGTACAATCAAACCCGGCCGTATCTCAACTGCATCCAAAACGCGGGTGAAGTATGCCAAAAGTTCCGTCTCAATAAGAGGAAAACAACGAGACAGACCGTGCGTCAAACGGACGCCCGGTCTTTGAGATATTGGCGTTTTCGTTCCAGGGGCCCGGTTGGATTTCGAGTACAATCAAACCCGACCGCACTCCGACGGAATCCAAACCTCGAGCGGAGTGAGCCAAAAGATCCGTCTCACATAGAGGAAATCAACAAAGTCGACTGCACGTCATTCGGACATCCAGAACTCAAGTTACGAGCGTTTCCGCTCCGAGGGCCCAGTTGGTTTCGTGTACAAACCAACCCGGCCGAACCCAAAGTTCTCTGAAACCTTAAGTGCGATATACCGAAACGACCGCCTCGATCCATGGATCCCGTTGCCACTGACGGAGATTCGTTTGGAGTCCCGTAGCTAATGTTATGGGCATTTGACCGAAAGGGGCCCGAAAATGGGGGTCTGGGCCCGGGGTGACCCGGCCCGACCCCCCCTGGGTCGGCGGAACCGGGTCGACCCGAACCGGGGCGACCCGATCCGGGTCCGACCCGGCTGGGCCCGGCCCGGCCCGGCCCGGCTTGGCCAGCATGGCCTAGCCGAATCGTGGGCGGGGTGCGCGGATCCCCCACCCTTCGCCGTTAATTGATGCCGGTGTTTCGCCGGCCACCCCTCTTCCGGCGGCGCGCCGCGGCCACCGGTCTCCGGCGCCGCCACCGCCCTCCGCGGACCACCGGACGTGCTCCGGTGGTCCGTTCCTTCTGCCGTCTTCGCCTCTGGTCCCCCCGGGACCCCACCTTCACTGTGAAGGGATTCAAACGCCCAAACGGCCTGCTTCGTTGTCACCCGTCAATCCGCACGTCAAAAATGAAACGCGCCGTCTTCGTGGTTCTCCGGCATGGCGTGCTGGCACTGCGCCCCTTCTCCGTGGCCCAACTCCGTCCGTGGTTGTCTTCAGTTTCTCCGACATAGCGCGACGGCGTCGCATCCTTGTTCTTTCTTTTCATGGCGCGGCGTGACGACGTTACGTAATACATGCCGTGTGATTCTCGCATGGTGCGACGACACCACGTCATTCCGCTCCATCCACAAGAATCAAACATGAACATAGGAGGGGGGTTCAGCTGTGTTTGTGCGGTCCGACCCCCTCGCGTTATTTGATAAAAAAAGGTTTAAAACCATGAAGAGTCATCAAGTTGGAATTCCCGAACAAATATAAACAATTGAAACAAACCCCTACCTCGTAATTGTCGTTCGTTGACGATCTCGGAAAAAGGGCGGATATCGATTCCTCGATTGTCTTGTTCGTCACACACTCCCAAATCTCACGCTCATGCGTTGGAAAGGAAGAAGGGTACTCATCGTTGTTGGACGAGCGTTCGGAGGTGACGTCGTCGTTGATGACGTTCTTCGCAGGCGACGCCTTCTCCTTTGACGCGGATCAAGGTCGTTGGAGATGTCGCGGGTGTCGCTTCCCTTTCCTTGCCTCGGGTGAAGAACGATGAAGAAGATGGCGTCGTCGTGCTTCAGTGGCGGAAGAGATGTTCTTCGTGTTCTTCGTCGTAGAGAAAGAAGGACTCAAGATTTCCTATGTTTTTCTCCAAAGGCTCCCAATCAACTAAACTCCAACCTAAATAAAATAAGTTCTAAAATAATTTTATTAACACAAAAAAGAATTTTAAATTCAATTGTTTGAATTTCAAAAACCTACATGTAACTCACCAAATTAATTACAACATGTTGTCAAATATTAAAGAAGGTGAGTTAATGGGGAGTTTTAATGTGATGGGTTAAGAGGGGTTAGGAAAGTGAGGGGTTAAGAGGGTTAGGGAGTTTAAGGAATTTGAAAGGGTGGGGGGTTCGTGTGGGCCCCACCCTTTCAAATATCCACACATGGGAAGTTGGATGGATTTGGGCCCACCACCAAATTCCCATCGGAGAAGTTAACCACACAACATGAAATAAAATTGATTCAACAATTTTATTCACTTTATTTAATTAATCCCCATAAATTAACTTCTTCTCCCGCACAAACACAACTATGTTAAAGGTTCTCTTAAGCGAATACCGGCGTTGCGAGTTCATCGGTGCCATCGGATTTCAATTCCGGGCACCGGTTCAAAAGGTAGAAAAAACCGCTCGCTCGTTCACTGAACGTACCTGAGCCAAACTTCGAAAATTAATTCCAGGCACACCGGGCCTCGGAATCAGGCGCCGTCAGAAACTGCGTTTATGTAAAATTCCAAAGAAAATTAATAATAAAAAATTTTCCTTGAAACTTCCGGGTCTTTACAACCATACTTGCAGCACAATGATTAAAATCACTCCTACTATATACATAAAAATGTGGAGGGAGAACATGATAATAGATGCTAGCACATCGTTCTCTCTTTTGAGCCGCCCAACAAACAATGCTAGTGAAGATGTCACGGAAATTCATCTAGATAAAACACAACTCAAGATCAATGATACTTCACAAAATCAAAACAAGGCACCCATCCATCCAAGAATGAAAGATAGTTGTATGATGGTGTCAATACACCCATCCAAATTTCGAGGATTCCCACCCAATAGTGACATAAAAAGTAGAATTATATCCAAATGAGATGAAGTATAATTCCATACCCTTTGAGAACATCTAAAATCCATCAACCAACTTATACAGACAAACATGAAAAGAAATAAATCCACAAAAACCATACCTCACATGAAAAAAATCAAACCACTTCGACATTCATCAACCAATGAAAAATTGACAAACTAGAATTTTTCACGAATCCAATTATAGAGGCTCTTAGAAGACCACCAGTGCATTTGGTAAGAAATAAAATGATTATGTCAGCACCACAAGAAAGATCCAATCCTCCATCAGGAAACAATATTCATCGCTCAAGGAAGTCATCAGAAAATCAACCCACGATGACTGACCACCTTCTGAAACTGATTACTACCACACCACTTACTCGATGTTTGATGTGTCCAGAGATGCTTGGATAGGGAACGATCAGGGAAGGGGATTCTTGGAAAATCCAGAATAGAAGTCCAATCCTCTACACCACCAGTAATTTTAGAGGATGAATCCGCATCCTAAATCCATTGAACCACACAATATGACTATGATCTTGGTGGATCTATGAGTATGGATGAACAAGACCACCAAACCATTTATAACATCAATAAAGATGTGATAAATGGGCCATAAAGAGCCAAACTGTTGAAGGTTATTGGTGGAGAAGTCATGGATACTGAAGGAAGACAAGGAAGAATCATGAGACAGGATTCAAGATGTAAAATTTGTAGAACCCTAGGAGAAGTTCCTCATATCGGCATGAAGAAACATGAAGGGAAAACCCTAGTTGAAGAAGAAACCCTCATGGGTTTTCCATGTGATAAAGGTTCCATCCACTAATTTATTAATACTAATAAAAATGTGAAGAGATTTAACAATTTTAGTATTGGAGATTAACCATCAATTTAAAAATAAAATCATTATATAATATAGGGTTTGGTGGAAAGAGAACCATTTTATTCCAACCATGATTTTTATTCAGGTTGATTTCTAAATAAAAAAGGATTTATTGACATGATTTTTGACATTATCTGAATATTTAGGGAGTGGGTTTACAGATATTAAGCAATCAAAAAAAATTATTTTGTGGATTGAATGATATCCAATTTAATTAATACAAGATCAATATTAGATAGCTGTAACTTCTTATTAGGACGGTATTCATGATCGATCAAAATTGATGAGAACATTTTACCAATAATTTTGACATAGACATACGAATCAACATTATCCATTACATTTTTATTAGGACTAATAAGATAATTTTTCATAGAGGGAGTTATGGATCTGTCAGAATGAGGGAAGGTATATAGACAAGAGATATATGAAAAGCTACCAGATGCATTTTTAGGCGGAACATTGATTGATATTAAATACAGTTAAACCTTCCATAAAATCATGAATATCAAATGGGTAATAATTTTCATGAAGGTGAGTGGAAGGTGAATCAATTTCACCAAAAACAAAATATTAATGATCATATTTCTCTGACATAAAAATTTTCACAACATTAATATAAATTTAAATTAAATCATTCTAATTTGGGATGTATGAAGATTTATATTTTTACTGGAGGGCAAAAATAGTAATCATTTTTTTCTCATATACAGTAGATTCCTAATTTTTCCCTTCAACATTTTCACATAAAAAAACATTTGTTTTATTTTTAACACATTTTACTACTTCAGTTTTATTTAGAGACTCATTTCTATCCATGAAAATATCCCTATCATTATTTCACCTACTGAATTAATTACATTCATATGGGATCATATGCGATAGAAATTGGCCTATATTTTCATTCAGTGTCCCAATAATTAGAAATAGTGTGTCTTATAATCTTACAGAAATCAAAGAATGGAGGAAAAACGCATATAAAATGTTAATGATTATATTTAGGTCATTGTAATTAATATAGATAACAAATGGAGGTTTAAAATGTATACCAACATTGAAAGGGATCCTACAATAAATACTCACTTCACCATTCATCATGCGATGATCAATTTTCAAAGGAATTCCAATACAAGAAGTAAGATCATTCATAGTTTTAGGATGCAAGAAACCATAATTGAACCATTAAAATCTATCCCAAATATAAATTGTTTAATTATTTTGAGTTAAGGGATTGAAATTAATATTTCAATTAGAAATTCAATTATTAACAAGACTAGATATTACATATTTGCACTTACCAACATAATCAATATCTTTTTTTTCAATATGATGTGGAAGAAACATCAACCGACTAGAATTATCTTCTAGTCTCCACCAACAATTAGATATCAAGGATATAAAATCATTATCAAACCTACAGTTATACCCATTATAATGCATGATATCTCTAAGTATGGTGAATTTTCTTAAATTATTCCTCAGTTTTAATTCTTTTGAATCATCCACAAATGAAAAAACCCACCACTTATCTTCTAGAACAAATAAGTCATTGAAATCCCGTAAGAATCATCATTAGATCCACAAATATATTCCAAAAAGAGATTCCAACACTCTTCATTATTGTTAAATCCCATTAAATATTTAGATTTTCACATAGAAACATCGTCTAGCTATATGATTCATGTTTTTGGAAATTGAATGATCACTCTCAATATAGGTTAAAATAATCCATCAACCACGGATTTCAAGTGAAGGTAATTAATTTTTACTTCTCGAATGAAAAATTACAGATTATTAATAGTTATTCTTCTCTATGAGCGCAAGATCCATCATCATCCACATTCCATAATAACTGATTTATTTTTTATATATTTTATTGTAAATATTGTAACTCTTTTTGAATTAGTACATCACACATAACTTCATTATTTACTTTTTCTGTGAATCTGATAATGTTTCTCATGTTTATGGTGGACTATCAACTTACAAAGAGATGTGATTGTTCACGCTATATGTGGAAGTTATTATGGATTGGATTAATTGAAATATTATATATATATGGAAAAAAATTATTTTATCGTAATATATCACTTACCTTTATTTCATTTAATCTAAAAAATAGAAATCGTGTTCATGCGTACGTATGGCTTACCGTCTCTATGAGAAGTGTATTTCATTTTCCATCACTAATTTTATGAACTATTTAAAATATATATATAATTAATTTGTATGATATTAATATTATGTATAACAGTATTTGTAAGATTAAATAGTCATCAATTTAATGGGACAAAATGAAAACATATACAAAAAAATTGGTTGTTGTTCGAAACATATAATTAATATTGATTTGTTAATAAATGGATAATAAAAGGCGATAAGAAAATAATATATATCTTAATATATATATTTATATATTCCATTATTATATTTATAATAATATTACATTATTATATAGTTGTTCTTATTGTTTACGGCCATATTTCATGACTTAAGGTAAGGGATTTGTAGTATCTCTTTAATTTCTGGGAGATGTATGTAAATTCACAACTCAGTTATTTTGCATGGTGTTTATAATTCACCATTTATATTTTATATAATGAATCTCATACTTTTCATTACATTAAATTTTTCATTTTAAGTTAGATTTTGATGTGGATTGTGATTCAAAATATTACTAATGTGGTAATGGATTTCTATCATAGTTTTTATTTTTTAAGGGAATCCAATAATCCCCCATTTATTAAATTTATTTAGTGTATATACTTCCCATGAATGTATTGGTTGATTTATAACATTACAATTATAGTGATGTACACATCAATGTAAGGGTACCTCTTTCATGGGGTTTACAATTCCATATATATGAATGTGGTGTGGGATTTTTGTCTCAGTTTTATTTCATTAATATGTACATTATGTTATGCACCTTAATTATGTCGTGAGGTGTATATACAATCCATTTGATTGGTAATATCTGAAAAATCATTATCGGGATTTTTAAGAATATTATTCTAATGATAAAATATTATTGATCCATATTTTAATTAACTGATCAAATTTTTTATCCTCTTTTCATTCATGTTATTTTGATATAATATTACCATTTTCCTACATAGTGGTAATTTAAAAATTTGAGAAAATATTATTTAAAAATTCAAATTTATTTGTTTCATTGGTCGAATGTATACGTTATTCAAAATCCATGATTTATAAAAATCATTTCAACTTTATTCATTATTATCCTATGATTTTGAAATGAAATTTTTATACATGTTTTACTTCGTAATAACTATTTTTAATAGAATTTCCTTATTTTTTCCAAAATAATGTTCATTTGAATTTTACCGAAAATGTGAAAGGAATATTTGTATTAATTTTTTTGACATGAATGAAACATCCCATATTAATAGATATTTTTTATTTGGGTATTCACATATACATTTTCATGTTTTTTTTAAAAATAAACTATTTAAAAAAAATATTTCGTAAATGTTTTCTTTCAAAAAGGAAAGGATATTTTTTTCAATATATGTTTTAAAAGACCGACCAAATTGTTTTTATCTATAATATATAATCTATTGATGTTACTTATTCCATACTAGGGGTTATATTACATGGATACCATTATTATTATTCCTCATATTCTTTTTTTATAATGGAATCATTTTAATGAAACCAGTTTCTCTCACTTGAGTTATATGATGATAATGTTCTTATACATCCTACTTATTTTTCCCATGGGTTATATTATAATGAAATCATGAAATGATTATATAACCTATATCATTTCCAATGGTTATGATATAATAATATTATGTTAAAACCCAATTAATTTCATGGATTATGATATGATGAATGTTTTAAGGTATTGTGGTACACATGTGTATGATTTTCATTCTAAGAGGGGTGGTTTGTATATCTACCACAATTGAATTGGGTAAATATGGATAAATCATGACTAAATATGTTATGCATGAACCTAAATACATGTTCAAAATGTTATTCATGATCCTTTTTACATGTTCACAATGTCATACGTGAACCTAATTGCACGTTAACAATGTTATGTGATAACTTTATTACATGTAAGTAATCTTCTTCGTGAACCTAATGAAATGTTTGGAATGATGTGTGTGAACCTGATTATAGGTTCCCAGTGTTGTGTGTGGACTTATCCTTCATGCACATAATGTTATGCGTGGACCTATTTTCATGTCCATTAATTTTGGTGAGGTCCTTATATCACATCCCCATCTTAATGAGTGAACCTGTTTCTATTTACACAAATTCACAATGGTATATGGTGATGTTTATTCTGAAAATTAATATCTTTTTCAAATATTATGCTTTTATACCTCAGGTTATTTGATTAAATTATGATTCATGTCTTATGAACTTCTAATCATTATCTCTTGACTCAAGTTCAAGATCATTATTTTCCATGGTATGGTATTCAAATGTTATGAATAGGCTCTAATACCCTTATTTTCAAGTAATTATTATTTATATCCTTTTTAACCTTTTTTAATATCTTACATCACCCTTTAATATATTTCTATTGATAGGGCTATGAAGAAATGTTAGAGGTAGTGTATAGATGTTAAGAGTACTAAATGAAGATATCATTGTGCGATATGTTGATGATAGTTCATGAACTAATATGATTGTGTTCCAATTTTCATATTTAAAAAATATTATTTCCCTCAAGAATTTGTTTTAGTAATGTAATGAATATTCATCAATACCGTTATAATACCCATGTTGGAGAATCCTATGTATATATTGTTTTTGTTATAGGAAAGGTTTATTTATCCTTTGGAAAATATGATGAGGTAAAATTCATGAGATCCCAGAGGATATTTATAATTATATTTCTATGGATGTATCTAAGGATTAGGTTAAGTATGAGTCATGATGTTAAAAAATATCCTGAAAGGTTGGTAAAGGATAGAGTGAGTATCTTTAAAGAAATAGAATCCCTATTTTGATACTACAAGTTGATATGGTCATTGAATAGAGTTAATTATGGGTCATTAATTCAAAAAATGGTTCATTGAACTCAACCCAACATTAACTTGGTGTACAAAAAATAGGACTTTCTACACACCTGTATTACTTACTCCTGGGGGATATGTTTTGGAAATTTATAAATTCAGTATGATCTTCCATGAAGTATTTCAATATATTGTGACTATAAATAACAGAGGATAAACATGAGGTATCAATGATTAAAAATAAGTTGTTAATATTTATACATTATATAAGATCTTTTTTAGGATTATTTGGCTTCCCATTGTGATTACCACTATTCACACTCTACATTTTTGTTTTAGTTAATGATAGGGAACTGAAAGGAACTATTTTAACAATAAATGTGATGTATAATAATTTTATGAAAATTCTAATCAGATGATGAATGCATTCAACCATTTTTTTATTATGAATAATCATTTATCACAATGTAAGAATAAAAACATGAACATTGACTTGTTATTCGACTATCTAAAGTAGATATGTATATTCTTAATTGATAGATTGGGTACTGCAGACCACCGAGTAAAAAAGATTCTATTTTCTATAAGTAAATAATGTAAAAATAAGAATTATAGGGAATGTATCAATATAATGATAAAATGTTTGATTTGTGAATAGGTACACAACGTAATTAATTTCATAGGGAAAATTAATGGTTAAACTTTTAAAATGTATGGTAATATTGGTATTCCTTATTTATTATCAATGGATGCATATTTTAAATATGATAATTATTGTCATTATGTAAATCAATGTCTAAAGGGGAAATCTTGTGAAGTGAATGAAAAAGGTTGTATGAGTGATGGTTTCTATATTTACGATAATGGGAAAGAATATAATATTTGAAAGTTATGGTATATTTTAATAGTAATTTTTTTAAAAATTAAATGTTTTATTAAATTGAGGATTATGAATGTTAAGGCCTGATTTATATTTAATATTTATGGAAAGAGGTATTATGTAATAATATTATAAATAATAGTTGAAGGATTATGGATTTGGTGGAATAATTTAAGAGATTATATATTTTAATTTAAGGGTTTTGAAATATATAATGATTTGTCAATGAAACGTTTTGATTAAGCATATGAAATTATATTTTTAATTGTACTGATGAACTAGAATAGTGATTTAATGGAAAGGTCATATTTAATTATTAAGGAAATATAACCCTTAACATGTTCGTGAGTATGAGAAAATGGTGTTTATTTTGGATAAATAGATCAGTTATATGGATAAATTATATTTAATAGAATTGATGAAATCAAAACTGATAAAGTATTTGTTATCAAATGAGATTGTGTTATCATCTATAAGGATTACAAAATTATTGGATCTATGTATTATTTTCAATAATATAAGACATTTTTAATGGAATGAAGAATAATGAATTTTATCATTTATTTTTTATGGTAATTTTGGTTATTAGCATGATTTGGGTGAATATATTACAACAGTATTAATATATTTGGATTCTATCTATTATAGGAAACATAATAATTGTAGGATGATTAAGGTTTTGTTGATTTTGTGAAATTAATAATCTTTTTAATAAATTCTAACAATGGAAGGGTTATAATGATAACCATTTATGGAATGGTTTATGTTGAATATTTGATAAAGTTTTAGTGATTAACAAATTACATCAACATAGAAGGATTTATGCATATTGGATAAACAATTCTACTTTTTTATGATGAAAACTAATGATAGAAATAATGAATTATCATTCTATTTATGGATCTTATGATAAATTATTGCTTTAGGAAAAGAAATCTCCTTCATTCCTTTGCGTAACATATGCATTGTAAATTGATCAAAGCACAACCAATGGTTGAGATTGTTCATATGAAATGAAATGAAATCAAGTAAGTATATCTTCTAGTGAGAATTATTCATCTTTATTAAAAGAATCCTGAAATTAAATTTTATCATGGTATCTTCATTTTCGATGATATAAATCGCCCTTTTCATGCCTATATGGTTTTTGGTTTTGTGATCATTAACCTTATCAAGATCACCCTCTTTCTTATGATCAATTATGTGTATCTTTCCCTAAAATTATTTATGATTTTATTTTAGGTCCATGTTTTCACTTCGCATATATGTTCTTGTTTTTAGTAACCCTATATTTGTTATTCTAGATGACATTCAAACATAATATTCTATTTTTAATAGACTGTTTTATAGAAAAATTTATGAAGATAGATTCTATGAAATTGTTTTCAAATTCTAATCCAGTGATTATTGACATACATTTCAAAGAAAAAAATCATTTTAAGGGGGTGGAATGTAACCCCTAATGATTTGTGAAATATTTATTTTTCAATTTATTTTAAAATTATTTGATATTTTTTGTTATTTGAAAGGCTGAGTATAGTATTTTTTTATATGAAACACTGAGATAAACTTGTGTTACACACAATATTTTGTTTTATTGAAAAGTAAATGATTAATAAAATATTTGTATATCGTATGATAGTTATCAGTTAGAAATTGAAATGGTTAATTTGAGTAGGATGAACTAAATTATGAAAATTTTGTTTACAAATGTGTATAAAACGAATTCATTGGTGATTATTTATTTAAAAATAAAATTTAATGAAATCATTTTCTAAGAAACATATTTTATGGAAACAAAAGTGTTTCATGTAAATAAATTTTACAAACCTCTTTTGGTGAGTGAATTTAATAAATTTGATATTATATATATATTATATATACTATTTAACAGTCGTCTTATGTCTTTTATAGATAAGATATAATAATTAATATTTTTTCCTCTTAAAAACTATATATTTCAAAAAAAAATGAGTTTTGTCACTTTTTGGCACACCTACTAAAAAATTATATATTTTTAGTTATTTAAAAATAATTTGAAAAAATGAAAATAATTTTTTGAAAGAGAATATAAAAATTATTTCAAAGTGAATTTTGAGATTTGTATGACATGGTCCAATTTTTTATGAATTGTGAAAAATAATGTATTTTAATTACATGCTGGATTTAATTAAATTTATTTATAAAGATAAATTATATTTCTAATTATATTTAGAGAAAAAATACTTCAATTTTATATCATTTAATATAATATTGGTAATTGGAGACATTTTCATATAAATTGTTTACAAAAAAAATAGTAATGTTTTTAACATATTCTCTTTAAAATACCACATTCTCATCGCATTTGTGGGATAAATTTAATATAGAATACATCCACTTATGTGGAAATAATTTTGAAAAATAGATTCAGTATTTGGAATAAGAATCAATTATTTTATATAATAATTTGAAATAATTTTTTCACAATAATGATTATCTAAAATAGTTTTATTTCATTACTATGATTATGGTTAAAACATGATTTTTCACAGTACATATGTTTGTATTAAAAATAAATTTACACACATATGTCATTTTTATTAAATAAATTCGTTATAGAATTTTAATTAGTTGTCCTAAATTATCTAATAAATATATTTTTATTTTTATTTTTAAATTTGTAAGTATCGAGGTATGTAAAATGAAACATGTTATAGTGTTAAAAACTAAAATGGTAAAATTGAGTAAAAATAAAGACTAATAAATAACATGAAAATAAATGTGTTTATTTTTTTATGGAGGTGGATCTAGAATTAATAATATATCCACTAATTTATTTATCTATTTTGTGGGAACATTATGTAAGAGTGGCCTCCCAAAAATTAATACTTTTGTGTATTTACCAAAATGACACCCCTCCTTAATTACAAAATGGAAACCCACTCCCCTCACATAATTACAATTATCATGCCATTTTTAGTTAAAATAAATAACCAAATAAATTTTCAAATTCAGTCACCTTATAATATAAGCCATATTTTGTAATGAAATTCTACTAAGGTAGGCTAGTGGTGCAATCCTAAGGAAGATACCCAAAAAAGATACAATGTTCATCAATGAGCATTTGGGTTTTATTTCTTACTTGACCTCATTAAAATGTTTTGATACCATGATGAAATAATAACCTCAAATTATATATATATATAGTTTTTTAATTTCATATAATTACCTAAAATAGTCTCCACTTCAATCAAATGGGTTTCAAAATCAATATTCGTGTGTACAGTCGACTACCGCCTCACGAACAAATGTAATTCATTTTTCAAATACCACATATCATTGTCAGAAATAATGATTGAATTTTTGTTGATAAATTATATTAATGATATTGTTATTCTTAATAAGTTATTCTATCATAGTAACCTTCATTCTTTCCAATTCATGGGAATATGATATTATCTTTCATATGTACAGTGGACTATATCCTCAGGAAGCAATGTGATTCATTCACACATTACATAGAAGTTATTAAGTATTGATTAATGAAAATATGTTATATATATGAAATAAAATGATTTTAATGTGGTAACATATATTTTACCGTTATTTCTTTCAATCTTATACGAATGTGGAAAAAATGATCATATATACGTAATGCTTACCATCTTTTGGAAATATATGGTGGAAACAATGGTTAATGATGGAATTAAAAATAATAAATTGAATTTTATATATAAATACTTTTTTTAAAAAAATGTATAAGAAAACTATATTTATTATACAAGAGTTTTGACTATGTTCGAAGGAAGTCAATACAAAAGGTTAAATATTTTTAGTATCTCGTTTATTTTATAGAGACATGAAAATTTACCACACATTTCATTTGTGTGGTGAATATACTGAACCTTTCACATGTTATAGCCTTAATTCTGTTATTTTAATGATATTTAATTCCTCATTTGATGTCATATTTTACTGGTTATTTTGATTCAAACGATTACTAATGTGGAATGGGATTGCCTTCTCACTTGTCACTTATATGGGACACATGCAACTTCACCACTAATTTAATTTATATGGTGTATATAGTACAGATGAATATATTCTATGTTATTTATCATTAGTATTATGGGTATACACATAACCATTTAATGATATATATTCCATGGGTTTACGGTTCAAAATCTACCAAAGCACTAAGGGATTTTTGTTTCAATTTTCCTTCCTTGAGATGTAAGTTATGTCATATGCCAATATTATTTCACAATGTTTATATAAAGTGTGACTAGTTAAGAATATCATAAATTTATTTAACATCATGATATTTTATGCCACATTTTTTTTCATTCACAGGGATTAGGATTTCATGTTACATAAGTAAAAATGATTTGATGTTAAAATATCATCATTAAACTGGTTTGTTTGTGATTATATATATAATGATTAAATCATAAGATCCATTTATAAATATACTCATTAATTTTATTATAATATGTTGTTTAATTATAATATCAGGTAATAGTAAAATTTTCCACTATTTGGTACTTAAAATAATTGATAATATATATTTATAAAAATATGAATTTATTTCTATCTTCAGTTGGAAATCTATCTTCTTCCAAAACCATGTTTCTTAATAATGTTTTCAATTTTTTTTAGTATAATCGTATGATTTTTAATAAAAAAAATTACCCATATTTTAGTTTTTGAAGAAAATGTTTTGGAATAAATCATCATGTCCTTTTCCAAACAATACCAACTTTGATATTTCTGAAAATATGAAAGGAATATTTGTTCTCTCATGCATAACCTGAATGAATCATCCAATCGCCATGAACATTATTTTCATTAAAAACAATTATAGGTTTTCACATTTATATTCAAATAAAAATATTCTAATAATGTTCTTTCTTTTAAATAGTTTTTTCAAAGAAAGAAATAATCGTTCTTCAGGATTTATTTTAAATAATCGATCAAAATCATTTTCCATCCATGATTATATCTATTTATGTTACCTTTTTCATAGATGTGAAATCTCTAAGGATACCATTCTTATTATCTATCTTTATGGTTTATGTTTATAATGAAATTGTTTTTATTAAACCAATTTCTCTTCAATCAGTTATAGCATTAAAAAATTATTATGATACTGCTATATTTTTACAATAGGTTATGCTATGATTCAATGATAAAATGATTATGAAACTCATCTATTTACAATCAGTTATGATGTAATGAAATGTTTATATAACCCTTTTTGTTTCATGGGTTTTGATATGATGAATGTTTTATGACCTTCTGGGGAATATATTTATATATATCAATATGAGATTGATGGGACCATTATCTCACCCAATGAATTGGGTAAATATAGGGAACTCTTGATTAAATATGTCATTCGTGAACCTGATTACATGATCAAAGTGTTTTGTGCGAACTTCATTAATGATTTTAAAATGTTATTTTTGAACCTAATTAAATTATTACTATGTTTTTTTTTAACCTCGTTACTGGTTTATAATGTTATGAGTGAACATGATTACATATTCATTGGGTTGTGGATATACCTAGCTATATATTAAAAATGTTATAAAATAAGCTTGTTTCATGATCATAGTATTATACAAGGACATATCTTTCATTTCCATAACGTTAAGCATGGTCCTAGTTTCATGTCTATATGTTGATTCATGGGAACTGTTTTATATCATTTACTTATTGAGAGAACGTTTTTATATTTACACTTATTCACAATGTCATTAGATGATATGTATTACAAATTTTTTTGTCTTATTACAATGTTATTCTCTCAAAATTAATGTTCATTTATTCACATATGATTCATGTATTATGAACTACCAATATTTATTCCAATACTCTATATTTTAATCTTTCATAGATAGTTAATGGTTCTCAAATGTTATAACCTTGTTTTCATGACCTTATATTCGATTTATGTTTACGTATCTCCCATGATTACCCTCTTTCAAAATCTAATATCACCCTTTATTGTTTTTCCTTTCCAAAGGCTATAATGAATGGTTTTATGTAGGTTATGTTTTTTATGTTTATTAAAGGAGATGATATTTATGGGATATGTTAAATATTGTCAATGAATTAAGAATATTGTGTTCCATGTTTCCATAGTCACAAAAATATTATGGTCCTGAGGATTTTGTTTTTGTCATGTAATTAATATTCATCTAAAAAGAAGTAATATCCATGTATGATTATCAAGGGACTATATAATATCATTTCTCCCCATTATTATGTTCCCTTTCCCTATGATTATATGAATGTTGATATGGTTGATATATAGGGATATCCAATGGAAAATAATTGCTTTCTAAAAAAATTAAGTTGTGTTTATTTTTTAAATTAAAGGTGAGACTCAAGTATATATCTAGTTAACCAAGACTAATAAAATATACATCCCTTTGGGATTCGATCACTTGTATTTAGATTCAATGTAATAATGTATCCACCAACAATGGGATAATGGGGTTGGGTTATTATAATGATTCATATGATGCAAAATTTCTTGGATACTCAACAAAGAATAATGCCATTAAATTATGCAAAAATAGAATAAGTAAAATTTTATTGTTTATTATCATTAAAATAATGTTTGGTTAAATATATGATTAATTTAATAGGAACAAATGAGGACATTGAATGTGATGAAGAAGAGAAATAAATTGATTATTGTGAAACTATAAACTTTTTATAGAGTTCTGTTAACGAAGAATACTATATTTTTTAATTAAAAGGGGATGTTGTTTCTAAAAAAGATAAATATACAACTTAAAGTGGATAAAAGATAATAGATGTTGATCTATCCAATTTAATGGGAGACTGATAATCACAAAAAAGAAAAGGGTATAGGAAATGTTGATAACATGACTCTTCTATCAATAGTCTTACCAACCTCATTCGAATACTGGAAAAAATATGAACCATGGATTAAATCCATGAATGATGAATTAAACAGGATTTATAAAAACATGATGTCATAGATTTTTTAATAGACCAAAAATTATAACATGGTTTGAAAAAATTGATTATTAATTTAATAATTTAATGATAGCATTATAATATTAATATGTAGGGTGTGATTTGTTTTAAATATATATACATAGATTTAAGGTATTAATGTTGAACATTGAATTTATCTCATGGTGTGCTTATAAATAATCTAGATCTTTTTACAGGATACAAATTTAATAAAATAGATGTCCAAATAGAATTGATAACTTGTATTCACAGTGAATAAACATACATTAAACTGCCAAAGGGTTTTCAAATTAGAAAATTTGAAGTAATAGTTTTCTAATTGTAGAAGGCTTTACATGTACTAAATATAGCCCCATGTGAATGGTATGTTCAGATGGATTCATATTTGATGAAGAATAAATTAAAATGGGAGAGTGTTAATCACAATATATATGTGATGTTATCCATGATAGACAATTTTATGGTTCTTGATTATGTAAATGATATAATGTTTTTCTCAAAGAATGTTGAGATCCGTGGAATATTTTTCAAACCCTAATAAATCAGAATTCAAAAACATCATTGATTTATTAACTTGTATAATTTTTAGGGATATATGGAATCAAAAATAAAAAATAAAATTTTTTTCTTAGAAAACGCACACTGTATATATGCTAAAAATATCATCATGCATTATTATAAACTAATAATAGCTCCAATTTTGGTAAAAATAATATTCTGAAGTATAAGGATGAAAAATAAATGGATACCATAGGGTAAAAGAGTTTTATTTGAATATTAATTTATTTTTATGCTATATAGTTGGAGAATATTCCTTATATAATTTTTATCAAATAATTTCATGTGTAACCCAAAATAAGAGTATCTAATGGAAGTTAAAAAACCATGTGGTATATCAAAGGTACACTCTATAATATTCCATCATTTCCATTTATGTATCTCTCTATTTTTGACCTTAAAAATTAAATTAGTTTTGTTTTCATCAACGATATATGTCATTTGAATAAGAATAATCTTGGGATATGAGGAAGCATGAGACAAATAGGAATGGATTTGTGTGGAGAGCCATTGTTGGGTAAATGGATTAACGTTAATAGAGGTATGATTCATCAAATTAATAGAGTCTATATATAAATTGGTAATGTGTCATCATGATTTCATGGTATGTTATGAAGGATAAAATTGTTTTATGTTTTCATAAATGGAAAATTTGTTGACAAACTACATGAAGTACATTTATACACCATGTAATGAGATTACATGTCATGTAATATTCACGTCTTTTAGTAAAATAAATCATAGGTGATCTTTTTTTTCCATATCGCATTATAAATATTTACAATACATATAAATACATTACACACTATGTAATTCCCTAACATGTTGTTTTAAAACATGTTGTATGGTGTTTTTTTCATTTCATTCCATTGCATCCTTCTTCGATCAACCATAGAAAATCGTACTGGTGATTTTTAAATTCGAACCTCCCTTTTGGACATCCTAATTACAAGTTAAAAACCTAGTAATTATTTTTTATTATATTTTCCATTCTCTCAATTCTTCTTCTAACCATTGTTGCTAAATAATTTAATCATGTGCATTGTTTTTTTATCTTAATCATTTTTTATCTATGAACCTATTTCTGATCATCCACTCTTTCATTATTGTTGTTATATTCCATTGGAAGCATTATTGAATCATCAGTTAATGGTTTCTATTAACCCACCTCGGATAAATATATTACGAGGGGGTGAATCGGGGTATGATAATTTAAAACAATAGCCCCTTGAGATCTTATTTCATCATTAAATAAAAAAAATCTTCTATCCCTTTCTCACAAAAATGTTTTAAATGGAAATAAATCATACATGAGACATCGATTTTTTACTTGGTTCACCCTAATTGGGCAAATTACAAGAAGAAACCAATTAAAATGTGAAGATATACCAAATCCACTATGTCTCGCTTCCAGAAAAGTTTTTGGTCTATATCACATACATGCCAAGGCTCATTTCCTTTATAAGTTTTAGGGATATAATAATGTCTTCCTAGTAGTCACTCTCTAACTCTCTTTCTAGTAGATCATTACAGGTGGAAGGGATCACCTTCTTCTTCTTCTTTTTCTAAACACTCTGGAAGGGATTTTCCCTCAATTTAAAGAAATTTTCGGTCCCATCATTATCAATGACGAATAGATATTTATTTTTATAATGACCTATGTTGAAGTCCCACATTCATAAAACTAATTAATATCACAATACTTTAGATACTAGTAAAATGATTCTTAGATCATTTTCAATGCTCACTTACTTTGCAATGTTCTCACAACCTTCCTAGAAAAACCAAATTATTATCAATATTATATTTCCTTCCTGAACCTAGAAACTATCATGATTCTCACATATTTATCAAATATTTACCATTTTTAATGAAGCTTCATACTTTTGTAAATTTCAAAGACTTTTGAGAATATCAATCAGACCTCATGAAGATCAAAACATTCCGTCATCTTTTTATAGACATTGAGAAATTCAATACTATCATGATGTTTAAATTTTTTGGTCTAATTTAATATCCATCATAAACTAACTTTTTATATGATTTTTTGGAAATAAAAATATGTTCGAATCAGCTTCACAACTCCGGATCCACAGAAACATAATTATGCAAATATCTACATTTATGAGGGGTTCCTTCCATCCAAGAATCTCATTTCCAAATCTTCATCATTTAATGATGATCTCCTAACACTTCTGTGATTGTATTTATTTTCTTGAAGCACCATGTCAATTTTATATTTTTTAAGCTTCTCATAGTAAGGGTGATTACTTTCAATCATTCATCCATTCATTATTCTCATTCATGAGGAACCACACAATCATGAAATGACCTTCTGAAAACCAAAACATCAAAAAATACATGAATTTCCATATTTTTATGAGGACTTAAATGAAATCCAACCATCATAATGACAGATCTGTTATCAAAATATTGGAACCCCAATGGTTTCCAATCATTTGGATACATCATCACCTTCTCTATGAAATTTTTTTACCACCTCCATGGCATACATTCTATTGTTATAGATCCCAATCAACATACATAGTCAAAATTATCCCTAGATCTCCAAAGTAAACAATAGAGACGTTCTATCTCCACAAACACAATCAATCCATAAACACTAAAATTTTACCTTGAGGTATTTATGTGGAATAATCTCCCCAATTGGGTTTGTTGAAAATTCATCACATATTGACATCGCCTTAAATCTTCATCCATTTCTACCATAATAAAGATATTGTGAATCCAATACAGAATAATTATTTACTTGAAAAATACATTAAGACCACATGATCCCTTATTTTCATGAGATACAAGAGTATCATTGAATATTCATTAATGAATCACTTAATTCTAAAACCACTCAACTATATTCCTCGCAAAAATCATTTAGTCTAATAGATAACAGTTGATTGGTAATTTATATCATAGCACGATTTAAAACATTATATAATTCACCTCTCCCCCTATTATCTTCTCCCCTATCTTAATTAATACATTTTTCTCTTTTTAAGCCATTATTTATACCTCTTCATTTATAGACATGAATATAATTTCTTTATACTCTTTAACAGGGTAAAGAATATAGATCAACAGATTAGGGAAAAACACACCATACCATGGGGATAGGGGGTCACATATCCCCACATTTTCAAGTGTGGGGGTAGAATGAACTCAAAGTTCCAGTTAATATAGTTCAAGTGCTTCTTTGATTATGGCCTCAGTTATAATTTCAACAACCTATAGTTCTAGAGTAACATACTCTAAATTCACATCACCTTCATCCACCTTATCCTTGATAAAATGATACTTCATTTCAATGTGAAGTATCATTCAGTGATTGACTATTTTTTAGATGTATATCACTTTAATTATCATAATAATTTTTGATCAAATATTTTACATAAACACCCATATCAACAGGTTGCTACATTGTCCGCATTTACTACGTTCAAGTTAGATTGGTCATAATATATTATAATTTTTTGTTCCCAATGAAATAAAATATTTTTTATTTCATATCCAACAAATAGACAATCTAACAAGATAGAATTCATCACATGACATTGATTTACTATCATATGTTGTTATGGCCCAATCTACATTTATAAATCCCATTAACTCATGGTGAGATTTTTCATTGAACAACTATCTGAAATCCACCATGACCTTGATATAATCAATAATTTTTTTTACAGTAAGATTTTCGGATTCTATATGATTACATTGATACCTTGATTCCTGGCATGTGTAAAAAAATATTAGGTAGTGTCGTTGTAAAGTGAAACATGATTACAATAATCTTTATATATTCTATGAAATTGACCAATGTTTCATCATTATCCTATGATAATTCCATTAGTGAGGCCACATTATTTTTCATATATTTGTCATTATACATTCCAAATCATCAAAAAAACTCCTTGGAATATTTATATTGAGAAATTAATGTTCTTTCCTTCATTTTTTCATTGGTATACTACGTAAAATATCTGTCAATAATCATTGACATTTCAAATTCACTTTTAATGAAATATAATAATTGTCTCTATTGTGATTCATCTGATCTACCAAATAATATGTAATTATCATATACCATCGACATCATTTTTTCAATACTGTCATTATTAATATGGTTTTTATAATAAACCACACCACCTAAAATACCATGGTTCTTAAAAAACTAATATTGTCCTGAATACAATTATCATGATGCGTCCATCAACCCATATAGCACCATATTTAACTGATAAACTATGTTGTAATTTTTATTAATCAGAAAATCATTTTGAAACTCAATAAAAACTTCTTCTTCTAAAACACCATTTTGAAATGTTGATTTAAAATCCATCTAAAAACACTGATTCTCCTTTTCACTACTATGGACATGAATAATCTGATATTCTCTAGACTAAAGATAGGTGAAATTGTTTCATCAACATCTATACCCTCTATCTTGAGTTAACTTTGAACAGTAGTCTTGAATTTTTTCAAATAAATACACACTATTCATTTATATTTTTATGACAGACTCATTTAGACCAGATTATATTCTTATTTACTGGTATTCAAAAAATCTCTAAAGTTTTATTATTCTCTATTTTGTAAAAATCTTATTTCAAAGCTTAAAATGAGTTCAAATATCATGTTTTATCTAATCATTCTGGATGTACATAATATAGGAATGATGCCTACTATAATGACTTAAATATTCATATTTGTGATGGCACTTCTTGATCACCAATAATGTTTTTTCTATCAATCTCATCGTAACACATCAGTTTTCATATATATATATATATATATGACTTCCGCTTTTCATCAATAGTATCTTCTTGTAAATAAGAATTTTCCACCTCAACAACCATTAATGTTCTTACATCCTCATGACATTCATAGAGAAATTCATCATTATGTTGTTGAAAATTCGGTTAATTTTTAACTATATTTCCATCATGGATTTCTAAAAAGATTCCAATCCTCTTATTGAAGAATTTATATGATATTAGTCTTCCATATTATATAAGAAATCTACCCTCATCTTTTTATGATTAAAATTTATTATGATTCTTTTTATTGAGAGTATATCCATTGAATAGAAATTATTTCAATGTTGTATTCATTCCATAAGACATCTCATACGAAATCTTTTATTTCTTCGGACATAATAAATTCATCGTAAATATATATACCAATATCAGGACTCCTTCCTTATATAATATCTTTGGTATGTAATTTTCAATAACCATTATTCTTACCATGGTTTTTATGATATGATTTATCTTATCTACCAATCCACTCTATTGGGGTGTTCTTACTGCTGAAACATGATTTTATGTCTCTTATTTCATTAGATACTATTCTGCAAGACTATTTGTGAATTTTGTACAATTATCAGTATGAATAATCAGAATTTTCAATCCTAAAATCCATTCATATTCACAATAATATTTTTTTATGAAACTAAACATATCATTTTTGGGGGAAACAAAAAATAAAATTTCTATCATATTGAAATCAATAATAAATATTACATAATATCACATCATATCTATGAATCAAGGTGAGATAGTTCAATAAACAACAACATTAACCAATTTAAGAACTCTAGTTTACATTTCCTCTTTTCCTTGTACATCTTTATGATAACGTTACCTTATTGAAAAGCATCACATGTATGTTGATGTTCGTAAGTTATATTTGGGGTATCCTGAGTTTCAACAAATTTTAACAGATTTTATAGGGATGGTTGGCATAGATGCCCAATTAGTTAATGCCAGAACCATTTTTCTTCTTCTCAAGATAAAAATCTTTTATCTTCTTCTCCACATACATTGTAGATATCCCCCTTCATTAATTTCTCTCTGTATAAAAACGTCACCATATATTCTTATGGTTATACACATATTATTATTAAATTTTATTTCGTTCCCCATGTCACATCGCTTACTGAACCTACAAATTTTGTGAGAGATACCTTCAATAACAAATATATTAGTACATCACATTTATATTCCCAGAAATTTGGATTTCCACAAGCCAAAAATCTTATGGCCTTCATCATTTCCAAATTTGAAAACACATTCTTTTTGAATTTTTATTTTCTTAATATGGACTTTATTACCAATAATATGGGATGTGAATCCACAATCCTGGACCCATACAATAGAATGATTTATTTTTTAAGGTAAATCTCTACAATCATTTCATACTCAAATCTTTTATTTTTTTATCATTTTATTTTTCACTTCATACATATAATGAAATGATAATATTTATCTTCCTCAGTGAATAAGTGACAAACTTCATCCTGAATAAATGAAAATTGATTTTTCATTTTCTATTCATTTGATGATACATTCAGTTTCTACTCATGATCACATTTAGTCTTCTTTGGAACATTTATATGCATTATTGATGAAAAATATCATTCCATGTTCTTGAATCCAACCACCTGAAGTAGTGACCAAAAAAATATGTCATGTAAATTGATTTCTATATGGATGCCACAATTCGTCATGTTCCTTATAGTACATCTTGGCTATTTAACATAATCTTTTTGATTGTCCCATCATTCCATAACTATAACATCCCACTTAGAGAGAATTACTATGTGTTAATATTGTACTTTTGGTTTTCTCATGGGTTCTATAAATATTTTAGTTCTAATAAATTCCCAAATCAATATTCACTCTCCCAATATGTTATTTTGGTTTGACATAAACCATTACTGCTTTCAGTATTTTATCTATCCCCATTATATCTTTATTATTTGAATGGGACTGTTTCTTTGTTTTTATTGACCTCTATTCTCAACATCCATTTTTCATTTTCCAAAATTGTATTCCTTCCCGATTTCATATTATGTTTCAAGAGAATTTTTGTACACTGAAATTTTTTCATCGTCAAGAAACTTCCTCTTTATGTTGTTTGATATGTTTCATTTTATTTTTATAGTGTTAGTCAAACTATTAATTTTTCTTTTATGTTCATTGATTTTGAGCATGTACTCAACAACATTTTCTGAGTTATCTATCATTGAAGACTTCTATTTTTCAATTTATTCATTCATCTCAGAATTCTATTCATATAGTCACTTCATATAATGATTGGCTTCATGAGCCTTATTTTGGGATTAATTAATTTTCATTCACTAAACATCAATTTCCTTAAGAAAATCATCGAATTATACTTCCATATATACTCTTCCTTCAACATTCTCTTCATAAAAATCACTAATTTTCTTTTCTAGGTGCTCCCAATAATTTACACCATTGAATTTTCTATATGATATTGTAAATTTGAAATATCTATAATCATTGATACTTCTAAACAATCATTTTATTGTGAAAGAATATTAATCTTTTTAATGAAATTTCCAATAATGTTTTTATATCCATTCACATTTGTTGATGAATTCTTCATTGGAATTTCAACTTCATGCTCATAAACTTCTTGAAAATTTATTGGAAACCTCTCTACAAGATGTAAAACCATTATACAATGAATGAATGTAAGTGGGAGTCACCATTTAATCTCTTCTTTTAGTAATTGTATATTTAATGAAAGGAATGAAATTATCTCATATGTCTCTTCTTTATACTATCTATCTCCAGTGGTGATATTATTCATGGCCTTGATTTCCATGTCTATGGACTTCTCATTTTTTATATCATCATTATCTTTATTTATCATTTTTCATGTGATAATACTATTGTGAATTTTTTACAATGGTAAATCCTTCAGACATTGATCTTCTAATATAGATACTCTAGTTTTTAATTGAGGTGGAAATTTTAATTGGAAATTCATAACAATATTTATATAAAATATAATTTCTCAAATATCAAATATGTCTTCAACAACAACATTTACCCACTAATATAATGTATAAATAGACAAATTAGGGTGAATTCTGAGAGCCACATACTTGTTCCATAGAACCTGTAATACTGACACTCATGAATTTTAGTCACACAAATAAATATTTAGAATCTCTTCCCATATATTGTGAAATGAATTACACACCATCACCTTAATATATATTTCATTATGTATGGATCCATCAAAATTATTGATTTATTTTGTGTTAGAATCCAATCCCCTTCGTTTATCTTTTGATAAAGCCCCACTATTCATATGGTACAAAATTCAATGTGACACTGTTATAAAGACATCCATTCCCATTGATCAGACATAATTCTACATCTGACTCTTCCATAATTGAAATTTTTTCACAAATAATGGATTCCATTTACGATTGATATCCTCTATTGAAAACCCATAGAGAGAAACATTGAAATTAACCTTTGGATCTAATGCCAATTGTTATCCCAACTATGATAAATACCTTTAGAAAAAGGAACACTTTCTTCCTCTTCCATTGATCACTACTCAAGAAGTGATTAACCTATATTTTATGGAAATGAAGATCCCTTCATTCTTAATAATGAGTACATCATCAGTCATAGATAAATTCTATGCTTATGTCCCACATTCACGAAATAGATAAGTACCACATTACCATAGAAATAGGGGGAAATCACTTCTTAACTTTTTCATGATGTTCACTACCTTCATGAATCTCACATGGCATTCAAAAAACAGACCAATTATTATGAAGAATATATTGCCTTCCCAAACACCAAAACCTTTTTGTTCATCGCTTCTATTATGAATCTCATGCAACCCTTTGGAATAAATCATCCTTTGAAAATATCAAACACCTTAATGAAGATCAATTAGACATTTTATGTTAAAAACAATCCATATCTTTTTATGAACATCATGAACATTAATACTTTCATGATGCGTACAATTTTTGGATAGATTTCATAGCCATTGTGAACTACTTTTATTTTCAAACTTTTTTTCAACAACAGTCTTCACGAATCACCATCTTGATTCTAATTACTTATAATATTATTATTGTTTTTCACTAATTTTCTGAGGGGGATGGGTAGAGGATTATTTATTGGCATTGCCTCCCATCCGAGCACCTTCAACCCATATCTTAATCATTTCACAAAACTCTCCAAAATCATTCATGATGCTGACTATTTAGGTGAAACACCTTGGAAATATCATGTTCATGATGCTTCTTGAAGTCGTAGAGATTATCATTATACCTTTTCATATTCTTCATCCTCATTAACAACAATCAAAACTATCCCAAAAAGGCCTTTACAAATATTGTTTTAAACTCATGTTGTTACCATGTTATTATAAGGCCTCTAAAAAAATAAAACATTTGTGATGATAGATCCATTCTCCAACTTTTGTACCCCAAAAATTTTCCAAACACTAGGAAACAACACCACCTTGTATATGCAATTCTATATACCATCTATAAGGAATCAATTCCACTATCATGTATACTTGTCAACGTAATCCATCAAGAAAATTACCATGAAAACCTACATTGAAAACAAACAGAATCAACCTGAAAAAAATGAAATGTCACCTTGAGTGATTTTTTCCCAATAGAGGGGTGTTTAATTCATGGCCCTATAGTATGATAATTACCAATGCATGAAATGTCCGGATCTCACCAATGTTACATGCACCCAAACCAAATATATAATTAATGGTATTATTCCTTTATGTTCTTTGGTTTTAATTGGCTTCTAAACTAGATTTTGGGAACCCATATGGTGAGGGAAAATGAATATATTTAAATTGGATAATTTATTAATGTTTTTATAGAATGATACGAGACCATAGGGGATGATTTGATATAAAATCCCTAGGTAGTGTAAAAATATTTATCGATATAACTATTAACCAATTATTATTTCAATAAATGTGCAATCTAGAAGATAAAAGAAATAATGAATAATTAACCATTGATATTTATTATGTGATATTATGATATTCATGTTATATAGAAGGACTTTTGTTAAATGTTGCAATTATTATATATTGGGCTCATCTCTGCAAGCTGAAATATTTTATGGTTTGCTGCTGATACTAATAGAGATCAGACCAGTCCCATACAGTAATGATTAAAGAGAGAGAGGTATTTTCCCAGTCAGTTATTGTAATTCTTATAGGTCTTTAACCCATATGTTGTAATTATAATAGGGCGTTAACCTAGTTTTTTCTTACCATTCCAAGGTTATTTAGTTGTGGTTTGTATGGTTGTAAGACATGGTCACATATATACTTTCATGGTACCGAGGTAGATTAGTTTACCTTTTTTATATGGTTTTAGTTAGTATGGTCATAAGGAATGCACAAATATGGTTTTTCATAGATCTGATTTCAGCTTCTGTTTTATTTAATTCATTTTCAAATTAATTAATAAACATATTTATCAATTTATTGCATGAAATTATTATCTGATAGGTCATTTTAGACATGGTGGAGTCAACATAATGATCTATATTCACACTATATCTAGGCATTAATTTAGTGCTTAATAAAATTACATGAATGCATGTTTGGACAAGGGAAAATGACCTTTTTTTATTGTTTTATTGTTGTATGGGCTGGCGTTTGGAGGGGGTACTGATTTGGGGACCAGGAATAAGGAATATCTATAAAAATGAACAAAATAGTTGAATCAATATGTTTTAATTTTTTTTAAAACATAATGATTCTTTATATACAAAAAAATATAAAAATTAAAATGGAGCTATCACCAATACCATATTTTTGAATTGGTAACAAAAAACCTTTTAAAAAAAATATAAATCCCCACTAAAATAAATAAATCAAGTTATAATCAAACTTTTGTAAAATAAATTATACAATTTTAATTAAAAATATAAACTAGTGGTGAAATTATTTCATTGATCCATGTATAGATTAAATATATCACCTAAAAGTAGCCTATTAAGTGCTTCCTTAAATAGTATAAATGGTTTTTATAAATAACATAACACCTTGGGTGGAATTTATCCTATAATCCTATATTGTTAGAAAATTTTAGTTAATGAAAGTAGTGAAATGATATATTTTATTTAAATATTTTGATAACACATCCAAAAATATTCAGAAATAATAATTACACATAATTTATAAGGAATAAAAACTTTTAAATTGGAAGCATTTGATGGTACTTGGATTCCAACTATATCATCAATTTTCATCAATTTATTATTACTAGATTTTATTATAGAGGAAAATGACATGAATTGGACCCCCAATTCATTCGGAGAGAAATTTTTTAGATGAATAGTTTTTCAATAAGAAACTCAAGGTGTAATAAACAGACACCATGAGAAAATTATAGAAATAGTGAATGGAAAATTAAGATATTAAATAATATGGATTCTACTTCCCCTATACTCCTAGAAATGTGTATGACTCAACAAACAATGAAATTTATAGATATCACGAGTTCATAGTGGCATCCAGCATTAATTCTATAAATTGAACAGAGCCTTCATCACATCAAAAATCCTACTTAAGGAGATAACATTCTATGAAAGTAGTGCAGTGAGTATCAAAATAGCATCAATAAAAAAACACAACGAGCGTGAATTTAGCGGCACACACACCAAAGATAGTATGACTATTATAACTCATTGTAATATTTTTTCATCATTTAATATAATTATTTATCCTTTCAAAAAATAAATAAAATTAAGATTCAATCACATTAAAACAACATATTAATGAATCTTATTCACATATAATAATATAATACATGGAAAATGATTAAATACATGGGACTTTGAAAAAGTGTTAGTTTTCTATGGAACTAATATAGGCAAGGTGAAAACTATCACATAGTGGTTTTCTTATAATGTATATTCTAATAAAAAAATTTATGACCAATAGGGGCCAATATACCCTGAGAGGGGGTGTGAATCAGGGTATGGATATTGTTTTTTGAATTCTTCTAGCCCCACTAGATCTTGACCTCTTTATTAAAAGGGTAACTTTGTTGGAATTTGTGTGTTTATTATGATCACTTATTTTCTTCTTTATCTGATGATGATGCTTTGAATGAAATTTAGGGAAGCAAGAAAATAGACATAACGATTTTTACTTCATTCACACTCACTGGGATACGTCCAAGGAGCATACACTAGCAATGTGTCGATGTACCAAATCAACTAAAATAAAATTTCTGTTTTAATATTTTGGGATAGATCACATTTATTCCTAGGATCACTGCCTTTATAATGTTTAGGGTCAACTCACTACTTTTCCAAGGGCCACTACCTATTTCTCTCTCTCTAGATCACTTCTAGTGGAGAGGATCACCTTCTTCCTCTTACTTTTATCACTACTCTAGAAAGTATTCACTCATAGTTTATAGACCTATAGGTCTCTTCATTATCACAAATGAATACATCCTCTATTGTATATAGATGCTCTATTGAAGTCTAACATTCACCCACAGATAAATCTTTCTATGCACCAAAGGTATCGAGCAATCTTCTAGCTTTCACATAGCCCTAAAATGACTATCATGATTCAACCATACCTGGTGGCCCTCTCTAAGATAGAGCGGAAGACCAGGAATTCAGGTTCAAATCGGCACGCAAGTTCACCTCAACCACTTGTGGGACACTCACTTCTTCAACTCCAAACTTATGTGACTCGCACCCTTTTCTGCCCAAACCTATTTTGGCTCACAACTCTCAACTACAGCGCTTCATCAAAGCATGGCACACAAGTGTCACCAATCCACCTGCAAGACACCCCGTTATTCAACTCTAAACTTGGGAAACTGACAACCTTTCTCTCCCAAACCACTTTAGGTGCACTACTATCAACAGATGCGCAACTTCTTAAAAACTTTATACTTGAGTGACCACACCACCACCTGTGTGACCAAAAAACATGCATGACAGGAGTTCTGATTTTCTCTAAGTATAGAACCCTCTACAGAATGAGGAGGCTTAGAACTCTATTTATAGGAATTTGGACACCCTGAGCATCAGGCGAGCAAGTCTACTCTCAGCGAGCAATTCCAGCCGGCCTATTCTCTTCTACTCAAGTCACTTGCATGACCAAACCAAATACTTCGGTGACCCTTTTTCCTTTTCCATATTTTGATGTTTTGATCTTTAAAAAAAATATGGTGAAAAATTTTCCAAGCCTCCATGACACCGGAATGCAGGTCCGTTTTCCCAAAACACTTTTCTCCATTTGTCAATTTTGAGGTCCAAAAATTTATCAAACACTAGAAAACGACAACACCTTATATCTGATCTTTTTGAACGGCCTCCAAATCAACCATTCCTTTGTCGATGTTCTTGAATAAAACTTGGATCATTATCCACATCCGTTGAACTCTAAATTGCTCCATGAAATCCTCTTTTTCATCAAACATGTATGTCATGGTTTTCTTTGACAACAAACACAACACGGAGGCCCACTATGTCAACAATCACAATCACCTCTAAAATGCATCAATGATACCTTGAGAAATTTTTTGCCAAAATTTTTTATAATATAAAATATTCACAACCTTTAGGAACCATCCTATTATATTTGAAAAAATATATGTATCTCTAAAATCTCCAGTGATGTTATTATTTCTCCTTTTTGATAATCATTTTTAAATTATCCTGTTAAATCATCCCATTGTATCTTCAACTATAATCTATAATAACTAACTCAAAAAACCTCATAATATGGAGATAATCAAGTAATTATTAATCATAAATATTCATTTAAAAAATATTTAATTGATGAAATGTCTCAATAAATTATTGAATGATAAATAATGTATAAAAATACAATATTAGTGGAAAACTAAGTGTAACACCCCGAGATTTTATGAAAAATATTCTTTTAATTTCATTAATGTCTTGTGCTACACCAAGATTACCTTGCACTATACGCAACACTGTATTAGCTTGTAGTATACGCAACACTATTCTTGGATCGTGTTACACACAATTTTGATAATAGTTATTCTACGCAACATTGAGTATATATATATATATTCAATGTATAAATGAAATATGGTTGGATTCTGTTATATGAAACAACGAAGGATTCTTGCGCAACACGCAACCCTGACTTGGCTTGCATTACACGCAATCGTGACCTTCCTCGATAGTGTGTGTTGTACGCAATACTGAGTTTTACTAAACAACGATATATTATTATAATATTGTTATAAACTAGCCGTTATGAATATTGTTAACTAAATTTTAAATTTTATAACATTATTATTCATTTTACACATTTCTAGAACATGGTATAAGAACAAAATAAATTGTTCGGGTAAAATAAGTATTTTTCAAAAAATGCAGTTTTACTGCCTTTTGATGGCACACCCACATTAAATATAGTTTTTGTCATGTTTAGAAGTTCAATTTGGCAAAATCAAATTCTTCTTTTGAATCAGGATATAAAAATTTACATTAGATAAAGTTTTGATATTTTTCCGATAACTTTCATATTTTAATGATTAGTAAAAACACACTATATTTTAATTAAAAACAACTTTTTTCATCGTAATATCTTATGTAGTTAAATTATAATAGTGAATGGTTTTAATGTATAAATAGAATATAATTTTACCATTTAATATAATGTATATCATTAGCATTGATTTTACCTAGAATTTTTAGGTTAAATCATTTCAATCTTTTGCAATGTTTTAAAGAAAAACCCGTTTTCTTTCGACAATGGGATTAATTTTAATTTAATTTCTGCAAAATTTGTGTATTGAATTTGGAAAAATGGATTCCATATTTGGAATCAGTGGGTCCAAATTATTTTAATAAGCTACTTTTTATTTTTGGGAATTATGAATAGTAACTACGGTAAATTTTATTTACCGTAGTTAAAGGTAAATCGGGTAATTAAGGGTAAATATAATATTATAAAATTATCCTAACACATGACAAAATTCTATTGGATGGACAAAAGTAAACCCATATCAACTAAGGGTCGGATTAGATTCATTTTATGGACTTTTGACCATGAAAATAATTTAATTATTATTAAAACAAAGAAAGTGACAACATGTCACTCTCTTAAATCTTATAAGTATAAAAATTTTAAGTTAGTGATAATCATCATGAAACTTTTAAAATTAATAGTCTACATAAAGATAACAAAATTATCTACATCATGAGAATTTATTTAGAATTTTTTGGGATTAAATAATTATCATGAATTGTGACACAATAGTGATGAAGAAATTATTTATCTAGTGAAAAATCAAGAATATAGTTTTTATTAAACTAATAGTGACCATGAAAGGCACAAAACCCTGACCAAAACTTATTGGTCATGTAAAGTTAAACTATAATCATCCAATGGTCGAATAGTTTACCATTTGGAGTCTTATACAAGCAATTATGACACTTATATTATTTTATTTTAAATGAGGCCAAAGTTGTCACCTTCATAATTTAATAAATATAACAATTTAAATATTGTTATTTTAAGATGATAAATTCTAGTAAAAGTATAATTGTGAAAGGTAATAGATTTATCTTCATCATCGTATTTTATTTTAAATTTTTATACAAGAAATCAGTATATTAAATAATTATACAAACATGTTGTAGTAATTATTTTATGAAGAGATAAATCAAATAAATGGTTTTAAAAATAATAAAATAAATATTATATGAACTATTTAATGTTATCCACTAATTTTATAGATACTTATGACCTTTTTTGAATCTATTTAATCTTTTAGTTAGAACATACCTTCTGTATATATTTTATTTAAATTCAAATAAATGAATAGTTTCAAAATTGACACTATTGTTATTTTATAAAAATAACATATTATAAAATTGTTTAAAAATAACAAAAATATTTAAAAATTATAAATTTTTATTTATATGGTCTATACTGTTATAAAGTAAAATATTATAGAAAATTCACAACTAATAAGTAATTATTGGTTATAATGTAAAATTTATAATTTTATTACCACAAATAAACTTAAATAGATTAAATAAGGATAAATCAAAATGATAAGGTTTAAAATAAGATCCAAACCTCTATAAATTTGATTGGTTGATGATATTACAACCCTATCTCATCTAATATTCGAATATGAGTCATTTTTGGAGGTTTTTAAGTGGGGTTATATTTATTATAAATTAATATTTTTAAGAATTCCAAAGGTGCCCCTCTCCTCCCTTATAAAAGGGCATCTCCTCCCTCTCCTCCTCACAACAATTGGAGCCTTCAAGCTCGGCCAACCCCTGCCAAATTATCTTCTACACTTCCCTAGAAACAGCCTATAGGTTTTGTTCTTCCTCAAAGACCAATTTTAGTGCCCTAAAAGGATATCTCAAAGAGGCGATTCAAAGAAGAGGTAATTTCTGTTACCGATTCTTTCAACATTATTTCTTCTTCCACTTCTTCTTCTTAGGTTTTTTCATTATGAAGTAATAACATCAGTATCACTCATATACTGATATGTTATTATAGGTATGAAACAACCCTATTTCACGATCTATCCATCCTACGGAAAACGAAATCACCGCGCGTGCGTACGTACGGAATACCGTCTCCACGCGGTGGTGTAATCTGTTTTTCCACCAACACCTTACATGGATAGGTATTATGGGGTAAAGAATAACTATACATAGTTATTATAACATCATAATGATTCTGATATATTGTATCATCCACTCCCATTCAATTCAATAATTATGGAAATGATATCATCACTCGTGCGTACGTATGGACTACCGTCTCCACGACGCGATGAGATTCATTCTCCATGTTAACCATTTAAGAATGATTATAAAGTATATATAAGCAATAATAATGAAATATTTGACATTATAAAGCTACTGGATTTCTGTGTATATATATGTATGTCATCTACTTAATTCCAATCAATTCAATAAGGAAACGAAAACAGCGTTCATGCGTACGTACGTCCTACCGTCTCCATGAACGGTGTATTTCTTTCCATTTATAGATCCATTATGTATATGTATATTCTGAATATATATTATATATAAATCATGTTTTATATTCTAGAATTAAGTAATAATTATCTAATTAATCATATGAATAATTACAAGTGAAAACACGAACGACAAATGAGACGATTTTACCCAAAACGCTACTTTAACATGAATTTACAAAAGAACATGTAATATAAAGTTATAAGTGAACCATATATGATATAATAACAATGAATATGATTCTGTAATAAGTCAATGACATTATTTAAATCATTATACAGGAGGTTCGGACACTTACGAAGCAAATCGGACCTAAGGTAAGGGAAAATATCACAATCTCATTTTTATCCGAGATTGTTTTTACTTTGGCATTTATTAGGGTGTATTTTATCATCCACATCCATGTTCCCTCAATATGTAATATTGTTTCCATAATCTTACAATAGTTTAAATCCAATTTTACCCTTCGGTGAGTTTTTAGTAAAGAATATGAAAGGAATCTTTTGTCGTTTTTCGTACGAGGTACTTTTTTAACTTTTCCAACAAAAGTACGAGAAGAATGTTTTTTTAACTTATACGGCATGAATGGATTTTTAAAACATTATTTCCAAGAAGCTTCTTTTACAAGTTTTCAAGTTTATTTTTAATCAAATTATTTTAGTTTATAATTGTACGACATGTTAAGAAAGGAAAAGTGTTTTTGAAGTAGAATGAATATTTTCCTCAAGAATGGAGTTCAAGTGTTTTATCAAAATTATTTTCCATCTAAGATAATAAAGGGTTTTGTTTCTATCCCTATTATTACATTTATTTGATTATTTAGTGATGAAATTATATTTTTTAATTACTTTATCTTATATGAATTTTTTTATGATGTCACAATGTTTATGATTCCCATTTTTATTACATGGGTTATGCTATGATGTATGGTTTATGATTTTGTGGCACACATAAGAATGGTATCATTAAGAGATGGGTGTGACCTATATCTCCCTCCAATTCATTGGGTAAATATTTTATATCTCATGAGATAGATATGGCTGGAATGGTAGGTTATACCGGTTCAGTGAAACATGACTGAAACGAGGGTGACTCGGTTCGGAAATGGACTTTGTCCACTAAGATAGTCTTGGCAATGAGTCTTGACTAACGAGAAATGATTATATATGATTATGTGTGTATGCCACAAAGTTTCATGATTTAAGATATGATTATTGGGATTTCATTTCACTACTATGATTTATCCCATGTTATGAAATTATGCTCTCTTTTGCAGGACAAGATTTCCAAAATGTTATGTTCTTATGAAAATTATGTGATTGATATTTCTTTTGTTTACCCTTACTGATCATTTGAGATCACCATTTTATGTTTGCTTTTCCCAAGGATATAAAGAATGGTTTTAGGTAAAAAAAAAGAAGATCTTTATGGGAGATGTTGAAGATCATTCACCACGATTAGAAGATTATATTCCGAGTTTCCAAAGACACTAAACTATTACGATCCTTGTGTGTGTGTTTTTGTTATGTACAAAGTATTCCGCAAAAGTAATGTAATGTCCATGTACGTCATGCTTTGGGTCTCAACATTTGGTATCAGAAGAAAGGTTTAGTCAACCTTTGGAAACTAGGATGCGAAAACGTTAGTGAGATCCCTAGTGATATTTCTAAGGTATGTCTAGGGATGTCTCTAAGGATAAGTATACGTATAGGATAGTCCTAAAATTATTGTAATGATCTTAGAATTTATCCTATGATGTTAGATGTTGATGTTACACCCCCTTTATTATGATTTTTTCCTCTAACACTATTCTTTTTGGGTTTTAGAAAATGGCTGGAAACAAGATGATTCACGATAATGGAGGATATGATGGACAATGGAATGATGAGAAACCAAATGAAATGGGATTTGGAAGTCCAAACATCATTATTATGCCGAATCAGCAATCTCATAATATGATCAATAAAGTAAAATTGGGTAAGTTTCCTGACTCGGCTAATAAGAGAATGATGGAATTTCAGGATGGTCATAGAGGAAAGAATGTTCAATTTCCCCTATGTAAATAATGTGGGAAGAGGCATCAATGAGAATGTTTCAAAGGAACTGGAAGATTCTTTGGGTGTGGTAAAGAAGGACACAAAGCCAGTAAGTGCAAAGGAAATGGTTTAGTTAACACCAGGGATGAGGATAATGGTATTTCTACGACATCAACAATGGTTAAATTTTTTAAATATGGAATGTACGGAAATTATGCAAACCAATGCCCTAAGGTAAAGTCTCATGAGGAGAATCAGTATGGTTGTATGGGTAGTATTTATGTTGATGATGATGAAGAGACTACAAATGATATGTGATATGAAATAATTGTTGAAGCTCGGTCAATGGTTTAAGAATGTAGTGGAATGATTACATGTTTATCTTGTGTAATGTCGTATAAGTAATCTCATGGTACTATGGAATAAAGAGACATCTATGTATTGTTACACTGTTGTCTTTCCTTGTGTTTTGATTGTGTATGATTAATGGTACCAGTATCCATGAAAGATTATTCAGATATTTTTGGAATGTAGATAATATGCGCATAATGAAGGGATAAGGAGAAAATTAAATGTTTGATAGCATTCATGAGCTCATGACTGATATAAGGAGAAGGTTATGTAATGGATTGAGTATATAGAATTTTTGGATTTTGGTATGTGGAAAGAGTTAACTTTTGACAGCATTCATGTTTTCACTAAGGTTTAATGGGTATTCAGTTTTCAAGAGAATACATGATTAAGGTATTCACATGATTGGAATGTGACCAACAAGATATATGGGGGATAAATGGTGGTATTCACATGCTTGGTTGATGACATTTCAAGTAATCGTTTTCTTTATACTATGAGCTTGGACCGAAGTATTTTAGATAAGCCTAAATATTGGAATGGATTATGTTGGACATATTCTAAGTATTGTTTAAGGATAGAACTTTTTTCGATATTACTGATGGGATTTTATTGTAATGTAGTTTTAGAAAAAGGACATCCTACAGGATGGGCGACAACCCATCTCGTCGGACAAGGCTGTGGGAATCGAACCCACAACCGAAGTGCGACTAGCCTTTATCGCCTACCACTGGCCTACATGAAGTCCCTGGTTAGTATAAACTAGTTTTATTTTATTAAGCGGTATGATATATGAAGTATAAGTTCATTTTTGGAACCATATACGATTAATCTAACCATAATATGGACTTATAACTTTTTCTAACCTTTTGTTTGAAAGAGATAGAATGACCCATCATTCTATCACAGGATCTTCTAACACATCACGAATAACAAATTCAACGTCATTTCTTTAAGGGATGAAGTGGAAATTGTTCAATTCACGAACAACAGTGACATTGTACCAAAATCATGCAAGTATTTCTTTTAATTCATTAACTTTAGGGAAATGATCTTGAAAACCAAAAACGTTGTCCTAGTTCCCTTATATCCGATTAATCAAATGCTACCTTAGATCATCAAAAATCAATAGCTTTGTGATTGTTGGCTTTTTCATAGCCATGTTCTCTACCACCCTCCATCAGAACATGATGGTTATATTTTTCTTCTATATCCATATATTCACCTATTTTCTCCTACGTGGAAACCCCGTGATGAGTTAATTTGGGTAACCGTTACATTTCATACTTTAGTTTTTTAAAAGCCATGTTTTGGTATTCCTTTTTACGATGTGGGTTTCTATTAAACAAACTTTCGAGTAGTAAACCATTTATAACCCTGACGAATTTCGAGGGCGAAATTCATTTTAAGGGGGGTAGAATGTAACACCCTGAGATTTTATGAAAAATATTCTTTTAATTTCATTAATGTCTTGTGCTACACCAAGATTACCTTGCACTATACGCCACACCGTATTAGCTTGTAGTATATGCAACACTATTCTTCGATCGTGTTACACACAATTTTGATAATAGTTATTCTACGCAACATTGAGTATATATATATATATATATATATATTTTCAATGTATAAATGAAATATGGTTGGATTATGTTATATGAAACAACGAAGGATTCTTGTGCCACATGCAACCCTGACATGGCTTGCATTACACGCAATCGCGACCTTCCTCGATAGTGTGTGTTGTACGCAATACTGGGTTTTACTAAACAATGATATATTATTATAATATTGTTATGAACTAGAAGTTATGAATAGTGTTAACTAAATTTTACATTTTATAACATTATTATTCATTTTACAGATTTCTAGAACATGGTATAAGAACCAAATAAATATTTCGGTTAAAATAAGTATTATTCAAAAAATGCAGTTTTACCGCCTTTTGATGGAACACCCACTTTAAATATAGTTTTTGAAATGTTTATAAGTTTAATTTGAAAAAATAAAATTCTTCTTTTGAATCAGGATATAACAATTTACATTAGATAAAGTTTTGATATTTTTCCGATAACTTTCATATTTTAATGAATAGTAAAAACACGCTATATTTTAATTAAAAATTACTTTTTTCACCGTAATATCTTATATGGTTAAATTATAATAGTGAATGGTTATAAAGTATAAATAGAATATATTTTTACCATTTAATATATTGTATGTCATTATCATTGATTTTACCTTGAATTTGTAGGTTAAATCAATTCAATATTTTGCAATGTTTTAAAGAAAAACCCGTTTTCTTTTGACAACGGGATTATTTTTAATTTAATTTCTGAAACTTTTGTGTATTGAATTTGGAAAAATGGATTCCATATTTGGGATCAGTGGGTCCAAATTATTTTAATAAGATACTTTTTATTTTTGGGAATTATGAATAGTAACTACAGTAAATTTTATTTACCATAGTTAAAGGTAAATCAGGTAATTAAGGGTAAATATATTATTATAAAATTATCCTAACACATTCCAAAATTCTATTGGATGGCTAAAAGTAAACCCATATCAACTAAGGGTCGAATTAGATTCATTTGATGGACTTTTGACAATGAAAATAATTTAATTATTATTAAAACCAAATAAAGTGACAACATGTCACTCTCTTAAATCTTATAAGTATAGTAATTTTAAGTTAGTGATAATAATCATGAATATTCGAAAATTAATAGTCTACAGAAAGATAACAAAATTATCTACATCATGAGAATTTATTTAGAATTTTTTGGGATTAAATAATTATCATTAATTGTGAGACAATAGTGATGCAGAAATTATTTATCTAGTGAAAAATCAAGAATATAGTTTTTATTAAACTAATAGTGACCATAAAAGGAACAAAACCCTGACCAAAACATATTGGTCATGTAAATTTATACTATAATCATCCAATGGTCTAATATTTTACCATTTGGAGTCTTATACAAGCAATTATGACACTTATATTATTTAATTTTAAATGAGGCCAAAGTTGTCACCTTCATAATTTAATAAATATAAAAATTTATATATTGTGATTTTAAGATGATAAATTATATTATAAGTATTATTGTGAAATTTAATAGATTTATCTTCATCATAGGATTTTATTTTAATTATTTATGCTAAAAATCAGTATATTAAATAATTATACAAACATGTTGTAGTAATTATTTTATTAAGAGATAAAACAAATAAATGGTTTTAAAAATAATAAAATAAATATTATATGAACTATTTAATGTGATCCACTAATTTTATAGATACTTATGACATTTTATGAATCTATTAATGATTTTATTTCGAAAATATCTTCTGTATATATTTTATTTAAATTCAAATCAATGAATAGTGTCAAAATTGACACTATTGTTATTTTATAAAAATAACATATTATAAAAATGTTTAAAAATCACAAAATATTTAAAAATAATAAATTTATATTTATATGGTATATAATTTTATAAATTAAACTATTATTGAAAATTAACAACTAATAAGTAATTATTTGTTATAATGTAAAATTTAGAATTTTATTACCACAAATAAACTTAAATAGATTAAATAAGGATAAATCAAAATGATAAGGTTTAAAATAAGATCCAAACCTATCTAAATATGATTGGTTGATGAAATTACAACCCTATCTCATCTAATATTCTAATATGAGTCATTTTTGGAGGTTTTTAAGTGGGGTTATATTTATTATAAATTAATATTTTTATGAATTCCAAAGGTGCCCCTCTCCTCCCTTATAAAAGGGCACCTCCTCCCTCTCCTCCTCACAAAATTTTGAGCCTTCAAGCTCAGACAACCCCTACCAAATTATTTTCTCCACTTCCTTAGAAACATCCTATTGGTTCTGGTCTTCCTCAAAGACCAAT
The DNA here is from genome assembly GCA_963277665.1 of Viscum album. Lineage (NCBI taxonomy): Eukaryota > Viridiplantae > Streptophyta > Magnoliopsida > Santalales > Viscaceae > Viscum > Viscum album. The sequence continues at coordinate 1,479,490,213 of OY728147.1, read as the reverse complement.
TTCAGTGCCCTAAATGGAGATCTCAAAGAGGCGCTTCAAAGAAGAGGTAATTTCCGTTACCGATTCTTTCAACTTTATTTCTTCTTCCACTTCTTCTTCATAGGTTGTTTCATTATGAAGTAATAACATCAGTATCACTCATATACTGATATGTTATTATAAGGATGAAACAACCCAATTTCACTATCTATTCATCCTACGGAAAACGAAATCACCGCGCGTGCGTACGTACAGAATACCGTCTCCATGCCGTGGTGTAATCTGTTTTTTCACCAACACATTACATGGATGGGTATTATGGTGTAAATAATATCTATACATAGTTATTATAACGTCATAATGATTCTGATATATTGTATCATTCACTCCAATTCAATTCAATAATTATGGAAATTATATCATCGCTCGTGCGTACGTACGGACTACTGTCTCCACGACGCGATGAGATTCATTCTCCATGTTAACCATTTAAGAATGATTATAAAGTATATATAAGCAATTATAATGAAATATATGACATTATAAAGCTAATTTATTTATGTGTATATATATGTATGTCATCTACTTAATTCTACTCAATTCAATAAGGAAACGAAAACAGCGTTCATGCGTACGTACGACCTACCGTCTCCATGAACGATGTATTTATTTCCATTTATCAATCCGTTATATATATGTATATTCTGTATATATATTTTATATAAATAATGTTTTATATTCTATAATTAAGTAATAATGATCTAAGTAATCATATGAATAATTACAAGTTAAAACACGAACGACAAATGGGACGATTTTACCCAAAACACTACATTAACATGAATTTACAAAAGAATGGGTAATATAAAGTCATAATTGAACCATATATGATATAATAACAATGAATATGATTCTGTAATAAGTCAATGACATTATTTAAATAATTATACAGGAGGTTCGGACACTTACGAAGCAAATCGGACCTAAGGTAAGGGAAAATATCACAATCTCATTTTTATCTGAGATTGTTTTTACTTTGGCATTTACTAGGGTGTATTTTATCATCCACATACATGTTCCCTCAATATGTAATATTGTTTCCATCCACTTACAATAGTTTAAATCCAATTTCACCCTTCGGTGAGTTTTTAGTAAAGAATATGAAAGGAATCTTTTGTCGTTTTTCGTACGAGGTACTTTTTTAACTTTTCCGACAAAAGTACGAGAAGAATGTTTTTTTAACTTATACGGCATGAATGGATTTTTAAAACATTATTTCCAAGAAGATTCCTTTACAAGTTTTCAAGTTTATTTTTAATCAACTTATTTTAGTTTATAATTGTACGATATGTTAAGAAAGGAAAAGTTTTTTTGAAGCAGAAAGGATATTTTTCTCAAGAATGGAGTTCAAGTGTTTTATCAAAATTATTTTCCATATAAGATAATAAAGGGTTTTGTTTCTATCCCTATGATTAAATTGATTTGATTATGTTGTGATGGAATTATATTTATTAATTCCTTTATCTTATATGAATTGTTTTATGATGTCACGATGTTTAAGATTCCCATTTTTATTACATGGGTTATGCTATGATGTATGGTTTATGATTTTGTGGAACACATAAGAATGGTATCGTTAAGAGATGGGTGGGACCTGTATCTCCCTCCAATTCATTGGGTAAATATTTTATATCTCATGAGATAGACATGGCTGGAACAGTAGGTTATACCAGTTCAGTGAAACATGACTGAAATGAGGGTAACTCGATTCAGAAATGGACTTTGTCCACTAAGATAGTCCTGGCAATGATTCCTGACTAACAAGAAATGATTCTCTATGATTATATGTGCATGCCACAAAGTTTCATGATTTAAGATATGATTATTGGGATTTCATTTCACTACTATGATTTATCCCATGTTATGAAATTATGCTCTCTTTTTTAGGTTAAGATTTCCAAAATGTAATGTTCTTATGAAAATTATGTTATTGATATTTTTTTGTTTACCCTTACTAAGCATTTGAGCTCACCATTTTATGTTTTCTTTTCCCCAGGATATAAAGAAAGGTTTTAGGTAAAAAAATGAATATCTTTATGGGAGATGTTGAAGATATTTCACCACGATTAGAAGATTATATTCCAAGTTTCCAAAGACACTAAACTATTACGATCCTTGTGTGTGTGTTTTTGTTATGTACTAAGTATTCCGCAAAAGTAATGTAATTTCCATGTACGTCAATCTTTGGGTCTCTACACTAAGACTTTATAAAAAATTCACATTCCCAATCATATTAATAATGAGGATAAAAAAGGATGATTTATAAATTTTTTTAGACCAAAACAATACATTTGAAAACAAGTATCTATCATTCATTTTTTATTATTGAAAAACTATATCCAGAATTTCAATCGTTCCATAATAATTTATATTTTAATATTGACTTTTTATCATAGGATCTATAGACACATGCAATATTGTTGAGATATCCAGAGACTATTTATTATATATAATATAAACATCTCTATTTCTCTCTTTTTGTAATCTTTAGTTTACTTTTTAGGATATGGTTTCTCAATTTCATATAATTGTTCCCCTTACATGAGAAAAAATCAGATGTTTTAGTAATAGTTTATAAAATTTAATTAATATTTTTTCACCATTCAATAACTGATCTCATAGATAAATTTTGGCACCTAGTTTAATTCCATTTTAATATATAAGAAATGTTATTTGTATTTTTTCATCTTGTTTTAAAATCATTCAATGACATTTTTTTAATTTAGACTCCAACTATAATAAATATTCCTCATACATTATATATATTAGTGGTCCAATATCCTTACTTTTCAATAATTATGTTAATCATTAGATTTTATTATAAGTCATAACTATTTATAAATATCATCATCCCAGTTATATCATATATTCCCTTTAGATACAAAAACAGATAACCCTATTTCCAAAATTCTATACTGAACTATCATAAATCAATTTTTGGGGTCATATATCTTTTAAGGTTACCCAAACACACGTATCTCAAATTAAACATCAATTATAGAAACAATACCATTATGGCCACCATTATTCTTCCAACATTTCAGAGGAAAATATATGGGAACCGTGAAATTAATTTCTTTTATACTCAAAGTTAGTATTCATTATGAGTTTTTAATTAATAAAGATTCTAACTCCTTGTTATTTTGAGCAGTCTTTTATTGTCTCACTTTTAATTTATATGTAATAATAATGTATATTTTTTCTCATGATTTCTATGTATGATTTAGTGCTTCTAATTGTTTTAATTCATACATATATTATTTTTAAATAAAATCAACATTTCGAAATAATGTTATCATATAACTCTAAAAAATAAATTATTTATATTATTATTTAAAATAAAATTAGGTTATATATTCTAATACCTGTCCATTTTATTTACATAAAAATAGTACATGAAATTATTTTATATAAATGATTAAAATTATATTAAATCAAAATAGTAAACATGATAATATATTTTGTGATAAGTTCTGTTTCCATATAATACTTGCTTGAAACACATTAAATATAGGGCATAGATTTTATATTAGTTATGTAAGAAATATAAGTTTTTTATTAACATATTAATGGTTGAACACCTCAAATAACTGATTTATTTGAACATAATGTATTTTTTTATGAAGGGTTTTGGTAATTAAAATTTTCAATTAATTAATGACATTGATAAAAAAATACTAGTAAAATGAAACCCAAAATATAGAATTTGATAAAATTTTATTATTTATAATTACTAATAAATGTGGCAGAAAACTGTGTTGTGATATATTAATCTATTTATTTCCCACTAAGCATTCTCAATATCAATAAGACCTCTGATCAATTTGATGTTAAGATTTCTTAGAGATCCCAAACTAGAGTTCTTATAGTTATATAACCCAATTTACATTATTTTCATGGTATCAATAATTATTCATGGTGTTTTATCATTTAAAAACAACATCATTCCCATGTTCGACATGAAAATATTTGTAAACCCCCTTATGTTTCTCTCTAAATATCAAAATGATTCATATAGATGTCTCTTTTTTCATTAAGATTCAATAAGATTGATTGAGTAATAACCTAAGGTGCATGACTTTAATAACAATATATATCCCAGTTCGATTTAGTAAATTGTACATTATTATTTTCTATTCAATTGAATTCAAAATATTTCCCTAGGACATTAAAATTATAGAAAAGAAATATTCAGTAATTTCAAGTGAAAATTAAAAAATTTCAAGTTATATATATTAATAACTCATACTTTATTAATAAAAAATTTAATTTACAAGATAAAAGAATCATATATAATCAAAAAATTAAAATAAAAAATAATAATTATAGTATATTATCCATTAATTTTTTATTGTATCCATTATGGCATAAGTATTTTCATATTATTAAAAAAAACATATTAATGTATAAGAAATACAAATTTGACAAAATTATTCAAATCAAGAATAACATGGGATAAAATAATGATCAAACTGATTTAGATAGGAATCAACCCTTAAAAATATTTTAATTATATTCTAATTCTAACATTGAAATAAATCTGTTGATATTCTATATATTTTTGTGATGTTACCCTCATAGTACCATTCTCAGTTACATTAGGTCAAAACCATAAATCGGAAGATGTATCTTGTAACATAAGATGGATCCAACAAATAAATAGAAAATTACCATAATAAAAACCTTCAAATTAATACAAGTATATATTATAATATATTTTTCAGCTAATTTTTCATCTATATAAATGCATCATTATGTCATCATTCCATAATGATTGATTTGTTAACTAATGTTTTTCTATGATGGCGTTTATTGTGATTGTTGAAAAACATTTTTTAGGTTTATCAAACTAGTTCAAGGGAATTTGAAGAAGCGTTTTCATATTACGGAATCCCATAGGTTATGGGGGATGTTCTATGAAGTTATTCAAGTAATGGAATTTGGATAACCTGGTCAATCATATGGCTGACAGAGTCATGTATATTTTCATATTGGAAATTATAATGTCATTATAATGAAACAAACTATTGATGATGATTATTACATATTGATTGAATTTTTTCAACAAAATAAAATTATATTATTCGATTTCCATGGTATGTAAGAAGTGTAAAAATGGTACATTTTGGCCAAACATAATGTTATGTACCTAACACACAAAGGGAATACATTTTTTAAAGTGTTTTTTATTATGATTTTCGAGATGTTTATTTTCTTATGGTTGAATAGTAATATAGTGGATTAGTGAAATCCTTATATTGGGTTTCCTATAATTGCCTAACTTTCCCTTTTATAAAATATAGACTAGAATATAATAAAAATATAGACTCTTCAATAATAATTATAATGGAAAACTTATTCTAGGATTTTTATGAAACACAAGGAGTATTCAATGTATGAGGATGAATATATGATCTCTAAGGAATGTATGAAATGAAGAAATATATATTGATATAGGGGTTCTCATAATGATGTACGTGCACTCTATGGATGAGTACATAGTACTCATGGTTAAGTATACTATCCACATGGAGAGTACATGGCCTTTAGGGTCTTGTTTTTATAATATGAATGAATGTTTTACTTGTGATCTATAGAGTAGTGTTCATGATCTGCAAGTTAGAGTTCATGATCAGCAGCTGGATTCCATGGAGTTATATGGTCCAATTGGTTACTTCATGTAATAAATTTTTAGGATGATATTTTTAATTGAAGTTCACTGGAAACTATTCCTAAAGTACAATAAGTTAATTACTCAAATAAAATTGGGTTATTGTAATAAAAATCAAATCCCACATATTCAAAACCTATATGTGACATTGTTGTCAATATAATATTGATGGAATCGCCAAGAGTAGCAAAAAAGTATTAGTTCAAAAAGTGATATTATGAAGGTAGTGTGCTATCCCAAATCTCAATAAAAAAGTACAAGATATGGAATATAGTTAACTTCATTAAGAAATATTAATCTATGATAACTAATAAAGAATAGTAGATTTGGGTATGAATAAAATAATGTAAGTGTATTCTCATTAGACTAGCCATTAATTATTGACCAATTAAAATGGAAGCATCACATTTTACATATTATTTAATGTTATAATGATTTTATTTCATTAGGAAATTTATAATAAGTTTAGAAAACATGGTGAAAATATCCTGTAGGAAAATAAAAATTCCACCCCATTATTCTCCTAGTACATCTTAGTGCGCCCTAATGTACAACTTATGGTATTAAGGATTAAGTACTGTGTATTAAATATGTTATCGTAAATTATTTATAATGGATAAATAAATGAAAATGGTAAATGAGTTACTCTTTTTATAAAATCAACTAATAGATTCTGAATATTATATTTGTATCACATCTTTGATATCTAGGGATGGAATTCAGTGATGTGATAGTTTGAATCATGGCTGGAGTATATAGGAAATTGATATATTCAAATTTAAAAGATCAAAATAGTTTACCATAATCTTTTTATGATCATAATTATATAAATTTTATGAGTTACACAAGTGGAATATCCATGTAGAGTAATTTATTCATGAAAAATGATGGTAACTGTAAGGTGAAGAGCTTTAAGATATTTTACCCCCATAATATATAATATTATTTGAAAAATAATCCAAATGAGAATCTAGATATATTATTAAAATTAAAATATAAAATTTTTGGATATATTTTAGGACATTGGTAAGATATAAAAGATACAAATATTACTAATATGATTTCAAATTAACTTCTACATCTGTGAAATTTAGATTTCTTGGGTCTAGATGAAAGGGGATTGTATATCCTCTCTCTTGATCATATATTAATAATATTGGTGTATTAAATAATGTAACTCAATCCATATTTAACATAAAATCTTTCAAGTAAAAACATATCATTAAAATTCTCTGAGAATCATTAAATTATTGAAGGAGAAATTGGTGGAGAGGTTGGTGATGATGAACTACACACTCTTGTGGATAGAAAGTTCTTTAGGGGAAATTTTAGTTTTGAATGAAATATGTCATTGTCTAGTTTCTCATGTAGTAAGGTTTTACATATTGCCCTGAGGTTTTTGGGAATATTTTATGATGATAAGGGTAAACAAAAATATTTATAGAATACATAAATTAGATTCTATTCTACTATAGTATCCAAAACAAAGAGTTCATTGGAAATGAAATTTTATATAAATATATTTATTAGATATGAATAAAATGATACAACTGACTATATCGGTGTAGAATAAATAAAATTAAAATATAACAAATAAAATTTATTACTAGTAACTGTTGAGAGGATACAACTTGAACTGGAAAAAATTAATGAAAATTACGGAATAAATGATAACAATGTGGAAGTTTATAGGGTCTCTAATAGGTTGATATTTGAAATCAATAAAAATAAAAATTATTAATGGAATTATAAAACAATCATCTTAATATGTGCAAAATCATGAAGAATATATTGATATTATATATAGAGGGTTTGATATTCAGTTTCCTTCAAAGTTTAAATCAAAATTATTCACGTGTTTGACGTTTAAAATTGAGGAATTGGATATGGTTATCAATTATATTAATATAATACCGTGTTGGGGTGCTAAGAAGTTTAATTCCATTGAATAATACATTTTTCATTGTGAAAAAAATTAAATCATCATGGAAATATGGTGATTTATATAATAATTAAATATAAGGATGTTCATAAAAATAAAATTGATAGAAAAGTCCAACTGAGACTCTAATAATTTCACTAACCTTTTTAATGAATAGACACCCATATTAGAGAATAATAGTGGAATCCTTTATTCTATAAAGACGAAAAACAAAATGATAGTAACACATTTGAAAAATATAATGAACAATATAGGTAAAACTAATTACAAACATGATTCACTATATCTTTGATTGATTATCACTCCATGAAAATGAAATTAGTGTGATGATAACTATCCATGACTCCCATATACTCTATCAACAACTACTGTGATATATTGATTTTGGGATATGTATTTGAATGAATGAGGGATGATTTTTCAAATAATAAAGTGTCAACACTTTTGTTTCCATGGTCACACTATATCATGATATGAGTATAAAATTAGATATTTGACCTGTGAAGCTCCAAGTAGTCAGAAAAGGATAAAGATGTAATATCCTTCATCAAATAGATGTAATATCCTTCATCAAATAGGTGAAATAATTTCTATAGGTATTTTTCTCTATTTTTATTACATTTTGTATACTGTTGTTTATTATATACAAAGGGGGACTAGAAAATGTAACTATAAAGATAATAATAAATGAATATAGGTCAATAAAGATAAGTCCTTTTGAAAAATATGGGGACTCTTTTAGATGAATAAGTTCAGAATAATTTTATTAATCATATTGTGGCTAATTTGGAAAGGACATTGCATGCATTTACTTGACCAATAATAACATGGAAAGAAATGAGGTATATTGAGATTGAAAATAATACTGAAACTTCTCTCAATATCATCTATATTAATGTTATTGGGTTTTCATCACACATGTTATGAAATGTTAATATATTCAAAAAATATAAAATTTATATCTGATGGAACCCATCGATTTGAAATCATTAATTCTTTGAAGATCAAGGAGTATGAAACATAAAATTTGTTAGGTAGTGGGATAATTGAGACAAGATTACTCCATATACCTGGATAATAGCACAAATTTTATGTGTGAATAAATCTTATTACAAGGGTATGGGGTTATATTTTATTCAGAATGGGTGTTTTATAAAAGGAAATTTTAGAAACTTCATAATCAGATGAAATATAACTACAGATAATCTATACAAGATATATTGTCCGAAAAATAAATATCCTAAAATATTGGATGATGAAAAAAACATGTGGCATCAAATGTTAGGACCCATTCATCAAGATATTATATAAAACATATCTGTGATAAGAGACTGGTTGAAATACCATGTGTGAAGATTGATAGTGAAAATACTCGTTATGCTTTTGATGTAGAAAATGGTGTGGAAATCATTTCATTCAAAGAACAAGAGTGAACATGATATGGTTGATCTAGTCCCCAAATGAATATTTTCTAAGATGAATATACCTTTAACATATAGTTATTGATGTTTAATTTTTTTCAATGATGAATTTGGTATAATGTATTGTTATATGTTTATGAAAAATAGATATATATGTTGTGGGTTACATAAATAGGTATCTATGAATAGTTTAATATTATATTGGGTTCCCAATTATGATATTTTTTATTAAGAATGGAATAGAGTATACAATTACTATCTTTGAGATCTATATTGTGAACCACGGTATACAACCTAAAGTTTTATCTATGATAACAATATAAATGAATATATATATATTGAATAAATAAATCAAGTGATGATAAATTTATTAAATAAATTACTCATTAAAGGGGAATTTATCACCACTATTGGAATTATGTACTATATGATTTAGTGTACCCTCATATTTAGGCATTTTCAATCCCTTGTTATAATATGACCCCATATGAATTATGTTGTATAATAAATCCTTCATTAAAAACACATTTGTCTTTGGACATTGTGAAATACTTATAACAATCTAATAAATAAGTTAATGTATGGGGATGATTGTAAAAACTATAGATTTTAATATAACATTAGGATTAATAGAGTATATGATAAGAAACACTGAGATTAACTAACCTGGGAAAAAATATAATTTAAATATAACCATCATAACAAAGATGTTATAATTTTTGGGTGTGATTATAACGAACTAATTTTGGAAAATTATATTGTTTTCAGATGTATAAATAAAATTATTGGTTATTAAGTTTTAAGAACAAATATAAAAATCATTTGAAGTTATAATAAATATTTTTCTGATAAAATATTTCAATGAACACCATTAGTTTTTATCCTAACAAATTAAATTAATCACTATTGGTAAATTATTTTAGTGAATTTTATATATTATATAGTTAATCAATTTTTTTATCATTTATATAATATTTTTTATAATCATGTCATAAGAATAAATCCATATTTATGAATAATTTTGATTCTAAAAATCGGATTCAACATGGTTTCAAATAGTGTTCACAAATACTAATTTTTAGCATTTATTGAATTGAAATAGTTCAATATTGTTTAAAAATTATTTTCTATTAAAAATTATTCAATTATATGATAATTAACCCTAATTTATTTTATTGCAATCAATTTTATGTGGATTTTTGATATAAAAGTTTTTTAAACAAAAGAAAACATTTCATTCGACAATCGATTTATCAACACAATTATAAGATTATTTTATATTAAATACTTCCACATATGTGATAATATTTTTATTAAACAGATTCCGTATTTTTAATTTGAATACCTAGTATTATTAATCAAGAAAAATTTAAATTTTAGTCCTAATTAATAGTAAATAAATTGAAAATTAATTATGGTGTTCAATGATAAAATGGGGTTTTCAGGGGATTAACTGAAAATAATATGTGTAAAATTAACTCAAAAATGTAAAATTACACTTTTATGTCCATATATTGACCATATATCATCACAATATTGATTATAATTCTTTTTAAGTCTCTTGGAATGTGAAAAAATTGGGCATAATTTATTTGCATAAAAAATATCAGGTTTGTGTTCTCCCCAAATCATAAAAGTGTACCTTATACCCTATCCAATTAAAAAATAAAAATATTTTAATATAACACTGTCACATGACCTATAGTTCATAGTTTTATCATAAAAACATTCTTGGAAGGTTTTAGGTATAACCCTAAAGTATTTCATCAAATTAGATGTATAGTTCTTAAGCATGGGTCTTCATTATATTTATTCCTCTTGCCCCTATAATATTCTCCAAATATGACCTGATAATAACACTCTAACATTACATATAATGATATTTTATTATGTTAATTTCATATACTAAATCTTTTCATACTACCATCAAATTGGAAAAACCATCGATCGTGAGTATAGTGGACATCCACACCACGAACTGATGTAATTGTTTAAATGATTTTATATTTATCAAAATATAAGGACTAAAACATCCAAACAAAAACATATATGAAAAACAAAGCATTCATCACCCAAAATAGTTATTTTAATAAAGACTTGTTAATAATGACTGATTAAAAATTTATAAATAAATCACATATGGTATGACATATTCGTGTTTGGTTTTTAATATATGTATAATAAATATATATTTATCATATTACAGGTTTGGAAATGTGTTAAGGAAATTGGGCCTGAGGTAAGGATTTCCCATCTCCCATTTACATTAATGGGATATTTTCCCTATTAAAAACTTATTTATTTTTTGTGGTGTATACATTACTCATTTCATATGCTATATCATGAATATATTATCCTTAAGGTTGTTTAAAGCTTAATTTGAAGTTATATCTTTCATTGGGGTTATTATAAAAAACATAACAATGCAGTAAATGTTTTTTGCCTCACTTTTACATTCAAGATATATATGCCATTTTAACAATTTTTTTCTTTGGTGTTTTGCATAAAAAAAACATGGATATGTTATATAATTAATCACCTCATTTTTTTGGTATTTAGAGTAACATTTTATGTTATTACTTTCACAGATCTTATGATGGAAACATTACCAATGTGTGTAAGTGTTTGTATAAAAATCCCTTCATTATTTTGAATTGTTTATATTTATATATCTTTTTCTGAAATTATTGTATATTTCTATCTTAAACCAAAATTAATTTTATTATAATCTATTTAATCATGAAATGTTAATTTAATAGTACCATTTTTCTCTCTCTGGTAATAAAAATCATTGGGAAAACTTTTAAACAAAAATATTACATTCTTTCGTTCTTTGCTGAAAATGTTTTTTCCCATCATATCCCTATTTTGTAAAATTATTTTTAAAGATGTTTTTGACATTATCTAAATGAATCATTAAATAAAATTTTTCCTATATTATACTCCTGTGCAAAAAAATTTGAATTGAATCTTCTTTTTTTCTGAACGTTGTAATTTTCATCCTTTTTAAAATGTTGTGTAAATAGTTGTTTTTATCTTATACAACATGAATGAAATTACTCATCATCATGGAAACTGATTTATCTAAAACATGCATTATATATTTAAAAGTTTCTCTTTGATAAATATTTGTTTTAGTATTTTGGAAAATTTTAGTTTTTTAAAGTAATTTTTTAATTGAAAATTTTATTTTCCTCAAGTCGGTTTTAATGATATTTTTAGGGTATTTATATTCATCAATTATTGTCCCTAATTATAGTTATGATCTAATGAGGATATTTATTAATTATTCGATGATTATTATTTCATTTAATTGATTTTGATCTATTTGATAGTGTTTGTACTATTCTGATACCAATCTCTATAATGCTCTACAAGGTTTATGATATTGCTTATTGATTAGGGATAATATAAACATTTTGAAGGATTTTTTCCTACATTAATGTTTAAATTTATTATCTTTCACCCCTTAAATATGATAAATTTATTGGAAATTGTATTTAATGGTATGGTCCCACTAAATACCCTAATACATCCTTATGTCTAATGATATAAACTATCTTGGGTATTTTGCTGAGGCCTTACCCATTTATGTAAGATGTGTTTCAATGAGGCCTTCAGGGTATTGTTGTGATTTCATTTATTAGTAAATCACGTTATATGTGATTAGTTATTGATTTCCTTATGATTATATGATTATATATATTTAGAGATAATTTTGATGCTCACCAGATTACATATGTGGAATTATTTTTTAATCATTTACTGCCTCTATGTTATTCTTCATTCTCATGATATTGATTAAATAAATGTTTATTTGTTTTTTAACAATTCACTTTGATTATTAATTATGTATTTATGATATCCTCAATTGGAATCATAACCTTTATAATTATATTAAATCAATCATTTTTTAGGATTCCTTTCACAAGGATTCGAAGTAATGGATAATTATTAATATGCATGGATATGATAATGGGAAAAGTGGTGTTCTCAAAGAAAATATTATGGGGTATTTTTGTTTTCAAATGTTATTGGATACAAATAATTGAATATATTTTACCAAGAATAAAAAAATATTCATTCCATTGGAATGTGAACTCTTGTATCTAGTTTCAATATAATCAATTTACCTCCAGATATGGGATATTGAGATTTGGGTATTTGTAGTTTTTATTACAAAATTTTTAGTATAATCCTTGGGATCGAGATTTAGGAGAACAAAAATTCATAAATATATCCCTCTAAATGACTTTGAGGATTTTTATATGTATTAGATAATATGCTAATTTTTTGTTAAGTATATATTACATGGTTTTCCTATTAATTCATACACGTCTGGATACTATAACTGGGTGTAGTTTGAGAATAGTTGTAACTAGAGGTAATAACTCCAAAAATGGTGCAATGGACCTTCACTGTATTATCACCTAGTGCACGACAATTCTCCATTCCACACACCTAATTTTATATTTTTAGACAATATTCTTGGATTAATTCTCATTTCCATTATATATTATTATGAAGGATTTGAATATATGATGATCTTTAGTGCTCTATAATAAATATATTGTGTCATATATTGAAATTATGATGTCATGATTTAGAGGTAATATAACTGATTTTTGATAATTATGGTTAATGTTTCACAATCCACGATTTTTTGTCTAATTAAATTGCTATAATGAGAATGAATGATATTAAAATAGAATATGATGAAAAATTCAGTGATACTGAGGAACCAATTCAGTTAATTAATGATGTAAAAGATATTGGGAAGTTAACTAATCATTTATCTCAATATATTATCCAAAACTCATATCATCAACAACTCTTGGACACACCATATAAAAGATTCATGTATTCCACTTATATAACATGTCTGGGAGACCAGGGAAGAAACCAGAATCCATTTACATCACGTCAAAAATGAGGAAAGAGACACCCAAGAGAAGGTCTTTAAAGAATAGTGAAATGTTTTATGTGTGGAACATAAGTGAATAATGAAATTAATTTTTGAGAGAATATGAGGTTTTTAATATATTGATATATTTAATGGTCTTTTCTTAGATTTGGGGAACTGGATGGTTATCTGATTCAATTCCTTCTTTTAAAGGTTAAATCAATATATAATGATAGAATTATGATATAAAAAGTCATTAATGTTATAGAATGGAAGTATTTATATTTTTTATTAAATAATTATTCTCTTGAATTATTTTTTATCAATGGTTTTTGGGTTATAATAACCATAAAAAAAATATTTATTGTGTTAATTTTTGGAAGTATATATCTCATCATCCTAAATTATGTTAATATTTATGGATTCCATAATGGGATTGTGAGGTTTAGTTTGATAAAAATGTTAATTTCATTGACAACCATTTTTATTTAATTATGAGATGGTATGTTAAATGATTGAGGACATCTAGGGAGACATTTGCTCTAATAGATCCATTGGGATTTGTTTGTGTTTCAGTAAAACATGTAAGTAGTTAGATATACCATATTCACCAATTATTTCATTTCTATGGTGTATATACATCACCATTGATATGTTATATCATGCATGTATTTTCTTTAATTGTATTTAATGTTTTATTTTTTTTCATGGGGTTAATGATTCAAATGTTGCAAAAGAAGTAAGGGTTTATCATCTCACTTTTACTTCTATAAGAAATATGTCATTTTCCCCACTTTTTTTGTGGTGTATATACCACCAATTTAAAATCTAATACCAACAATCTCATTGTATAATGGGTATTTAAATATTTATTTTACATTATTTCTTTCATGGTTATTACAATTGAAATGTTACCAAAATTGTAAGAGTTTATTTTACAATCTCATCATTATTCTAGAATGTTTATGATTTCATCTCCTATAGACGTATTATTTCATCTATATATCATAAAACAAATTTATTTTTATTATTATCTGGTTATTAAATATATTTTAATGTAATAATTCCATTTTAATGTCTTTGGAACATGAAATTACTGATAAAATGTTTATAATAAAATTTAATATAATTTCTATCTTATGTCGAAACAATTTTCCATCCATAACCATGATTCCTTAAAAAAATCACAAATGTTTTTAAAATTATACAAATAATTTTAACTATTTTATTATTTTTAAAATTGGTTTTAAAGGAATTTTTTTATTTTATGAATGATTTAATTTATAAGAATTTTAAAACAATGTAAAAAAACAATTAAATTATACTAAATGAATGTAATTTTCCACAACCATAACAACATAGTTTTTTAAGAATTATTTAAATTTTTATAATGTTAATTTTTTAGAATGTTTTCCCCATATAATATGAAAAAAAATTAGTTTTTAATAGAAATAAAATAGGTGTTTTCCTAAAAAATGTAAAAATGTCTTGTTTATGGTCTTTCTATTAATCAATGACAAAAACAATTATTTAACTTTTGATTTATTACGATATGTTTTTATAATACCATCCTTATTATTTTTTAATGTGGTTTGTGTTCATTTTGACTTGGGATTTTCTATTCTAATAACATTCCCTATATTTGTTCTAATTATTTATGATTATTTATTTATTGGGGAATGTATTTACATTATTCTTCAAATTATTCAATTTGAAGGATTATAATTATTATGATTCACCCCTACTATATAATTAATGAATTTATCATTATATGTGATAGTTAGGGGCTACTATAGTCACATGATGCATCAATATGTCCCCTGGGAAAAACTAGCTTATGTATTTGGTTGATGCCTTACCCATTTATGGAATTTTTCTTGTATCTATAAATTGTTGGTTTTTTATGAGGATCTTTATTTTTTATTCAACAATTATGTGATTAATTTTTGGGTTCCATGTGTTTATTTGATGAGCAATTATTTCCATGGATATGTTTCAATCTCAGGTGATTATTTATGTCAAATTATATAACAATCATTTATTCCTTCCATATTATTATTCATGATAAATTTTTTGATTGAATAGAGTGTGTTTTAGTTATTTATTATACTATATTTAGTATGCCTTATGTATTAATGATAGCTTCTGCAGTATGAAAACCATCATAGACCATCTATGTAACAACATAATATTTTTTGAAATTATTATTATTTTAAATGACTTTAATCTTTTAAATGTTTTTTAAACACAAAATTTAGTATATAATGTCTTCTATTCCATACTAATCTCATCTTGAATTACAAAAAACATTGAGAATAATAAAATTGGCTTATTGTTAAAATATTGTTATTTAATATATTAGTTATCAACTATCTATTCGAATGGAGGTTATTAAAAAGATTAACTAAATTATGAAAATATGATTTAGAAATGTAAATAAAATTAATTTATTGGTAACCACTTATATAAAAATGATAATAAAGGACATCTTTTTCTGATAAAATAGTGTTATGAGAACAAATATGTTTCACCATAAAAATTTAATAAACCCACTTTTGGTGAGTTATATTAATGATAATTATATATTATATATTATCAATCAAATAATTAACATTCATCATATTTGGTTTCTAGATATGATATAATAATAAATCCATATTTATGGAAAAAATTGTATTTTTCTAAACAAATATATTTCTCTCAAATATCTGTGAAAATATTTTAATGATTATTTTCTAAAATTTTAGAAAATTAATTTCATAAAATAAAAAATATATTCCAAATTAGAATATCAAAATTATTGTAGAATTATTTTATTTTATTATTGTAAAAAAGTTTTAATTGTTTTGATGCGTAGTAAAAAATAATAATTTTAAATTGAAATATACCTTTGAAATTAATTTATTTATAAAGTTAAATATTTTATTAAATTTTCATTAAAGTAAATTTTTTTATATTTTAAATCAATTGGTCCAATTTTAATAATTTTAAAATTTTATATAATAAAATTCTATACTTTTGACCATTTTATCATTAAATCCCCACATTCTCATCACATATACAAGATTAATTTTATACTAAACATTTCCACATATATATAATGGTTTTCTAAAAATAGATTCTATAATTTGAATCAGCATAAGTTATTTTTTCAACTAATTTCAACATAATTTTTGACCCAAATAATTTGAAAAAATAGTTAAAATTAAATATTATGATTGAGGTTAAAATGAGGGTTTCCATATTACATGAGATGGTATTAAAATAATTTTACGCATATATGATTTATATTCAAAAAAATTGGTTAATTTTGTAGGAAAATTAATTCTAAATTATCTAATAAAGTTCATTTTAATTTTCTCCTAAAAGGAAAAATTTTCATGGTAAATAAAAAGGTACAAGATCACATTGTAAAACACTAAAAGAGAAATATTGAGTAATCATAAATAATTATTAATACTTGGGAAACATATCTTATATTGTATCATGGAATTGTTTCCGGAACACATAATATATCTATTCCATTATTTATAGTTGTTTTTGGAACATGATGTATGATTGACCTCCCAATAGTGAATACATTTGGATATTTACAAAAATTAAAGCCCTCCTCAATTGTAAAAGGTGCACTCACTCCCTACTACTACTCGCATCTATCAAGATCTACGGTTTGAAAAAACCTTTCCCAAATAACATTATAAATTCCCTCATCTCATTTTAGAGGAATTATTTTTGATATTAATCGAACCAAGGATTTGTTTTGGTGAAAACCAATGTAGGATACCTAAAAAATATGTAATGTTTTTCAATGAGTGTTGTTATGTCGTTTCTTCCCCCATCTCTTTATATTTTTATTATACCATGATGCTATAGTTTCCTAAGTATCTTACTTATAATTATATGTGTATATAGAAATGAACTTCAACCCTCTCGACATCCATAAATAAGAAAAAATAATCATTTATGTGTATGGTGGACTACTAACTCATAAAAAGATGTCATTTTCTATTCCATTTCCACCAATAACAGTTGGACATGATTATTGAATCATTGTTTATTGTAATTATAAATTCCCCAAAATGAATGGAAACATTAATTAAAATAAAATATAATTACAGGAGTATGAATTTTGAATTTCGAAAAATAATCATTATGCTAGAATGAAAATATGTAGGAGGAAAATCATTGTGCCAATTCATATCACCAGCTGTCACCCCTTGCTTTCTATTCTACTATCTGAAAAAAAAATCTTCATGAAATGCATGTAAAGTTATGAAATTCATATATTAAAGAGATTATAAACAAATAATCAACATAGAAGTAAGTCTCCTGGATAAATAATTTTGTACATCTCTAATTGCCTACCCATAGTAGTCGAGTCACATTCTATCAAAACATTTTACCATCTATGCCTATGATCCAATTCAACAACAATAATTTTTTCCATTAATATCGTCATCTATAGATGTAGTGGTACCACAGGGTCCATAAACATATCCCAATGAATTGGTTGTTTCATATCAAAAGATAGAATCAAACCCTGCTTGCCCTGGATTAACTATCAAACCACCATCCATGATTCATATAATATAAATAAAAAATAGAACCAAAAAAGGTCTATAGTACCATAGGTAGGATTATAATTACCTATTGTATGAAATACCTTAATAATAACGAAAATATTGTAATTAAGTTTCAAGAAAACTAGACTGAGTGGAATTTTCCCCTTTAATAGAAATAATAATCTATGCAAGAGATTAACTGAGGTAGAACCACAAGCCTTTATGGATTTTCTTTCACTAGATATTGAAAAGAATAAGAAGTATTTACATGAAAGAAACTAGTATAAAATTATTAGGCTCTTGTGATATCATAAAATTAAAATAGGAAACCGTGCGATCATATATAAGATGACATTGTCGGAACTAAAACTAAACAGGTTAAGACAAGATATACCATAATTTATATATTGTGACATAGCTCACAAATAGATGATTCAGGTCAACCCAATGATTATTTCACAAAACAGACATTGATAAAATGTTGATTCTAACAAATTTTAATAAATTATCCATGTCTAACACTTAGTGAAGTAGTCTCCATACAAGAGTAAAACGAGATTGAAGAATCCAATGATTTCTAATATTATTAATCCATCTATTAATATCTTCTAGAATAGTCTTTCGATCAAAAAATCTGGAAGATAACATTCAATTGAGAGTGTGTTCCCATATAAGGATTTCATCCCCACAAATGAAGTTACAATTCAAAAAAATTTCATTAATCTCAACTATAATATTAACAAGAGGCATTTCATTTTATTCATTGATTAATGTTCTAGTGTCCAAAGACATGTCATGGAAGAATGCTTATCAAAGGAAGAGTATCTAGCCAATAATCCACTGAAAAATTAAGAGGGTAATGAGAGCTAATAATCCATTATGGGTCAATCATCATAGAGAAAAATGAAATCATAAAGGTAGACCAAATAGAGGCTCCCATATAATTGGTATTTACATCATTATGATTTTTAAGAAATAATTCTCTTTAAAAAATAAATACCATCAATATTCCAATAGACAAGTCACCATATAATTTTTTCTTCTATAGAATTATTTAAGTTTTTGATATTATTAATTTCCATCCCCCCACAGTCAATTAGTGGCTGAAATATTCTCCATGGGAATATATTAGTTTCTTTTAGAATAAATCCACTCACAAAAAATCATAAAATAAGTGTTGCTACTTTTAAATAGGGAATCTTGAAATTTATAAACAACAAAATAATAATCAAATTTTGACATAATTCTATTCTTGAAAAAGTTATTGTTACCATCCATCGATAAAAAATTACTTTTCCATAGGGATACATTGTTTAAAATTTGAATTACAATATATGATAAATAAATAGTATGAGGTTTTTCCCAAAACATGGGATAACCAAGATAAGTAAAGGGTAAATTTAATTTTATATTCTCTACATTTGTAGTATTTTTAACCACTCTAGATGTAGATATTTTATTATAAATGTAAATAAATTATTTATGCCAACTAATTTTCAACCTTGATACTTTCTCATATTCGATTAGAGTTTTTTTTAAGATCTTGATGTTTCATTAATCCTTATGAGTGAAAAGGATGACTTAATTAGTATAAAAATGATAGAGGTAATCTATACCTCTACCAAATCAGATGGGAGTGACCTTAATATTCTAAACCATTCTATGAAAAAGGTTTCGTTAATAGTCGTCAGAAATGTATAAGATGATAGTTGAAAGGGGATCCCCATGTCTGATTCTTATTGAGCAAGATGAATATCCTTTAGAAGATCCATTAATTAAAAACGAAATGTGATCATTTCTCAGTAGTAAATTCAATAAATGAAAATATATTTCATTAAAAATCATATTCAAATCATCATAGATGAAATCCCAATCAATATATTGAATGGATTTTTTGACATCTAATTTGATAGCAATGTTATATCATATAGTGGTTTACCAAAGTTGGCTCACACATTCAAATTTTTTGCATGGTATTAAATATGATAATTATAAATTTACATGAAGACACAATCCTATTGGTGATTCATGCAAGCCTATGAGATATAATCTTTACTATAATTTTATAAGTTTTGGTAACAAGATAAAAAATCCGTAAAAGGTGTATCTCATTACAATCCAAATATTTAGGGATATGGGGTGGGAATTGATAATTTATTACTTGATTAGTCATACCACCATTGAAAAAATTATTAAATATTACACAGATATCAATAATTATAACATCCCTAAATGTTTGGAAGAAATAATTCCTAAAACCTTCCAGCCTTGGAGACATTCCTAAATTCTGTCTAAAAATAGACTCTTTAATCCCAAATGTAGTGGAATGTTATAGATATAATATTTTTTCTTCATTAGTTAAATTTTTCATAATAATACCTTCCAAATATTCATTGTAGGTATTAGAGGCGCCAAAAATCCTCATATAATATGAGACAACATGATTTGAATTGTCTTCATTCTTTTCAACGATATTTCCATTGTCACAAAGAAGGGATAACAGTTTGTTAATATTTCTAACTCTTTTACAAGATTTATTTTTTATTTATTCCACCACCCTTGAGACAACTTATATTGAAAGGTTCCTTCCACGTGTTTTCTTTAATATTGATTAATACATTCAGATCTTTTTTGACCTTATTTTATTGTTCAAGATGAGTAGAAAAATCATTAACAGTGTTCCTCTATTAAATAGAAATAATTAAAGAGTTAAGAGTTGTTATTTTTTCTCCATATGACTAAAAAAATAATGATATATAATTTTAGATTTTTCTTAATGTTATTGATCATTTAAAAAAAATTATGATCATTATATTTTATTTTTGAGTAATTTCATGCCTCGTTAACGAGAGTTATACAGTCTGGAGGAGTATTCCATGCATTATTATATCGAAAATGAATGGTAAGCCTAACAATTTTACATATATTATTTCCCAAAATGGGTGTTGATTTGAGTTTAATTTAGCAAGGTTGGAACATGATATAGATGAACAAACATTGAGAGATTCTTCATTGATAAAATCTCTATCTAAATATCTTGAAAACAACTGAATTGATGTCTTTCACTATATCGAGTATATTTTTACACTACAAGGGTTACTTTATAGAGTTTTAAATACTCAATAATGATTTAAATTATATATTTGAGGAGGAATTAATGACTTTTCCAAGAACCTCATTTGGATTTAGTATAGCAATAATATCCCCCATAGGAGTCCAAATATAGCTTATAATTATACTATTATCCAAAATGTCCTTCCAAATGTCTCTTCAATCATGATTTCAATTTTAGACATAAGTAATGGAGAAATATTGAATCATTCCATCATAGTGAAAATTTAATATAACCATCTTCTCAAAAGAGTTAATTGAAGATATTCCCTTCAAACCAAAAATATAAATACCCCAAAGCCTCTTAATTTTATTTCTAGATTTCTTAAATGGGTCCCTTACATTGATCCCTTCTCCAGTCTCATATAGTTTTGATTTGGATTGGTTTCACTAGTCTATCATTACATTTATTTAATCAATCAACATTTGTTTCTATCTATAAGCTCATTGGAAATCCATTGAAGGTGGATACAATGACATGGACTCTCTTGAGGGCTTCTATCACTAGAATATGTGTTGTTAATGATGTCTCTCCAGATATCCCCTCTCAAATAATGAACTAGAATGTTGATTATTGATTATTTTAGAAGTTGTTTATGAAATAAATCACGATTACAGTCATCTATTCCTTATTTGTGGGAATGATTCAAAAGATTGTGGCCATAATAA
Source organism: Viscum album (assembly GCA_963277665.1). Classification (NCBI taxonomy): domain Eukaryota; kingdom Viridiplantae; phylum Streptophyta; class Magnoliopsida; order Santalales; family Viscaceae; genus Viscum; species Viscum album. The sequence goes on along the minus strand of OY728147.1, from coordinate 1,479,467,895 downwards.
TACACATCATTAGGCCAAGAGATATAGTTTTGCTGAAAATTGTACGTTTAATACTAGAATAGATGGTTCTATTTTTAGCCAAATGGTTAATATTGGCCCATCGGGAATTTCTAATGAAGGGAAAAAGACTGATGTGAACAAATAAATTTTAGTTAATGAACAGGACACTAAAATTAAAAGAATGTTATTCTTTTTAATTTCATGATTTATTCCACAATTTCTATTATTTACCTTCCTACCTTGTATAATGGTCAAGGGAAACAACATTAATTACATGGCACATGGAATATAAAGCAAGGTGACCTCACAGATTATAATGATTCATTTCTATAGGATGATGATAAATCTAATAAAATTGAGGAAGCATATTTCAAATCACATGGTAGGAAAGGGAAAAATGATGGTGGATGTAGATTGATATATTGACCCAAATCCCAAGATAACTATTAATCATTGAGTCTATTTTAACATTGAAAAAAATGGTTACAAGATCTTAGGAAGCCTCTAAAAATGAAAATATTGATCTTTTTAAATAATTAAGATAACCTATTGAAACCTCTAGTATAGATGTGGAGGAATATAAAAAAATTACAATCCTTTAGAAAAATATTAATATTTGATAGGGGATTATGTAACCAATGATGTTAGTGTGTGTATGGATAAACAAGATGAAATTACACACCAAAAATACAATAATTTTGACATTTTTTCTAACATGTAACTTCCAATGATAAAATTTATGTTCATACTGATGGTTGATGAATTCAAGAAGAATCCTAGTTTTAACATTATAGATATACCATGAGAATGATTATTACCATATATTAGTTTTTCTTATTGGTGATACTAGGTTTTGATCTAGATGCACACTGTTGTTCTATTTCTCAGACCCATTTGAGTTTTTTTTGGGATGTTCTATCATTAACTGGTGCCTATTTTTTAAATAAATATTTGGATATGAGATCTGGAGTATGATTGAACCAAATTGGGTTCTCAGATCTGAGTCATAAAGTTGGGTGTTTTTTGGTGCTGGAGATAGATCCTACTAGTTTCGGTTTGATCTATTTCACCACTATTATTAATAGATCAATATGGATTTTTCAATTTCATGACTGTTCCTACTTCAGATATGAGTTTTAAAATGTTTGTGGTTAGATACTATATTGTAATTATTTTTAATGTCTGATAATCAATATATTCAACTTTAGGTTGCCTTCCTTATATTGGTTTTATTTCTATGTTGGAATATGGATATCCCTTTTCCCCCACACTTATGGGGGATGTTGTTCGATTCATGACAAGAACAACATGAAGTTGTGGCCTGTACGTTTTTGAGGATTTTTTAAGAAGATTTTTAGTCATAACTATGATATTATATAGTAAGTTTAATCTTTTACTAGTATGAATAAGCAACCTTGGCTGGAAAAGAACTCCAGTTGTTGACATTATTCCATACTTTTTTGAAAAGTTATGGTTTTGGATTTGTAAATTCATTATTAGTATGTAGGAAGTTGATGAATATCATTTATATGTTATGTTTATTCATTATTCTCTTGCTAAAGTTTGGTGGTGATAATCGCTTATCAAATAAATAATGCAGATGATCCCTTGAGGGTTGTTATATGATTAGTAATAAAATATTTATTTACCAAAACCTGATTTTATGAACGAGTGTTGATCATACTAGACAGAATTTTGAGTTCATGATTTTGGAGGGCACCCTTCAATATATTATTCATGTTGGATTGAATGTGAATCTTTATTTCTTATTTTTGATGGTGTAATATAATCAAACCTTGTGGGTTAAATTTAACATTCATTTTGTTTAATCTTTTTTGGGGGTTATGGATTTTGTAACCGACCCATATCTCATTTTATTTAATAATTTTCAATTCTATACATATTTTAACAATTAACCAATAACCTAATTTATCATGAAAAGAAAAAATTTCAGAAAAAATATTCATTACTTTCGGGAGACAGTGAAAATTATTTTTATGATTGATTTTTTTAACAGGATGAGTTTAAATCCCCCTTAACTAGAATTCAAACATGATATTCTCTTTATAAAAAATGGTTAAGAGGTAACCCATTACAATAAACTTGGACGATTCCAATAAAACTAACCCAAAGGATAGAAAAAATGGTCAAAATGAGAAAATGACAAAAAAAAATGGAATATAAAAGTTTCACCCCCCCCCACCCCCGAAAGAAAATGTAAGAATGAAATTGGTCAAAAGGAAATGATGAACCCCTCCTCCCCAGACAAGTGGTTGTACCATTGTCACGACCCGTCCTCGGGGCCTGTGTCGTGACTACCCCAAGCCTGCCTTCCATAGGCCAGGGGCTCGCGACTAGCACCAATGGCGTAAAATCCCGATAACTGGGAAGGAATTTCCTTTATAAAAGAAAACAAGAACCACAGAGTACAAGAGGAAGAAAAACACTAAGTACAAAAGGAAGGCTGAAAGTAAATGGGCCAGAATACAAACCCAAAAGAAAGTACGACTAAAACTGAACAAGGTACAACAGCAAAAAGTCAGACAGCTGGAAGAAGGAAGCAGCTCTTGGGTCGTCCTCCTCGGATCCTACCTGAAGGGTAGGTACAGATAGCGCAGCTCCTGGTCATCCACCACGGATCCTACCTGAAGGGTGGCTACAGATAGCCTCCTCTATCCTCTCGTCTGTCAACCTCCTCTGTGAGTCGTCACGTCGTGTAGTCCACCTCCGGGTACTGACTCATCCTCGAACACTCGGCCTCCGTCAGCACTGCCTGTCATCTGCAACCAACACAACGAGGTGCGGGCATAGCCCGTGCAGGGGTGAGTATAACGATACTCATTAGGGACCCCGAGACCCTCAAGGTCTCACTAAACCAACAAGGATAACCACAAGAAGATCTCAACAGATAACCTCTACTTAGATATATGCCCATACATATACCTAAGTTATCAAGTAACCCATCTCAATCATGAGGAAACACAAGGATTGTGAAATCAACGGATAACCACTACCCAGGTATATGCCCATACATATACCTAAGTTATCAAGTGACCCATCTCAATCATGAAGAAACACAAAGGTCAAAAGTCTCAGATCAAACCAGGATTTTCATTATCGAAACTGTAACTGCTGAAGAGCTCTGTCTCTGGAGTGTACAGTGGTCCTGTCACGACTCCAAGGTACTTCTCACTAACCTAAGACTACTGAGGTACTCCTCCTGTCGAGTACCGCGGGCCTGCCACCTCACACAGTAGTGCTTCCCACCGGGGTCTGCCACTCAAACACAGTAGTGCTCCCCTCTCATAGCCTACAGAGCTACTCCTCCTGTCGAGTACCGCGGGTCTGCCACCACACATATTAGTGCTCCTCCGCTGTGGGTCTGCCACCTCACAAAGTAGTGCTCCCCACTGGGCTATGTAAGTCACTCCGAATCGAATCGGACAAGCAGTCTTCAGGTCTCTGCTGGCTACACGGTCTCCGTACTCCATACGCTCGTCTCTGGGAGGGTCCGCTCCACGAGCTAAAAGTTGATACTACAAGTATCTCAAAGTCCCACGAAGAAGTATCTCAAAGGACCACCTCATCATAGGGGTCTCAACACAACAGTCGGCGCGTCAATCGGACGCCCGGTCTGCGAGTTATTAGACTTTTCATCCCCGGGGCCCGGTTGGTTTCGTGTGAGAACCAGTCTGGTCGTAACTCAATTATACCCCGAACACTCATAGGGTATACTCATAGGGATCGTTTCTCAACGGGATCAACAACGCCGTGGACGGTTCATCAAACGGACGTCCGGTCAGAAAGATATCAACTTTTCCGTTCCAGGGGCCCGATTGGATTTTGGGTACAATCCAACCCGACCATATCTCAGCTGCATCCAAAACTCAGGTGAAGTATGCCAAAAGTTCCGTCTCAATAAGAGGAAAACAATGAGACAGACGGTGCGTCAAACGGACGCTCGGTCTGTGAGTTATTGGCATTTCCGTTCTAGGGGCCCGGTTGGATTTCGGGTACAATCCAACCCGACCGCACTCCGACGGAATCCAAACCTCGAGCGGAGTAACCCAAAATAACCGTCTCACTTAGAGGAAATCAACAAAGTCGATGGCACGTCATTCGGACGTCCGGAACTCAAGTTACGAGCGTTTCCGCTCCGAGGGCCCGGTTGGTTTCGTGTACGAACCAACCCGGCCGAACCCAAAGTTCTCCAAAACCTTGAGTGCGATATACCAAAACGACCGTCTCGATCCAAGGATCGCGTTGCCGCTGACGGCCAGTCGTTTGGAGATGTCGCGGGCGTCGCTTCCCTTTCCTTGCCTTGGTTGAAGAACGATGAAGAAGATGGCGTCGTCGTGCTTCAGTGGTGGAAGAGACGTTCTTCGTGTTCTTCGTCGTAGAGAAAGAAGGACTCGGGATTTCCTAATCTTTTTCTCCAAAGGCTCCCAATCAACTAAACTCCAACCCAAATAAAATAAGTTCTAAACTTATTTTATTAACACAACAATGCATTTGAAATTCAATTGTTTGAATTTCAAAAACCTACATGTAACTCACCAAATTAATTACAACAAGTTGTCAAATATTAAAGAAGGTGAGTTAATGGGGAGTTGGAATATGAGGGGTTAGGAGGGGTTAAGAAAGTGAGGGGTTAAGAGGGTTAAGGAGTTTAAGGAATTTGAAAAGGTGGGGGGTTCGTGTGGGCCCCACACTTTCAAATATCCACACATGGGAAGTTGGATGGTTGTGGGCCCACCACCAACTTCCCATGGGAGAAGTTAACCACACAACATGAAATAAAATTGATTCAACAATTTTATTCACTTTATTTAATTAATCCCCAAAAATTAACTTCTTCTCCCGCACAAACGCAACTACGATAAAGGTTCCCTTAAGTGATTACCAGCGTTGTGAGTTCATCGGTGCCATCGTATTTCAATTCTGGGCACCGGTTCAAAAGTTAGAAAAACCCACTCGCTCGTTCACTGAACGTACCCGAGCCAAACTTCGGAAATTAATTCCGGGCACACCGGGCCTAAGAATCAGGCTCCGTCCGAAACTGCGTTCTTGTAAAATTCCAAAGAAAAATAATAATAAAAAATTCCTTGAAATTTCCGGGTCTTTACATTACTCCCACCACAAGGCTTTACGTCCCCGTAAAGCTTCACAACAAACATAGGGAAACAAAGGCGGTACTGATCACGCATCTGAGCCTTCCGCTCCCATGTGCTCACCTAGAGGTTCCCGTGCTGCCAAAGAAATTGCACAAGAGGAATCGACCATCCTCCAAGGATCCGCTCCTATCGATCCTCAATCCCCACAGGAACCTCCGTGAAAGACACCCCATCGCCATCGTCCATATCCTCATGGTCGATGATATGCAGAGGGTCGAGCATGTATCTCCTCAATTGAGATACGTGGAAAACGTCGTGCACCTAGTGCAACTGAAGTGGATGGGTCAAGCAGTAAACCACCCCGCCTACCCAGCTGAGGACCTAGAAAGGTCCGTTGAACCTCATAGATAACTTGCCTCTCTGTCCACATCTCCGTAAACCTCGTCAAGGTGAGACTCGTATAAGGACGTGATGGTCATCCTCGAACTCTAGAGGCCTCCAAGTCCTGTCAGCATAAGGCTTCTGTCGGCCCTGTGTCGTCCTCATCTGCTCTTGGATGACCTGGACCTTCTCTAGTCTCACAAGAGCTGCTATGATGTCTTCCTTGCCGATAAGAGAAATCCGGTCTCATCCCCTGGATGAACCACATTCGTTGCCTAATACAGTCAATCCTGACATGAATGATGCATTCATGCCATGGATGACGTCGTAAGGCCTCGACGTAATTACCAAGAGATACAACTGTCACTCTCACCTCCAAGGGTCGAGTCACACTGTCGGCATCAGTGTGTGGTCACTAGGTCTCCTTCAGTAGAAACCTCGAAAGAGAGGGTCAAGTCAACAGTCTTAACCCGGACCACTCAGTAACAACCAAACAAAAGGACATGAAAGCAAACAAAGATAAGTGCCTTTTTATTATTGCAGCTTATAGTACAAGACACAAACCAACTACAAACAAACATCAACAAAACCAGAAGCAATAGGATCAATAGCCTCCAGGTTAGAAGCTAGTCCTGCTCCTGTCCATCTGATTTCGGAGCTCCATGACCATAGGCCTCAGCTGCCTGAAGCTGATCTCTCCCATGTCCTCCTGCCCCCTGCGGTCTGCCCTGATCGAACCTCTGCCTCTGCCTTAGAGGTTCTTCATTTAACTTTTGGTCATCTTCCTGGCGGGTCAGACAGTCACGTGCTATGTGACCAATTCTTCCACAGGAGTAACACTTCATGGCAGGTCTGGCTCTATCACATCCCTTGGTGCCTCGCACTACCGACCCTGAGTCACGTGGTCGACCACCTGTAGGTCTAGTCCTCCTTGACCCCTGCGTCATCTGTCTACTGCCCGCTACAGAAGACTCTGCCGCATGCCGGCTAGTGGTGGGTCCTGCTGCTGGAGGCTGCTCAGCAATGAAACTTTCCATTAAGAGGGCTCCCTCCAATACTCCTGTCTGCGTCGGAATGTTGTGCGATACAATCGAAGCTCTGATCTCCCCCCTGAGACCCTGCTTGAAGGTTCGGGCCCTGAAGAACGGGTCCCGTACCATATCTGTGGAGTAGCGCGAGAGGTCTGTGAACCTCGCTGAATACTGCGCCACTGACATGCTGCCATGCCGCAGCTGAAGTAGCTCCTGTATACGCACCGCTCGAAGGGTGGTTGGTACAAACTCTTCCCGGAACAGGCTCTCGAAGTCTGCCCATAGAAGTGTCGCCTTGTCATGCATCTGAAGCATCATGCTCCACCATCTGCCTGCTGCTGCCTGAAGAAGGCTGAGAGTAAGGATCACCATGAAATCTGCTGGTGTCCCCACTAGCCTGAAGACTCTCACCACAACCTCTAGCCAATCCTCAACCGCCTGCGGGTCCGTCCCTCCCTGAAACCTGGGTGGCCTCTGGCACTGGAACTCATGCAGTGCGCTCAAGCGACGTGCATCCTCTGCTGCTGGGGCTGGTGGCATCGGTGGCCCAACGGGTAGTAGTACCGCTGGTGCCTCTGGTGGTGCCTCAACTGGGATAGGGCCCTGTACTGAGGCCTCGTCGCTCGGCGGGCTGTCAGTACGCACCACTCTCGGGGCTCTAGCTGGTCGTCCACGGGGAGGCATCCTGAAAGAAACAACGTGATAGGGTGAAAAGATTATACCTGGTTAGCTGACCTAGTTTGAGCTGTTTTAAGGGAAAACCATAGAAAACACACACGAAATCAGTGTTTTCATGCACAAAGTCGGAAATCAGTTGTCAGGGTCCTGGTGTATGGATACGTCGGCCGCCCGCACCAACACTGGACTCCCTGAACTGAAGACCACACTTGGTACCCTTAACACTATTGCTTCACAGAAAGATACATCAGAGTTATAAGTTCTGCGGTAGAACCGAACTCCTCTGATACCAATTTTTCACGACCTGTCCTCAGGGCCCGTGTTGTGACTACCCCAAGCCCTCCTTCAATAGGCCATGGGCTGGAGACTAGCACCAAAGGTGTAAAATCCCGATAACTGGGAAGGCATTTCCTTTATAAAAGAAAACAAGCACTACAGAGTACAAGAGGAAGCAAAACACTATGTACAAAAGGAAAGCTGAAAGTAAATGGGCCAGAATGCAAACCCAAAAGAAAGTACGACTACAACTGAACAAGGTACAATAGAAAAAAGTCAAACAGCTGGAAGAAGGAAGCATCTCCTGGGTCATCCTCCTCGGATCCTACCTGAAGGGTAGGTACAGATAGCGCAGCTCCTGGTCATCCACCACGGATCCTACTTGAAGGGTAGCTACAGATAGCCTCCTCCATGCTCTCGTCCGTTCAAGGGGCCCGGTTGGATTTCTGGTACAATTAAACCCGGCCGTATCTCAACTGCATCCAAAACGCGGGTGAAGTATGCCAAAAGTTCCGTCTCAATAAGAGGAAAACAACGAGACAGACCGTGCGTCAAACGGACGCCCGGTCTTTGAGATATTGGCGTTTTCGTTCCAGGGGCCCGGTTGGATTTCGGGTACAATCCAACCCGACCGCACTCCGACGGAATCCAAACCTCGAGAGGAGTGAGCCAAAAGATCCGTCTCACATAGAGGAAATCAACAAAGTCGACTGCACGTCATTCGGACATCCAGAACTCAAGTTACGAGCGTTTCCGCCCCGAGGGCCCGGTTGGTTTCGTGTACAAACCAACCCGGCCGAACCCAAAGTTCTCTGAAACCTTAAGTGCGATATACCGAAACGACCGCCTCGATCCAAGGATCCCGTTGCAACTGACGGAGATTCGTTTGGAGTCCCGTAGCTAATATTATGGGCATTTGACCGAAAGGGGCCCGAAAATGGGGGTCTGGGCCCGGGGTGACCCGGCCCGACCCCCCCTGGGTCGGCGGAACCGGGTCGACCCGAACCGGGGCGACCCGATCCGGGTCCGACCCGGCTGGGCCCGGCCCGGCCCGGCCCGGCTTGGCCAGCGTGGCCTAGCCGAATCATGGGCGGGGTGCGCGGATCCCCCACCCTTCGCCGTTAATTGATGCCGGCGTTTCGCCGGCCACCCCTCTTCCGGCGGCGCGCCGCGGCCACCGGTCTCCGGCGCCGCCACCGCCCTCCGCGGACCACCGGACGTGCTCCGGTCGTCCGTTCCTTCTGCCGTCTTCGCCTATGGTCCCCCCGGGACCCCACCTTCACTGCGAAGGGATTCAAACGCCCAAACGGCCTGCTTCGTTGTCACCCGTCAATCCGCACGTCAAAAATGAAACGCGCCGTCTTCGTGGTTCTCCGGCGTGGCGTGCTGGCGCTGCGCCCCTTCTCTGTGGCCCAACTCCGTCCGTGGTTGTCTTCAGTTTCTCCGACGTAGCGCGACGGCGTCGCATCCTTGTTCTTTCTTTTCATGGCGCGGCGTGACGACGTTACGTAATACATGCCGTGTGATTCTCGCATGGTACGACGACACCACGTCATTCCGCTCCATCCACAAGAATCAAACATGAACATAGGAGGGGGGTTCAGCTGTGTTTGTGCGGTCCGACCCCCTCGCGTTATTTGATAAAAAAAGGTTTAAAACCATGAAGAGTCATCAAGTTGGAATTCCCGAACAAATATAAACAATTGAAACAAACCCCTACCTCGTAATTGTCGTTCGTTGACGATCTCGGAAAAAGGGCGGATATCGATTCCTCGATTGTCTTGTTCGTCACACACTCCCAAATCTCACGCTCATGCGTCGGAAAGGAAGAAGGGTACTCATCGTTGGTGGACGAGCGTTCGGAGGTGACGTCGTCGTTGATGACGTTCTTCGCAGGCGACGCCTTCTCCTTTGACGCGGATCAAGGTCGTTGGAGATGTCGCGGGTGTCGCTTCCCTTTCCTTGCCTCGGTTGAAGAACGATGAAGAAGATGGCGTCGTCGTGCTTCAGTGGCGGAAGAGATGTTCTTCGTGTTCTTCGTCGTAGAGAAAGAAGGACTCAAGATTTCCTATGTTTTTCTCCAAAGGCTCCCAATCAACTAAACTCCAACCTAAATAAAATAAGTTCTAAAATAATTTTATTAACACAAAAAAGAATTTTAAATTCAATTGTTTGAATTTCAAAAACCTACATGTAACTCACCAAATTAATTACAACATGTTGTCAAATATTAAAGAAGGTGAGTTAATGGGGAGTTTTAATGTGATGGGTTAAGAGGGGTTAGGAAAGTGAGGGGTTAAGAGGGTTAGGGAGTTTAAGGAATTTGAAAGGGTGGGGGGGTTCGTGTGGGCCCCACCCTTTCAAATATCCACACATGGGAAGTTGGATGGATTTGGGCCCACCACCAAATTCCCATCGGAGAAGTTAACCACACAACATGAAATAAAATTGATTCAACAATTTTATTCACTTTATTTAATTAATCCCCATAAATTAACTTCTTCTCCCGCACAAACACAACTATGTTAAAGGTTCTCTTAAGCGAATACCGGCATTGCGAGTTCATCGGTGCCATCGGATTTCAATTCCGGGCACCGGTTCAAAAGGTAGAAAAAACCGCTCGCTCGTTCACTGAACGTACCCGAGCCAAACTTCGAAAATTAATTCCAGGCACACCGGGCCTCGGAATCAGGCGCCGTCAGAAACTGCGTTTATGTAAAATTCCAAAGAAAATTAATAATAAAAAATTTTCCTTGAAACTTCCGGGTCTTTACAACCATACTTGCAGCACAATTATTAAAATCACTCCTACTATATACATAAAAATGTGGAGGGAGAACATGATAATAGATGCTAGCACATCGTTCTCTCTTTTGAGCCGCCCAACAAACAATGCTAGTGAAGATGTCATGGAAATTCATCTAGATAAAACACAACTCAAGATCAATGATACTTCACAAAATCAAAACAAGGCACCCATCCATCCAAGAATGAAAGATAGTTGTATGATGGTGTCAATACACCCATCCAAATTTCGAGGATTCCCACCCAATAGTGACATAAAAAGTAGAATTATATCCAAATGAGATGAAGTATAATTCCATACCCTTTGAGAACATCTAAAATCCATCAACCAACTTATACAGACAAACATGAAAAGAAATAAATCCACAAAAACCATACCTCACATGAATAAAATCAAACCACTTCGACATTCATCAACCAATGAAAAATTGACAAACTAGAATTTTTCACGAATCCAATTATAGAGGCTCTTAGAAGACCACCAGTGCATTTGGTAAGAAATAAAATGATTATGTCAGCACCACAAGAAAGATCCAATCCTCCATCAGGAAACAATATTCATCGCTCAAGGAAGTCATCAGACAATCAACCCACGATGACTGACCACCTTCTGAAACTGATTACTACCACACCACTTACTCGATGTTTGATGTGTCCAGAGATGCTTGGATAGGGAACGATCAGGGAAGGGGATTCTTGGAAAATCCAGAATAGAAGTCCAATCCTCTACACCACCAGTAATTTTAGAGGATGAATCCGCATCCTAAATCCATTGAACCACACAATATGACTATGATCTTGGTGGATCTATGAGTATGGATGAACAAGACCACCAAACCATTTATAACATCAATAAAGATGTGATAAATGGGCCATAAAGAGCCAAACTGTTTAAGGTTATTGGTGGAGAAGTCATGGATACTGAAGGAAGACAAGGAAGAATCATGAGACAGGATTCAAGATGTAAAATTTGTAGAACCCTAGGAGAAGTTCCTCATATCGGCATGAAGAAACATGAAGGGAAAACCCTAGTTGAAGAAGAAACCCTCATGGGTTTTCCATGTGATAAAGGTTCCATCCACTAATTTATTAATACTAATAAAAATGTGAAGAGATTTAACAATTTTAGTATTGGAGATTAACCATCAATTTAAAAATAAAATCATTATATAATATAGGGTTTGGTGGAAAGAGAACCATTTTATTCCAACCATGATTTTTATTCAGGTTGATTTCTAAATAAAAAAGGATTTATTGACATGATTTTTGACATTATCTGAATATTTAGGGAGTGGGTTTACAGATATTAAGCAATCAAAAAAAATTATTTTGTGGATTGAATGATATCCAATTTAATTAATACAAGATCAATATTAGATAGCTGTAACTTCTTATTAGGACGGTATTCATGATCGATCAAAATTGATGAGAACATTTTACCAATAATTTTGACATAGACATACGAATCAACATTATCCATTACATTTTTATTAGGACTAATAAGATAATTTTTCATAGAGGGAGTTATGGATCTGTCAGAATGAGGGAAGGTATATAGACAAGAGATATATGAAAAGCTACCAGATGTATTTTTAGGCGGAACATTGATTGATATTAAATACAGTTAAACCTTCCATAAAATCATGAATATCAAATGGGTAATAATTTTCATGAAGGTGAGTGGAAGGTGAATCAATTTCACCAAAAACAAAATATTAATGATCATATTTCTCTGACATAAAAATTTTCACAACATTAATATAAATTTAAATTAAATCATTCTAATTTGGGATGTATGAAGATTTATATTTTTACTGGAGGGACAAAAATAGTAATCATTTTTTTCTCATATACAGTAGATTCCTAATTTTTCCCTTCAACATTTTCACATAAAAAAACATTTGTTTTATTTTTAACACATTTTACTACTTCAGTTTTATTTAGAGACTCATTTCTATCCATGAAAATATCCCTATCATTATTTCACCTACTGAATTAATTACATTCATATGGGATCATATGCGATAGAAATTGGCCTATATTTTCATTCAGTGTCCCAATAATTAGAAATAGTGTGTCTTATAATCTTACAGAAATCAAAGAATGGAGGAAAAACGCATATAAAATGTTAATGATTATATTTAGGTCATTGTAATTAATATAGATAACAAATGGAGGTTTAAAATGTATACCAACATTGAAAGGGATCCTACAATAAATACTCACTTCACCATTCATCATGCGATGATCAATTTTCAAAGGAATTCCAATACAAGAAGTAAGATCATTCATAGTTTTAGGATGCAAGAAACCATAATTGAACCATTAAAATCTATCCCAAATATACATTGTTTAATTATTTTGAGTTAAGGGATTGAAATTAATATTTCAATTAGAAATTCAATTATTAACAAGACTAGATATTACATATTTGCACTTACCAACATATTCAATATCCTTTTTTTCAATATGATGTGGAAGAAACATCAACCGACTAGAATTATCTTCTAGTCTCCACCAACAATTAGATATCAAGGATATAAAATCATTATCATACCTACAGTTATACCCATTATAATGCATGATATCTCTAAGTATGGTGAATTTTCTTAAATTATTCCTTAGTTTTAATTCTTTTGAATCATCCACAAATGAAAAAACCCACCACTTATCTTCTAGAACAAATAAGTCATTGGAATCCCGTAAGAATCATCATTAGATCCACAAATATATTCCAAAAAGAGATTCCAACACTCTTCATTATTGTTAAATCCCATTAAATATTTAGATTTTCACATAGAAACATCGTCTAGATATATGATTCATGTTTTTGGAAATTGAATGATCACTCTCAATATAGGTTAAAATAATCCATCAACCACGGATTTCAAGTGAAGGTAATTAATTTTTACTTCTCGAATGAAAAATTACAGATTATTAATAGTTATTCTTCTCTATGAGCGCAAGATCCATCATCATCCACATTCCATAATGACTGATTTATTTTTTATATATTTTATTGTAAATATTGTAACTCTTTTTGAATTAGTACATCACACATAACTTCATTATTTACTTTTTCTGTGAATCTGATAATGTTTCTCATGTTTATGGTGGACTATCAACTTACAAAGAGATGTGATGGTTCACGCTATATGTGGAAGTTATTATGGATTGGATTAATTGAAATATTATATATATATGGAAAAAAATTATTTTATCGTAATATATCACTTACCTTTATTTCATTTAATCTAAAAAATAGAAATCGTGTTCATGCGTACGTATGGCTTACCGTCTCTATGAGAAGTGTATTTCATTTTCCATCACTAATTTTATGAACTATTTAAAATATATATATAATTAATTTGTATGATATTAATATTATGTATAACAGTATTTGTAAGATTAAATAGTCATCAATTTAATGGAACAAAATGAAAACATATACAAAAAAATTGGTTGTTGTTCGAAACATATAATTAATATTGATTTGTTAATAAATGGATAATAAAAGGCGATAAGAAAATAATATATATCTTAATATATATATTTATATATTCCATTATTATATTTATAATAATATTACATTATTATATAGTTGTTCTTATTGTTTACGGCCATATTTCATGACTTAAGGTAAGGGATTTGTAGTATCTCTTTAATTTATGGGAGATGTATGTAAAATCACAACTCAGTTATTTTGCATGGTGTTTATAATTCACCATTTATATTTTATATAATGAATCTCATACTTTTCATTACATTAAATTTTTCATTTTAAGTTAGATTTTGATGTGGATTGTGATTCAAAATATTACTAATGTGGTAATGGATTTCTATCATAGTTTTTATTTTTTAAGGGAATCCAATAATCCCCCATTTATTAAATTTATTTAGTGTATATACTTCCCATGAATGTATTGGTTGATTTATAACATTTCAATTATAGTGATGTACACATCAATGTAAGGGTACCTCTTTCATGGGGTTTACAATTCCATATATATGAATGTGGTGTGGGATTTTTGTCTCAGTTTTATTTCATTAATATGTACATTATGTTATGCACCTTAATTATGTCGTGAGGTGTATATACAATCCATTTGATAGGTAATATCTGAAAAATCATTATCGGGATTTTTAAGAATATTATTCTAATGATAAAATATTATTGATCCATATTTTAATTAACTGATCAAATTTTTTATCCTCTTTTCATTCATGTTATTTTGATATAATATTACCATTTTCCTACATAGTGGTAATTTAAAAATTTGAGAAAATATTATTTAAAAATTCAAATTTATTTGTTTCATTGGTCGAATGTATACGTTATTCAAAATCCATGATTTATAAAAATCATTTCAACTTTATTCATTATTATCCTATGATTTTGAAATGAAATTTTTATACATGTTTTACTTCGTAATAACTATTTTTAATAGAATTTCCTTATTTTTTCCAAAATAATGTTCATTTGAATTTTACCGAAAATGTGAAAGGAATATTTGTATTAATTTTTTTGACATGAATGAAACATCCCATATTAATAGATATTTTTTATTTGGGTATTCACATATACATTTTCATGTTTTTTTTAAAAATAAACTATTTAAAAAAAATATTTCTTAAATGTTTTCTTTCAAAAAGGAAAGGATATTTTTTTCAATATATGTTTTAAAAGACCGACCAAATTGTTTTTATCTATAATATATAATCTATTGATGTTACTTATTCCATACTAGGGGTTATATTACATGGATACCATTATTATTATTCCTCATATTCGTTTTTTTATAATGGAATCATTTTAATGAAACCAGTTTCTCTCACTTGAGTTATATGATGATAATGTTCTTATACATCCTACTTATTTTTCCCATGGGTTATATTATAATGAAATCATGAAATGATTATATAACCTATATCATTTCCAATGGTTATGATATAATAAAATTATGTTAAAACCCAATTAATTTCATGGATTATGATATGATGAATGTTTTAAGGTATTGTGGTACACATGTGTATGATTTTCATTCTAAGAGGGGTGGTTTGTATATCTACCACAATTGAATTGGGTAAATATGGATAAATCATGACTAAATATGTTATGCATGAACCTAAATACATGTTCAAAATGTTATTCATGATCCTTTTTACATGTTCACAATGTCATACGTGAACCTAATTGCACGTTAACAATGTTATGTGATAACTTTATTACATGTAAGTAATCTTCTTCGTGAACCTAATGAAATGTTTGGAATGAGGTGTGTGAACCTGATTATAGGTTCCCAGTGTTGTGTGTGGACTTATCCTTCATGCACATAATGTTATGCGTGGACCTATTTTCATGTCCATTAATTTTGGTGAGGTCCTTATATCACATCCCCATCTTAATGAGTGAACCTGTTTCTATTTACACAAATTCACAATGGTATATGGTGATGTTTATTCTGAAAATTAATATCTTTTTCAAATATTATGCTTTTATACCTCAGGTTATTTGATTAAATTATGATTCATGTCTTATGAACTTCTAATCATTATATCTTGACTCAAGTTCAAGATCATTATTTTCCATGGTATGGTATTCAAATGTTATGAATAGGCTCTAATACCCTTATTTTCAAGTAATTATTATTTATATCCTTTTTAACCTTTTTTAATATCTTACATCACCCTTTAATATATTTCTATTGATAGGGCTATGAAGAAATGTTAGAGGTAGTGTATAGATGTTAAGAGTACTAAATGAAGATATCATTGTGCGATATGTTGATGATAGTTCATGAATTAATATGATTGTGTTCCAATTTTCATATTTAAAAAATATTATTTCCCTCAAGAATTTGTTTTAGTAATGTAATGAATATTCATCAATACCGTTATAATACCCATGTTGGAGAATCCTATGTATATATTGTTTTTGTTATAGGAAAGGTTTATTTATCCTTTGGAAAATATGATGAGGTAAAATTCATGAGATCCCAGAGGATATTTATAATTATATTTCTATGGATGTATCTAAGGATTAGGTTAAGTATGAGTCATGATGTTAAAAATTATCCTGAAAGGTTGGTAAAGGATAGAGTGAGTATCTTTAAAGAAATAGAATCCCTATTTTGATACTACAAGTTGATATGGTCATTGAATAGAGTTAATTATGGGTCATTAATTCAAAAAATGGTTCATTGAACTCAACCCAACATTAACTTGGTGTACAAAAAATAGGACTTTCTACACACCTGTATTACTTACTCCTGGGGGATATGCTTTGGAAATTTATAAATTCAGTATGATCTTCCATGAAGTATTTCAATATATTGTGACTATAAATAACAGAGGATAAACATGAGGTATCAATGATTAAAAATAAGTTGTTAATATTTATACATTATATAAGATCTTTTTTAGGATTATTTGGCTTCCCATTGTGATTACCACTATTCACACTCTACATTTTTGTTTTAGTTAATGATAGGGAACTGAAAGGAACTATTTTAACAATAAATGTGATGTATAATAATTTTATGAAAATTCTAATCAGATGATGAATGCATTCAACCATTTTTTTATTATGAATAATCATTTATCACAATGTAAGAATAAAAACATGAACATTGACTTGTTATTCGACTATCTAAAGTAGATATGTATATTCTTAATTGATAGATTGGGTACTGCAGACCACCGAGTAAAAAAGATTCTATTTTCTATAAGTAAATAATGTAAAAATAAGAATTATAGGGAATGTATCAATATAATGATAAAATGTTTAATTTGTGAATAGGTACACAACGTAATTAATTTCATAGGGAAAATTAATGGTTAAACTTTTAAAATGTATGGTAATATTGGTATTCCTTATTTATTATCAATGGATGCAAATTTTAAATATGATAATTATTGTCATTATGTAAATCAATGTCTAAAGGGGAAATCTTGTGAAGTGAATGAAAAAGGTTGTATGAGTGATGGTTTCTATATTTACGATAATGGGAAAGAATATAATATTTGAAAGTTATGGTATATTTTAATAGTAATTTTTTTAAAAATTATATGTTTTATTAAATTGAGGATTATGAATGTTAAGGCCTGATTTATATTTAATATTTATGGAAAGAGGTATTATGTAATAATATTATAAATAATAGTTGAAGGATTATGGATTTGGTGGAATAATTTAAGAGATTATATATTTTAATTTAAGGGTTTTGAAATATATAATGATTTGTCAATAAAACGTTTTGATTAAGCATATAAAATTATATTTTTAATTGTACTGATGAACTAGAATAGTGATTTAATGGAAAGGTCATATTTAATTATTAAGGAAATATAACCCTTAACATGTTCGTGAGTATGAGAAAATGGTGTTTATTTTGGATAAATAGATCAGTTATATGGATAAATTATATTTAATATAATTGATGAAATCAAAACTGATAAAGTATTTGTTATCAAATGAGATTGTGTTATCATCTATAAGGATTAAAAAATTATTGGATCTATGTAATATTTTCAATAATATAAGACATTTTTAATGGAATGAAGAATAATGAATTTTATCATTTATTTTTTATGGTAATTTTGGTTATTAGCATGATTTGGGTGAATATATTACAACAGTATTCATATATTTGGATTCTATCTATTATAGGAAACATAATAATTGTAGGATGATTAAGGTTTTGTTGATTTTGTGAAATTAATAATCTTTTTAATAAATTCTAACAATGGAAGGGTTATAATGATAACCATTTATGGAATGGTTTATGTTGAATATTTGATAAAGTTTTAGTGATTAACAAATTACATCAACATAGAAGGATGTATGCATATTGGATAAACAATGCTACTTTTTTATGATGAAAACTAATGATAGAAATAATGAATTATCATTCTATTTATGGATCTTATGATAAATTATTGCTTTAGGAAAAGAAATCTCCTTCATTCCTTTGCGTAACATATGCATTGTAAATTGATCAAAGCACAACCAATGGTTGAGATTGTTCATATGAAATGAAATGAAATCAAGTAAGTATATCTTCTAGTGAAAATTATTCATCTTTATTAAAAGAATCCTGAAATTAAATTTTATCATGGTATCTTCATTTTCGATGATATAAATCGCCCTTTTCATGCCTATATGGTTTTTGGTTTTGTGATCATTAACCTTATCAAGATCACCCTTTTTCTTATGATCAATTATGTGTATCTTTCCCTAAAATTATTTATGATTTTATTTTAGGTCCATGTTTTCACTTCGCATATATGTTCTTGTTTTTAGTAACCCTATATTTGTTATTCTAGATGACATTCAAACATAACATTCTATTTTTAATAGACTGTTTTATAGAAAAATTTATGAAGATAGATTCTATGAAATTGTTTTCAAATTCTAATCCAGTGATTATTGACATACATTTCAAAAAAAAAAAATCATTTTAAGGGGGTGGAATGTAACCCCTAATGATTTGTGAAATATTTATTTTTCAATTTATTTTAAAATTATTTGATATTTTTTGTTATTTGAAAGGCTGAGTATAGTATTTTTTTATATGAAACACTGAGATAAACTTGTGTTACACACAATATTTTGTTTTATTGAAAAGTAAATGATTAATAAAATATTTGTATATCGTATGATAGTTATCAGTTAGAAATTGAAATGGTTAATTTGAGTAGGATGAACTAAATTATGAAAATTTTGTTTACAAATGTGTATAAAACGAATTCATTGGTGATTATTTATTTAAAAATAAAATTTAATGAAATCATTTTCTAAGAAACATATTTTATGGAAACAAAAGTGTTTCATGTAAATAAATTTTACAAACCTCTTTTGGTGAGTGAATTTAATAAATTTGATATTATATATATATTATATATACTATTTAACAGTCGTCTTATGTCTTTTATAGATAAGATATAATAATTAATATTTTTTCCTCTTAAAAACTATATATTTCAAAAAAAAATGAGTTTTGTCACTTTTTGGCACACCTACTCAAAAATTATATATTTTTAGTTATTTAAAAATAATTTGAAAAAATGAAAATAATTTTTTGAAAGAGAATATAAAAATTATTTCAAAGTGAATTTTGAGATTTGTATGACATGGTCCAATTTTTTATGAATTGTGAAAAATAATGTATTTTAATTACATGTTGGATTTAATTAAATTTATTTATAAAGATAAATTATATTTCTAATTATATTTAGAGAAAAAATACTTCAATTTTATATCATTTAATATAATATTGGTAATTGGAGACATTTTCATATAAATTGTTTACAAAAAAATAGTAATGTTTTTAACATATTCTCTTTAAAATACCACATTCTCAACGCATTTGTGGGATAAATTTAATATAGAATACATCCACTTATGTGGAAATAATTTTGAAAAATAGATTCAGTATTTGGAATAAGAATCAATTATTTTATATAATAATTTGAAATAATTTTTTCACCATAATGATTATCTAAAATAGTTTTATTTCATTACTATGATTATGGTTAAAACATGATTTTTCACAGTACATATGTTTGTATTAAAAATAAATTTACACACATATGTCATTTTTATTAAATAAATTCGTTATAGAATTTATAATTAGTTGTCCTAAATTATCTAATAAATATATTTTTATTTTTATTTTTAAATTTGTAAGTATCGAGGTATGTAAAATGAAACATGTTATAGTGTTAAAAACTAAAATGGTAAAATTGAGTAAAAATAAAGACTAATAAATAACATGAAAATAAATGTGTTTATTTTTTTATGGAGGTGGATCTAGAATTAATAATATATCCACTAATTTATTTATCTATTTTGTGGGAACATTATGTAAGAGTGGCCTCCCAAAAATTAATACTTTTGTGTATTTACCAAAATGACACCCCTCCTTAATTACAAAATGGAAACCCACTCCCCTCACATAATTACAATTATCATGCCATTTTTAGTTAAAATAAATAACCAAATAAATTTTCAAATTCAGTCACCTTATAATATAAGCCATATTTTCTAATGAAATTCTACTAAGGTAGGCTAGTGGTGCAATCCTAAGAAAGATACCCAAAAAAGATACAATGTTCATCAATGAGCATTTGGGTTTTATTTCTTACTTGACCTCATTAAAATGTTTTGATTCCATGATGAAATAATAACCTCAAATTATATATATATATAGTTTTTTAATTTCATATAATTACCTAAAATAGTCTCCACTTCAATCAAATGGGTTTCAAAATCAATATTCGTGTGTACAGTCGACTACCGCCTCACGAACAAATGTAATTCATTTTTCAAATACCACATATCATTGTCAGAAATAATGATTGAATTTTTGTTGATAAATTATATTAATGATATTGTTATTCTTAATAAGTTATTCTATCATAGTAACCTTCATTCTTTCCAATTCATGGGAATATGATATTATCTTTCATATGTACAGTGGACTATATCCTCAGGAAGCAATGTGATTCATTCACACATTACATAGAAGTTATTAAGTATTGATTAATGAAAATATGTTATATATATGAAATAAAATTATTTTAAAGTGGTAACATATATTTTACCTTTATTTCATTCAATCTTATACGAATGTGGAAAAAATGATCATATATACGTAATGCTTACCATCTTTTGGAAATATATGGTGGAAACAATGGTTAATGATGGAATTAAAAATAATAAATTGAATTTTATATATAAATAAATTTTTTTAAAAAATGTATAAGAAAACTATATTTATTATACAAGAGTTTTGACTATGTTCAAAGGAAGTCAATACAAAAGGTTAAAGATTTTTAGTATCTCGTTTATTTTATAGAGACATGAAAATTTACTACACATTTCATTTGTGTGGTGAATATACTGAACCTTTCACATGTTATAGCCTTAATTCTGTTATTTTAATGATATTTAATTCCTCATTTGATGTCATATTTTACTGGTTATTTTGATTCAAACGATTACTAATGTGGAATGGGATTGCCTTCTCACTTGTCACTTATATGGGACACATGCAACTTCACCACTAATTTAATTTATATGGTGTATATAGTACAGATGAATATATTCTATGTTATTTATCATTAGTATTATGGGTATACACATAACCATTTAATGATATATATTCCATGGGTTTACGGTTCAAAATCTACCAAAGCACTAAGGGATTTTTGTTTCAATTTTCCTTCCTTGAGATGTAAGTTATGTCATATGCCAATATTATTTCACAATGTTTATATAAAGTGTGACTAGTTAAGAATATCATAAATTTATTTAACATCATGATATTTTATGCCACATTTTTTTTCATTCACAGGGATTAGGATTTCATGTTACATAAGTAAAAATGATTTGATGTTAAAATATCATCATTAAACTGGTTTGTTTGTGATTATATATATAATGATTAAATCATAAGATCCATTTATAAATATACTCATTAATTTTATTATAATATGTTGTTTAATTATAATATCAGGTAATAGTAAAATTTTCCACTATTTGGTACTTAAAATAATTGATAATATATATTTATAAAAATATGAATTTATTTCTATTTTCAGTTGGAAATCTATCTTCTTCCAAAACCATGTTTCTTAATAATGTTTTCAATTTTTTTTAGTATAATCGTATGATTTTTAATAAAAAAAATTACCCATATTTTAGTTTTTGAAGAAAATTTTTTGGAATAAATCATCATGTCCTTTTCCAAACAATACCAACTTTGATATTTCTGAAAATATGAAAGGAATATTTGTTCTCTCATGCATAACCTGAATGAATCATCCAATCGCCATGAACATTATTTTCATTAAAAACAATTATAGGTTTTCACATTTATATTCAAATAAAAATATTCTAATAATGTTCTTTCTTTTAAATAGTTTTTTCAAAGAAAGAAATAATCGTTCTTCAGGATTTATTTTAAATAATCGATCAAAATCATTTTCCATCCATGATTATATCTATTTATGTTACCTTTTTCATAGATGTGAAATCTCTAAGGATACCATTTTTATTATCTATCTTTATGGTTTATGTTTATAATGAAATTGTTTTTATTAAACCAATTTCTCTTCAATCAGTTATAGCATTAAAAAATTATTATGATACTGCTATATTTTTACAATAGGTTATGCTATGATTCAATGATAAAATGATTATGAAACTCATCTATTTACAATCAGTTATGATGTAATGAAATGTTTATATAACCCTTTTTGTTTCATGGGTTTTGATATGATGAATGTTTTATGACCTTCTGGGGAATATATTTATATATATCAATATGATATTGATGGGACCATTATCTCACCCAATGAATTGGGTAAATATAGGGAACTCTTGATTAAATATGTAATTTGTGAACCTGATTACATGATCAAAGTGTTTTGTGCGAACTTCATTAATGATTTTAAAATGTTATTTTTGAACCTAATTAAATTATTACTATGTTTTTTTTAACCTCGTTACTGGTTTATAATGTTATGAGTGAACATGATTACATATTCATTGGGTTGTGGATATACCTAGCTATATATTAAAAATGTTATAAAATAAGCTTGTTTCATGATCATAGTATTATACAAGGACATATCTTTCATTTCCATAACGTTAAGCATGGTCCTAGTTTCATGTCTATATGTTGATTCATGGGAACTGTTTTATATCATTTACTTATTGAGAGAACGTTTTTATATTTACACTTATTCACAATGTCATTAGATGATATGTATTACAAATTTTTTTGTCTTATTACAATGTTATTCTCTCAAAATTAATGTTCATTTATTCACATATGATTCATGTATTATGAACTACCAATATTTATTCCAATACTCTATATTTTAATCTTTCATAGATAGTTAATGGTTCTCAAATGTTATAACCTTGTTTTCATGACCTTATATTCGATTTATGTTTACGTATCTCCCATGATTACCCTCTTTCAAAATCTAATCTCACCCTTTATTGTTTTTCCTTTCCAAAGGCTATAATGAATGGTTTTATGTAGGTTATGTTTTTTATGTTTATTAAAGGAGATGATATTTATGGGATATGTTAAATATTGTCAATGAATTAAGAATATTGTGTTCCATGTTTCCATAGTCACAAAAATATTATGGTCCTGAGGATTTTGTTTTTGTCATGTAATTAATATTCATCTAAAAAGAAGTAATATCCATGTATGATTATCAAGGGAATATATAATATCATTTCTCCCCATTATTATGTTCCCTTTCCCCATGATTATATGAATGTTGATATGGTTGATATATAGGGATATCCAATGGAAAATAATTGCTTTCTAAAAAAATTAAGTTGTGTTTATTTTTTAAATTCAAGGTGAGACTCAAGTATATATCTAGTTAACCAAGACTAATAAAATATACATCCCTTTGGGATTCGATCACTTGTATTTAGATTCAATGTAATAATGTATCCACCAACAATGGGATAATGGGGTTGGGTTATTATAATGATTCATATGATGCAAAATTTCTTGGATACTCAACAAAGAATAATGCCATTAAATTATGCAAAAATAGAATCAGTAAAATTTTATTGTTTATTATCATTAAAATAATGTTTGGTTAAATATATGATTAATTTAATAGGAACAAATGAGGACATTGAATGTGATGAAGAAGAGAAATAAATTGATTATTGTGAAACTATAAACTTTTTATAGAGTTCTGTTAACGAAGAATACTATATTTTTTAATTAAAAGGGGATGTTGTTTCTAAAAAAGATAAATATACAACTTAAAGTGGATAAAAGATAATAGATGTTGATCTATCCAATTTAATGGGAGACTGATAATCACAAAAAAGAAAAGGGTATAGGAAATGTTGATAACATGACTCTTCTATCAATAGTCTTACCAACCTCATTCGAATACTGGAAAAAATATGAACCATGGATTAAATCCATGAATGATGAATTAAACAGGATTTATAAAAACATGATGTCATAGATTTTTTAATAGACCAAAAATTATAACATGGTTTGAAAAAATTGATTATTAATTTAATAATTTAATGATAGCATTATAATATTAATATGTAGGGTGTGATTTGTTTTAAATATATATACATAGATTTAAGGTATTAATGTTGAACATTGAATTTATCTCATGGTGTGCTTATAAATAATCTAGATCTTTTTACAGGATACAAATTTAATAAAATAGATGTCCAAATAGAATTGATAACTTGTATTCATAGTGAATAAACATACATTAAACTGCCAAAGGGTTTTCAAATTAGAAAATTTGAAGTAATAGTTTTCTAATTGTAGAAGGCTTTACATGTACTAAATATAGCCCCATGTGAATGGTATGTTCAGATGGATTCATATTTGATGAAGAATAAATTAAAATGGGAGAGTGTTAATCACAATATATATGTGATGTTATCCATGATAGACAATTTTATGGTTCTTGATTATGTAAATGATATAATGTTTTTCTCAAAGAATGTTGAGATCCGTGGAATATTTTTCAAACCCTAATAAATCAGAATTCAAAAACATCATTGATTTATTAACTTGTATAATTTTTAGGGATATATGGAATCAAAAATAAAAAATAAAATTTTTTTCTTAGAAAACGCACACTGTATATATGCTAAAAATATCATCATGCATTATTATAAACTAATAATAGCTCCAATTTTGGTAAAAATAATATTCTGAAGTATAAGGATGAAAAATAAATGGATACCATAGGGTAAAAGAGTTTTATTTGAATATTAATTTATTTTTATGCTATATAGTTGGAGAATATTCCTTATATAATTTTTATCAAATAATTTCATGTGTAACCCAAAATAAGAGTATCTAATGGAAGTTAAAAAACCATGTGGTATATCAAAGGTACACTCTATAATATTCCATCATTTCCATTTATGTATCTCTCTATTTTTGACCTTAAAAATTAAATTAGTTTTGTTTTCATCAACGATATATGTCATTTGAATAAGAATAATCTTGGGATATGAGGAAGCATGAGACAAATAGGAATGGATTTGTGTGGAGAGCCATTGTTGGGTAAATGGATTAACGTTAATAGAGGTATGATTCATCAAATTAATAGAGTCTATATATAAATTGGTAATGTGTCATCATGATTTCATGGTATGTTATGAAGGATAAAATTGTTTTATGTTTTCATAAATGGAAAATTTGTTGACAAACTACATGAAGTACATTTATACACCATGTAATGAGATTACATGTCATGTAATTTTCACATCTTTTAGTAAAATAAATCATAGGTGATCTTTTTTTTCCATATCGCATTATAAATATTTACAAGACATATAAATACATTACACACTATGTAATTCCCTAACATGTTGTTTTAAAACATGTTGTATGGTGTTTTTTTCATTTCATTCCATTGCATCCTTCTTCGATCAACCATAGAAAATCGTACTGGTGATTTTTAAATTCGAACCTCCCTTTTGGACATCCTAATTACATGTTAAAAACCTAGTAATTATTTTTTATTATATTTTCGATTCTCTCAATTCTTCTTCTAACCATTGTTGCTAAATAATTTAATCATGTGCATTGTTTTTTTATCTTAATCATTTTTTATCTATGAACCTCTTTCTGATCATCCACTCTTTCATTATTGTTGTTATATTCCATTGGAAGCATTATTGAATCATCAGTTAATGGTTTCTATTAACCCACCTCGGATAAATATATTACGAGGGGGTGAATCGGGGTATGATAATTTAAAACAATAGCCCCTTGAGATCTTATTTCATCATTAAATAAAAAAAATCTTCTATCCCTTTCTCACAAAAATGTTTTAAATGGAAATAAATCATACACGAGACATCGATTTTTTACTTGGTTCACCCTAATTGGGCAAATTACAAGAAGAAACCAATTAAAATGTGAAGATATACCAAATCCACTATGTCTCGCTTCCAGAAAAGTTTTTGGTCAATATCACATACATGCCAAGGCTCATTTCCTTTATAAGTTTTAGGGATATAATACTGTCTTCCTAGTAGTCACTCTCTAACTCTCTTTCTAGTAGATCATTACAGGTGGAAGGGATCACCTTCTTCTTCTTCTTTTTCTAAACACTCTGGAAGGGATTTTCCCTCAATTTAAAGAAATTTTCGGTCCCATCATTATCAATGACGAATAGATATTTATTTTTATAATGACCTATGTTGAAGTCCCACATTCATAAAACTAATTAATATCACAATACTTTAGATACTAGTAAAATGATTCTTAGATCATTTTCAATGCTCACTTACTTTGCAATGTTCTCACAACCTTCCTAGAAAAACCAAATTATTATCAATATTATATTTCCTTCCTGAACCTAGAAACTATCATGATTCTCACATATTTATCAAATATTTACCATTTTTAATGAAGCTTCATAGTTTTGTAAATTTCAAAGACTTTTGAGAATATCAATCAGACCTCATGAAGATCAAAACATTCCGTCATCTTTTTATAGACATTGAGAAATTCAATACTATCATGATGTTTAAATTTTTTGGTCTAATTTAATATCCATCATAAACTAACTTTTTATATGAATTTTTGGAAATAAAAATATGTTCGAATCAGCTTCACAACTCCGGATCCACAGAAACATAATTATGCAAATATCTACATTTATGAGGGGTTCCTTCCATCCAAGAATCTCATTTCCAAATCTTCATCATTTAATGATGATCTCCTAACACTTCTGTGATTATATTTATTTTCTTGAAGCACCATGTCAATTTTATATTTTTTAAGCTTCTCATAGTAACGGTGATTACTTTCAATCATTCATCCATTCATTATTCTCATTCATGAGGAACCACACAATCATGAAATGACCTTCTGAAAACCAAAACATCAAAAAATACATGAATTTCCATATTTTTATGAGGACTTAAATGAAATCCAACCATCATAATGACAGATCTGTTATCAAAATATTGGAACCCCAATGGTTTCCAATCATTTGGATACATCATCACCTTCTCTATGAATTTTTTTTACCACCTCCATGGCATACATTCTATTGTTATAGATCCCAATCAACATACATAGTCAAAATTATCCCTAGATCTCCAAAGTAAACAATAGAGACGTTCTATCTCCACAAACACAATCAATCCATAAACACTAAAATTTTACCTTGAGGTATTTATGTGGAATAATCTCCCCAATTGGGTTTGTTGAAAATTCATCACATATTGACATCGCCTTAAATCTTCATCCATTTCTACCATAATAAAGATATTGTGAATCCGATACAGAATAATTATTTACTTGAAAAATACATTAAGACCACATGATCCCTTATTTTCATGAGATACAAGAGTATCATTGAATATTCATTAATGAATCACTTAATTCTAAAACCACTCAACTATATTCCTCGCAAACATCATTTAGTCTAATAGATAACAGTTGATTGGTAATTTATATCATAGCACGATTTAAAACATTATATAATTCACCTCTCCCCCTATTATCTTCTCCCCTATCTTAATTAATACATTTTTCTCTTTTTAAGCCATTATTTATACCTCTTCATTTATAGACATGAATATAATTTCTTTATACTCTTTAACAGGGTAAAGAATATAGATCAACAGATTAGGGGAAAACACACCATACCATGGGGATAGGGGGTCACATATCCCCACATTTTCAAGTGTGGGGGTAGAATGAACTCAAAGTTCCAGTTAATATAGTTCAAGTGCTTCTTTGATTATGGCCTCAGTTATAATTTCAACAACCTATAGTTCTAGAGTAACAAACTCTAAATTCACATCACCTTCATCCACCTTATCCTTGATAAAATGATACTTCATTTCAATGTGAAGTATCATTCAGTGATTGACTATTTTTTAGATGTATATCACTTTAATTATCATAATAATTTTTGATCAAATATTTTACATAAACACCCATATCAACAGGTTGCTACATTGTCCGCATTTACTACGTTCAAGTTAGATTGGTCATAATATATTATAATTTTTTGTTCCCAATGAAATAAAATATTTTTTATTTCATATCCAATAAATAGACAATCTAACAAGATAGAATTCATCACATGACATTGATTTACTATCATATGTTGTTATGGCCCAATCTACATTTATAAATCCCATTAACTCATGGTGAGATTTTTCATTGAACAACTATCTGAAATCCACCATGACCTTGATATAATCAATAATTTTTTTTACAGTAAGATTGTCGGATTCTATATGATTACATTGATACCTTGATTCCTGGCATGTGTAAAAAAATATTAGGTAGTGTCGTTGTAAAGTGAAACATGATTACAATAATCTTTATATATTCTATGAAATTGACCAATGTTTCATCATTATCCTATGATAATTCCATTAGTGAGGCCACATTATTTTTCATATATTTGTCATTATACATTCCAAATCATCAAAAAAACTCCTTGGAATATTTATATTGAGAAATTAATGTTCTTTCCTTCATTTTTTCATTGGTATACTACGTAAAATATCTGTCAATAATCATTGACATTTCAAATTCACTTTTAATGAAATATAATAATTGTCTCTATTGTGATTCATCTGATCTACCAAATAATATGTAATTATCATATACCATCGACATCATTTTTTCAATACTGTCATTATTAATATGGTTTTTATAATAAACCACACCACCTAAAATACCATGGTTCTTAAAAAACTAATATTGTCCTGAATACAATTATCATGATGCGTCCATCAACCCATATAGCACCATATTAAACTGATAAACTATGTTGTAATTTTTATTAATCAGAAAATCATTTTGAAACTCAATAAAAACTTCTTCTTCTAAAACACCATTTTGAAATGTTGATTTAAAATCCATCTAAAAACACTGATTCTCCTTTTCACTACTATGGACATGAATAATCTGATATTCTCTAGACTAAAGATAGGTGAAATTGTTTCATCAACATCTATACCCTCTATCTTGAGTTAACTTTGAACAGTAGTCTTGAATTTTTTCAAATAAATACACACTATTCATTTATATTTTTATGACAGACTCATTTAGACCAGATTATATTCTTATTTACTGGTATTCAAAAAATCTCTAAAGTTTTATTATTCTCTATTTTGTAAAAATCTTATTTCAAAGCTTAAAATGAGTTCAAATATCATGTTTTATCTAATCATTCTGGATGTACATAATATAGGAATGATGCCTACTATAATGACTTAAATATTCATATTTGTGATGGCACTTCTTGATCACCAATAATGTTTTTTCTATCAATCTCATCGTAACACATCAGTTTTCATATATATATATATATATATATATATGACTTCCGCTTTTCATCAATAGTATCTTCTTGTAAATAAGAATTTTCCACCTCAACAACCATTAATGTTCTTACATCCTCATGACATTCATAGAGAAATTCATCATTATGTTGTTGAAAATTCGGTTAATTTTTAACTATATTTCCATCATGGATTTCTAAAAAGATTCCAATCCTCTTATTGAAGAATTTATATGATATTAGTCTTCCATATTATATAAGAAATCTACCCTCATCTTTTTATGATTAAAATTTATTATGATTCTTTTTATTGAGAGTATATCCATTGAATAGAAATTATTTCAATGTTGTATTCATTCCATAAGACATCTCATACGAAATCTTTTATTTCTTCGGACATAATAAATTCATCGTAAATATATATACCAATATCCGGACTCCTTCCTTATATAATATCTTTGGTATGTAATTTTCAATAACCATTATTCTTACCATGGTTTTTATGATATGATTTATCTTATCTACCAATCCACTCTATTGGGGTGTTCTTACTGCTGAAACATGATTTTATGTCTCTTATTTCATTAGATACTATTCTGCAAGACTATTTGTGAATTTTGTACAATTATCAGTATGAATAATCAGAATTTTCAATCCTAGAATCCATTCATATTCACAATAATATTTTTTTATGAAACTAAACATATCATTTTTGGGGGAAACAAAAAATAAAATTTCTATCATATTGAAATCAATAATAAATATTACATAATATCACATCATATCTATGAATCAAGGTGAGATAGTTCAATAAACAACAACATTAACCAATTTAAGAACTCTAGTTTACATTTCCTCTTTTCCTTGTACATCTTTATGATAACGTTACCTTATTGAAAAGCATCACATGTATGTTGATGTTCGTAAGTTATATTTGGGGTATCCTGAGTTTCAACAAATTTGAACAGATTTTATAGGGATGGTTGGCATAGATGCCCAATTAGTTAATGCCAGAACCATTTTTCTTCTTCTCAAGATAAAAATCTTTTATCTTCTTCTCCACATACACTGTAGATATCCCCCTTCATTAATTTCTCTCTGTATAAAAACGTCACCATATATTCTTATGGTTATACACATATTATTATTAAATTTTATTTCGTTCCCCATGTCACATCGCTTACTGAACCTACAAATTTTGTGAGAGATACCTTCAATAACAAATATATTAGTACATCACATTTATATTCCCAGAAATTTGGATTTCCCCAAGCCAAAAATCTTATGGCCTTCATCATTTCCAAATTTGAAAACACATTCTTTTTGAATTTTTATTTTCTTAATATGGACTTTATTACCAATATTATGGGATGTGAATCCACTATCCTGGACCCATACAATAGAATGATTTATTTTTTAAGGTAAATCTCTACAATCATTTCATACTCAAATCTTTTATTTTTTTATCATTTTATTTTTCACTTCATACATATAATGAAATGATAATCTTTATCTTCCTCGGTGAATAAGTGACAAACTTCATCCTGAATAAATGAAAATTGATTTTTCATTTTCTATTCATTTGATGATACATTCAGTTTCTTCTCATGATCACATTTAGTCTTCTTTGGAACATTTATATGCATTATTGATGAAAAATATCATTCCATGTTCTTGAATCCAACCACCTGAAGTAGTGACCAAAAAAATATGTCATGTAAATTGATTTCTATATGGATGCCACAATTCGTCATGTTCCTTATAGTACATCTTGGCTATTTAACATAATCTTTTTGATTGTCCCATCATTCCATAACTATAACATCCCACTTAGGGAGAATTACTATGTGTTAATATTGTACTTTTGGTTTTCTCATGGGTTCTATAAATATTTTAGTTCTAATAAATTCCCAAATCAATATTCACTCTCCCAATATGTTATTTTGGTTTGACATAAACCATTACTGCTTTCAGTATTTTATCTATCCCCATTATATCTTTATTAATTGAATGGGACTGTTTCTTTGTTTTTATTGACCTCTATGCTCAACATCCATTTTTCATTTTCCAAAATGGTATTCCTTCCTGATTTCATATTATGTTTCAAGAGAATTTTTGTACACTGAAATTTTTTCATCGTCAAGAAACTTCCTCTTTATGTTGTTTGATATGTTTCATTTTATTTTTATAGTGTTAGTCAAACTATTAATTTTTCTTTTATGTTCATTGATTTTGAGCATGTACTCAACAACATTTTCTGAGTTATCTATCATTGAAGACTTCTATTTTTCAATTTATTCATTCATCTCAGAATTCTATTCATATAGTCACTTCATATAATGATTGGCTTCATGAGCCTTATTTTGGGATTAATTAATTTTCATTCACTAAACATCAATTTCCTTAAGAAAATCATCGAATTATACTTCCATATATACTCTTCCATCAACATTCTCTTCATAAAAATCACTAATTTTCTTTTCTAGGTGCTCCCAATAATTTACACCATTGAATTTTCTATATGATATTGTAAATTTGAAATATCTTTAATCATTGATACTTCTAAACAATCATTTTATTGTGAAAGAATATTAATCTTTTTAATGAAATTTCCAATAATGTTTTTATTTCCATTCACATTTGTTGATGAATTCTTCATTGGAATTTCAACTTCATGCTCATAAACTTCTTGAAAATTTATTGGAAACCTCTCTACAAGATGTAAAACCATTATACAATGAATGAATGTAAGTGGGAGTCACCATTTAATCTCTTCTTTTAGTAATTGTATATTTAATGAAAGGAATGAAATTATCTCATATGTCTCTTCTTTATACTATCTATCTCCAGTGGTGATATTATTCATGGCCTTGATTTCCATGTCTATGGACTTCTCATTTTTTATATCATCATTATCTTTATTTATCATTTTTCATGTGATAATACTATTGTGAATTTTTTACAATGGTAAATCCTTCAGACATTGATCTTCTAATATAGATACTCTAGTTTTTAATTGAGGTGGAAATTTTAATTGGAAATTCATAACAATATTTATATAAAATATAATTTCTCAAATATCAAATATGTCTTCAACAACAACATTTACCCACTAATATAATGTATAAATAGACAAATTAGGGTGAATTCTGAGAGCCACATACTTGTTCCATAGAACCTATAATACTGACACTCATGAATTTTAGTCACACAAATAAATATTTAGAATCTCTTCCCATATATTGTGAAATGAATTACACACCATCACCTTAATATATATTTCATTATGTATGGATCCATCAAAATTATTGATTTATTTTGTGTTAGAATCCAATCCCCTTCGTTTATCTTTTGATAAAGCCCCACTATTCATATGGTACAAAATTCAATGTGACACTGTTATAAAGACATCCATTCCCATTGATCAGACATAATTCTACATCTGACTCTTCCATAATTGAAATTTTTTCACAAATAATGGAATCCATTTACGATTGATATCCTCTATTGAAAACCCATAGAGAGAAACATTGAAATTAACCTTTGGATCTAATGCCAATTGTTATCCCAACTATGATAAATACCTTTAGAAAAAGGAACACTTTCTTCCTCTTCCATTGATCACTACTCAAGAAGTGATTAACCTATATTTTATGGAAATGAAGATCACTTCATTCTTAATAATGAGTACATCATCAGTCATAGATAAATTCTATGCTTATGTCCCACATTCACGAAATAGATAAGTACCACATTACCATAGAAATAGGGGGAAATCACTTCTTAACTTTTTCATGATGTTCACTACCTTCATGAATCTCACATGGCATTCAAAAAACAGACCAATTATTATGAAGAATATATTGCCTTCCCAAACACCAAAACCTCTTTGTTCATCGCTTCTATTATGAATCTCATGCAACCCTTTGGAATAAATCATCCTTTGAAAATATCAAACACCTTAATGAAGATCAATTAGACATTTTATGTTAAAAACAATCCATATCTTTTTATGAACATCATGAACATTAATACTTTCATGATGCGTACAATTTTTGGATAGATTTCATAGCCATTGTGAACTACTTTTATTTTCAAACTTTTTTTCAACAACAGTCTTCACGAATCACCATCTTGATTCTAATTACTTATAATATTATTATTGTTTTTCACTAATTTTTTGAGGGGGATGGGTAGAGGATTATTTATTGGCATTGCCTCCCATCCGAGAACCATCAACCCATATCTTAATCATTTCACAAGACTCTCCAAAATCATTCATGATGCTGACTATTTAGGTGAAACACCTTGGAAATATCATGTTCATGATGCTTCTTGAAGTCGTAGAGATTATCATTATAACTTTTCATATTCTTCATCCTCATTAACAACAATCAAAACTATCCCAAAAAGGCCTTTACAAATATTTTTTTAAACTCATGTTGTTACCATGTTATTATAAGGCCTCTAAAAAAATAAAACATTTGTGATGATAGATCCATTCTCCAACTTTTGTACCCCAAAAATTTTCCAAACACTAGGAAACAACACCACCTTGTATATGCAATTCTATATACCATCTATAAGGAATCAATTCCACTATCATGTATACTTGTCAACGTAATCCATCAAGAAAATTACCATGAAAACCTACATTGAAAACAAACAGAATCAACCTGAAAAAAATGAAATGTCACCTTGAGTGATTTTTTCCCAATAGAGGGGTGTTTAATTCATGGCCCTATAGTATGATAATTACCAATGCATGAAATGTCCGGATCTCACCAATGTTACATGCACCCAAACCAAATATATAATTAATGGTATTATTCCTTTATGTTCTTTGGTTTTAATTGGCTTCTAAACTAGATTTTGGGAACCCATATGGTGAGGGAAAATGAATATATTTAAATTGGATAATTTATTAATGTTTTTATAGAATGATACGAGACCATAGGGGATGATTTGATATAAAATCCCTAGGTAGTGTAAAAATATTTATCGATATAACTATTAACCAATTATTATTTCAATAAATGTGCAATCTAGAAGATAAAAGAAATAATGAATAATTAACCATTGATATTTTATTATGTGATATTATGATATTCATGTTATATAGAAGGACTTTTGTTAAATGTTGCAATTATTATATATTGGGCTCATCTCTGCAAGCTGAAATATTTTATGGTTTGCTGCTGATACTAATAGAGATCAGACCAGTCCCATACAGTAATGATTAAAGAGAGAGAGGTATTTTCCCAGTCAGTTATTGTAATTCTTATAGGTCTTTAACCCATATGTTGTAATTATAATAGGGCGTTAACCTAGTTTTTTCTTACCATACCAAGGTTATTTAGTTGTGGTTTGTATGGTTGTAAGACATGGTCACATATATACTTTCATGGTACCGAGGTAGATTAGTTTACCTTTTTTATATGGTTTTAGTTAGTATGGTCATAAGGAATGCACAAATATGGTTTTTCATAGATCTGATTTCAGCTTATGTTTTATTTAATTCATTTTCAAATTAATTAATAAACATATTTATCAATTTATTGCATGAAATTATTATCTGATAGGTCATTTTAGACATGGTGGAGTCAACATAATGATCTATATTCACACTATATCTAGGCATTAATTTAGTGCTTAATAAAATTACATGAATGCATGTTTGGACAAGGGAAAATGACCTTTTTTTATTGTTTTATTGTTGTATGGGCTGGCGTTTGGAGGGGGTACTGATTTGGGGACCAGGAATAAGGAATTTTGAATATTTATTTGAGACATCTTGTCAATTACGTGTATTGTTTCTATAATTACCTTTAGTTACATTCTAGAGCATCACTAAATTAATCCGTTATTATTTATTTGATTATTTAGTTATATCTTATTTTCGTTTTCTTCCATATATATACAATGATTTATTTTGTTTGTATAGTTTTATTCCCCATCTATTAAACTTTATATCAGGGGTTATATTCTTCCCACATTAGATTTCACACCTTCATTTAGTGTCAACACCCTCTGGAATTTGAGGAGGCATTGTGTGCTCTCTTGACCAACCCTTTCTTACCACTTGTGAGAGTGAATGATTAAAGGATGTTTCAATGTTTTATATGTTGGAGGTTTTATTTTCATTTAAATTACAATTCTAGAAATATATAAGCGGTACATGGATGTGTCATGTCTTGGTAATGAGATTATTAATGGGATTTTTTAAAATATGTTAGGGGGAAATCTAACTGCCTTGGTATGAGGTAATTTTGTGTGTTGTGTTCTTCTTATAGTTAATTTTATTTCACCTTGGGTGATTTACATGTTATATAAGGTTATTTTTTTATAATGTTACTATTTCTTTTGATTTTTAGTCATGGACCAATATGGTGTGATATGAGAATTCAGGCAACAAAGTAGGTATATATCTATTTATGGATGTGATATATAATTTCCTATTGAAATGTGAAATGAAATATCTATTTAAATGGATAAATATAATGAGTTGATGTGTCAGGAGAAAGAAATTGTAATCCATGTTCAAGGAGACCGTGAGTATGTGGTTTTATATTGTATTAACATAATGATGTTAAAATTTTTGTTAACCAGTTATCTAAAGTCTATGTTTGTGTTGTAAAGAAAATTCCTCATCTTCACCTTCAACTTGAGCATCAGGTGAGTGTAAATCATCACGCTCCTAACATAGCTGAACCAGATATTCCTATTGGTTTTATGGAGAATATGGATGTTTAGATTCGTGATAGATTCATAAGGATCATGTGATTCATGGAAAGGGATATTTTCTATATTGTTCTTGTTATGTTTGGGATGATGAGAATGTTTTACCAATATCACCTGCTAATGTTTTCTATGGAAGGATGATCCCGAGTAGTCGATTTCTAGATCAAGTCGGTCCAGATGATCATCAATCAGCTTAAGACTCTTAGGGATAGGATGGTGAAACTTATTTCATATATTCTTCAAGGAACATCAATGTGTTGAGGGTATATTCTAGACAAAGTGGGGAAGTAGGATGAGATGTCTTGTAATGATATCTAGATAATGTTTTTAATCCTTTTCTATCTCAAGACATCGACGAGAAAAAACTCTCGTGTGTTCATTCATCTGATGCAATAGGGCATGTCTGTGTTAGAATATGATGGATTCTTTACTGAACTATAGCACCTTGCACCATCTTTGTTAAATGATGAGATCTCTTGGGTGAGACATTTTAATGATAGTATTCATTATGAGATCTGTTCAAATGTAAATGGTTTTCTCTTTAGAAGATTTGAGGTCTTGATGAATAAGGAACTCATCAAAAAAAGGAATCTGAGAGGGTCCTCGTGCAGTGACTAATCTCTCTTAGTACGGAGAACTTATAGATATTATTTTAGTGGAATGATGTTCCACTAAAATAGTTTGTTTCATGGAGCTACTGTAAAGGGATTTCAGGGTAGTGGATAACCATCTCAAGTCAATATTTTTTCCAGCACTATCAGTGTGGAGGGTTTAGACACAATCACATGTAGTTTCCTTAAAATGTATTTCTGTGTCGTATAAAAGGAAGACTGTGAAATATTAATATTTTCTATGCAATCATTCCATAAAATACAAGTGGAAGGGGAATAGTATAGTCACAAGAGTTTTCAGGGGGTTGAGCTACCCCTCAGCAGGCTGTTAGATGGATTTCCACATGCCCTTCTGGCTGAGGTAGGGGACATAGTACCCCAGTGCATATGAAATGGTATCAAGTAGGGGAAATAGATCCCTTTAGTCATAATTGAGACCATGGATGGAGGAGAAGTCAGTTTCATCTTTTGAAAAATTTTACAGTTGTCATGGATACATGATCATCTATAATAGGATGTAAATTTTTTGTATCATCGACCTTATCTTGTTTTTTTATTCAAGAAAATCACATTCTCATGTATCTTCACATTAAAAAAATTGATGGGACTAAATGTGTAAATAACGGATAGTTATTTGACCATTGACATAGCAATGGGATTTTGGGCATAGAATATCAAACAATTCAAGGATTTTTCTCAAGATATTGGTGGTTGTCATTTCTTTTGGGAACTGTTTTTGATAGAAATGACTGGATTTTAATTTCTTATTATAATTGATTGTTTAATTCTATACTAATATCATTTCTATTATTGAAGGAGAATAGTTAGATTCCATTGTATATAATGGGCTATTATTTTCACCATGTTGAGTGGGATCTTCCGGCAGGATGGGCAACACCAATTTTGTGATTATTATTTTATCTCATGGATCAGATAGTAACTCTTACGATAATTTATTGATGAGTGGAGTATAATTATTTTCCTCTTGTGATAGAATATTTTAAATATTTTTTACCTGACAAGATCTATGGCTCACCAACTGAGTGAGAGATCGATTTCATGATCAAGTTGGGGTCGGGAGTAGAGCCACTTTCTATCCCACTTTACCGAATGTCCTCATCAGAGCTTTGAGAGTCGAAATTTTAGTTGGAACACATGTAATATAAAGGATTCATACGACCTGGTATTTTTTCATGGAGTTATTTACTTCTCTTCTCAAAGAATTATGGTGGGTATTTGTTTGTAATATTTAATTATTAATTCTTGAACTGAATAATGACCAAGAACAAATATCTTATTCCAGGAATTAATTATATTTTCAATCAATTGAGAGGTACTATGATCAAATCTATGATTTATATGAGATTGGTTTACCATCAATTAAGGGGGAGGCCATGAGACAAACCTTAGAGATATGTTAGAAGTAGTTATGGATTGTATATTTTTGTAGTGATTCTGTTTATGTTGACTAATGCATCGGCAGTATTAATTACCTTAATGAATAGATTCCTTCATCCTTTATTGGACTAGATTGTTGTGGTTATTTTGTTTATTTCATAGTGTAATCTCAATTTGTATAATATTATTCCAAACTACATGACATTTTCCTTAGTAAATTAAGATAACATCATCTTTGTTCCAAGGTAACCAAATGAAATTTCTAGATTAATAACGTAATCTTTATGGGACATGTAATCTCAGAGGAAGGACATTTACTGGACCAAGAGAATATCATAGACATTCTATCCTAGGAACATCCTGATAATATATTCGAATTTTTTTTCAATATTTTTGTAGTTGGTAATGATTATCACTTTATCGATTATTTATCCTATTTTGCCACATTTATATTCTAGCTGACCAAGAAAGGGGTGATGTTTATTGGGTCTTGTTGGCCAGAGTAGAGTACCCAAGAGGAGGGGTTAATTGAGTATCTATTAAAATTTCTGATAAAAAATTTTCTTAAAAAGGTACCCAAATAAAAAATTAATACAACCCAATTAATCAATGTAATATGATTATAAAGGTTTAACTATTCAATTAACCTCTCTGAAGATTGATTAATTCTCAGTAAAATTGATTTGAGTTATTGATACTACATTTGAAGCTATTCTAATATGAATGTACTATTATAACATCTTTAAAAGATTAAATATCATTGTAAAATCTATTATTTTCTGAAATATATAAAAATTCATAGAAAATGTACATTAAATTGCAGAACGGATCAAACAAGTGGTTCAGTCTCGAGGAAAGACCTAATCAACTCTACATGGTGATCACCCGCTACCAAGAATATTATATTAATGAACTTGATCCACACCCTGGATCGGGGTAAACAAAAGTGCACAGGACTGTCCAGGTAACATGACCTTTTCCACTATTCTATGTGGGTATAAGCAACTAGGTCACACAAGGACCTCTTCCACATTAATCAGTTGGTGTAAACAACTATAAAAAGATATGAGAGGAAAGATATCATGTATACATCAGTTCAGAGCAAGAGGCAATGTGTGTTTTAAAATAGCCACACACACACTGATCGAAAGCTAAAAATAGAGTAAAATAAAGAAAAGATGATGAGATAAGGATAGAAGTGCTTTAGGTGTTATTTTATGCAGCTCTAGACTTGTATGATGAAGCATATGCAAGTATTGAGTACTGTTATGAAAAATAGTATATTGAAAGTCTGGTGCTCTGGTATCTAATTAGATCTAACTCATGTTATTAATGATTTTGGTACTGTGAAGATGATTTTGATTCTCATTTATGGTAGTCCAGCCATTTGATTGAGAGTGCTTTGTGGGTTCTTCAATTGTATCATGTTACATATATCTATTCACTAATAAAAAAATGCTCACACGTCTATTCTTCTTTTGTGTATGTGTTTTTTTAAACCCATATTATCTTTATTTTTAATTGTGAGTGCACACAATAGAGCCAATATGATGCATGTGTTCTGCACCTGGTACCTTGTACTATCATGTAACATTTCTACAAAGAAAAATTAATTATGTCAGTGCCTTTAAATGACTCAAATATTTATGT
The DNA here is from genome assembly GCA_963277665.1 of Viscum album. Classification (NCBI taxonomy): domain Eukaryota; kingdom Viridiplantae; phylum Streptophyta; class Magnoliopsida; order Santalales; family Viscaceae; genus Viscum; species Viscum album. The sequence continues at coordinate 1,479,427,860 of OY728147.1, read as the reverse complement.
TAGTCATTAAAATAAAAACAGGAAAAATATATTAAAGAACAGTGTCTCGATCTTTCTTGAAGTGGTGTCTTCTTGGAAATGGTGTCATCACAAAACAATGTATTCTTCTTTTCCTTTGAGTGGTGAGACTATAATTATGGAATTGTTTTATTGATCTCAGCAACAGATATCAAAAATATGTTGTTAGAATCACTGTGTATGGTGATTTTCCAAACATCGAATAGTGTCTCTGTGAGGGTAGTATGGAACCAGTGTCATAGACTTCATGAGATCTAAAATTGGCCCCAATGTCTAGGTCACAGTATATGGGTGACGGTGTCGGGGTCACAGTGTCTGGGTCATAGTGTTTGTGTCATGGTGTCTAGGTCATGGTGTGTGGGTCACGGTGTCTAGGTCATAGGTTCTGGGTCACTGTGTCTAGGTCACGGTGTTCTGGTCCTTTTCAAGAAAACTAGAACTGATGGAAAACTCAAGGTTTCTTAGTCATAGCCAAATATCTGTATATCGACATAAGTAGAAATATTCCGAGAATTAATTAGACCTAATCGTTAATATATGGAACCATTATATAACAAAGATAAACATTGGTTACAATAATCAAACATGGTGTTGGATTAATAGTATCTAGTGGAAGTTTATTTAATCTATAAAAACCAACCATCTCTACAGATGATGTTCGATAGATTTTATAGGATTGAAAAGTTTTTTAGGATTTGTGATCCTTAAAAATGATTAAAATAAAAAGGATTAAAACAATCTCCCCCTATTGATTATAAAAATTGTATGAATTAGATATCTCCTCTTACTGTGATTTCTCTCTTTGGGCCTTTGTGTGTGTGGTTCTCCCCCTTTTTGGATTATCAAAAATAATACAAGGAATAGGGAAAATATAAATTTAATTAATAGAATAGAACACAATAGTTCAATTTTCATTAGAGGAAAAAGATGATGCAGTACCAGATGTAGGAAAAAATAAAAAATATCCCTATGAAAATATAAATTTATCTTTTCTTCAGCACCAGTTGTCTTCTCGTTTCCCTTTGATATAGCATCAGAAGGAGCCATAGGAGAATAAGTATTAGTTGATGATGGGAGTGATCCAACAGTCAGAAAGAAGAGTGTGTACTTCCAAAATAGAAGGTTCAAAAGTAGTTTTGGTGGAAGACTAAGGCATGTTATAGTCAAGGATAACAAGTCTAATATGACTCAGAACCTGAGTTATATAAATTGAGGTAGATTCCAAGGAAATGAATGAGGATGGAGGTATCCTAGACCGCAAGGGTGTAGCTGCAAGAGCCACAATAGCAGTGCCCTGCACATGAAGATAAATCTTAATAGCTGAATGAATTCAGTAATAATCTCACCATCGTACTACATTGCTTTCTTAAAATCACCTTTTTGTTCTCCATTAATTTGTCCAATAAAAAAGTGAAATGTTTCAGCTTTTGAACTTGAGTCTTCAATTCTTGAGAGACGGTATGGATTTTAAAATTCTCTACAAGATTCATGAAATGATTGGTCATATCATGATCAATGAAAACAATATTAAATTAGTAACCCACATTCAATGTTATTTATTTATCAGAATCATCTAAAATGTTTGATTGAATCCTTGCCAAATTAAGTACTACGTCACTATTCTTGACAACAGTACGTAGAGTATCCTTGTCAAAACCACTGAACACTTAATGAAGTTCCTCCTTATCCACAATTCTAAGTAGATAACAGTCACCAGATTGAGATGATTTTCCAAATGCAGTAGAGGCTGTTACCACTAAAGTGAGGTACTTGAGTTGCTTCCAAACTTTTTGTAGACATCCCTTTCACTCATGAGTCCATTTTTGAGAACATTAACAATATCATGCATCTCTCAAACAATATTATTGTTTCTCTCAGCCACTTTTTCTGATAATGAAGTATTGTTTGGTTGAATCAGAGAGGAAACATGTTGTGGAATCTGATCACTAACAACTTCAAGAGGATGAGAAACATTAGATTATCCTGATTGCAGGATTTTTTTCATATGTTCAACCATATCTCTAAGAGACTTCACTTCATCACATAGTTGTTTGTTCCCAGCTCTGACCTCTAGAATTTCATGAAGTATTTTGAGATGAATCTCCCATATGATCTACTCAACCAAAAAGGCCGCATCTTTTTTTCAAAAGTTTGTTACAAGAGCAGGTTAGGAGGTCATGATATTTTCCACTCCATCCAATAAATTTGCTCCAGAGGTTTTCAAATCACCTTGACTCACGAGAGCCAAAGGTTCTTGTGATTGTTCAGGAACAGAAGCTGAGAGAGGCTTAGGTACCATTGGAGAGATTACTTTTAGAGTAGAATCAGGTTTCATTTGAATCATAATAGACATGTATATTTCTTTAACCAAGGATTCCTAGGTTTCATTCACATAAAATTATATTGGGAACTTATACCAGGTATCCACAGTGCCTTGATCAACTGGATTATTAATTTCAACACATTCTGGACTTGATTAAAACTACCCTTCAACTAGTGCATCACTCATAGGACTAGGAGATTCAATTCCTTGAATCATTTCTAAATTATCCTCTTCAATACTCTCACCCATTTATTTTCTAGCAAGCTAAAAATATTGTTCCATTATTTCCTTGTAAGAAAGGATAAAATCAGGATTAGCTTGTTCTTCTATATGTTCTTCAACCACAGCTTCTCTATCAAGTAAAATTTCATCTTATAGATTCACCTAAAGAATATCCTTTTCCTTTTCATTAACAATAGAATCTCCTAAACAAGCTGGTTCTTCTTTTAAATCAATACTTTATTTAATAATAGGTGATTCCTTCTCAACTAAGACTTGTAGAACAGTTGGATTACTGTCTTATTTATCAAAGACTATTTCTTCTATAGGTGAAATAACTACCTCTTCTTCCTCTTCAACAGGATAGTCATAAATTTTATTTGGGACCAAACCAAGATAAGAAATGTTCCATTGTTTTGAATGATACTTATCTAGATTAAAAATTTTATATAACCTTTCATTATCCTCTACCCAATACTTTTTCCATAAATTCCAACTAATTATCATTCTTTTAACTGTATCCTTTGAGATACTGAATTCAAGTTCCTTGATGAATTCTTCATTTTGTACAACTATTCTATTACCATATAGCATAGTAGAGATTAACCTTGAGTAGAACTAGATGGTATACATTGAGGTAGTCTTAATCAACTCACACATATAAAGTGTCACATACTTGAATAGGTTTATCTTGTGTCCATTTTTCATAAGATGTATCAAATATAATTTCTGATATTTAAGGGTAGAAAACTATCATTTTCTTGGAATAATCAGATTATAAAGAAACATAAAGCATAATCTAGATTCACTATCCAATTCAATAGTTATATCTCTTCTATTATTTTTATTGCTAGTCAATATTTACAAGGCTTCTTAGAATACAAAAAACATCAATGCGAAGAGGATTACCTCTCTGGTAGCCCTAAAAAATTTAATGAATAATACCTAGGAATGCATCCCATAAACTCAATTAAAAGGAGCATATTTGTCCATTGATCTGGCTCCACACAAGAAAACCAACATCGGTATCCAATGAGAACTGGAAAAACTGATAGAACTGAGAATCAATTTTTGGATAAATCAGACATGTCTTCGTCATGAACCTTTTCATTCATATCCACTCTTTTAGTACTTTCAACACTAAATACTTACATTACCACCACCACATAAGGTAGATCTCATTTTCTGGTAGCAATATTCTATTCGCAAGGTTTGGGTTCAATGGTTCTTCAGGAACTACCATCAGTGCTCTTTCCACTTTCTTCTAAGATCTGTACTCCTCAGGAATTAAAGAAGATGGGAACAACATTATACCCTTTCAATTATGGGATCAAGAGAGATATATATATGAAGGTGTTCTTATGTTTTGAGATATAAGGGTTCTAGATTTGATGAAAGAGAGCTCGAGTAATGAAAAGAGTGTAACATATTTCATTTTTATCATTTAGGGTTATCAACCATTACAAATTCAAAAGCATAAGATAAATATATTAAAATAATCAACACAATGATATGGGTAATAAAATACAAATAATATGAAAATATGTAATTTTGGTGAGACCAGAATAGGTAGTCTCGGTGAGACCTGAACTGGTTGTCACGGTGAAACCGTAATAGGTTCTCACGATGTCATCTTTACGGTGAGTCTCCACATAGTGCGACCATAATATTTGAGGTAGTAAGTGCAAGACAGTAACTGATAGACTATAACTATGTGACTGTAAACATGAATCAACAACTTCAATATAGTAAACTATAGAACTGTGAGAGTGGGATAGTAATATTTAGAGAATAACTTGTAAAATCGTAAACTGTGAAATAATATGTTGTGAAACAGTAAACTTTCTACTTATGATTTATCATTCCTAATTCATGTATGATGTAATATCTCCAATAATAATTTAATGGTTAGGTGAATATATTAATTAGAGGATATTCAGTTCTAATGAATTCCATAGTGATATCACCTTTTTTATAACGGTGTCTGAAAAAGTGATGTCATAGATCAATATGTTTTTCCTAGAGTATGAAACATTATTTTTTGAGATGTTAATAGAACTTTTATTATCACAATTTCTAGGTACATGCCAGAATTGATATCCATAATCTTATAATGTGTAATTAATATTCAAACATTGTGCACAAAAACTACCAAAAATTATGTATTCAGTTTCAGTAAAAGATAATACAATAGTGTGTTGCTTATTAATACACCATGATACTAGAGACTTTCCAAAAACATGACATGTTCTAGGGGATATTTTTCTATATAATTATCAACCACATAAATTAGCATCATAATAACTAACCAACTCAAATAATTTTCCTCTAGGATAGAACATTCCAAGATTGGGTGTATGTTTGAGGTATTTGAAAATATTTTTATCATCATTTAAATGAGATTCCATAAGGTTTTCTTGAAAATGAGCACATATACATACATTATACATAATTTATGTTCAGTTAGATGTTAAGTAGAGTAAGCATCCAATTATTATTTTGTAAGTGGGTTGATCAACAAATTTTCCATCTTCCTCAATATCCAACATACAAGTAGAACTCATTGGAGTATCACTACATTTAGTGATATCCAATGCAAAACGTTTTAGAAGATCATTATTATGTTTTCAAATATTTAAAATAATAATATATTTATTTTTAAATGTTTGAAATCCAAGAAAGAATTTTAGTTCACCCCTTAAACTCAGCTATACATTTTGTAAAACCTATGGAAATAAGAAAAGATTATAATCTATCTTAAAAAGCTCTTAGAGCTTTTTTTAAACCAAACTATGATTTTGTTTATTTGAAAACATGATTTTGGAAAGTGGGGATTTTTAAAATTGGGAGGTTGTTCAAAAAAAACATCCACTTCTATATACCCATTTTGCAATGCACTATTGACATCCATTTAATATTGTTTTATATTCATATGTATAGCATAAGCGTGCAATATTCTAATGTCTTCATGTCTAGAAATAGGTGCAATGCTCTCCTCATTGTCAATTCCATCCACTTTTACTATTTTCTTGTGCAACCAATCTAGCCTTGTTTCTAACTATATTACCATATTCATCTACCTTATTTCTAAATACAGACTTAGTGCCTATGGTAAATATGTCTTTGGATCTATCAACAGTTTTCAAAACACTATTCCTTTCAAACTGATTCAATTCTTCTTGAATAGCCATCACCTAAAAGTCATCATTTATAGGAGCATTGATGTTTTTAGGATAATGTTGTTACACAAAACCATGATGTTTAGCCTGATTTCTATGAGAATCTCTAGATTGAGTTACTTTATCTAGATCTCCTACAACAACATCTATAGGACAGTTCATAAGGAGTCAAAAATCTTTAGAAAAAGTCGCTCTAGTAATTTCTGGTTCTTTAACAGGTTTGTGTTCATTATGAATTAAATATAGATAATTTCTAGAATTGGATTTTTCCACCAATTCCATTACAGGATAGTTAGAGGATTTAGCATGATGGCCAGATTTGACATATCATCTTCAAGATTCAATAGAGAGGCCTTAGTCTCTTGTGGATCTGTTTCATCATACATGACATGGAACAATTTTTCCACACATTCAGTTCTCTTGTTAAACACTCTATATGATTTGTGGGAGATTGAATATACTAGAAAAATTCCTTCATCACACTTGGATGAAAACATTTCAATATTTTCCTTAGTATTAAGGATGTAAACTTTGTTACAAAAAACATTGAAGAATATTTCTTTGGGTTTTCTATTGTTTGATAACTTATATGGAGTTCTTTAGAGAATATGTTTAACCGACACTCTATTAAAAATATAGAAATATATATTTCTAGATTTAGCCCAAAATTAAATAGGTAAGTCATATTCACTAAGAATAGTTCTACAAATTTCTTTCAAGTACTTATTTCATCATTATAATACTCCATTTTGATAGGGTGTTCTAGGGGAAGAAAAATTATGACTATTTTTGAGCAAAAGGATTTTAACTCTTGATTTTCAAACTCACTGCCATGATCACTTCATAAGGATTAAATTAGAATTCTGCTAATATTTTCAACAGTTTTATAATATTTGGTAAACTACAAGTAGGATTCACTTTTTTGAGCTTGGAAGAATGTCCATGTATATCTAGAAAATACATCTATAAGAACATTAATATAGTTCTTCCTATTTAATATAGAAACACAAGATGGTCCAAGAAAATCAAAGTGAACCAACTCAAGAGGCTGAGTAGTTGAAACTTCTTTCTTTGGATTAAAGGAACATTTGTATTGATTTCCCTTTACATAAGGATGACACACTTTATCAATGGAAAAATAATGTATGGGTATGTCTTTAACTAAACATTTTCAAGATAGATTACAAAGGGATTGAATATTACAGTGTCTTAGTCTTCTATGCCAAATCCAGGACTCATTGTGAAATTCAATATCCATGTACCATAAGAATTTACAGGAGCTCATTAAATAATTTTCTTAAAAAATAGTAAAATAAAAATATACTTTGGTACCCATATTTGTTTGGGTCCAATAATATATGTGAATAGTGATTTAGGAACACACATCTTCCTCATAGGATTCCTATAATTATTATGTAAAATATTTTAAAAAAACTCTATTTGGTCTCAAAAATCATGACAAAATAGAGTGCATATCATAATTAGAACTAGGGGAAGTTTTTCAAGGACTATGAGTAAAGTTGTATGTTCTAGATTTAGAAACAAAATTTGTTCTTACAAAATTTCTTTTACGAGGTTGATATCCAATACTAGTCGTGTATTTAAGGGCAATCTGTTTACCTAGAATTTTCACCAAGGTATATTTACCATTAGTAAACTTTTCAATGCCCTTTTACAATTTCTCATTTGAGAGATTTAGTTCATTGTTCTCATTGATTAATTGAACATTTTTCTCTCTTTCTATAGTGACCTCTGATTTAACAGTTGATATGAAATTAATTGAAAAAAAATTATTGGTGATCAATAAGTTACATATCAAACATGAATAATTAATTCATTATAGTAGGCATGTTTCCAATAGTAGGTAGATTCTAAATGATAAGATTACAAATCTTGATATTAGAACTTGATCCATGCATTGAATGAAGTGTTCGACTAAACTGGGAAGAATAATACATGAGAGATTATTCTAAGGCCAACCGATAAAAATATAATAGGGACTGAATTCATCATTCATAAAAATATGAATGACTAACGTGTAGTGATTTGAAAAAAAACATGACTAGTGTTTTATGGGTACTTCTAGATAGAGGGTATGGATGTAGATGAAAACATATCACATATTTTAAGTCTATAGACAATCTAATTTTCCATGGGCATAGTTGGGAAATGCAGGTTCAATTTTATTTAGATGGGTGTCAAATCCACATATCATAACGGGGTTTTAGAAGAAGATAATATTGAGTTTACAAATGATTTTCTCATTAATTAAAATGATAATAGAGTTTATCAGTTAAATCATGTGCTAAATGGGTTGATGTAAGCATCAGGATAATGGTATTCCAGACAAGATTCGTTTTTTAAGAAGTTTGGTATTTAGGGTTGTGGGGTTTGTTTCAATAACTATATCAATAATTAAAGTATTCAACAGATGATGGGTATGGTATATGTCAATTACATATAATTTGGTAGATCATATGAATCGCAATGGAGACAATTTGTAGATATCATTAAAAGTGAATTTTAAAAGTCAATAATTGTTGAACAAATGTCTTACATAGTTTATTAATGACACAAAGAAAGAATTGAACATTCATTTCTCAATATAAATATGTCAAGGAGGGTTTAAGATGATTTTGAAGGTATAATGAAAAATATATGAAAACTCATATGGCTACACTGATGGAATTATTGTTAGTATGGTATGTGACTGAGTATGAAATACTCTATACAACCAAATGTAGGATCGAAATAAGTATGAGACTCTCAGATACAAGTGGGGGGTGAATTTTACCTTTTAAAAATTCTCTTAAGAAATTTTTAGGATGGTTATGTTTAACAAGGTTAAACATGAAAATTCAGAAGACCTCTATGAGGTCTAATAGCTTGCTTGATTTCAGAAAAGTGATTCCGAAAAAAGAACATAACTAATGTTACAAAGATCAAGATTATACATTAAAGCGTATAGAATATAACTATATCAGAGTACAATGATGAGGAAGTATAAGATAGTATACTTTCCTCAACAATAGAAAATGCAGTGGAAAAACTTGTAACAAAAACAAGTAACAAGTAATAAGACTTTTAACCTAAAGAGAAGAGTATCCAACAACCTCGGATAAAGGTCCGTTGATTTATAATTTCAAGATATTATGTCTTACCCACACCAGGGTAAGCCATCTATATGAAGATCTGAGTCTATCTTGCTATCCCCACAAGCCCTCAACTATCAGGTAGTCGGCACCTCTGTCTTCATCAACAAGTAATCCCTCAACTACAAGTTGTTGGAACCTCTGTATTCCTATCCCTGAAAGCCCTCAATTATACATAGAAACAATCGAGTTGTACGAAGAAAATCTGCACAAGGAAAAGATTGAACAAACTTTTCAAACATTGTACTTCAAGCTTGAGAGTTGATAAGAGCCTCTCTCTCTAGAAATCACATCAACAAAAAGTATGCATAGATGTCAGAGTTCTGTAAAAGTTGTTTTTGACATTAAAATGAGCTCATATTTATAGGTGAAGCTCCAACGGTCGGTTCCCTCCTCCAACGATTGAATTCTTCTTTGAATTCCGTAGGGACCTGTACATGTGTCACGCAAAAAATGGTTAGTTAATAACTGATAGCATGACATCGTTTTGTAATAGAACAAGTATAATCATAACTAAATTGATATTTGGAATGGAGTAGAAAATGAAACTTCAGATTGGAAAAGGTTAATGTTTGGAATGGAAGTTAAAATATATCTAGGGTCTATAAACATAGGAATATTCGGATTCTGTTTTGTAGGAATTTGGAACTAGAATTCTGTAGAAATCCAGAGTCTTATTTTCACGGATATTTGGAGTTTGATTTCACTAGAATTTGGATCTGGAACATACAAAGTTCGGAGTCCATGTTCATGATAATTCATAGTCAGACCTCATCAGAGTTCGAAGTCTGAATTCAGAGAACTCGAAGTCAGAACATAGAGAAGTTTGTAATCAGAATTCGGAGGGGAACATTATGAGAGTTCGTATCCTGAATTTGGAGTGGAACTTCATGATATTTTGTATCCAGAATTTGGAGTGGAAGTTCATGGGAGTTTATATTCAGAATTTGGAGTGGAACTTCCTGAGAGTTAGTATCCCAAATTCAGAATGGAACTTCATTAGAGTTCGTATCCATAATTCGGAGTGGAACTTCACGAGGATTCGTATCCATAATTCGGAGTGGAACTTCATGAGAGTTTATATCTAGAATTCATAGTGGAACATTATTAGAGTTTGTATCCATAATTCAGAGTCTTAAATAGAATACCTCATATCTATGTATTATACAATTCTGAGGTTTTAGATATGAATCTGATTTTTATACTTAAGAAAAATATTGATATGAACAATGAAAACACGGTAGGGGTAAATTTCCTTTGGGAAGGAAATTTTCCTTATAGAAGTAAAACCGGGGTCAAATGAAATTTTCCTTAAGAAAAGGTGTTTGTGATTTTCAAAACAAGAAGAATGGTAATGTCATAAGGAAACCTTGATGACATATCAATCTCATATATAATGGAATGGAAAATTCATAAGGAAAACCTTATTGACTCAATAATCTCCCCCTTTTTGGAAATCACAAACATCCTTACAAAAAATAATGAAATGACTTAGAATAAATTTCTATAAATGTAATTATAGCTTATCTTCCTTTGTTCATGTTCAATGGTGAATATGACTAACTTCCCCTTAGGCTTTGAAACACTTAGGATCATACTCTTGGTTTCTGGAATGAGATATTTCATTTGAATGAAGAATTCGTAATGAAAACTCCCCCTTACTTAAGTATAGTTCTTCTTACCTTAGAATTTTTTTTCTCCCTTTTAGATTTTTCCTTCTCCCACTTTGTGATTTTCAAAAATAATTTATGGGAATGTAAAAATAATAAAGTACCTAAAACATTAGTAAGACATACAAACAATACAAGGAACCAGCGTTTTCATTAAGATTGAAAGGATTTTTACAAGGAAAGACATTACAACAAAAGATCAGATTGATCTATTTGTCTTATTTTTCCAGGGGGATTAGCTTCTTCAGATGGATTTTTAGCTTCATTAACCCTTTATGGTCTTACATAGCTTTCTTTTCGAAGGTTTTAATCCTGTCATCTTGTGCCTTCAAAGCCTTAGACTGAGCTTTAAGAACATCATCCTACTTTACAAGCTTATCTTTGATCTCAATCCGGAGATCTCTTTCCAAATTCTAGCTTTGAGCAACAAAGTTAAGCTTCATATTTAGATCCATCACCTGTTGATTCTGAGTATTTTTCTCAAGGTTCATCTTTTCCTGAAGATTATTCATCTTGGGATCCTCGGTATCAAAATCTTATTTTACATCATTCTGAAAGGTATCAAGTTCTATCAAATCATCATCAATTTCCTTTCACCATAAATTCATTTTGCTACAAGATTTCTTGTAGACCTCATAATTGATAAAGAAATTTTTATGATCTGCATCAATCTTCACACATTTATCCATCACCAGGGATATGGATTCTAACATCTGATTTATGTTGTACTGAAGCATCTGGCACCTGGAGTCTATTGTAGGAATGATCAGAATTATGTCCACCAATTTCTTCTGATATTCAAGAACAAAATCGTGTCCCAATGCAGATGACTCCGAATCCAACATATTTTTAGGTGAATGTTCTTCTTAAATTTTCACAAGCTTTCTTTTAGAAGAGCCTCAAAATTGATTTTTCCTTATTATAGCATTACTTGGGGTGTCCATATGCACTTCCTTACCCTTTTCAACTTTCGGAATGGATCCCTCATCAGTAGATTCTTACACACTTTTAGATAATTGAATTATCTTGTCTTCATCTTGTTTTTCCTTCTCTGCTCCTTCCTATAAAAATTTCTTTTCATATATTTCTTCCTAATATAATTCATTATATTTCTCTTCTTCCTTGTCTTCATCTTTCTTACCATCTTTATCATCACCCTTTCCCGAAGTTACAATCTTTGAGGACTCGGCCTCATATGTTTGGAGTGGTAATTTTTTTGATGGATTTTCCTTTTCTTGATAATATTTAACTTGTTTAATCAGATCATCTAAATCACCACTTTCTTCTAATACTTCTTCTTCTTCTTTTACTTCCTCTTCTTCTTTGATTTCTTCAACAACTTTTTCTTCTACTTCTTTAACAACTTCTTTCTCTTTAGATTTTTCTGGAGTGAAGAAATCCTTCCTCGGAGACTTAGGTAAAGGCTCAATAAGGAATGTTTCTGGTACTGGAATATTCTCAGAAGTTACTTTTGTGGCATTCAAAAGAGATTGTACAACTTCAGTCTTAGACATTTTATTCTTCATCTTCTTATCTTTTTATATCTTCTCAAGGTATTCATCAGTCTTATCTCTTAAAGACTTAGCTTCAGTAGGGTCCAATCCGAACTGAGGTTCCACTTTATTCCTCTTTTCCTTATTTTACCTCCACTTTGCAACCACCTCATCTGGATATGATTTTTGTTTCTTCATTTTGGTAGGTGTGGATTGGGCTTCCTTAACTTTAGGGGTTTTATCTATCTCCTCCACTTCCTTCAGCTTTCTCTTCTTCCCGGCTTTTTTAGATGGCTCAACTTTTTCAATATTTCCTAGATTGGATTCTGCCTCTTCCTCTAGTAGATCATAAAAATCTTTTGTCTTATTGGAATAAGCCATATTCATTCTTTTCAGAGTGTCATCGCTAACAAGGATAACTTTGAAATTCCAAGACTTGTATTTTCATGAAATCTAAAATGATTCGAGACACTGAACTATCATCTTTGAATGTAAGGCAGAAAACATGATAATTTGGGCTCTAATATTTCCATCCATGATGTTCTTGATTGTAGCAAGTAAATGACTCATCAAATTGATTTTCCTTAGATTTACCAGTAAGTCTAAGAAATATATATCACATTTCTTCAGGGTATCATTGCCACCATTTCTCGGTACTAAGAAACCTTGTAACCATAGCTGAAGGATCTGGTTGTTAGAATATAGGTGAGAAATTTTGGTTGTCTTGACATCAGAAGGTCCAAGATATTGCAAGGACTTTACTTTAACAATACTACCTTGAGCATCCTGGAGTTTGTGGGAGAAAAATTCAGCTTCTCCTTCATATGCTAGCCCCACCAAGTTTGCAGCCTTGGTGTAAGTAAGTTTGTAGGTCATCCCATAACTCTTAAAAATATATTTTCTCTACCCTCTTCCTTGAAGAATCAAACTAATTCATAGAAATCTATGAGAAATTCCAGATACACCATGTCTTGAACACCTATCTTAGATATGCATACATCTTCCCAACCATTTAACTTAATATTCTTAAAAATTATTGAATCATACTTGAAAAGGTTCGGATAGACCAACCATTCCCTGTATACTTTCTATTTTCAGATTGGATTTGTGGTATACATTTCTCAATAAGTGGCTTCTACAGACATTTATATTCGAGGAATTATGATAAATTATGGAACAAGCTTTAAGAACTGTGTCATAGCTTTGAGACACAAGAGCTTGGAAATCGATGCGGGACAACATTAGGGGTCCCCTTTATATAGGCGATGGTGCTGACCTTTCAACTTCCAAAAACAATCGGATGGTTGAAAAAACTCTCTGATATGATTTGAAGGTTGAAAACATGCCTTGAAGGAAACCTTGAATCCGATATTTTGAGGTTTTATGAAAAACATTCGGATTTTGGATGAAAAAAATCCGAGAAATTTTAAAAGAAAAATAAACTACCAGCAACTAAAAATGATTACGAAAACTTAAGTAAGGAATTCATACCATTCGCATTGTCTAGGAAGTCTATTCGTAATAGGCGATATTCCACTTGAAGAAAATTTGACTACAAAAAACCCACAATAAAAAATATACTACGAAATACTTAATATCAAAAAAGAATTTATTGCAAAAACATTGAGTATCAAAACTCGATTAAAAAAATTCTGAGTACGAAAATTCACATTACGAAAATCCTCACTACACAAATTTTCTGTATGAAAATTTCTATTACTAAAACATCCATTACAAAAATTTCCATTATGAAAATTTCCCTTACGAAATTTTACACTACGAAAATTTCCATTACTAAAAATATGAAAACATCATTATGAAAATTATGAAATCATGATAACAAAAAATATAAAAACTTGATTATAAATTTTTTTTAAAAACATATAAGAAGATGTACTCCCCTTATGTAATAGAGTTTATTACTGTAAGGAGAATGGTTCAACAAGAAGTTAATGAATGAATATTACCTTATGGTTATCATTCCTAGATTTTGTTTGATGTATTCAAATCTATCGGAGGGTAATGATTTTGTAAAAATAATAGCAATTTGATCATGTGTTCTGAAAAATTAAAGAATGATATCTACTTTTTGTGTGTAATACCTAAGAAAGTGATGTCTAATATCTATGTGCTTTGCATGAGAGTGATGTGTAGGGTTTTTACTAAGCGCAATGGAACCTATGTTATCACACAAAATTTCAGTCTTAGTAAAACTGAAGCCATAATTTGTGAGTGTGTGTTTCATCCACAACACTTGAGAACAACAACTTCCAGCTGCTACATATTCATCTTCAGTATTAGAGAGTTCTACTGAGTGTTGCTTCTTGCAAGACCAAGAAACTAATGAATCTCTTAAGAAATGACATTTTCTAGATGTACTCTTTCTATCCATTCTACATCCATAAATTCAGCATCTGAAAAGCGCTTTAAAACAAAATCATTTCCCAAAGTATAAAAGATTCATAAATCCATGGTTCCCTTTAAGTAGCGAAAAATTCTGTTCACTACCTTTAAATGAGATTCCGTAGGATTGGATTGATATCTTGCACATAAGCATACTATAAATTTCAAGTCTGGCTTACTAGTAGTCATGTAAAGTAGACTTCCTATCATACCTCTGAAAGATGTTTGATCTACTAGTTTTCCAACTTCATCAAGATCAAGTGTGTTTGAGGTTCCAATAGGAGTACTTATACTTTCAGTGTTTTCATATCCATTCTTTTTAAGAAGATATTTAATATACATATTTTGGGATATGTATATTCCTTTTGGTTTTTGAGAAATTTAAAAACCAGGTAAAAATGTTAACTCACCAATCATTCTCATTTCAAACTCATATTTCATTAGATCCGCAAAGGAATCAGTTAATGATTACTGAGATTAACCAAATATAATTTCATCAACATAAATTTTAACAATCAAATTTTTTTCGTATCTTTATTTATGAATAGAGTTTGATCGTCATTCCCTTAACATAGATATTTTGAAGCAGAAATCCTTTAAGTCTATCATACCATACTCGAGGGGATTGTTTAAGGCCATACAAAGCTTTGGTAAGTCTAAAAACATGATGAGGATGTTTTGTATCTTCAAAGTCAGGAGGTTGTTTAACAAAAACTTCCTCTTGAACATAACCATTAAGGAAAGCACATTTTACATCCATTTGAAGAATCAGGAAAAAGAAGAATGCTGAAAATTCAAGTAAAATAAGAATAGATTCAAGTCTAGCTGCTGGAATATAGGTTTCTTTATAGTATATTCCATATATTTCATTACAGCCTTTAGCAACCAATCTTGCTTTATTACTTACAATGAATCCATTTTCATCACACTTATTTCTGAATACCCATTTTACTCCAATAACAGATGTTTCCTTAGGTCTTTCAACCAAGGTCCATACTTTATTCCTTTCGAATTCATTTAGTTCATCTTTCATGGCTTTAACCCAATCATCATAACCTAAAGCTTCATCAGTGCTTTTTGGTTGCAATTGGGAAAGGAATTATAGATTCTATACTTCATTACATAAGAAACTTCTAGTCCTTATTGGTTGATTTACATCACCAATGATACTGTCACTGGGATGATTCTTCAGAAACGAATGGTTTGGGTTTTGTAATACTTGTTCAACAAAATAGGGTAATAAATCTTCTGGGGTAAAATTTTCAGAAGTATCTTCTTGAAAATATTCCTTATCAGAATAATTTTTTATCAAAGGTTGATAATCAGTATTTGAAAACACATCTAGAGATGTAGGATGGGGTTGTTTAAAAAAAGGATCAGTTTCATCAAATTTGACATATACTATCTTTTCAACAGTACATGTGTTTTTGTTAAAAGCTCTATAAGCCTTAGAAGTTGTGGAATATCATAAAAAGATGTGTTCATCAAATTTTGGTGCGAATTTGTGTAAGTTAACTTTAGTATTCAAAATGAATACCTTGCATCCAAAAACCTTAAAGTAGGAACATCTATGTTTTCTACCATTCCATAACTCATAAAGAGTTTTGTTAAGAAATTCTCTAATCAAAATACGATTTATAGTATAACAAGTAGTACTTACAGCATCAGCCCAAAAATGTTTGGCAACAGAATACTCACTCAACATGGTTCTTGTTATCTCTTGAAGAATTCTATTTCTTCTTTCAACAACACCATTTTGTTCAGGTGTTCTTGGTGTTGAGAATTGTGAGTAATACCTTTTTTAATACAAATAGTTTCAAAATAAGAATTTTGAAATTCTCCTAAATGATCACTATGAATATTTTTCAAGGGATGATTTTTCTGATTTTAAACTTTGACTCTAAAACTTTTGAAATAAGAAAAATCATCAGACTTATTTGCTAGAAATAGATCCATTTAATCTAGTGTAATCATTAACCAAAACATATACATAGTACTTTCCCCCAATGCTTCTAGTTTTAGTTGGACCAAAAAGATCAATATGCACTAACTATAATGAATTAGTAGTTGAGACTTCGCCGAATAATTTAAAACATTATTTATGTTTCTTTCCATATTGAAAAGGGTCACCAACTTTTGAAGAATCAAATCTAATCTTGCTTAAATCCTTAACAAAACCTTTATTAGAATGTTTACATAAGTTCCTAAGGTTACATTGTCCTAACCTTCTATGCCATTACCAAAAATGATTTTCCATTACAATAATGCAAGGTAATTCATGTCTCCTAAGTTCTTATAAATTTAGTGTCTAAACATTTTCTTGCCTATGGGCAGAAATAATAAACTCTTCCATGGAATTGTTTACTAGGAACTTATCATTCCTAAAATTCACAAGGTAGCCCTAATCACATAATTGACTTATGTTGATTAGGTTGTGCTTAAGGACTTTAAAAAATAAAACATTTGAAATCAATGTTTTTTCAAGAATAATGATATTACCTATACCAATAATTTCTCTGTGAGAATTATCTCTGAAAGTTACTTTTTCTTCTTTAGTTTTGATAAACTTTTCAAAACAGTCTTTTTTACTAGTCATATGATGGGAACATCCACTATCCATGTACCATGTATTGTTGTTGGTACATTCCAGTTTTTTCTAAAAATAAGAAAAAGTTAGGTTTTGGGATTCCAGACATGTTTGGATCTAGAAATCTCAGAATGTAAAATTTTGGGCACCCACATCTTCTTAGAAGAATAAGCCGTATGAAATCCAAAATATAGGGTTTTTTTAGGTATCAATTTTTTTCCCAGTGACCACCACATTTACACTTTGTGAAAAATGGAGGACTTTGAGGAACAAAGTAGTTGTTACTAAAAATCAGTTTAGAACTTGTGTAACCAAAACCAGAATTATTCCTTCGACTTTGGATTTGTGAATACATTTTATCAAAATTTTCATTACCTAGGGTAAAGTTTGACAAACACTTTCTAAAGGAAAATATATTGGATTTGAGTTTAATAACTATGTTATTGTCTTAAAAACCATTTGAACTATATCTAGGCTCGAAAACATTTTTCTTGGAAATTACATTTTGTAGTTCTTTAGAAAGTATATTCTTTTCAGAACATACTACCTCATGATTTTTTAATACTTTAAAAATCAGCATTATTCTTTACAAGATATTTAGAAAGATCTGATATTTCCTTAGTAAGAATAATATTCCTTGAATTTTCCTTATTGAGTCCCTTCATGAGTTTTGAATTCTCATTTTCAAGAAGTTTGGCATACCTATAAACATCTTCATAGGTAGGTAAAGTATTATCTTTATCAGAAGTTGATTCTTCATCAGAAGAGTTATAATTTTTACTATCATTAAAATTCAAAGAAACATTGGTCATTGATTCAACATTGTGTACCTTAGCCATCAAGTAGTGATTATCAATAGGTATCCGGGCTAAAAGGCCAAGATTATTCTATACAGAGGATTCATAATCCAAAGATTCATCTAAAGAGTCTCCACCACTAGCGCACCATGTGTCATTAGCTTTCAACACTTTCTTAGCATTGGACATGTAATATTTATTTCTATTCCATTCATAATTCCTCTCTTTTCTTTCTTTTCATTTGAGCATAGGGAAATCAGGTCTTATGTGTCCATCTCTCTTTCATTCATAGCATGTGACCTTTGAATCATTCTTATCATTGCTTTCATTCTTCTTGTATTTGGATTGAAAGTTCCCCTATCCAGCTATCTTGTTCATCCTTCGAGTAATATTTTCTAATTCATTTTCTGAGGACTCACTTCCACTATATTCGGAATGGATAACAAATTTCATAGATTTAGATCTGGTCACCCTCTCAGGAGTCTTGTCTTTCATATGATTTGAAGTGGTAGTAAAAGCTACAATGCCATTTTCATTAATCTTCTTCACAATATCAGCATCTCTCTTCATTTTAGTCTCATGCAGAAGAAGAGTTCCAAATAGCTCATCAAGGGTAATCTGAGTAACCTTTCTATTCTCATCAATTGTAGTCCTTTTAGATTCCCACTCATTCATCATGATGTAAATAATCTTGTCAACAAGGGCCTCATCATCCAAACCTTTTCACACATTGATAGTAAACTATTAACTATAGTCATGAATCTCTATTGCACCTTGCATATGGGTTCAACATATGGAAAACTGAAACCATGATATTCGGCTCTAAGCATGGATCTTCTAGTCTCAATTACTTTGGATGTACCAAAATGAGTATCTTCAAGTTTCTTCCATATAGAATTTTCTGCTTTACAATATAAAATATTGCTATATATATTTCTAGTCATTGAACAACGTAAAGTATTGCGTACCTTATAGTTCAGTTGGTAATCATGCTTTTTTGGATTTGTGAAGGCACATACTTCTTTATCAGGAATCTTGTATCCACTAGTAAGCATAATAATATTTCAACCCCAGTGTTGATAATGAAATTCATTATGTGATCTCTTTAATATCCGTAATCATTACCATCAATGATTGGTGGTCTGGTTGGATTGAGATTATCAATGGATCCAATATTCAATCCTACCATTCTTTAGAAAATCATTGGGACACAAACTTGTTAGTAGTACTAGTTTGTATTTTAGAGGAAATATCCTCAACAAGATATTAGATATTGTAGCTCCAAGAAAAAGTGAATCCAAAAAAATATATGAATCCAAAAAATGTTATTCTGAGAATTCATTTCTGAATCTAATCGTGAGATTAATTCAGATTGAACAAAATCCTATGATACCAATTGTTAGTATGGTGTGTGGCGGAGTGAGATATACTCTATAATTCCAAACGTAGGATCTAAATAAGAATGAGATTCTCAGATACAATAGGGGGGTGAATTGTACCATTTACAAATTCCCTTAAGAAATTTTTAGGATGGTAATGTTTAACTAGGTTACACAGGATAATTGACAAGACCACTCTGAGTTCTAATAGCTTTCTTGATTCCGGAAATTTGATTCTGAATAAGGATCTTAACTAAAGTTACAAAGATTAAGATTCTACCTTAAAGCGTATAGAATCTAATTATATCAGAGTACAAGTATGAGGAAGTATAAGACAGTATACTTTCCTCAACAATACAAAATGCAGCGGAAAAACTTGTAACAAAAACAAGTAAAAATTAATAAGTCTTTTAACCCAAAGAGAAGGGTATCCAATAACCTTGGATAAAGGTCCCTCGATTAATACTTTCAAGAATGTCTGTCTTAACCACAATAGGGTAATCCCCTGAGACGATGATCAGAGTCTATCTTGTTATCCCCGCAATCCCTCAACTATCAGGTAGTCGACACCTCTGTCTTCCTCAGAAACGAATCCCTCAACTATAAGGTGTTGGAACCACTTGTCTTTCTATCCCCGGAATCCCTCAATTGTACACAGCAACAATCGGAGTCGCATGAAGAAAATATGCACAAGGAAAATTTTGTACAAGATGTTCAAACTTTCTCCATGAATCTTGATAGTTGATAAGAAACTCTCTCTCTAGAAATCACTTCAACAACATGTATGCCTAGATGTTAGATTTCTGTCAAATTTGTTGTTAACATTAAAATGATCTTCTATTTATAGGTGAAGCTCCAATGGTCGGCCCCCTCCTCCAACCGTTGAATTCATCCTTGAATTTCATAGCGACCTACACACGTGTCACTCAAATAATGGTTAGTTAATAACGGAAATCATGATATCATTTTGTAATAGAACAAGTATAAGAATACCTAAACTGATATTCGGAGTGGATTAGAAAATGAATGTTCAGAATGGAAAAGGTTAATGTTTGGAATGGAAGTTAAAATAGATTTGGAGTCTATAAACATTAGAATATACAGATTCTGTTTTGTAGGAATTTGGAACCTAAATTCTATAGAAATCTGGATTCTGAATATGAAGGAAATTCAGAGTTTTATTTCACAAGAATTCGGATCCATAACTTACAAATACCGGAGTCTATGTTCATGAAAATTCGGAGTCAGACCTCATCTGTGTTCGGAGTCTGAATTCAGAGAACTCGGAGTCAGAACTTAGAGAAGATTGTAATTAGAATTCAAAGTGGAACTTTATGACAGTTCATATCCAGAATTCAGAGTGGAACTTCATGAGAAATCGTATCCAGAATTCGAAGTGAAACTTCATGAGATTTCGTATCCAAAATTCGGAGTAGAACTTAATGAGTGTTTGTATCCCGAATTCGGAGTAGATCTTCATGAGAGTTCATATCCAGAATTCAGAGTGGAACTTCCTGAGAGTATGTATCCAGAATTCATAGTGCAACTTCATGAGAGTTCGTAACCAGAATTTAGAGTGGAACATCATTAGAGTTCGTATCCATAATTCAAAGTCTTTAACAGAATACCTCATATCTATGTATTATACAATTCTGAGGTTTTAGATATGAATCCAAATTTTATTCTTAAGAAAAATATTGATATGAACAATGAAAACAAGGTAGGGTTAAATTTCCATTAGGAAGGAAATTTTTCTTATGCATGTAAAATAGGGGTAAAATGAAATTTTCTTTAAGAAAAGGTGTTTATGATTTTCAAAACAAGAGGAATGGTAAAGTCATAAGGAAACCTTGATGACTTATCAATCTCATATATAAAAGAATGGAAAAGTGATAAGGAAAAACTTATTAACTCAACAATTATCATGTGATGTTGATGAAAAATTTGTAAATGTCATAGAATATATGAAGATCATTGGATTCATGTTTCACTTTACAATGACAATGGAATATTTTTTTCCACATGCCAAGAAGAATGGTATCAATATAATAACATAGAAACCCACTTGCTTAGAGTGTAAAAAATTATTCATTATATCAACGACATGGTGGATTTCATATAGTTGTTCAATAAAAAATCTCATCATGAACTATTTATTGTATAAGAAAAAAGAACTATTTTTTCATTGATAACCACAAAATACGAATATATTAGTACCAATCCATCTTGAACGTTGTTATTTTGGATGATGTACAAACATAATGATATGAGAGTTTATGTAAAATCATTGATCAGAAACCATTATGGTAATTAACATCATATATTACTTAAAATACACTGTCTATCTCTAAATCAAAATGCACATTGAAATGAATTATCATTTTATAATGGAGAAGGTGGATCAAGGTTTTGTGAAATTTGGGTATTTTTCTACAGAACTATAGGTTGTTGAAATTCTAACCGAGTCCATACACAAAGAAGAACTTGAACAGGATTCACTGGCTCTTGGAGTTCAGTATACCTCTCACACTTGAAAATGTGGGGATATGTGACCCCCTCTGCCAAATGGTTTGGTATGTTTTTATATATTGTGTTGATCTATGTTCTTTACCCTGTCAAATAGAATAAATAAGTGATATTCAAGTTTTTTGATGAAGAGGGAGATGTAATTTCTTTAAAAGGGTAAAATGTATTAATTAAGATAGGGGATAAGAATATAGGGGGAGAGGTGAATTGATAAAACACTATTTGGTTGAATATTATATTGATAATAAACGACATAATTTCCTCACATTTTGCTAAATATATTCATTTATAAAATATTGGGGATTAGATCATTCATTTGAAAATTTAATAAAAATTCCAATTTTACCCTTTTCAAATGAACTCTTGTCTTTCTCATATAAATTTTTTAACATGACTTTTTTGAACATAAAATTATTTAAACGTGTCATTAACGTTATTTTTCTACAACTTACATTCATGACACTAGAGCTAAAGAGTGCCATTAAATGGAGTAAATGGGAAATTAATTTATTGGTGGTTTGGGCTCGCCATAATGGACATGGGTTATTATTTGAGCCTTAACTTCTTCATCATTTCTTGTATTAGGACCATGTTTTGAAAAGATCTCTAGGATTAAATTTTCTCACAAATAATCTGTATGGATGGAGTGATTATTCACGAGTGTGGTTGGTAAAATGGGTGGTTAAAATTAGATTATAATATTTGGAAGAATTTCCCCATTCACACTAGAAATAACTTTATCCTAGCTTCCCAGACACTCTATAGATTAGTAATTTTCTCATTTGGAGGGGTTGGGATGTGAATTAGGACATAGTATGTAGAAGAGAAATTTTTTCACCCAAATTATCCAACCATTTGTAGATGGGGTAGCTCTTGAAGCAAGGATCCCCATATCAAAGCCTTCTTCTCTTTATCATGTTGTAATGTTTTCATTTCTGTTATAAAATTCTCTGTTGTTCTTTTATTTCTTCTCATTTCTTATGCTTTGGTAAAATTTATTCTTATACTTTTCTTCCTTATTGGATTGGAATCTAGAGTGGATATGATATTGGGTTCAACACTTTCAGTCCTTTGATCATGCAAAACGTGTCCAAAATGACCACACCACCCATGGAAGAGTTTTTTTCTAGTGATCAATCTATCTTCTACCCTATACATTTAATTACTTTGAATTATTAATAAATTTAATACACATAATATGATACATTAATTGTGTTCTTAAATTATATAAAACTATGAATGAAATTGAACAATTAACACAAAAACACACAAGGTCGAGGTTTTGTATAAATTGTGAGAGTGAAAACTATATCGGTAATAAAATACAACATGGGAAAAGATTGTAGAGTTAATATATAATCCCTAAACACAATTAAATTTCATTATAAATAATGGAAATGTGCATTAATTTACCACTAACTATATGCTAAACTTAGAACATCAATTAAAGTAGGAAGTTGTGATTGCATGTTCTGAAGTAAGCCTAGGGTTAAATTCACTTCATCATTGTGCTAAAGTTAATTCTCATAGGGTTAATGATTTAACAAATTCAGGGATAATAATTATGTGAATGTTAATTTAAATGATAATTATAAATAATTGAGTGAAGATGTATAGTTATATCGATTATGACTTTTAAATATTGTCTAAAAAACCTCTTCTTGTTGGATATTTTTAATAGAACTTCATTTCAAAAATAAAAACAAAAAAATGAATTCTTCTTCCAAAAAACATCTTCTAATTTATAAACGTTAAAAAACCCCCATCCTTACATGTTTTGTCATTTTCTATTTTATTTTTTTAAAGAATACCTTTAAGAAGTGGTTATAATTTGCTTCCTCCTTTGAGAGACGACCTGGTCAGCCACTCTACTACACCTCAGTAACCCGAAACTGAACATCATTTGAATGTGCCCACGACTAAGCCTGTAAATTGGCACCATTTCCAGAGAGTCAATTAATTTATTCAACCAATTAAATGTATTTATTTAATTTTATTTAACTCTTTTTTCTCATATTTCATTCTTCTTTCCCCTTTCTAAAGATTTTTTTCTCTTACTCTATTCTTTTATTTTGGTCAGACCAACTCAAACATCATTTCTATTCATTATAATCTACATTTATTCATTTATGTTCTCCCATTCATTGATTTATGACATGAACTAGTCCTAAAGATCTTTTATATCTTGTCCCTAAGATTGAACGCAGCCTTAGGGCTCAAATCAGACATTCTCTGTCTATGGTATGTTTCGACATTCAACCAGTAAGTGAATTATTCCACTCCAAGATCATTGAAATTATTATCAATTAAAATTAAAACGTAAAAGAAGAACAATTGGCTGAAAAATGGAAATGAACTTGATAGAACCAGTCTAGAATTGTCTACACATGATATTAATTATCCACCAAATTGTATTGAATACCCCAATCTCGAAACAAACTTTGACCTAAAATCAGGATTAATTCACCTTCTTCCAAAATTTCATAGATTATTTGGTGAGGATCCGAATAAACACCTTAAGGAATTTAATGTGGTTTGCTCAACCTTAAAACCAAAAAATGATTCTGAAGATAAAATCAATCTAAGAGAATTCCAATTTTCACTTGATGAAGCTGCGAAAGATTGGTTGTATTATTTACAAACCGAAGATGTAACTTGTTGGAACAATTTAAAACATATTTTTATGTAGTGATTTTTTCCAGAATCAAGGACCAATTCAATTCATAAGAAGATCTATGGGATAAATCAAGCCCAAGTGGATTCAATTTATGAGTACTAGGAGCGATTCAAGATGTTGTGTGTAGGCTGCCCACACCACCGAATTAGTGAGAAACTCCTCATCCAGTACTTCTACGAAAGACTCACACCTATGGAGAGATGTATGGTGGATGTTGAGGCTAGAGGATCATTAGTGGATAAGACACCAATAGATTCACATGTGTTGATCAACAATATGGGCCAAAAATCTGAAAAATTTGGTGATCATGGTACACCACATGTCAGGGGAGTACAACAGGTAAGTCCTTCTTCTCTTGAAAGTCAGTTTGATTGATTCCAAGTTACAATAATTGAAAACAATAGTGAGACAGATTAATTTGGCTCAAAAAAAATCCCAACCCCCTCCTTTAAGGCCTTGTGGAATTTTCACTTAGGTAAGCCACCCAACTGATTGTTTCCCACAACTAAAATAGACAGATGATTGCGCAGAAGTATTCCCAGGGAGACCATATCAGCAACAACAATAGACATACCACCAAAAGAAAATTGATTAATTTTATCCAATATACAACCAAGGGTGGAAGGATCAATCATACATGAGGTATGGCTATGGACAACAGCAATGGCCCCCTTTTCAACAAAACTTCTATCATCCTCCACCTTACCAGTAGGTTTTCCAACAACCCCAAAGGTAATTTGAAACCCAAACATCAACAAGCCCACAAAAATGGAATCCCACATCCAAGGTAGATTCTAACACTGATTAAATTTTGAAACAAATTTTTCTCAATCAACAGAATGAGATGAAGAGTCATGGTGCGGAGTTATGGGAGTTGAATTCACAAATGAGCCAGATTTCCACTACCATCCATGAACTAGTAAGTAAGAATTCTAGAAATCAACCATCCCAACCTACTTCAAATCCCAAGGGTAATGTCAGTTCCATCACATTGGAAAGTGGGAAGTGAAAAAACTGATACATCTAAACCAATCGTTCCACCAGGATTCTCCTCAAATCCAGAGAAGCCACATTCCATACCCTCTGATGAGAAATCCAAGGAGAAAGATAAAGTATTGAAATATTTTGATGATGTTCCTCCTAAAACCCTTCTATTTCCAAGTAGATGGGTACAAAATAAGATGATTTCTGAATAGGCGATGAAAAATAAATTTTTGGATACATTCAAGTGTGTGGACATGAAATACCCCATACATGAATCCATCAAGAAAATCTCAAGGTATGCGAAATTTTTAAAGGGGCATTATACCAATCGAAGATGGATCAAGGGAAATGAGGGGATCAATCTTGGAAAAAATGTGTTAGAACTCATTACACCATTTCTAGAAATGTCGACAAAGTGCAAGGATCCATAGACATTCCCAATACCATGCACCATAGGGGAGTTACACTTTTCTGATGCACATTCTGATTTGTCAGCATCCATAACTATGATGCCAACTCTATATTCCATTCTCGGTAGGTCAGTGAGTTAAAGTCCATGAGATTAGTGGTGCAGTTGGCGAATAGAGCTATGAACTATCCCATGGGAATTCTTGAGGATGTACAGGTCTGGGTAAGAGACATGATCTTTCTAGCATATTTCTATGTCCTTAACATGGAGGATGATCAAGTAATTTCTCGTGCCCCCATTATCTTAGGTAGACCCTTCCTCAAAACAGAAAAAATGATCATAAATGTTAATGATGGTACACTTTCCATGGAATTTAGGGATGATGTTGTGATATTTAATGTTATGGATTCCATGATTTACCCCTTAGAGGATCATTCTGCATTTGCTATCTCCCATTTTAACCCACCAAATAAAAACACCATGCAATATAATTGTTTTGTACTTATGGATATTATGAGTATTATTTCTAGTTTAATGTCTAAGAATACTTCCACACCTATTTCTAATTTACAAGACTCACTTATATTTGATTTTGAAATGGAATAATATTATGATTTTGATCATGTGAACTATAATTATGACACGGATGTTGGGTATGCCGATGGATTTGATGCTTTATTTTCTGATTTTGATGATGTATATTCTTATATTGATGCTCTTTGTGAACATATTTCAGTTCCTTTTGTGTCCCTCGTCATACACCACCCACCTACATTATAACCCAAGAAATTTCCATAAATTTCAAATACCCAGACTTATTGATTTTTGATAAATTACATGTCATCATTGCTTGTAATATTCCTTTTGAACATGAAGACAAACTTTTGAATCTTTTGATGGAGAACATCACAGAAATTGGGTGCATCTTGGAAGACATATTAGGTATTAGACCCTCCGTTTTCATTCATCTGATTATTTAGGAGGATGGGGATAAACTATTTAGGCATCCACAAAATATAATCAATCCATCACTTTTTGAGGTTGTTAAAAAAGAGGTTGAAAATTTTCTCGAGTCAAGTATTATCTATCCCATTTTAGATTCCAAGTGGGTGAGTCCAATTCAGGTTGGGCCTATGAAAACTAGTGATACCGTTTTAAAAAATGATAAAGAGGAGTTAGTTCTAGTGAGGGTACAAAACATTTGGCATGTGTGTATTAATTATATGAAAAAAAATCAGTCCGCTCAAAAAGACCATTTCACCTTCCAATTTAGTAATCAGATGCTAGAGAGACTAGCTGGGAAGACCGATATTGTTTTCTGGATGGATTTATGGATATTTTTTGGTTCCTATATCTTCATAGGATCTGGAGAATAATTCATTCACCTATCCCTTTCACATTTTTTCCTAACAAAGGATTCCATTTTTACTTTGCAACACCCTAGGTACCTTCTTGAGATGAGTGGTGATTTTTTTTTCTTATTTTATTACGACCTTCATGGAGGTATTCTTGGATTATTTTATAGTGTATGGGTATTCATTTGATGAATGTCTAAGTAGTTTGGGAAAGTTTTCAATCATTTTATTTAGAAGATTCTGGTATTGAACATTGAAAAGTGTCATTTCATGGTAGAGCATGGCATTGTCGTAGGGCATGTAGTGTCAAAACATAGGATAAAGGTTGATAGATCTTAGGTAGATATTATTTCATACTTACCATATCCATCATGTGTGCGTGATATTAGATCATTCCTACGGAATTTAGGATTTTATTGGTGCTTCAAAAAATATTTTAGTAAGATTTCTCTTCTTATGTGACAGTTACTTCCAAAGGATTCTGATTTTGGGTTTAATGATTCTTGCAAGACTTCCTTTGATGATCTAAAGAAGTGTCTAACCACTCCACCAATCATACAGCCCCCACAGTTAGAGATTCCTTTTGAGATTATGTGTGACGCCTCCAACTTCGTGGTGGGAGTTGTCTTATCTTAGAGGGTGGCGGGAAATTCACATGTGATCGCCTATGCATCAAGGACACTGGATTCAGTCCAATCATAAAACAAAATCTAGTAAAAAGTATTTCATGCCATCATATTTTTGTTAGATAAATTATGATTATATTTATTGGCCTCTAAAATAGTTTTTTTACCATCCAGCTCTGATGTACCTCGTAAAGAAGCTAGATGCAAATCCCAGGCTAATCCGATGGATGCTCGTTCTTCAATAATTTGACAATGAAAAAAGGACAAAAATGTGGTCTGAAATCATGGTGGCGGACCACATGAGTAGGCTTACTCCCACTCTAGAGGATGACACCTTGGAAAAAAATATGAGTGTTAGGCTTACCAAAGGCCATCATCAATGACCAATGGAGACACTTCTACAATCAGAATTTGGATTCCCTCCTTCGGAAGTATGGGGCGACACACAAAACATTAACACCATACCACCCCCAAACAAATGGCTAGGATGAGGTTTCAAATCATGAGTTGAAACAGATTTTGGAGATAGCTATGCAGCCAAATAGGATTGATTGGAACAAGTTCTTGGATGATGCCCAATGGGAATATATGACATCATACAAAACTCTCATCAGTTTGTCCCCATTTTGGATTGTTTTTGGGAATGAATTCCATCTCCATCTGGAAGTTGAGCATCGAGCTTATTAGGCAATAAAAAAATGTAAAATTTGTTTGGCCTAAGCTAAAATCCAAAGGAAGCTACAAATTCATGAGCTTGAGGAGATTTTATTGTCTTTGTATGACAACTCAAGGCTCTACAAGGAATGATCAAAAGAATCTCATGAAAAAATGATCCATAAAAGAAAATTTCAAGTTGGAGACAATGTATTGCACAGTAGTTCAAGACTGAAGGGGATTCCTATTGAGATCATACATGAGGACACTGGAAGGAGATTTACAGTCAATTGGAAACGTTTGATGAAATACATTGAGGGGCTTCCTACTGAGGTAGTGGATTTCATCACACTGCATGACCCCATCATTACTTGAGTATATCAAGCTGTTCTTAACCCTATCAATTTTTTATTATTTATTCTATTTAAAATTATACATTTCATTTTAATATATAATCTAATGGGTTCACATTGAGGATAATGAAATATTTTATGTGTGGTCGAGGGCACCTTCAAGTTTTTCAATTTCAATTGTTTTCCTATTTTTCAATGATTTTAAAAAAAGTTGTGGTTTTCAAATATTGTGTGTTTATTTTCTAGTTTTTGTTTTTTTTTCAATATTTTTATCTTAAATGATTTCATAACTATTTTGAGATCCATATAAATAAGTGAATCAATTTTCCCCATGAAATTGAGCTTAAATGAATGTCTAAAATTACATTGTTTCAAGTTCAATTCATTAGTAATTTAATGAAAATTACTCTAAATTTTGAATCCAATGCCACATATCACTATCTTTATATAGGAAATAACTTTCTTGTGAGGATTCTTAGCCATTATTTTCATATTCTTCATGTTCACCTCACTTATTGAGAGGACAAATGATGCTTGATTTTACCCGAATATGATTTATTCCTATCAAAACATGAGGGGTTGAGGTACTTGTATTTTAAATGATTGAGAAATATGTTTGGTATTAAGGCCCCTATTATAATGAATCCTTAGTTAAAATGGCCTACCGTGAACATTTAATCTGTTTAGACCTTAGAATCCATGATCATCCTATTTGGTTATACACATTACTAGCCTATTTTCCCTATCCAACCTACTTTGAAAGTGAAATTTCATAATCTAGTTGAACATTAGTGTGGGGGAAGCTGTCTTGTGTTATGATACCAAATTTTGTGATACATCAGGTGGAAAATTAAAATCTGAAGAGATGTGATTCCTATTTAATAAAATCATTATATTGAAAGATGGCCTTTTTTGGAGCTTTCATGACAACTAAGGATCTACCTTTCTAGAGCTTCTAATTGAGGAAGAAAGTTGTGTCTATATGGATCATTCCAAAAAATAATTCTTGAGAAGATTTAAATTTTTACTACTGAAATATTGAGTGGTGAGAATATTCATGATGATGAACATGAATATATGTTATGGGGATTTAGGAGAGGACCATATATATTTTAAAATTAGATTAATTCTATTTTTCTTTAAAAAGAGTCAAGCCCCCCTCATTCGGCCTTAAAAATTTTGGCATTTTAATCCTACTAACTGAAAGCCACATAACAACCCTGAAATGTCCTCATGATAAACATATGTCATTGACTATTATTGGGAGGCGAATTAGAAATTTATCAAGCCTATGGTTACCCTTGTATGAGTTTGGATAAGAAAGACTTTGCTAAAAAATTGATATTTGTGTGATAAGAGAAAATTCTAGTGAGGTAAGTCTTTTGTGCATGGGAGGATAAATAAAGTAGAAATATATTGAATGATATAAATGGAGAACATGAATTAATTTTTTTATGTGTAATGATATATTTTGTTTGTTAGTGTGTAATTGTTGTATCTAAAGGGTATGTGTTTTAAAATTAGTTTTGATTTGATATTGATTTTTACTTGAAATGAGGTTTATCCCAGGAGTGCAAAATGGTATATATGGGGGAGTCGATAAAACCGTATTTTTTTTTATTATTTTATTGATAATAAATGACATAATTTTCCCACATAATTCTCTATATATTCATTTATGAATTTTTTGGTATTAGATTATTAATTTTAAAATTTGATGAAAATTCTTGTTTTACCCATTTAAAATGCACTGTAGTATTTAACAAATAAATATTTTAATATGACTTTTTTGAACATAAAATTTTTTAACCGTGTTATTTTCAACAACATTTATTCATGACATTAGAGCTAAAGAGTTCCATTGGATGGAGTAAATGGGCCATTAATTCAATGGTGGGTTGGACTTGCTAGAATAGAAATGTGTTTGTATTTGGGCCATAATTTCTTCATCCATGGTTGTCATAGGCCTAGATTTTGAGAGGATCTATTGGATTAAATTTCTCACAAATAATCCTTATGTAAGTATACTTTATTCATGCTTTTTTGTTGTCAAATGGGCGGTGAAATGTGGATTACAATATTTGGAAGAATTTCTCCATGAAACCATGAAACCACTTGTAACCTAGCCTCCTCTCCACTCGATAAATTATTTTCATCTCACATTTGGAGGGGTTGGGACGTGAATTAAGAGATTGGAGGCAGATAAGAATTGGTTTCACCCAAATTCTCCAACCATTGTAAGAGGGGTAGCTCTTGAAGCAAGGATATCCTTATCGAAGCCTTCTTCACTTCATTATGTTGTAATGTTTTTATTTTTGTAATAAGCATCTTTGTTTTTCATTTATTTCTTCTCTTTTCTTCTGTTTTGTTCAAATTTCTACTTCTATTAATCTTCCTAAATGGGTTGGAATCAAGAGTGGAAATTAGATCGGGTTATTCCATTTTAATCCTTTGATAATGTAAAACGTCTCCACGATGACCACACCACCCATAGAAGTGTTGTTTTGTAGTGATCAATCTATATTCTACCATCTTCATTTAACTATTCTGAATCATTGAGCTACTTTAATTCAAATAATATTATCTAATAATTTTGTTCTTAAATTTTAAGAAACTAAGAAAGCAATTGATCAATTAACACAAAAACAAGCGAGGTCGAAGTTTTGTTTAAACTGTCAGTGCGCAAACATATTTGGTAACACAAGACAACACGTGATAAGTTTGTAGTGTTCAAATAATTTCCTTAAAAATAGTTCATCATATTCACTAGAATGGAAATGTGCCATAATTTACCACTAAACATAAGATAACTTTAGAACATCAATCAATGCAGGGTGCTGCGATTGCATGTTCCGAAGTTAGCCTAGGGTTAAATTCACATCAACATTGTGGTAATGTTAATTATCGTAGGGTTAGGGATTTAAAAAATTAATGGATAATAATTAATTAAATGTTAATTTAAATAATAATGATAAATAATTTAGTGATTAGGAAGAGTTAGATTTATTATGCCTTTTAATGTTTGTATAATAACATCTTCTTGATGTTTATTTTTAATCGAACATCGTTTCAAAAAAAAATATTTTTCCAGAAAAATTCTTCTAGTTTTATAAATGATAAACTACCCCCCATCCTCACAAGTAGTGTTTTTATTCTATTATATTTTATTTTAATAATAAATTTAATAAGTTGTTATAATTTTCTTCCTCCATTATGAGATGAGCTTGGTCAACCACTCTGTTGTACCTAAGTAACCCAAAACTGAACATCATTTAAAAGTTCCCATAGCAGTTCCTTTCCGGAATTATGGGATTTTTTAAATATTAGTACGATATATATTACAAATAAACTATAATCTATCCGAAAAAATGATGTTCGTGAGGAATGTAGTGGAGTGGTTTTATACTAATGTGATTCATTGATGAATATTCCATGCCACTCTTGTTTCTTATGAAAATAATGGATCACGTGGTCTTAGAGTATGTGTCATGTAAATAAATGATCATTATCAAAATAAAAACCAGTGAATTATGGAAGAAATTAATGAATATTTAGTGATTTATAAATATGTGAAGAATTTTCAACAAACCCTAATGGGGAGATTATTACACAAAAATTCCTCAATGTAAAATTGTACTGTTTGTGGGTTGATTGTGATTGTGGTGAAACATGGTCACCATGTTCAGTTTTGTAATTATATAGATATTCTATACTATGTATTTTAAGAATCAAATTCATCTCTAGAATAAATGTAATTTTTCAAGAATATTGCAGTGTTACCTCAGATTTGGTTGTCATGAAACACATATTGTATTTAATAGCTTGTTCGTCATGTGAAGATTCTAAGCCCCTTGACCTATCCTTTGAAGCAATACATATTTCTTTCATTTCCTTTTTATACACTTTATCTATGTCCTAATATAAATTTGTATACTTGGTCTGGGATATTCAGCCTTTAAAGGTCCATTTTTCATACATTCATAGAATATTATCTCATCAGACTTGTCACTTCATTTCCAATATTTCATCCAGCATCCCTTTTGATCATATCATACATTGATGTTATCATTTTTGAAAAACAAATTACTGATGTAAAATATATTAAACCTTCATGATAATTGAGCCATATCCTCATCATAGTTAGGTGATGATTTTTAACTACTGTGACATTCAATAGAGACTTGTAGTTTCTCCTTTTTTTTGTTTAGAGGAGGAGGTACTGAACGCCACATATTTTCTTTTGGTTTCATCCATCTCTTCCTTATTGACTTTTATCTCCTCTTCATACATCATTAGTTTCCCAATGTGTTCTTTGAAAAGTAATTTTCTGATGTCACATGACCCTCTAATATAGAAATTGGTTCATCTCTCTCTATCAGGTAGGCATATGAGAGTCCTCGTGATTATTTCTTTGGGAGTGACTTATCTTCCAAGAGAGACCTTTGTGTTGACAATTTCATTGAACCTGAGATAAATGAAAAAAATTGTCTCAATAGTCTTCATTTTAATTTTATCATATTTAATGGTACAATTAATGAGTCTCATTTCATTCACAAGAGGAGTTCCTTCATGTGAAACAGACCAAGTATCGCAAATTTCATCGGTCGTTTAACATATAGAAATTATGTTCAATTCATCATCTCATAAAAAAATATCAATCATTCATGACATCGAAATTTTAATTGTTGGCACTGTTATTTGGTTAATCCCAAGCAATTCTATCTATATTGAGAAATTTAATACTCATCTATAATTGAATATCAAATTTCAAAGTCCATACATTCTAAATTCATTTTAATTTTAATTTATTATTTGGCATTATTAGTTCCACTGAATAATGGGGGTATGTTTTTTGTAGTACCATCTAGTCTTCTTTCCATAATAAATAAATACTTTCAAAGAGCTATAAATTTTGAGTTAAAAAATTTACAAATCATTAATGTGAATCTAAAATCACAGTTGAATAGATTTAAATACAAAGTCTTAAATGGAATAAAATCATTCAATACCAAATTTCAGTCAGATTAGAGTACTCAAGAGGAGGAGGGGAGAATTGAGTATCTATTAAACATTTTGCTAAAAATTGTTCTTAAAAAGGTTCCCCAATAATAAAAGAATATTTCCTAGTTAATCATGGTAATACGGTTATAATGGTTTGACTATTAAAAATACCTCTATGAATATTGATTAATTCTTAGTAATATCAATATGAGTTATTGGTAATACTTTTGAAGTTATTCTAATAATAAAAAACAATTATAACGTCTATCCAAGATTATCTTACAAATTATAATCTAATGGTTTAAGAAATATTGAGTAAAGTGATGATAAAATGGATTAAATGACAGAATGGATAAAACAAGTGTTTCAGTCCCAAGCTGAGACATAATCCACTCCACTTGGGGATCACATTCCAACAAGAATGTTATATTGGTAAACCTAATCCACACCCTGGATTGGGGTAAACAATAGTACATAGGACTTTCCAGATCACACGACCTCTTCTATAGTTCTTTGTGGGTATAAACAACCAGGTCGCAAAAAGACCTTTTCCACACTTCTCACTAGGAGTAAACAACTTTAAAATGTAATGAGATGAAGGATATCTTGTATCCATCAATTTGGTACTAGAGACATTGTGTGGTTTAATACATACACATATACACTGATTGTAATCTAAAAATATCACACAATAGATCGAAGATGATGAGATAAGGTTTGAATTTCTATACATTTTATTCTATAAAGTTTTGGACTTGTAAAATGAAACAGATGCAAGTATTGATTCCTCTTGAAAAAAAACAGAGTATCACAAGTCTAGTGCTTTGGTTTCCATTTAAATCTATCTCATGTTCTATATGGAGTTCGTACATCGAAGATGATATTGATTATGATATATGGTAGTCCGTCCTTTGGATGGAGAGTGCATCATGTGTTCTTCAGTTGTATATTTTTGCATGTATCGTTTCACTCTAAAAAAATTCATTCACTTCTTCTATTCTTACATGTATGTGTTTCTTTAAAACCTATATTATCATAATTTTTAATTGATATTTCACACATTGGAGCTATTAGGATGTTTGTATTCTACCCTTCGTAGCTCATATGGTCTGGTGACATGTGTACAAGGAATCATTATTTATGTCTATTCATTTAAACGACTCAAAAATGACCATTATATATTGAATAGAAAATAAAAAACATATTAAATAATGGTTTCATAGTCTGTCTAGACACTGTGTCTTCTTAGAAACTGTGTCATCAGGAAATAGTGTCCCTTCTTTGCCTTTGAGCGGTGATAATGTCATGAAGACATATTTGTATTGAGATCGGAAAATGATATCACATATGTGATGTTAGAATCATGGTTTCTAGTTCTTTTCAAAACATCGAATGATGTCTTAGTGATGGTATAATGGAACCAGTGTCAGATGCTTCATGAGATCTGAAACTGTTCATAGGTTATGGGTCTCAGTGACTAGGTCACGGTGTCTAACTCACAGTGTCTGGGTGACAGTGTTTGGGACATAATGTCTAGGACACGGTGTCTGGGTCACGGTGTCTGGGTCATGGTGTCTAGGCCCTGGCCTGTGGGGCGTGGTTTGTGGGTCATGGTGGCTCGGTCACGGTGTTTGGGTCACTATGTCTGGGTCCTGGTGTCTAGGACATGGTGTCTGGGTCACAATGTCTGGGTCATGGTGTCTGGGTCACGATGTCTAGGTCATTTTCCATAAAAACAGAACCGGTGGAAAACTCATGGTTTCTTAAACATACCCAATATCTTTATACATACATAAGAATTAATATTCACAGAATGATGTAGACTTAATAATTCCTATAAGAAATTATTTTTGAACAAAGTTAAACATTTGTTACAATAATCAAATATGGTATAGGATTTTCATGATCTAGTGGATTTTTATTTAAATAATAATGAAAACAAACTTATCTACACATGATGTGAGAATGATTAAATAGTATTAACAAGATTTGTAGGATTTTTTATCATTAAAACATGATTTAAAAATGAGGAGGCCAACTGGTATGATGCTTATGAGATATCTTTTTAGGAGATGACTTTCAAACTGAGCGTAGAAAATATCCTCACATTACCTTTATTGGGTAAATAAGATATTATGTCTTATGACGCATTTGAAGTTGGAATTAGGGTAGATTTAATGTAGCAGGATTGAGTAGTTTCTTATGGATATATGTAGTTGAGACAACATCATGTGAATTAACCGACTCCTAGTCTATCATTAGAAATATTTTTATATGCCCTGAGATATTGGAGACTCTATCTCATGGGGGATAGGTTTCTGGTATACATTGGCTATTAGAGCCTTGGGTGTATCTTTTCTCAGCCAGACCGCATCATTTTGGAGAGGATTTGTGTTGAGTGTCTATGGTATTATTAATTTTAATTGGATTATGTACTAGGAATTTGAATTGTTATTTTGGATGATTTGAGCCAAAAGACAAAAAAAAGATGAAGTGTCAGATTCTTGTTGTGAGTGGTGGATATTTTCTATATTTAGAAACATTCATCTGGAGGTTCACTTGTCTTATGTATGGGTAGCTATGAATTCTATATTGTTTATACCCATAATATTTTGTAATATTAAGACAAAAAATTTGTCTAGTTAGGGGAGCACAGTTTCAATATAAAAATTATATAGTGTGTAGAAACCATCTATATGGTCTATCCATAGTGGTAATTCTCAACTTTTCCATGGATGATTGTGGGTTCTTGTGGGATTATGGGAGGATATGATGAGGGGATTTCATTATTCTAGATGTACATCACATACTAGATTAAGAAATATGTATCATGAACTTCGTAGAATGTTCTTGTGGCCAGGAATGCAGAAGGAGGTGTCATGATTCGTGGATAGATTTCTCACCTGGCAGCAGGTGAAAGTCAAACCACAACGTCCAGATAGTATTTTGCAGCCTTTTTTAAGTCTTGTGATGAAGTATGATGACATCATAATGAATATTTATATATTAATACCAAGAATAATCCTTTAGAATGATTCAATATGTGTTGTTGTGGATTGACTGACTAAGGCATCCGAATTATTACCTACCAAGAAGGTTGTCACAATTGATGATCTAGGATGCATTTATATGTGCAATGTGGTTTCTCTTCATGGTGTTACAAGTTATGTCATTTCATAGAGACATCCTAATTTCACATAATGTCTGTTGAAGTGTCTTTAGAAGGGTATAAGATCATGTGTTCTTTTAATCATTACCTATCATCCAATTATTGATGGTAAATATAATTAAATTACTTAGGTGTTGGAGGATATGTTATGAGCCTGTGCATTTTACTTTGGATCTTTATGGTAGTAATATATGGAACTCAAGGCGTTTTAAAATAATAATAGATTCCATTATTCGACACAAATGGAAAATATTGAATCTTTGAATGGTATTCCATTTTATTCACCAATTTATTGGTTAGAGGAAGTTGAGTTGGCACTTGTTGGGCCTAGTATCATTTAGGAGACATCTGAGTAGGTTTAGTTGAACATGAAGTAGTTTGAGACCATTTAGAGAAGGAAGAAATCTTATGATGACATCTAGAGTTGTTGTATATAATTTGATGTCGGTCATCATGTTTTCCATTGGGTGTCAATTAGGTTAGGTAAACTCTTTATCAGGAAACTGGAAAAGTTATCGCCTCGGTTTTTTGGGTCAACAGAGATAGTGGAAAGGGTCATCCAATTGGAATATTGTTTTCACTTCCACAGTGTTATATTTCCATGTACCGTGTTTACCACGAGTAGAAACTTTGGAGACATCATCCAATCACTTCCCAAGTGTTGGGAATAGCTGATGTTGATCTTTGTGAAAAATGTGACTTTTTAGGAGCATATGACATGTGTTATAGATCATAGTGAAAAATAATGCTGGGCTAGAACAAAAACATTGGATAGAGTGTAGTTGATGCATGTAAGATTTTGGGAGGGTACATGGGAGAGAGAGTCTGATATGTGAACATAGTGGCCAAACCTGTTCACTAAGGCCACATAGTCATTCTTTGAGAATCTCAGGGATGAGCTGCTATATGTTTTGGAGGTTTTAAGTTCTTGTCATTTTTCAGGCATGAATCTCTTTGAGTTTTTTATTAAATTTTCAATGGATTTTTTTCATTGATTCCTATCATTTGAATTAATGCAGTCATGGGATGTGAGGAAACATTATAACAAATATAAATGATCTATGTGGAGAGACATTATTTAGGAAATGAATTAAATTTCCATTATGTATTCTTTTTTAAATTAATAGTGTTTGGTTATAAATGTATTTTATTTTATCATGAGGTCTTGGTATGTTGCGAAGATTTAAAGGGGGTTTAGTTTGATTAATGGTATAATGGGATGAAAAATGATCTTCAATAAATTTAAAAAATATGTATAGTGATTACACATAATGTATTGTTCTCATGTTTTAATAAAATAAATTTAAAGAAATCGATATTTCAAAGTATCTGATTAAAAATATTTACCTGATGTGTAACTACATTGCACTGCATGTAGTCCCACAACATTTTGTTTTAAAATTTATTATATGGTTGATTTTTCTTTTTATTCTGGTGCATCCTTCTCCTCTAGAACTTATGGAATCTTGTAATAGAATTTGGAAAGCCAACCCCACTTACAGATGTCTCGTTTACATGATCAATCCATAGAATGTATTTTGGTTAGTTTTTTTCCTTCTCTACCTTCTACATCTCAACAGTGTAGTGAAATATATTGTCAATGAGCACTGTTGATTTTTTTATCTTTCTTAGATTTGATATAAGAACCTATTTTTTATCATCTACACCATCTTCCTTATAGGATTTTTCCATTTGAGGCCTTGTTGGATTGTCAGTTAAAGGTAGGGTTTATAAATCGTTACTATATAGTTCGATCATTACGATGTTTATGATATATTTTTCTAGATCCAATTTAACGTGTGCCCAATCCAATTGAATAATGAATGGTATTATTCCTTGACGTTTTCTAGATTCAATTGGATACCAACCATTCTATTGGAGACCTGTTGGGTGAGAAAACCATGAATATAATTAAATTTGTTAGTGGCATAAAGTGTGTATAGAATGACATGATACCAAAGGTGATTATTTGACACAAAATACATTATTTTTCACTTATTAATTATTGATATAAATATTAATCAATTGTTATTTAATTGAATATGGTATATGAAATATAATTGGAAATTCTCATAATTTACAATTGAGAATTATGATATGATTTTGTGATATCCATGTTTTATGACATGACTTGTGTTCTATAATATAATTCTCATATACGAGGATTTACCCTTGCACTTCCACACTTATATTTTGTAATATAGGTAATGAGCAGGATCATCCTTACCAAATTTTTAATGATTATAGGGAGAGATCTTTTCCTAGTTTCATATTTTTATTCTTATTGGACTTTGACCTAGTGAATGTAATTCTTATAGGTATCTGACTCAAATTATTATGACTATAACAGGTTAGATGGTTATGATTAGCATGGTTATAATACATTCCAATATATTTTCTATCATTATTCGAAAGAAGGATATATTACCTTGGTTATATGATTTTCTTTGGAATGTTCTTAAAGAAATCTCAGAGATATTTTGGAATAGAGTAGAAATAGGTTATTGTTGTATTTTATTAACAGTTTAATAAATTAATATACGTCATTTTAATTTTATGGAATATAATTATTGTCATACTAGTTTGTTTATAAATTGTTTTTTCAACCTACTAGTTTATACTGACAACCTATTTGGGATTTCATTTGGTACGCGAGCATATTACGATGACGTAGGTTTTGAAAAGTACAAAGGATATTTTTTTTATTTTTTTCTTTCTAGATGGTCTGGGGTTCAAAGGTGGGACTGACATGGGGATTATGACTGGGAATTTTCTATATTTATTTGAGTATACTGTTATTTTACTTTTATTGTTTCTAACATGAAATTTTGTTACGTTCCATTACATCATTACAATATATCATTATTATATATTAAACTAATTAGTTGAATTGTATCATTATTTTCTGCAAGATCATTACTCTAATTTATTAATTGTTTATGCCTTATTTATTATTCTATAAAAAAAATATGGATGGGGTGTTGTCTCTCTCTTATACATTGTACACACTCACTTCTAGTCAGAAGCCTCTGGAGTATAGGGAGGTTTTCTTGAGGTCTAAAAAAAACCTTTTTTATCCACATGATAGAGTTCCAGACCGGGTGATGTTACACATTAAAAATTTTATTCTCTATTTATATAGGAAATTATCATGAATATTTTACTTTCCAAACATTAAATGTGGTGGATCAGAAATATAAAAAAGGCTTATTTTTTTTTGTAGAAATGTGTTATCTGTCTAATTAAGTAGTAAATTAAATCACTATGTATAGATGGGGAATGAAATATCCAATTCAATATGATATTCAAAAAATTGAGGTTGAATAGATAATTATAAGATATTACGAATGTAGTGAGACATCAAATTGTAGTTTAATATGATAACAATATTCTAATCACACCCACACAGAATCTCAAACCCATCTCTCATACCAAACATTTTACATTCTAATATCACTCTATTAATTTATTGGTAGAGAAATAACTATTTCCATATTTCTTATATTGGAACTAATTAAAAAGGTATTTATATCATTACTAAACCATTGTACACTTCTTTGTTTGTGAAACATCGGGTAAGCATTGTAGTTCCACTAAAACCCTTAGCATGAGAAGGTTTATAAGTACCCATATCTCAATGCATTTAACTATTTATTATTATATGTTTAGTGATGTGGAATATAGGGGGGATTCATTATATGTTTTTTTGAAGATCATATTTCACTTCCTCTGTGGTTTTGTACATAATTGGGGAAAATGATCATGAAATATTGTCGGTCATGAGACTCTCTAATTGAAGGGAAATTCATGGTATGTAAAAATGTATATTTCTAATCTAATATTAGACATTAAAAATACTCTTGCAATCTATTTTTATAAATTCATAAATGAAATTGTATAATTAAAATGATTAATTATTGTTTCTATTTTTATCATGATGGTTTGGAACATATGTGTGGTTTGTTTTTTTCATGTTGGATAGCCAAAAAACCAATGGGGTGGAATGTAGGAACCATGGTTTTTTGGGATGGTGTGTTTTTAATATTTTCAACACTAATATTGTAGGATCTAATGATTTAAAAGGGATTTATATATAGTATTTATATTATTGATTTTTTTTGATTTAATGAATTTTTTTATTAGAATTTGTCCCTCGAGGTCAGTCATACAGATCGTGTACTCATGTTTGTAGTATTTTTAGAGATGTATTCTTCTTTTTATGGAAACAGAAAATCAGGGAAGCCAAGTAATTGGTAAAGGAAACCAATTTTTTGAGGAAAAAAATTTGATTATGTGATATATATGTAAGTGTGTGATGTTAGAATGT
The DNA here is from genome assembly GCA_963277665.1 of Viscum album. Lineage (NCBI taxonomy): Eukaryota > Viridiplantae > Streptophyta > Magnoliopsida > Santalales > Viscaceae > Viscum > Viscum album. Next base: position 1,479,386,559 of record OY728147.1, on the reverse strand, counting down.
AGGATTTTGATTATCCATGACGTTAAGTAGACAATAATCCATGGATTTACACAGTTGTAAGGAAGAATATTTTTTGAGTTTCATTTAGTGTATTTTTTTAAGAGTTTAATTTACCTTTTGAGGATTAGAAAAATAAACAGATTACATTCCCTAAAAAAAATAAAAAACCTCTAATGAAGTATCATTAATATCAAAATGAAAATAAAAATCTAAAATGAATATCTATTGATGAATACTTTTTATATGAAGTCTAAACAACAAAGGTAGTATATAAACTTCGAGGATGAGTACGTGATCTACAAGGTGAGTATATGTTTTGGGAAGGTAGTTTTCAATATGGGTTCTCCTCATTATGGAAATGGTCTGTTGAGTTGAGCATGTGGTTTTTAGGATAGAGTACACAACACTTATGGAAAGTATGTCATTTTATAGGTATTGTAAGTAGAATTATAGGGATACATTTGGAAGTGGTACTTGGAGTGAAATAGATGGTCCAAAAGGTAGACAATATGATATATAATGGGAGTAAATTGTGTGATGTTGTCTAATTAGTTACTTTACTTGTGGATATTTTGGGATGATATTTTTTTTGTGAAGATCAGAGGATGTTATTTCTAAATATAGTAATGTATATTAGATAATCAGATTCAGGAATACATTAAGAAAACATGATAAATATTTTTTGAAATTGTAGAAACCACCAAAAATTTGATAAATTTTAGAATTCCTAATCCATAGTAGTGTATAATGAGGATTTTTTAGATGTTATATAGGGGATGAATTTTGTTATCCCTGAATACATTATATAATTTCCTAAAAAATAAATTTTTCCCAAAAATAAAAATTTCAATATGTGATTTTTAAATTTGTTAAAATCAAAAATTGTAAAGGTGGTTTGATGTTATGGCTTGAATATATTACATTTACTAATTCATAATGGATTATTGAATTGTTCCATGTAAAATATAATTATCATTTCTGTATTGTTCATGATGTTTAATTTCATGAACTAATTATAATTAGAGATTGAACTACGAATATAACATTAACAAATTATCCCATATTGTTTATGAATTAATAATCAATAGGATTGGATGAAGGTTCGTAAATTTGCTGATGTGGCTATCCGAAAATCTATAATTTATTTATTAAGAGTTATATAAACAATAAATGAAGAAAGAAGAATAATATTTGAGAAAATTGTTTCTTATAGAATATTTTTCTCTTCCATTTCAGGTTTCACATAGTATTTTACTAAATGTCTTTGTATTTTTTTTTTGCAAAAAATAATTGTCTAACTCATGTTATCCACGGATAAACATAAAAAATATCAACTAATGGTAGTTGTAAAAAGAGGATAAACTTTTAAATCCTAATAAGAAATATAGGTGAATCGTATTCAGGGTAATCATATACAGGGGAAGGAATAGGTGTGCATAAATGAGAACATATGATGTTGATGTTTCTACACAAGGGTGTGTTGTAATATTGTGTGGCATGAGTATGTGGTGTAACTCGAGATCACACCTCTAGATGTAGATTTCATGAATGTGATGGGGAAATTTTTATTATTTAGAGGATAATTTCTAGAATAAAATTGGATTTTGGATAAAAGAATTTATGGGTAAAATTTCTTTTCATAATAAAATTTGTATATATCATGAGGTATTTGATTAACTAATAACATGAAATATTTTTTATTCCACATCATAATCATCTATATTCCATAAATGAAGGATTTCATGGTTATTGTTTTGATTTTAATAACCATTTTTTTGAATATATATTTCATATAATCAATAATAATAATAGATATTCACAACATGAACATGAACCTACAGTATTCATGTCAGTCATATGGTCAGTCAATTGACATGAAGAATATTATCCTACCATATTAACTAATTATATGCTACTGCATTGATGGTCAATATATCAACCATAATATTTTGTTAACTAACATTATTATAGAACTTAGATAACATATACTTGGAATTGATTGAGCTACTATTGATATATTGACTAATTGAAAGAAATCACAAGGATTTACAGTCTATGAACCTACCTCGTGTTGTGAAATAAACCGTGATCATGGTAAGATAAAGCTAGTGTAATCTTCACTCAACCATATGAATGAACACATGAAGATCCTAATGTTATTACATATCAAAACTAAGCAATAGAGTAAAAAATAGGTCGACCAAATGACTCATGATATATCATAATGTTTAGCTCACTGCCCACCAACTATCTTGCTAAAAAATAATAATATATTTGACATGGTCAGATTACATCATTAAATAATAAAGATATTACTATAGAATTTATTCATATGATCTTCCATGATATAATATGATAGATATTAGAACCAAAAATGATGTTATAGTGAAATTATTACAATTATAATATTGATCTACCATACCTTCAGGAATAAAAAATATTTTTTTTCAGTGGATTCATTTACTGTGATGGAGACTTGGTGATTTTGATGAGTAAATGATTCATGAAAAGAGATCATCTAGGTGTGTTGTGATATGAGAATATTTTGACCATGATATATTAAAATAAAATCATTAAAATATAGGATAAAATATTCATCATTGTAAAATAAGATGATCTTTGTGTGTTGATCCAAAATACATGAAGTGTATAATACATGGAAAATGTAGTACATAGAAAAAAATATTAAATTAGATATTTATGAATGTCCACATGAATAAATGAGAGAAGATAATCCCATGAAATGGGAATATTATATTCATGTGATATTTATTAATATTTAAATGCATTAATATTAAAGGATTTTTAATTGAGAAACCATGTGAAGAAAAAAAACAATGTTGTGTAGTTTGGTTAAATTAAATAAGACTAAATTTCCTAGTCATTTATATTTCAATATCACTTAAATATCATCCTATTTTTTTGAACAGATCATTAATATCATACACATTATATTATAGATTTACTTTTATCATTGTATATGGAAGAAGAAAATACTATAAGAATATTGGAAGAATACCATGATTGAATAAGGAAGAAGAATTTTTTATCCTTGTGAAGATGAATCCAAGAATATAGGAGATGCATAATTTTATTACGGTAGTTAAAGAAATACATTAATTTAGGTGTAATATACAGATGAGTTAATTAAAATTTAAATGAAGATTAATTTCCTGATATCTTTAAATGAGTATATGGTTCTTCAATTACAATGTGGATTTTTATGTGAGTATTCTGGTGTTAAAATGGATATAATATATCATCATTAATTAAAATTAAATTCTAATTATGTGGGACAACTCTTATTATAAATATCACTATAAAATTATCCTAAATAAATATAAATGAAATATTTTATGTATATATTCATGAATTTCTTAAATATTTTGGAGATAATAAATCTAAATTGTTGATAAAACATCAACAATAAAACATTATTAGAGACAAAATACAAATTCATGAATGAAAGCTCCAAAAGGATTCTTAATTTCTTATGGATCAAATAAAAATAAGAATATTTAAAATGAAAAGGGAATGATGTAACTTATTCCATCTCTGTAATTGCATCTTGATTCTTGAGGATTGATATCCAATATGATTTTAAATCATAGTGAGACAAAGAGAAGAACAAGGTCAACATGAATGAAGTGTTCTTGGTCATGTATGAGTAGTAGAATGAATGTTTATTGGCCTAAAGAGTTGTCATGAATTGGTGGAAATTGTATAAACCACATCGTGCATAGAAGGAGTTAAAGAAGGTGGTATTTCAAATTAGGAATATGGATGATAACTTTCTAAACATTGTGGGATAATAATAACTGCACTTGTGAACCCTAGAAGTATATAGGGATAATATAATTTGTGAATAGATAAGATCTAAGAATGACAAGGAGTGGGGTTTTTGAATTGATGAGAATGTTTTAAAAATCTCTGTGTTTTTATATGTTTATTTTCCATTGAAAATATAGACGAGGGTAACACACACATTAACATATACTTATATATTAACAGGGATAGAGGTTCATGTATAAGATGTGATAATTAAAAATGAACAGAAAACATAGTATAAAGGGGATACTTGATTCAACCCTAGGTATCTGGATGAACCTTATGGGATCAATAATTATAAAGGTAGTTCACTGTGAATAGAATGGCCATGAATGAGAAATATAAACCATAAAAACTATTCGTGATCTGTAAATTCTTGGATGACTGACACATCATCAATGTATGTGTCATCGATATTCCCTTTTGGGGAACTATGTAATTATTTTTTTATTTATAAACCATTGTGTTTGGTGATTTTATACACAATAAGGGATATTTAATAGGTTCATACAAATTTGGTGGAAATATCCTTTAATAGAAAATGAATATTTCAACATATTAATTCTCTCATTCCCTCAAATTGATTACCAAATTAAAACAAATCTAATCTATATCATTTTGATTTGTTTAGGTGAAATCATTTTTAATCATGATGGCTATGGATTTTACGTAGAAACTACCATCACAATAAATGGTTTTGATATACCATATTTCAATACTCAAAATCTCAAAATTCTATAAATTACAATCAATCAATGTCAAACTACTTAGAACATGATTGAATCAATCTAGTTATCCTATAGAAAATGTGTTAATTTTCCTATCATAAATCTTTGAATGTCATTTTTTATATAAATTAATTAGGAATTAATGTATCATGAAATACACACACACTCACATATATGTACATTCTAAGGAATATATAGTACAAGGAATTCATATTGGTGGGTATATCGACATGATCTTCACCTCTCGTAAATCTCCAATTTTGTACTTAATGAATATAAATATTAGTTATTATGATCCCTCATCACCTAATATTTACAAAATTTATATTTAATAGCATACAGATATATATAAACCATTTTAAAAGGCTATAAAAATAATTTCAGAAAATTTCAATGTTTTATTTTTAGAGGAAACGACTATATCATATATAATTTACCAAAATATAATTATATTATCAGATAAAAAAAGATAAAACTAACATGTGATAAGAATAAAACATAAACCTATCAAACTAAATTAATGGTTAAATAATCAAATGTCCATAAAATAAAGATAGTTCTAGGGAAATGACTCTTAGAATACCACATTTACACATGATCCAATAACTAAAAAATCTTACTCAAATCGCTCCCATATGATAATTATGATTATAAATAAAATTTTCTCTAATTAACATGTTTGCCATATTTTTATGTATTTCTACTTTAGTAACTACAAATTGACCAATTTATTAAAATCTCACATGATGTGATATTTTTGAAGGATATTCATTATCAATTGGGTTGACATGGGGTTTTTGGAAAGAATCACTATTAAAATGTTATCACTGGTTATTTTGACAAGATATAAAATATAATATCATATAGATATATTTAATATAATGTTTCATATCAATACTACTTATTTGTCTCCATAAAAATCCATAATAATCTCAAAATCAACTATAGAATCAATGAGCATGGGTTTTATCAATCATATATATCATATTGTACTATAATTTAACTGAAAGTTTTTAGAAAATTATTTCATAAAAAAATTAAAATCAATTTGGAATATTGAATGTGAACATCCAATTAGTAGTAGTTTCCAATATGTTTTATAAAAAATAAATCCATCATTTATATGTATCATGTATTTTAATATAGTATCCATGACATCCCAATGTAGCTCTGTCAGATTTTCATGGAATCTATTTACCTTACTCTTGGATTGAAAATATTAAAACTAGTAAAAATTGTGAGACATGTGATAGGTGCAGTTGCTAATGATTAATTTATTTTAATAATTATTTGTTTATAATCCTATAAATGGGAGAAAATATTTTTTCAAAGATTTATAAAAAATTATAGAGGATATAATCCTCTCTTATATTATCCAATCTTGTATCTCTTCTGAATTTTAATTCACGTGTCTTGTGGGCACTTGATGGTTCCTTGAGTAGATGGAATATATAACATCTATAATTCCTCTCCGTGTGCTAAAAGATACTATCAAGTAGTGAGGGACAATATCTAGAATTTGGGTGACCATTCCCTTGAAGCATTGTCATACAACTATATATAAAACTACAAAATATCCTTCGCAAATAATTAGAGAGAACAAAATTAATCAAAGCACTATAATATTAAAATTTACAATGATTAGTACATACATACACATGTCAAGCAATGTACCACTAGTCCAATCATATATAGAAATAAAAATAAAAAAATAATATAGGAGTCACTACTATCATCCCTTAGCCTCACCTATTCCTTTCCTCCAAAACCCATCAAGAAACTGCAATAAGATCCCCTACACAACTCATGCTCAAATAAAAAATATTAATAAGGTTTGTACATGCACTATGTTTCTTATTCTTGGTTCCATCATGTATCCCAGTAACATATTTATAATCACTTATATTATACTCCATCATAACAATTTATTTGTGAGAAAATTACCCTTTCACAATGGTGCCTTCAGTATCTTGTTCTAACCAATCCACCGTGACTCCACGCTCATACGGTCATCATGTTCTAACCAAGACACCATGATACCAAATCATTGTAAAATCAAATCCATGATATAATACCATTATTTTTCCATCATCACATCCCAACATGTACATTAAAACTGATTGTAGGGTTTTTTGAAAATCACAATCACTAACTAAATGTACTAGGTATAATCTTTCATCTATGTCTAAAACCATCCCACAAACAAAACTATGATTTATATCATTCCACCAGCCTGTCTCCTTGGATAGGGTCACAACATGACAAATACACTCTCCCATGGTGGGTATTTCAATCACTGGTAGACCAATACTCTTTCGATGTGGTGGATCCCTACAAATCCCACTTCACTCAGGGTAAGAAAAAACATCTTGGTTGCTACCCTCTCACATAAAGCTTAGTCTAATACATACCTTCCTTTATACTATATATTTGTGGGGGTTAAAATATACCCCCACCAATTAAATTGGTTTGAGGTTCATAGCCAATTGATGAAAGATACAACAAAAAATGAATATAGACTATCTCATAAGCATACGATCTTATCTCAAGGCCCTTCTCACCTAAGAACTTGCCCCATGATTCAAACATTTTCATCTTCCAATAAAAAAATCGGTTCACTCTACATTTTATTGTCATTAATTAATTAATTCTTGAGGTATCTTTAAAACCATCCTAATATTCTCTCACTATAACCCCTCCATACCATATTTATAGTATTTATATCAAAAAAATATCTTATGATAACTCTCCATAAACCCCTTGGCATCCAAATCTCAATCTGTCAACCCATTACCTCAACTCATACATTGGTTAGATATCATGTATCTAAATGGAGGACCCTCATCCTATATCCTAAAGAGAACTTCTGTATAACAAAAATTGAAATCTTTAAAGGCCCTACCCAACTCCTGGAATCTTTTAGTGTCCACTCAACCATAGAAATAGTGTTCTTCATCCCATAGAAAATGTAATCCAATCTGGCCTATCACTATCATTCTAAAGACTCTCACATATACCCATCTACAATTAAAAAACCAACCATATCTACTGGGGTCCAATATCAAATCATGGTACATCCCAAGGTCTTACATCACAAAAAGTGATTAATGGAACATTTCTAAATCATAGGATCCTGAAATACATCCTATAAAACTTTTAAGGACACTCTTGTTCCCTATCCATCTACCTTATCCCATGAAAATTGAAATAATGAATTACATCATGCATAAAAAATATTTTCACTCGATATTATTGGGACCACATACCTCTATAATGAAGTTAATATATTCACAATGCTTCACTAAACCGAATTCTATAATGTTTATCGCTCATTCAAGATCTACACATTACCCAAAGAACATATTCGAATCTATATGAAAAAAATATTAATTATAAATTTTTATAGTTATTATTTAAAATTTAGAATATGAAATAAATAATTAATTATAAACAATTATGATTTTTCATTCAAATTAATTCCAAATTCACATTCATAGGAAAACTCATAGTGCATCATTGTGTCGTTGAAACTACATAAAATAACATGTGTTCATCTTTTCTAGACATTAATATCCATTTTAGTCATAATACCCATCTAATAAAAAATATTTCACTCTGCTCTAGTGAAATCATCAATAAAACAGAAATCTAGAGAAATTGAAAATATGATAAAATGAAAACAAATTAGAAGATATGGATAAAGAGGATATAGTACTTCAGATCCACCAAAGAAATACCAAAAAAATAATCCATCCTATAGGGTAATTGACTAATTGGATGAGAGGGGGAGGAGCTATCCAAATGTCCCTCCACAAAGGATTTTTTACCCATATAATCAAACCAAGTCCAAAATTAAATTACCAATCATGCCCTACTTAAATACAAGGTGGGTCCCCTTACAGAATATTTATAGGGTCAATGGTTAAGGGACCATATTATATGGATTACATCAGATGAATACCCTTGGGTTTTGATATAACATACCACCCATAGCCATTGAAATTTTATTGGGGTTGGACTACATGATGGAAACAACCTTGTGGGGCTAACTAATTAGCTCAACATCCAGGGGAACCTCCCTAGCACAACCCCTGGGTAGTGGTATTGGGATTTACCTTTGTTGAACCACCACATTAAAACCCTTCAAAACTACATCATGGACTCCATGGTCATGGGACACAAAACATTACCACCCCTAGCAATACCATGGTTCCAACCTATAGAAACATTTCATGTCTTAAGTCACCATTTTCATAATCTATCATTCCCCTATGCACCTGAACAACCAACAATTCCTGGTTCCATTTCGAGAAAAACATCATCATGATATATAACATAGAATGGATTCTATAACTAAATATAAATTCAAGTATTTACAACTAATTTAGTATCGAAATTTAATATTCCTCTCCAATGGACAACCCATAAAATTTTCATGTCCTTACTGACTCCCCAATATGTGGCTTCTCATTCTTAATATGCATCATGTGTCTTATATCCATGATCCCAACACTACCTTGATCACCTATTCATTGTTAACTATTAATATTCCATCATCAAATTCCAAAAATGATTATTATTTAAAAATACCAGTATCCATGTTCAATATTCATTAATGGTTGATCCATCTACTCACCAATATATCTAACATGAATACGGTAACCAGTCATGCCCATTTATCCCAAAAAACCAAGCTATATTCAATTAGTCCATCTGCATGAACATATTGAACCCCAAAAAGTAAAACACACAAAACAACCAATTTTGATCCATGGTGAACGCCACTATAGGAATCTCACATTTACAACACACTCCTAAAATACCATCAAAACACATGATGTTGTTTCCACCTCACTGCATTTGATTGTATTATATAAAACCAAGTAGTTATTCACTAGTAGACCTATCATTAAAATTACTTTCCAAAAAAATTGATACATCACCATGCCACTTAATATTATTAGGTGACTTACCACCCTAAGGAATCATAAGATCATCCAACCATTTGAAATTAATTAAACACTTGACATTTTTTGTAACACCATGGTTGGATGATCAACCACCTACTCTAGTAGCCATGCTCTTTAACCGAGTAGGGACTCACCTTTCATTGGACTCACCCTCAAATCACCTCAAATCCACAAAATGGTCAATAAAAATGCTGGAAATAAAATTAGAAAATATCTAAATAATGAATATAGCAATTTCCAAGGAAATATATCACATCATATCCACTTGTACAACAATCAGTTCCACCCACCACATCCACTGATCAGTCTCCCATGACCCTACCAATACATGGATCATACCTCCAGGTAAGATATGATAATATACACTATATGACTATCCATATTTTCTCGCAAAAAACAAAAATATCTAATCTCGGTTTTCCACACTCCATCAAAAAGTGAACACACTGATTGGATGTGACTGTACCACACTCACTTTAGATAACATGAAAAACCAAAACTGCATGTATCAAGTGTTAAAATAAGGGAATATTTTATGATAAAAAATCCAATCATAATGAATATCATGTCCTCTAATTTACCTTGGTGTACTCACCAAGATATAGCTTCAAATACACTATTCATTAAGAACATAGCCAAATAAGGCCCATAAATACTTATGTTTCACTCCTCCCAAGCCATGCTAACCCACCCCAAAAACCTCTATTACTTTGTTCAAGGACCAACATGATATATCATACAATGGTACCCCGATTCATTCAGAACATAACCTCTCACCATAAAGGAATCATAGTTATACTAATATTCATGCTTCCAAGCCCACATGCATCTCTCCCCACCGACCATTCCTTACCTCACACACCACTTCTCATAGATTAGTATACCAACTAGGCACCAAGAATAACCAATATGAACCATCCCTTTCAAACTATTATGTTGCCCACTAATATAAATTTTTACACTCACTCTACTCTTTTCAAGGAATTGTGGACCCCTAAACAATCCTCTCATGGTTTCTTACACCAGAACCAATTGGATTAAACCAAAACCAATAGGTTAACATTCAAATACCACCCAATAAAATGCACCACCCTCATTCAAATGAGTCACCCCAACCTGAATCTAGGCTCACACAGATAACACATCAACCATGCTCCTCTATATTCTAGTCACATCTGGAAACATGACACATATCACCCATGTTAAGGCTAACTGCTTGATCTTTAACACATGCATGTCATAGGGTGTGGGAAAGAAAAATTATTTCCTATGTTAAATGTAGCTATATTAAAAACCTATGGTTTTCAATAAGATAAGATTTATAGAAATCTAGTTTTCACATAATGATTAGTTAAATAAAATGTGTGTTGACTTTATTTTTTTATTTTTATAGAAAAAGAAAAAACTTAATAATTGTTTTTTTGAAAAAAATGATTATAATAGCGTGTGGGTTATTATTAGATTTCCACGCGTAAGGTAATAATTTTTCCAAAAACAAGTTTATATTCTTTCCTTGATATTTTAAAATTTTCATCATTCTCAATAGATGCATAAAACATTATTGAAGTTAATTGTGTATAATTATTAGAAAAAAATTAATTATTAATTAAAATCACAACATGTGACTCTTAAAATTTGGAATGCCACTCCTAAAAAATTTGTAAAACCAAATCATGTTTTGGATTTCTAAGGAAATATGAGAGTAACTAGCTTCCATCACTCATTTGGATGAAATTTGTTAACACTCACAAATAAAAACGGAATTTATCTTCAAGAAAAGATACAATAGGTGGGATATTATTGACATTCAATAAAGCAAGTAATAGTCAATATCTTTGTGGATTTAAACAAGATTATATTCCATTAAAAAATAGTCAATTGAAATAAATTAAAAATAGAAAATTATTTTATTCATTAAAGTATTAGGATGAAATAGTAAATTGGGAAAATGATCCCTTTCATAATTAAAATGATGATTACTCATTCATGAAAAGCGTAATAGAGATGAAATTGGGAGATTAAACTGATACAAAATAGAAAAAACAAAAAATAAGTGTCGTGGAGAAGATAGAAAAGGCACTTTAGAAGTTCTTGTGAAATACAACTATTTCTCTAGCTTAGTACTTGGGAAAAATTTCAAGTGGTTTGGATTTTTCCTTTATTTTCCACTCGATCCTCTAATATATTCTCTTCCTGAGTTTTTTAGAGCTCCCGTATTTCTCATGGACTCAAATCCCCATGAGTCATGTTTCTATTATTTTTAGTTCTCATATTCACATATTTTTTCTTTTTTTATGAATAATATGCAAAGAATCCACCCATTGATCTTATTCATATTATTATGAAAACGTAAAATCATATCTTGAAGTCTAGATCAATCCCTAGAAATCATCCAGCAATCATCCCTTAATAAATGTTTATTTGGGAAATAATGAAACCATTTTTGATACACCCACATATATTCCATTGAAATACAATATTTTATTGGAGAAAAATGAAGCATATGTGGGTGGAATTTCACACATACTCTATGAATGTCACACCTACATAGAGAGAAATGACACTTATGTACATAATATAACCCTATTTTGGGCCAAATGACTCCTACACAATGCCAAAAAGACACCTATAATTATCTTCCATTACCAAATATCATACAACTTCATAGTGTATATGGATGTATCTCAATTAATTCAAAATTTTAAACACATTAGAATTATTTTTCAAAAATTTTAAGAAAGTAAAATGAAATAAAACCCATTAATTTTATCAAAAAAAATCAAAATCAAAATAATTATTTCCATAATTATTTATTTTTAATCAATATTTTCAAAACATATCTAAATGATTACCTCTTCCAAAACCACAAAAATTAAAATGATTTAATAATTACAAGACATTTTTATAAATTAAATAATTAAAAATGTTAATAATTAACTGATATTGTCTATTCCGCCAATACATATACCATTGAATCTAGGATAGGTTACTATCAAAATCACTACTAATGAAAATAATTTCTAATGTGAGTTCTATTTTCCTGCTTGAAGTTCATAAATCTCATCATGTGTCCTAGATGATTTGAATTATATTTTCTTCATTAACTACATTCATTTAATTTATCTTGATTTATCATACCGTACATTGTAATACTGACCCTTCTAAAAATATTTCACTCCACACTTAAACAGGAATTCCAATAAATGTTTTATTTATACAATGATCTTAAAAAATCTATCAAATGATTTATTTATTCCATTATATATAAAAAAAATTCGGTAATTTTTTCATTTCCTGATATCATTTTTAAGGGATTTAGCGGCCTTAAGATCCCTAGTTCCTGTTGTGGAAAACATAAATTTAAAATTTCGAGTCTTATCCCTATATTGAATCATAATTCATGATTTTCAATTCATTTGAGAAATATTTACACCTTGCGTTCATATTCAATTTAATGAGTTATAATCCCATGAAACCAGAAATAGAATATCAACTTACTAATATTTAAATAATTGAAATCCTTACTCTCCCTAGTCAGTTCTGTAATTTCCAAAATAAATTTTTTGGTCTACTCATAGAGATGGAGGTGGTATTTGAAATTATTCTAACATCTATGATATCTATTTTCTATATATTATGAAGTATATTCTATAAATTATAACTTATTATATGACTGTACAAATAAATTCGAACTTTTTTATACAAATCCTGTAGAAAAAACTCAATGGATTCCATCATTTGGAATGAAGATTACTACTCATACATAACATCAAATTCCTTTCAAATTTATCTCTATATATATAGTTAGTATAATATAGATAAATTCCACCTTTATTACTATGTAACTCCCCTCTTCACCTCTTTGAATAATTTTTTACCTTTATAATTTTTTCTTCTAATTTTTGTAAAATTTAATTTTTAGAGAGGAAGAGGGTGAGTTTCATCATTAGAATAGTTGGGGACTTTCATACTAATATTAGGATGATATATACATTATTTTCCATCATTTTAGTATTTATTTTTTAAAAATAATATCACAATGTTTGAAAAAAATATTTTAGTATGTTCAAGAAAATTTATGCAAAAAAATATATTCTAACTCACATTATCTTTTCCCCAACACTATAATTCAAACTTGATCTTGCACCCGCTTCTAGATAATTCTCGATAGAGATATTTTGAATTTAATGTAGCATCTCACAAATAATTCAAGGATTACAAACTGTAATATTCATTAAATTTTATAGTGTGATAGTTGTTAATGTACATTGACAAATGGGTTCAAAAAAATCATTAATCATTTGCAACATAATTCTTCGAATATTTAACATATTTTATCTAATTACTCATAAATATCCAATTATTCAAACAAGCCTTGTTCCGGAAATATAGAATGGGGTCGTTCACCTATCTTGGTCCATTACTGGGATCTAGAAAAATTTCCTAATCTCGCTTATTGATATAAGATATAATGCCATCCATGCCTACCTTGAAGCTAATATGGTGGCAGATGGTCTTTCCAACAAAGGGATCAACCTGGACATTACGTGGGCTGATGAGTATCTGGATGATCTCCTCCCTTGCCTTGCTTAATATTGTAATAAAATTCCCTCTTTCAGACTCTTGTAATTTTATTTCTTGTTCTTAATAAATTCTACATCTTTGAAAAAAAGCCTTGTTCTCTTTTGAAAAAGGACATATTAGGAAAAATATAAAAATTATAACAACCTTTCTCTTTATTTAAAACATAAATATACTTTATTACATAAAATAATCACATGATATAACAAATAAATCGAGAGGTCCAGTGTATTTGGTTGTTAGGAACATTACATAACAAATTAAAACAAGAAATACACATCTATATTGAAATATTCTTTTACATGACGGCACACATACCCTCATACTTAGAATTCCATAGGATAACCTAAGGACATGCATAAAAAAAGAGTGACATATAAACCCCAATAAGGGAGAGTGAAAGGTATAACATGAGGATTATATAACAAGTTAGGCAATAAACATATCAATATTTCATAAGAGAAACATGAACTTAAAGGTGTGATATAGCATGATTAACATAACTAGAAAATGTGGCAGCAACATTTTACATGATGTTAGTGTGATCTAAAGATCACTGCGCATGGAGCATCAGTAAACTCTCATTGAACGTCAATTATCATTAGTAAACCCACATTGCACATGATGTATCAAGATACTATACATTACCCAATGCATTGGACCACTATCAAGGCGCACCCTTCTTAATCATTTCATTTTAGGCATAAGTGTGCCACATGAATTATATAACATGGAATCCTTAAACATCATAAGTTATTCCATGATTAAGAAATGTGTAATTCATAAATGAAGCTATATAATCAATATGTATATTTTCATAAATGTGAATTCCCTTGATAGATAAATTGGAATGGTACTCACTACACAATAAATTTTTCTTGGAAAATCACGATGCTAATTTGGCAGCATAAGGGCACAACATAAGAATTCATAAAAATTGTTGATTAGAGATTAAAGGTAATATCGTAATATTTTCATGAAATGGACAGTAAGGGGGTAATATATATACATGTACCAATATATGTAATAAAATTTAGATTCATCATATAAATGAATTTCTTGAATGTAAATGCAAAGTGAGAAATCCCTTATTGAATTTCAGCATGGTAATGGGTGTACATGGGTGGAATTAATGATATAAAAAGGGGAATACCATCCTTAAAAATAATGTGGTATGTATGAGGGAGGTGAGAAATAGTAACCCAAAATTTTTAATTGAAAATAAAAGGGCATCACAACATAAAGAAATTTGGGCAAAAATGATAAAAGAAGAAATAACTTACTTGGAAGTGTGATCCCAAAGGATTGGCTATGTCTCTAAGAAGCTTCAAGAGAGCTTCGGGCACTTAGGGGGGATTATAGAGAGGGGTGGGAGAGGGTAGGTTGAGCTCCAACTGGTTTTAGTGAAGATAAGTGGGTGTTTTGGTGGGTTTATATAGGAATGGTGGGGGGATTATTTAATATTTTGGTTCTGCACACTACACATCAAACTAATCAAAATGAAAAATAATCCAATGGTTTTTACCATGTTTATTTACAAGTGGAGTGGAAAAAATGATTTTATATGTCCAACAGATGATCTTATTAAAACATTAGGATTTCATATGGGGTTGTGAGTAACACTCTTAAGGAAATCATTTAAAAAAAATAAATGATTTATAAGTCTTGGAGGGTACACTAAGGATTAGTAAAATAAATCAAACAAAAATAAAATAACATTTTTAATGGTAAAACATATATTTTCCAAACTACCCATTTATATTATTTTGTTACATTACTATTTGGTCATTATTTTGTCATAAAACACATTATATATTTAAACAGTATTTAATTTTTAACCAAAAAATTGACTACCTGTGAAAATTATGAAAAATTCACCATTAAATAATTTTGACGTCCTGATTCCAAGAATAATAATCAATTTATGTAAATAATTTTCTAAATATGTGAATATTTTATTTCAAAATAAAAACTTACAATTTTTTAAAATACATGGGTTTTTATGAAAAGTGTTTTCAAACCTTAATAAAAATTACAATTATATTAATTAAAATTATTATATCATTTATATTTAATAAATTATAATTTATTAATAATAATATTTTTTAAAAATATTATTTAATTTAAAAAATGAATTAGTTCATCAAAATATATTTCGTAAATGAATATTAACAAAAAATTCTTTATGTGATTTAAAAACAATTTTCAAAGTAACAATAGTTAAATGAATGTATATTATTTTTTATAAATAAATAAATTATGTAATAATAGTGCTAGGGTATTGTTACATAACCACTTATGAAACCTTTATAAGATGAAAGGGTATGGTGTGCAATGGTGGCAGACTCTTGGTGTGGCTTTGATAATATCACTCGAGATGTAATCTTGATCAACTTCTACTTCTCTAGTTGGTGGTTCTGTTCATTCTTAACGTGTTGAATATCAGATTAGGCTTGGTCAAGAGTGAATCCCAATAATGCTACCTATTTTACAACCTCTAACAAATTTACTTTTTATGGAGAAATTCTACTATATGGGGTATCCCTTCCTTTTTCTAATTAAATTGGATTTGTTAAAGCCTTGTATTTATACTAATCATGTCATTACTATTCAAAAACTATATTAGAAACAATAAAAATTATTAACGGTATTTTAAAATTAAAAAAACATAAAACTAATGTTGTGAATATGTTTTATATAACCATTTTATATAATATGGAATTTAATTATATTAAGAAGAATTTTCATTAATTAAATTTGGGATCATTACAATATTCCCCCGTTAAGATATTTATCCCTTGAAATTTAATTCACCCACACTAAAATAGATGTTGGTAAATCTGTTTCACCACTTCCTATGATTCCCAAATTTCCACTTCATTCTTGTGGCTTCCCCACAACACGTTGACGAGGGGAATTGTCTTTTTTAAGAGAACATTTTTGCTATGATCTAAGATCATCACCAACTTCTCTTCTTAGAAGAGGTCATTCTCCAATGACACCACCTTAGATTGAGTACATGCGATGGATCAGGTATGTACTTTCTAAATAGTGATACATGGAATACATCTTGTACTGCAGATAGGTTTGGTGTGAGTACTAGTCTATAGGACATTACTCTAATGCGATCAAGGATCTTAAAGGGGCAATGTACCTTTGACTATGTTTTCCCTTCTTCCCAAACCTCATAACTCTCTTGCCCAGTGATGTGTAGAAGAATACCATTACTCCGACATAAAACTCTAGGTCTCCTTGACTATTATCAACATAGATATTTTTTTGACTCTCAGCATATTTAATGTGCTTATAGATGGTTTCACCCATCTCCACCATTTTTTCGACCATTTTTTGACCTAGGATTTTTCACTCCCCAACTTCATCCCAACATGCCAGTGTTCTGCAAATCATCCCATAAAATGAATCATAAGTATGAATTGGGATTCTCGATATGAAAATTTTATTGTAAGAGAACTCAACCAAAGGAAGATGTTGATACCATCCTCTATTCAAGTCCATTGAGAATGATCTCAACATTTCATCAATAGTTTGGATAATTCACTAAGATTGGCCATCGGTTTGAGGATGATAATCCGTACTATAGTTCTTCTCTTTATTTAGAGCATATTGAGGACTCTTCCAATACATAGAAATGAATCTTGGATATTGATCAGATAAAATAGATAGTGGAACTCAATACCGACTTACCACTTCTCTGATGTATGTCTATACTAGTTGATCCAATGAGAAATACTCATGAATGGAAATGAAGTGTGCAGTATTTTTAAAAAGATCTAGAAAAACCCAGAGAGATCTGTTTCCTTTGTATGTATTTGGATGTTCAGTGAAAAGGACCATGGTGATGTTATTCTATTTACATTCTGTTATGGGTAATGGTTGGATCATACCTTTATACTTCTTCCTCTCTACCTTCACTTGATGACATACCATGCACATTGATGTATACTCAGTAATCTCTTTCTTCATATCATCCAACCAATATTTCTATCAGAGATCTTGATACATCTTTGTGTTTCCTACACGAATGGAGAAATTCAAACTAAGTGCATCATCAAAAAGTAAATTCTTTTACACTATATTTTATGGAACACATATTTCTTTCTGAAATCTCATAATTCTTTCTTCATTAACATTGTTCTCCAAGGATTTTCCTTTTAGGATTGTTTCAACTTTCCTATGAATTCCCACATCATCTATTTGGGAGTCCCTTAACCTTTCCAAAATAGATGATGGATTAATAATTTGTGAAAGGATTGATGATGTTCTCTTCTTTATGATTCCCATGTCCATATTCATCAAATCAATGAATATTGGATCATTTTTTATTCACATCAGTGATAGAATTGTTGGGACCCTTCAATTAGAGCATCTTTCACCTTGTTCTCTTCCCCACTGTGGTAATGGATTGAGTAATCATATTCATTGATTATCTTTAACCATTCTCATTCTTGCATGTTCAAATCTTTTTGTGTGAATATATACTTAAGGCTTTTGTGATCCATATATATTTCACACCCCCCCAAGTTGTAATTTCACTAAATTTTTAAAGAAAAAATTACTGCATCTAATTCTAGATCATGTTTTGGATAGTTTTTCTCTTGAACATTAAAATTTCTTGAATCATAGGCAATGACTTTTTCCTTTTTCATCAACACACTACTCAGTCCCTTCTTCGAAGCATCACTAAATACCACAAAAAGTTCTTTGATTGTGGGTACTATGGGAATGGGTGTAGTGATAATCTTCCTTTTCAACTCCTTTATATTCTCATCACATTCATCACTCTAAAAAACATTACTTTGGTTTTAGTTATCTTGGTAAGAGGGTTTGACATTCATGTGAAATGTATAACAAAGTGGTGATAATATCCATCTAACCCCATGAAGGTATATAAATCTGTTACTGATGATGGCCTCATCCATTCATCAATTGCAGCTATCATGGACAGATGTATAAATATCCCATTGCCTGTGATGATATGACCCAATAATGAGACATCCTTCAACCATGACTCACAATTTGTGTACTTTTCATAGTGCTTATCCTTTTGTAAGGTCTCTAGTACAATGCTTAGATGCTCCCCAAGCTCCTCGGTTTTGGAGTATATTATAATATCATCTATAAAGACTAAATTTTTTTTCGAGATAATCTCTAAAGACGTTATTCATCCTATACAAGAATATTGTTGCAACATTAGTGAGTTTGAAAGGCATTACATTGAATACATAGTGCATGTATCTTGTACGAAAAGCAGTCTTGGGATATCCTCCTTCATCACCCTTACTTGAAAATATCCCAACCACATATCCAACTTGGATAAGTATTATTCTCTACATAGATGATTGAACAAGGAATAAATTCATGGAATAAGATACTTATTATTTATCATGACTTTTTTGATCTCACGATAATAGATTCAAAGGCGCATCGACCCATCATTTTTCTTGACAAAGAAGACTCGTGCACCCCATGGTGAAGAACATGGGATTATAAACCCTTTATCCATGTTCATATGTATTTTTTGTTAAGCTCCTCAAGATCCACAAAATCTATTCTAAACAGTGTCGTGGATATTCGTAATTCCCCAGGTATAATATCAATTGAGAATTCGACATCTCTTATAGGAGAAATGACTAGAAAATTCCTCGGGAAACACTTCAGTGAATTCCTTCACAATAGGCTTGTATACAAGGACGTTTTCTTCCTAAGACTCAGTCTTCTAAGATATATACACATGCTCATAGGAAATTAATAACCATTTCTGAGATGATGGTGCTAAAGAAGCTTCATCCCCCTCCTTGCACTTGTTCATAACCAGGGGTCGATTCGCCATATGAAGAGTGATTTCCCTCTCAATGAAATTTATGTTGGATCTATATAAGGAAAGACCATCCATTCCATGAATTAAATCAAATTCCACCAGATAGAGTATGAAGAAGTTCTCCAGGAAGTTAAATCCACAAATTATGATAGGGTAGGAGTACTATTCATGGGATGCAATGATTTCCCCATTTATCATTCTCACTAACATCTTTATTTCATGATTTGTGGTGGTGTTAGGATTTTTCATGTTAACATTAGGGATATAAAAGAATTTATAGAACTAGAATCAATGATTATGTTCTCTATTGATGAATAAATTACTAGTGCAATTATCACCACAACATTGTCGGGGTTCACATCAGCGGTAGTGATGGAAAAAGCTCACCCTTGATGCCTTAGAGGTTGTTAGTTACCTTTGAAAGCCCTTTTCATTGGGGACTGGTTTGAAATGTGCCCTGGTTCATTGTAGTTTAAGCCATGAACAAAACATTGATGTTCGAATGGAGTATTCCTCTCATTTTATGTAGTTTTGGGATTTTCTTATTAGCAGTTTATGTTCAGGATCCATTCTCATCCGCAACTAAAGCATTTCCTCTTCCCCTTCAATAAATTTATGGCGTGATTCTTTCTGATCTATTGGAATATGGGGTGGTGGACTTTTTTATTACCATTGGATTTATCCATCAGATAGCTAGAATTAAATTCCACCTTATGTTTCTTGTCCCCATGATACTACTAAGATTCATTGATCAACATATCAACTCTGAGAGCACATCAGACAATTTCCCCAAATCTCTCAATGCCACCGATTGCTAGGGTTTTCTGTAGGCTAGGTTTTAGCCCCCCAAAAAATCATTCAACCTTTCATTCAGAGGTAATAACAAAGACAATGGAATATCATGCAACCTTCATGAAGTTTTCCTCATATGCTCCAATGGATTCATCATCTTTTTTCCTGAGGACAAGTAAGTCCCATTCCATCTTGTGTTGGAGGGTTCTAGGAAAATATTTATCAAAAAACATTTTCTGGAAATCCATTCATTCAAACTTCTTGATCTCCTCCTCAGGCTTCGTATTATTTGATCAATGTCCACCATTGATTAGCTTCACCCATCAAATGATAATAATTAATAAGAAACTTTTCTTTTACATAACATTAAAGGATGTTAAAGATCTTTTAAATAGAGTCGATTCATAGTCCAGAAATTGAGGGTTGGATAATCCGCAAATAGTATGAGGCCTTTGTATCATAATTCTCTCAATTGAGACTTGTTAATTCTTAGGGTGCGTGAAAATTCCTCTTGAATCACGTTTCTATTCAAAACTTGAGTTAACTGAGAGATTATATTGACAATTTTTGTGATTCCCCTACCATCAGATTAGAAATCACATTGGAATTTTAATCACATTGATCTTCACCACAATTGTTAGCCTGAGTCTTCCTATTACCAGTATGTCGCTGGAATAAAAGGAAATTTTGGTGTAACACGCAAAGTGTAATCAAAAAGAAAAAACAAATGACTAATAAATTACATGTTTATCCTTAACAAATGAATTTATAAGATGTAATCTATGTTATCCATGAACTTATTACCAACATATATTCTTTTGGAAATTTTTTAAATTACACTACTGATTTTTAATACTAAACTTATGAATTTAACAAATAATATCCCCCAATGGTGTCGTAACCATGAGTGTAGCATGTCCTGTTGTCGTGCACCAATTCTCATTCGAGTCTAGCTCAAATTAGGTTTTTCAGGTTTTAGCAATGGAGACATTTGTGTGAGAGCAGCCTCTACCTACTCGTTTCTAGATAGGGATGTATTTTCATGATAAACCAATTACTCAAAACTCACGAATATTTAGGGATGTTTTTTTATTATCCTTAGTCTTACCCCTAACACTTTCCCTATTGTTTTATAATCCTAATACCATAAATAACTAAACCTCTTAATGATACTAACTATAGAAACCCATTTCATTATTTCACACATAAACATAATTTATTACATAAAATATTCAGTTGATGGAAAATATTAGATCGATAGGTATAGCGCCCTTTGGGCTTAGGCACATTAAATAAAAATTTAAAACATGAAATACACATCTTTATTAAAAACTGATTTTACATAACCACACATAATCCTTTGTACTTTGAATTGCTTAAGATAACATGAGGACATGCATAAGAAATGGGTGAGTTATAAATTCTAGTAAGTGAGTATCCAAGAAATAGTATGTATAATATAGTAGAAGTTAGGAAATAATTATATCAATGTTTCACAGTAGAAACATGAACATAAAGGCATGATATATCATTATTAACATAACTTGGATATGTGGCAGCAACATTTAACAAGATTATAGCATGATCCCAGGGTCATTGCAAATGGAGAATGAGTAAACCCTCATTTAACATGAGTAAGAATTGTTTAACCATCAATTCACTTGATGTGTCATGATACTAATCATTACCCAATGCATTAGAGCACTATCAAGGGCACCCTTCTTAATCATTTCATTTCATGCATATGATTTCCACATGAACCAAATAACACGGAATCATTTAACATACTAAGTTATTACAAGATTATGAAATGTAGAATTGATGAATATAACTCATTAATCAATAATTAATTTCTCATAAAGGTGAATACCATGGATATATAAATGGGCATGGTATTCACTACATAGTGTCTTTTTCTTGAAAATCGCGATGCAATTTCAGCAGCATAACGACATGACATAAGGATTCATAAAAATGGTTCATTATAGAGAAATTATTATATCATAATATTTACATGGAATGGTCAATAAGGGGGTAATATAGATACATATCCCAACATATGTAATGTAATTTAGATTCATAATATAAAATAATTTCCTGAATGTAAATGAGGAAATAGAAATCCCTTATGGAATTTCGGCATGGTAATGGGTGTACATGGGAAGAATTAATGGGAGAGAAAGGGTTATCCCATCATTAAAACAGAATTAAGAAATTTTTGGAGAGGATGGAAATCATACCCCAACATTTCTAATTAAAAATAAAAGGTCCTAACAACATAAGGAAATTTGGACAAAATGATAAAGGAGGAAATCATTTACATTAAAGTGTAATCCCAAAGGCTTGGGAATGCCTTGGGAGAGGTTTCATGGGATATTGGGGAACCATGGAAGGATTTTAGAGAGAGTAGGGTCGGGATTTTTTGAGCTTAAAATAGTTTCAGTGAAGATAAGTGTGATCTTCGGTGGGTTTATATAGGAAATGAGATGGAATTATTTTTTATTTAGGTTTTGGAATCTAGATATTAAACTAAACATAATCACAAATCAACCCATGGTTTTTGCCCAAGGATTCTTCAAATGGTTTTTGGAAAAAATTATTTTATAAGGCAATGGAATAACTTATTTAAATATTAGGCTTGCTTAGGTGAAGGTGAGGCACACAATCAAGGAAATAATTTTTAAAAGATAAAACGTTTTAGAAGTCTTGGAGGTTCCACTAAGGGATTGTATAATAAATAAAACAAATATAAAATCAATTTATTTAAATTTAAAACATATATTTGAAGAAAAAACAATTTATAATAATTTTTACATCGTTATTGGGTCATTATGATGTCATAAAACGCATTATATATTTAAATATTATTTAATCTTTACACAAAAATTTGACTATCCCAAAAAATTATGAAAAATTCACTGTTGGATATTTTCAGAGTACTAATTCCTGAAATAATATTCATTTTATCTAAATAGTTTTATAAATATGTAATGTTTAACATTTAAAATAAAAACAGACATTTATTAAAAATTCATAGGTTTTGAGAAAAAACTGTTTTGGAACATCAATAAAAATTACAATTATATTTATAAAAATTATACGATCATTAAAAATTTAATAAAAAGTAATTTTTTAAAAAAAATTTTATTAAAATAATATTTAATTAGATTAATCCATTAATTCATCAAGTAATATTTATTAATCGAATATTAACTAAAAATACTATTTGTGCTTTAAATACCATTTACGAAGTAACAATAATGAATTAAATGTTTATTATTTATACAAAAATAATAATGCACATAATCATAGTGCTAGGGTCATGTTACATAACCCCTTATAACAACCACATAATACCTAATGGTATTGTGTGTGATGGAGGTAGATTCTTGGGGTGGCTCGGATAAAAATTCCTAGGTGGTAATCTCTATCATCATCCACTTCTCTCATAGGCGGTTCTGTTCCAGCATAACGTGTTGAAGTACAGTTTGGGATCATTCAAGAGAATAGCCCAGTGATGCTACCTCCATTACAAACTATGACAAATAGGATTCATATAGTGAAATTCTACTCAATGAGGCCATTGGTTCCTTTTTCTGAATAAATTGGAATTCTTAATGCCATATATTTATACTAATCATGTGATCATTGTTCAATGGCTATATTAGCAATGGTAAAAATTCTTAACGTAATATTAATATACAAAAAAAACATAAAACAAAGGAAGTTCATATGTTATATATAACTATTTTACATAATAAGAAATCTAATTAGATCAAGAGTAAATTTCATTAATAAAAGATTAGGTCATTACAAAAATTTTGGTATAGTCCTCTCATGTAAGTGACATAAATTTTAATATAATAATTAATGACATGAGGTTAAAAATTATGTAGAAAATTTAAAAAATTACCAAACATAGAAAATGAAATGAAGGAAATTACATTATTTATGTAAGGTGAGGTTACGTTTCAAGTCATTTCCACAACATTGACATAGATTAAAAAATTTAAATGAAATTATATTTAACCAAAGGGTATATATAAATAACAATATAAAAATTGGAATTGAGATCACCCAAAAAGATTGAAAAATAAACAAAAAGAATAACAAAAATTAAAGAAGTCCTCAAATAAAAATTTTCCCTCACCCACACATAAATTATGAATTTTATGAAGTTCATTAAAGAAAATTTATTATCTAAACTGATTTAAAATGGAATATTATAAAATATTTAATTTTAATGATATTTTAACTCTAGTGGTTCTTATTAATAAATATTTGGGGGGTTGTTATCTACTCCAGGGTTCCAGGGGAATTTTTCCAAAAACATTAATCATCATGGACCATTAATTGTGAATGGGTTCTAGTTTCCATATTTTATTTCCTCTACAACACCAAAATAATATAAGTTATTTACTATAAAGGTAACTTTCCATAATGAATATTGTTTACCTTGAATATTATTCATTTTATAATTGAGTGAATGAACTTGGTCTCTAAGATGGAAGTCCTTCTATTGAATTAGTTTGTCCTCAGACACATTAAATATTTCCTTATAGATATTTATATTCAAAATATTCCCTTCGAATTTAATCTATCTCTCCCATATTATATTTTATTCCTTCCCTATCTTTGTCTAGATTAATATTTAGGCCTCTAATAGCCTAATATTTTTTCTGTTCCTGTTCAAAATTTAGGTGGAAACTCATTCCATAAATGAATCTAAATGGGATTCTTCATTTGGGTGTTTTATAAGATTTTATATAAGACCATAATATGTTTCATAACCTATTTAACTAAATTTTTTATTTTTATTGATATATTTCTACCTAATTCCATTGATTTACATGTAGAACAATTCATTAGGGAAATATTTTGTGGCTGATTTTTTGTTGATGTCTTATGATCTACATTAAACATCATCATCAAATCATCTGTGATCCTATTAAAAAATTGGTTCCCTTGGACACTGATTAGGAATCTTGTTATTTCAAAACTATAAAAAATGATATACTTAAAAAAGATGCACACAATATTTCCATAATATGTTATAATACCTTTGGTTTCTACCAATTTTGAAATATAAACCAATTCAATAATAATATATTATTTCACAAAGTACATGGGGGAATGGTCCCAAAACATCTATTCCCAAACATGGATGATTAAATAAAATATTATAGGTTGTTCTAGTATTACTTGTCTCTTTGAAATATTTCCATAAAATTGAAATTTCACACATATTGTTAAAAAAATCATCTACAACTATAGACATGGTTTTCCAATAAATTCATAACTCTAAAACATTCCTTACTATCCTCTGTGGTCTAATGTGGAATCCATGGGATAGTGTGTGACAAAATCCAAAATTTTATTTTATTTCACTTACAGGTGAACATATTCCAATTACTTTATAATTACATATTTCCAAAATATATAGATATTTCCAAATATAATATTTGTATTAAGATTCAAGTATATAAATTTATTGGGAATTTAAATGATATGTTTTTTGGGTAATTAAAAATAAATTTACGATGTAAATAGACAGGGGTAAAACCACGTCAAACAATTAGATCTTCTCTCATATAATGTGAACATTCAGATGATTGGTGTATAATATTTCTACATCACCGGTATTTGGAAACCTACTTAGGTGGTCGTCCATAGGGTTCTTAGCACATATATTTTTCTTAATCATTATTTTTTATTATTATAACAATAAAATCAATTTTACCCTCAGGGAATTTATATCATTCTTCAGTATGTATCATTTGTATGAATGTTCAAAAAATATCATGAATATACTTTTTAAGAAATAAGATATAAATATATCGAATGTAAATATAAGTGTAATGACATTTTTTCTGTAGTTTTATAAATGTGTTGAAAAATATTCATTGTTTCTATTTTAGAGGAAATGGCAAGAAATTAGACTTTATATATTTGGGATTTAAATTTATCCAAATATTGTTTGGATGAATCACATAGAAACTCAAAAGGATGATCTGAATTTTTTGGTTGCTTTACTATGTGTGACCAATCAATATTTCAGGACATCAAAACCTTCCATAAATCATTATGAATATCAAAATTAAATTCTATCAAATATAACATAGGGAAATGAAAAAAAATCAAACTAATGTCCTAGAAAACACCCTATGAAAAGATTTATGTTCAAGAAAATATCTTCCATGATTTACACAATATGGGTAAGGAATATAATTTTCACTTCAATTTTCTATTTATTAACTTCAATGCATCTTTTGGGAATAATATTACATAGGACAATACCCTTTCCCACCATAAACTGAAACATCACAAAATTTGGAACCATTTTTTTCTCAATGAAAATTTTCTAAAAAAATCAGTATTTTCAAAAAATATCAAATGATTTTATAAAGAAAAAGAAATCATTAAAAAATACCTCCATTAAGTATTTAATGTGGTCAAAAAGTATACCTACCATACTTCTAAAAAATTTAATTGCGGTGTTTTATAGCCTAAAATAAAGCCTTTTATAAAAGCATTTCCACTATAACATTTTGAATATGTATTTTCCTTGTCGTGAGAAATAATTACCTGAAAATATAATAAAAACCCATTAATGACTCAATAGTGTGTTTTCCATACTATAACTTCAAATAATGGGTAAATTAAAAGAATGTGGATATCATATTTACTAGTTCCCTTGATTTATATTCAATAATCAATGTAAACTCGCAAATAAATTAGGATTCTAATAGTTATCATCTCATTTTTCTCATTCACTATAATGGTTAGTCAAACATTAATGGGAACAAAAAATATGAGGGTTACCTATAATGAGTTAAACAGAGGGTAAATAATGTCAATTATCTTTAACATCTATATATTTTTTCACAACCTCAATTATGTTCGAATTTAACCTCCTATAGGGTTACCTAATAGGTATTGAGTTATCCTTCTGAAAACATCTATGTGGGTGGATTTTAGGATTACTGTCAAGAATATCACATAAACCTCAAATTAATCCTTTCACATTATAAAAAAAATGTTCAATATTGTTCACTTCTTAATTAAGGTTCATGTTACTGGAAACAATTACTGATTGTTTCTTCTCTCCTTTGAGGTAGAAAATATTTAAATTTCTGGTTGGTTGTTTTAATTATATATTTGTTAGTGGTTATAAAGATCAAATCAAATATAGGTTTCTCCCCTCCACTTCTCTTATTTTAAACATAGATGGTAAAATGTAGTGTTCCTCAAAATTAAATAAAAAATAAAACTCGTTGAAGAACTGAAAATATTCCTCTTTATCCTATTGAATATAAATTGTTTTAATGACACATAGTTTCATTATCCCTAGAATTATCAATGATTATGTGTTTTCTAATTTCAAAAAATTAATATAGAATACCTAGTTATTCAATCGGTAAATCCACTTTAAAGTGTGATATTTTTAGGAGTGTTCTTATGATGGGTTATTTATATAATCATGTATTCATAATTAGAACATTATTTTTGGAAACTCCATGGTGTGTTTCTTTCATGCACATTGACATCCAAATTTACAATCTCCTAGAAGGTTCTCCTCAATATGATAGGTAATTTAATGGTATCATTTCACATTATTTACTAAAAACATAAAATTTAAATAGGAATATTATTAATCTCAATCTAAAATGGGAAAATTTTAATACTCCAATTATAAAAACTGTAGATCAATTTTTAATCTAAACAATCACTCATGTGGGGATTAATAATATTATGTGAGACTATATAATCAGTTATTGGGAAAATTTTTGTGGAAGTACCAAAATAAAATAATCCATATGAAATTGCCATGGATACAACAGTGTGAGGGATATAAAATTTCCTTGAATCATGATATTTTATTTATAGTTTTCGTGAGATTGGATTTTGGGAAATTATTTTTTAAATTCATTCTCTTATTTCATTAATTCCTTCTTTTCATGGTGAATTGTTTCTTAAGGAATATAAAATACTTTATAATCAACCAGATTACATAAATAAGAGATATGTTTATTTTAAAATTATTCAGTAATTCCAAAATTATATCTTTAGAATTATTATTCTTGGATTATCATGGATTGAGTCCTCCTTGACAGAAATCAAATTGAGTGATCCTTCTTATCATTTTATTGTCTCTTCCATGTTTTATAATTCAATTTTCGCATCTTGAATAATTTAAATGGATCATAATTTTCTCCTTCATAGGAATCAGTGGACATATTCCATGATTTTTAAGCAACTGGATCTGATTTATTATTTTCCACTACTTCAAAAAAATAGTCTTTTATTCCTGGTTGTGCTTGATTAGGTTATAATTTTTAATCAAATTATTCTCTCTTACTAGGTTGATTTTTTTGGTTCGGTTGTGGTCATAGGGTGATTTTCATTTTTGTGTCTAGTGTTTGTCATGGTAAAAATCTATTTAGGGTTATGGATTAAAGGATATTGAATATTTCCTAAAATATTAGGCAACATATCCATAAGGATATTTATCATGTCTGTTATCTCTTCAACTATATTTTTAAGTTCTCTAACGTTGGTTCTAGGACAAATAACCAAGTCATGCTTCCTACTTATTGTTGCGAATAATATTTATTCCGATGGAAAGGGTGTTTCGTGTAGGGTGGGTGTTTATAAACATCCTTTTAATGTTTTTGAAATGATAGGGCTTGGTGTAATTTGTTCTGTTTCTTGAAAGGGGATACAATTAGTATTAATTTTGGTACAGTGGCTTGGTTTTCTGTTATTTATTTCAAAATCCATTCAATACTTGGTGATTTCACCTCAAAAATTTATTTAATTAATAGAATTTCTGGGTTTTATATGGTTCATCATTTATCTATATACCTTGGACCCTATCACACACATTAGTTATATCGTTAAGTGATGAGCTTAGACCACATAAATTAGCAAGTTCTTGTTATTCAATGTTCTTATTCAATATGTACAGAGTTTAATAATGTGGATGAATTAAATGTTCTTAACTCATGTATTCCTCTCATAAAAATATCTTTTGGAAAGAATTATTGTGAGTTTTTAGAAATCATGCCAATCAATTCATAGGTCTATATTGGAGACTTATATATGAGGGCTCTTTTAGATGATTAAACCTACATAAATTTTTTCATTTTCTAAAAGGAATTGATATAATAAGAAAAGCTAGTGATTCTAATTTATTTAATTATTATTTTACCTAGAACACATTTTCATAAACCATTCTCAATCCTCATTTGTAGTTTCTCTAATGATTTCTAGGTTACCAAAATTTCATTCAAGATAGTAATGATTCTTGGGGTTCGAAACATTATATGAATTAATATTCATTATTAGACATCCCATTAATGGATCTCAGTATGTTATAGGCTCTGAAACCATTCCTTCATAGCTCATTCAAGTGAAAAGGGGAATTCCATCCACAAAAATTCAGCCCGTATACTATTATTAGATTCAATGTAGAAAAAATGGGTGAATTACTTAATAATATTATTTGGTCAATAAATCACCTAAACTATGTTTTTTATGATGTAATGGAATCAATATAGATTAAATATCAAAGTTATTTTTTATTTATGGAAGGGAAATATTGCTTTTAATAATGAGAAATGGCTAAAAATATCTCTAAAAGTTTATTTGGATTATATGTTCTTAAGCATAATTATTATGATTATTTTTTATCAGGTACAAAATTAAATCCTGGTTATGAGAGGAGATAGATAGAAAAATTAATGTATGGTATTTATTTCTGATTTATTATGTTGGAACCATCTCTTGGAAAAAGGATTCATGTTTTAACTCAAACATGTCATGGGGTGTGGAATAATTAATTTATTTTAAAGGTAAACTCTATTTATAGTGGTATTTTAAGCTCATATCTAGGATATGAATTCCTATAATCCTATTTTCACATGTGGATTAATGAAAAAAATATGGTTTTTATTTAATTTTAGGATTTAAAAAAATTAACAATATTAATGTGTTTTAAGAAAGATGATAATAATGGTGATTATTTCAGATTTGGATTCCCACGAGAAATGCAATCATAGATCTAAAAATGTTTTATCATCATTCCTTGTTAATTGATGAGTTCCATATCCAATGATAGGTTCATTAGAAACCATAGGATGAATTGTATTTTGGTGGCTAATGTGATAGTGATTACTATTTAATTATAATCATTTTATATGGGTGTGAAAAGTCAAAAAAACCCAAACTACCAAAGAAAGACATAATAATATATTGGTGTACTTAGGAAATCCAATAGTTACTCATTTCCCTCTCATAGATCTAAAAATGTTTTATCAACAATTTTGAGGCATTAAACATGATTACATTCAATGTATAATATAAGCAATGTGAATGAATATTGATCAATAAGAATTATTTTTTATCATTAAATCACCTATATCAAGAACTAAAAAGGAGAACCTTCCTTTAACCAATCACTAAAACATTACAACTCTATTTTATGTTTAATAGAGATGAACTAGGGTAATAGTGAAATAAAATTAAATAAAAATAGAAAATAAAAATCAATAAAAATATAACGAAATACCTCTTGTAGATCAAAAATGAGCTAAGTATCACAGTAGTTTCATCCTCATTTTCATTTTGATGATATTTTTTTCCTCCTTCAACTAAAGAATACTAGTATATAGAAACATTTTAGGTTTTTACAAATATCACATCTTTATTATTGTTTCAAATCCTTGAGTTATCCATTGCTATTATTTTTATATTTCGTGACTCCTTAGCTAGGATTTCATTATATATAATTGACATGAAATCCAAAAATTGATTTTATGTATGATAAAATTGAATTAGTAAACCCCCACATTAAGTCTCTATAAATCTCTTAAAAATATACTATAATCATCCATGGATAAAATTTTTTCAATGGATTGAATGACACTAATGTAAGTGAGACCACATATATACTGGTGAAAGTCACGTCAATTCATGTGGAAAATGAAACATAAAAAAATTTAATTTAACACATAAACATGGTATATCACACCAAAATATATAAACATTAAACAGATGAAAAGAATATCACACTTATATTAGTCTAAAATAGACCTACACATAGACTAAAATACACCTACATGGGTCTTCCTTTAAACTTTTTGAGCCTCTTTAACAGAATATTTTGTCTCTTATATAATACCTTAAATTTAATAAAACATTGTTACTCCCCTTTAAATTTTATAAGAAAATAAAAAATACATCCAAACAATTCATTTTATCACAAAAATAATACTTAATGAATTTTTTTATAATTTTTTCCCTTCAATAAATATTTTGAAAACATCAAAAATGATGTGTTAATTCCAAAACAACCAAAATTACTATGAATTTGTTATTTTTGGAGAGTAAATTGAAATTAATTTTTAAAAAATATTCTTAATTAATTGACTCTATAAATTACCCATCTCCCATGAACCATTCTAAAATAATGATTATCTAACCATGCTACCACTACATCATTGAATGTTTTACAAGAATATATAGTTTCATACATCCTACCAATCCTTACATCTCACTAGAAATCAACACCATAAAAATTTAATGGGCATCAATCCCAAAATTTCAATTCATTAATCATGGCTTTTTAACCCTCTTTGATGTATCCACATCTTAATGGATACCAATTCCTGTCCAAATATGATCTCTTGGGAAACTAATACTAATATTGACCCACCATGAGGTAAATTTATATAATTTTCGAAAAGGAAATATATGGTAATCACGAGATATCATATCTCCATTGGATACACATTTTCATTCATCAAACAACTTCTTGTGGGTTAAAAACATTGTCTAACTGAGTGGAATTACATCAATGAGTTATCTGGGGAAATCTCATAAATGTTTTTGTTCCCACATTAATTAACTAAAACTTTGGTCAGTAATTAAATCACACATAAGAACATGAATGTCATGTGGATCCTTCATACTGACCATGATGTAGATACATTGTCCTGTTACCAATGGGACAAGTTCAATAACCAAAAATTAAATTCTTTGGTAAAAACATCATTTACAATAAACATCACAATCATAATAGGGAAGACCAATAATATAAATTTTTACCATTGTTTTCCATGAATTCTCACTGGCATACTTTTTCAGGATACACAATTCAAACGTCCATAATAAGATCTAAAAAATCATTATTAACTATCTACCAAAATAAAAATAGTAATTGATTAAAAACATTACCTAATCCACATTATAATCCCTAGGTCTGGTTGATACACAAATGATCCTCAATCCATGGAGTTGTGTCGACTTGGAAACATATCCCTACATTCTAGAGCCTACTAACTACGTAGAGGTCCAAAATCATAGGTTGGGGAGATTATTCCCGAAATTATAATTCATACAATATTATAAATAAATATCTAAATAATACCCATCTCAGATAATTAGAGTATACAAAATAAAAAAAATTATAAATTTTATCGTATAGTGGTTATACATACATAAATCAATTTATCAATCATTCTTTTGATAAAATATACAAATAAACAAAGGAAAATGGAAGAAAAGATTCATAACATCCATCCATAGGCATCATGTACTCAATATCTCTAAAACCCACCAATTTCATTCACTTTAACCCCCAACACAGCTGTTTCTCAATCAGTAAGAAGTCATAATATTTTAACATACAATAAGGTACACATATAGTGTTATATTATATAGCTCTCTAGGGTGTCACCAAGAGAGCCTGATATATTCTTTCTTAAACATGTGTTCATAAGGATAAATCATTATCACATGGGTTCACTAGATATCATTTTATAACCATGATATGATGACTCCATGTGAATTATACCATCATGTACTAACAAGGCCACCATAACACTTGATCTTACCTATATCATATCCATTTCAGAATCCAATTATAAACTCATTCTACCAATCATGAATCATATCTTTTACTCGATGATCTAAGGTGTGAAATCATTTGAATCCAAACCACTACCTAAAATAACAGGGTGTGGTCATGATTCCCAATCCTTAACTTATCCTCCCACTGCATTAAGTTTCACATCACAATCATCATCACCTCACTCAGTACGGGGTCACACCCTAACCACTAATCTCTCCTAGGGTTGGATTCTTGATCACCTGTAGACCAAACCCCCTCCCTCGAGGTTCTCTTATCCAATTCTTTCTCACTAAATGAATGGTTAATCATCTTGAAAACAACTATTCCACTTAGTGAAGGGTTCTATCCATACATTCCTCCCCGCTCACTAATTGTATGTGTCACAACTATACCTCCCTCCCCCTCACTCGGTTTGAGGGTTACAACCATCACCAGGATGAAATAATAAATAGGTCATGCAACCCATGTCCAAAGATCACCAACTCATCTATGGGAACTGGTCACTTGTTCTTAGTCTCTCACCTTGAACACATCACATAGTCCATTCAAAATATTCTAGATCACTCAGTATTCTAATCTATCCATCATGGGAATCCACTAGATTCATTCAGACTAATATTAATCTCTTCCCACAAGCCCCAAGTCAGAATGTGTCCACATTACTAAAAATCATGGTCTTTTACAATTTAACCATCACTAAACCCATTTCATCTCCATAGAAAATTTTCATCACAATCCCATACTTGAGTTTCATTTCAAATATCTTAAGCGATATGTCACAACACACAACCTTAAGAAATTCTTTCCCATTATAAACATTCAACCATGAAAGAATTACCCCCACTAATGCACCTTTCTAAGATGACACTTTACTTATGAAAGATGTTCCACATCACACATGATACATAAAACCATTTAATCCGTAAATGATATCCGAAATACTATCAATCCAAGTAAACTGTCCTCAAAAAACCAAAATATACTACCTTCATCCCATCTTACATCTCATGGTCTCATAAGGATTCACTACACACCCAGCACCTTCCCCCATTGGAAATATATTCATAGGGAAATACAAAAACACTCAAACATATAATTCCAACTTATATTAAGCCTATAAGTGTCGAAACTATATTATCACTTTCATTATGGTGATATCAATCCATATCCATCATACTGGTCCAAGGAAACATTCATTCAAGAAAACATTCATGTGTAAACAGGCTTATTGTTCTATATTACTAGTACCACCTACCATCATATAGTAGTTACCGACATAACCATGCTGTAGTGAACCTCTTTATGAATGTTTGTGACTTTTCCAAGCTCAAACAACCACCTGATATCCTATCTCACACCATAAAACATAAAAATTAATTAAAAAATTATATAATTAAATATTCAAATTATTTATAAAGTCGTATTCACAAAAAAATTCAATGTGCATCACCACATCACTTAAAAATCCTGAAACGTCATGTGTTCATCCTTCTGGGACCCTCTATATCCATTTTGGGGAAAATACAAATTTAATTGGGATGAATTCACCAAGATATTTTAAAATAGTTGTTGAATCCCAAACTCTAAGAGATCAAAAATTAGTGAAAATTAATGGAATCTAAAATGTAGGGAGAAATAAGAGATCATACCATAGATCCAATGTAGAGACATGAGACAATACAAAACTCCCAAGGGTACCTAAATAATTGGAGGGGGGGAGTTGTCAAAATTTACCTCTTCATATCCCCCCTCACCCCTGAAAATTTAATTGGTTTAATAGTAAATTACGCGCATTCCCATAAATACAAAATTGGGTGGGCCCCTTGCATCATGGATATAGTGAAACCGAAACATGATCCCACTCATGGGAAATCATTGAAGAATAAAAATAGTTGTTTTAGTGTAATGGATCTCCCCTAGAATTTAGTTATTTTAAGGAGTAGGGATCTATAGAATAGACTATATTGATGGGGAATCCTAGTGTTCCTTCTATCTAAAGTCCATCCACAGTGTCAACCCTAGCCAGAGGTGCCTATCTTTCACCCTATAGAATCACAATGGTACAATCATTCATTGATGTGTTTTTTCCTATTTATACATGGGAAACCATGTCATTTCACACCTTTTAGTTATATTCAACCTACTTTTATATGATATATATGTATTTTAGTCACCATGATCTTTCTCCTATGTTCACCCAAGCACCCAAACACCGAAACCCCCAAACAACCAATGGTTACTCATTCCATGCCAAAAAACATCACTCTTAAAATATTAAAAATCATGAACTATCAATCTAAATCCCAATTAATGAAACATAAACTTCTCTAATATCAAAATTCATTCATTATATGAAAAAAATTACCCAAAAAATCCATGTCAACCAAAATACAATGTCAATGTATTTACTTAAACATAGTACAAAAGTCATCTTCAATTTTTAAAAGATTAATACCTTGAATATATATTTCTTAACCTATGTCCCTCATAGATAAATATTCATTTTATAATTTATAAACTAGTTTTAAACCATGCATATTATTTTCATTACTAACATATCATCTATGTATATCACGATAATAATGATTGTACTCCCACAAATAATCTTGTAAACTATTATCATAATTTCATTCTCAATGAAACCAAATAATCCTTACAGACACACCAAAATGCATAAAACATAATATTGATATCATTTAAAACCTATAATTATATATCTATATTTTGAATAAGTTTTTCGCTTCCTTCAATGTCACAAACACTCCTTGTTATGTTATAGTTAAATCACCCTAAATCTTTCCCATCCAATAATTTTATTTGGACCGTCATATAAAAAATTAAATAATGATTCTAATTGATTATATAAAATATTTTTTTATTCAATTATAGTAGTGATACCAAATAAATGGTTTTTAATAATATATTCCCTTATTCCAGTTAAAACGTTTAGTAACCAATCATCCTCAATGGGGGTTGAATTTCCCATTTATTTTTTTCATCGTATATACCATTGGATATCTAGTGGTATCTACCCTTCTTATTGGTTCTAATAAAGTCCTTAAATGACTTTAGTAAATGAAATCCATTTAAAAATATAAATATTGTTTCAATTTGAATGGTTTTAAATTTTGTACTACTTCTACAAAGGATATAGGTTTTCCCCCATATGAATAGTGTTTCACATTCCTCCATGATTAAAAAATCACATCCCTACTATTATCTAACATCCATTACTACCATATAAATTAATTTTATCACTATAATAACATATTTAAAGGATATTATTGAATAATTTTTTTATGACTCTTGTGTATCTAGAACATCTCAATCTTAACTTTCATTAATTCATATATTTATCCAACTGTCCCCTTTAGAGATGTGAACCCTTTAATGAATTACTATATTTCTCTCAATAATAGAATTTATATCTGAGGGATTATACATCAACTATCCATTTATTACAATAGTTTCCCATTAGAAATCAAATTCATTCCTCATGGTGAATGTTTGTTTCTTGGATTTTCCATAACAAATTATTTTAACCCTGAAATATTAATAAGTGATAAGGTTTATTACCATCACACAAAAACTAATAATGAATATAATATTTCACCTTCTATTACT
Organism: Viscum album; assembly: GCA_963277665.1. NCBI lineage: Eukaryota > Viridiplantae > Streptophyta > Magnoliopsida > Santalales > Viscaceae > Viscum > Viscum album. The sequence continues at coordinate 1,479,349,284 of OY728147.1, read as the reverse complement.
CATAATAATGTGGGTATACTTTTACTTACAATGTATATTCCTGAATGAAAAATGTAATACTATCATAACTCATCCTTTATCACATTATGACTAAAATGGTATGTTCTGTCCTTCACATATACCATTATATTTAGGTGTAAATAGATTTGTGATCTAAAATATTGTCCCACATTTTTTAAGAAATTAATGATCCCTTGGTAATAATATTATCAACATTAGTCATATTGAATTTTATGTATCCTCTTTACCATATTCATTTTTCTACATCAATTAAATATCCCATAAATTTCTCAAATTAATTTAACTTACAAAACATTAATTAATCATATCCATATTGATTTATTTCCTTGTCAAATGTTATTAAATGGGATAAATAACCTCATTTCTCTATATAAAATTGACCATAATTATATGTGTAAACTAATTCCAGAAAATATTTGATGTTTCTGATTTCCCACAAAATGGTTCCTTGTTCATTAATACTTATAAATAACAATGGCATGTATCCATGGGTTTGAAATTAAAAGATACCCAACACTATTCTTGGTGAATTTATTCATCATATCTATGAATTACATGCTCTGTATGACAATAAAAAATGGGTCGATTAAGAGTAATATGAATAATATTTTTCATTTTTTTAAAAAAGTATCAAATTCATGTTTATAATACCATGTGTAATACAATAAGATATATTATCTTTAAAATATAAACTAATATAATTTATAATAATTAAAGAAATTATTTTTTTCTAAACATTCTGTAAAGAAAATTCTCTTGAAAACATTAATAACATTACAATATTTCACTAATATTATAAACACATTGCTATGCATTACGAGATAGTATTATCTTATAGATAGTACAATGAGTCTACATCAATTAGTGGCATAAAATTCCACCATAGATGTTATAATATAGAAACAATTCTTGATTCTAGTATATTAATTCAAATATTTCTACCACATACTATATCTAGTATTTAATAAAAAACAATAAAATTTTGAATTTTATTATGAACAAACCTGAATATCCATTTTCCTTCATTTGTAATTAACTTTAGTAATTTTTATAGATTCATTTATTTTTATATGAAAATAATATAACCCCATTCATGTTTCTACCCCTCTAAAAATTTCTCTTCATTGAATTATGTTTTCTATGTTACTTTGGAATAAAACATTACTTTTTCGAATTTTTGAGATCACCATATTTTAATTAAATATACGTTCTATGGAAATAAAATTATTAATGTACTATTTAGATTAGAATATTATAGCTAAAAGTGTATTCTAGTACATTTTCATTCAATTATTTTCATTGTAATATGTGAAATAATATGTACTAATCCTTGAAATTTGTTCTAGTTGGGTTATAATCCTTATGTAAAACAACATGTTGTGAATGCTTATTTGGAATCTTAATTTTTATTAAATAATCAATATAATTTTATGTTGGTATTTTTTATGCATTACCATTTAACATAATATTAACTATCAAACTATTTTTCTCATTTTTTATTTTATCAAACCCTAGTAATATTCACCAGGGGATTCCAAATACCTATAATCATTATTATTCACTTGGGAAAGGATATATTTTTCATTTATTAATGTATATACATTATCCATGATACTTCTAAAATCAATTAATCCAAATTTAGTATTTCTATCTTCATTGAAATGTATCATATTTAATTTCTATTTTTTCTCCATATCTTCATATCCTATGCTTGGAATCGCTCCATGCATGCGGAAATATTTCCCTAATAATTCATTTGACTATTCCATTGAGGTTAATTTAGTTTTATTGAGTCATTACTTTTTTTAAAACCATGATTAAATTATATGTTTCTTGATATTTTTAGAAATATACATATTTTTTGGTTTCATTAAAAATAAAATTATGGTAATAAAACAATTACGTATTATTTTATTTCAATTAATTTAAATCATTAGAATAATAAGTATTTTTTGTAGGCATGTTTGTTGAATTTTTTATATCAGGAATTAAATAAATTAATAATCATGAACAAAAAAACATATAATACATAAATTATTCAAATTGTATATATTAATTTTGTTAACCATTCTAATATATGGGATAATATAATTTAAAAATTAATCAAGAAATGATAATATTTATCTGAATTGATAATGGTAGTTAATGATATTGTTTTTTATCATTATGGGAAAATCCATCCTAGAACCCTGGGAAAGTTAATCCTTAAATCTATATCGAATCATGTTCTAAAATTGTTCATTATATATTGATATTCTTATTTGGATGTCATATGCCTGATGAGTTAAATAATCTCATCAACTGATTTGAAACTTTCAATATTTTACACACATGCTAGTAATGGATCCTTGAATGATGGGTTGCTTTAAATCAACATTTGAAATGTTGGTTGGTACATCCTAAAAGATTGAGTACTGATTTCAAAATCAGTGATATTTAATTTAGTAACTATTTAAATAATTATAACTATGTAATAATTGAAAATATGTAATGAAAGAAAATCTAAATCATACACATGTTGGTCTAACAAATAAACATTCACTATTAAATTACAATTAAATGAAATTAAATAAAAAATAAATTTTATGTAAATGGTCCCTTTTAATTTTAACGGTATGCCAATTGATATCCCTATTTTTTGGAATTTAACCTATTTTAGACATAGACACAGTCGCACACAATTATATTCCTATGTATATAAATATATAATAAATTAATTAATAAAGGGATAATACATCATTTTTGGATGAAATGGTTAGGTATTGAAGTCCAACATGTGTATTCATCTCCCTATTAGATAATATTAAAAAATAAATAATAATGTTTTTGACCCCCCCTGCATCTGTGTTCACTCATATGTTACCATCCTTGATGTTCGTATAGCCTCAATCGCAGTTCCCATTATGCCTAGAGGGTTCCAATTAGTTGTGAGGGTCTACGATCATGTGGTGGGGAGGCTGTACCCTTCTTATCGTATTATCGTACAGTTGTAAATAATGATTAAGAGGCCGAATAATCCTTAATGAAATGGCCTATCATAAAAGGAAACATTATGTAATCCAATAAAATAATAATATTAAAACATAATAAGTTATAAAAATCATATACAAATGATTTCACGGATATAAAAAATTATGAAATGGGATGACATAGTAGAAGGTATATAATGGTTCCAGTATATAGACAAAGGAAAAAATTGAATAATATATAAATCTCCATTAGTGTCTTGGTTCTAGGATAAGTAATTTCCTATCAAGCTCAAATCATTAAAATAAGTTTAGTGTTTATTTGTTGGATGCTTCACATTATCATAAACTATTCCCATGATGAAAAACATGGTACCAAATGAAGACATGAATAGTGTGTGAGTCAAACTCAGTAGGCCACCACCAATAGCGTCTAATGAAAATCTAGTATATGATTATAAAATATTATTATGTATAGGTATAATAAATATAAAATAGTAAATAAATATAAACTATGTCAAGCTCAGAAACCCAAAGTGATTTTGGGATGACCCTACCTACTATGGTAAAAGCGGGGTTCTCGGGTCAAATCACCATTAATTTTCTTCGGACTCCAGAATCATAGCCACAACATCCAAGTATAGTAGTCCAAATTGATCTATTGGAGACCAGTGGCATCCATGACCAAAGAATATTGAACCCACTAGAATTGATCAACTGAGATGTTAGGATAGGGGTATGACTGTAATCCCTAGGATTTATATTTAACATTACAAGCTAAGACATTCTAATTGATATTGAGGATATGTCCAACAAAATATCATGATAGGCTTGATTGGATCCTAAGAAGATAATTCAATGTGGTTTGTGTTTCATGATATAATGAAAAATTCAAGTATATGATCAATAGAATTTGAATTTATAGAATATGGATGTGAACCTTGGTGTCCAGCTGGGTCATTTATAATCTAAGACATTGATGGATCCTAGGTTTGGAATATCATTGGGTATTCACATGAATGAATTGGTTGTAATCCTATGAGTTCACCCATCATGTTTTAAGTAAGATACCCAAGTCTTACATGAGGAATTTCATGAATTTAATAGTGATCTAGGTCTATTATAACCTGTAATAATGTTAGTATTATCCCAATCATTTTTTGGTATAAATAATTCAATTAGTTCATTTCCATTACAATTATTAATACATACATTCCCCATGGTTTTGTTTGTTAAAGGGAAGAATTGTTGTCAAGAATATATAAATTCACATATACTAAGGGGTGGTTCAAGTTGAGGACATGAACCACTAATTCCATCATGATTAATAAGAAGCGTCTCATACCATTATTTCATATCATACTAAAAATAGATTTATCGTAGGATTAACCTATTGAACGAACATACTCTGTTATAACAAAATAATTTATAAAAATATATACTTTTAGAGAAAACAAATAGACTGACATCCTTAAAACTATAGTAGAATCCACATCATGTGAGGGTCGTAGATATAATTTTTAAACAGTGATAATATAAAACTAGAAAAACTCCGTAAAATTATTTTATATTAACATTTAGGAATATCGTACCCATGTTTGGAAGATAAAAAAGAAAAAAACATTTGGAGTTCTATAAATTACATAGGGGGATCAAAGTTGATAAAAAAGTATTGAATCAGATTACAGATGGGGGAGATATCTCAATGACTAAAAAGAGGGAAAGTGATATCATATATGGTGGCTTCCAATAAAAATGATGCAATAAGGGAAGGAAATAATGTTTAATTTACAATTTAGAATGGGATTAATATTCCAATACTTTTAGTAGGGAGAAAAATTTGGAATCAAAATTTTCTAAACCATGCATCAACCATGCACACCTACATATACAGACATCACATTTTTCATGTTATGTGTTACAAAAACTATAAAAAACAATTTTTTTTGACATTTTGGTGAATCCCACACCCTACATGGTCTTGGATAATGATTATAAAACCAATTCACAATCTCTGTGTGGTAAAACTATAATAGACTATCATATTCTCATGGTTGTGCAGACCCTGGTGCATGGTTTATAATAGTTTTCTTCACCCTTTTTGGGCCACATGGTGTTGTTTTAATATTAGTGAAAATTGTGTACTAATTATGTGCCTGATTTAAAATATCCAACAATTATTACTTTGGGCCCTCAACCAAGACCTAATGGTCCTAAAAACTCCATAACCCCATTTGGTTCTTTTATTAAGGGTTAAAACGTTATTCTGATTTATATTTAAAGTATATTAACTATTATGAATTATTAGGATTTTACAGACTCTCGTATTTAAAACAACACATCCCAATGTTTACCTTCAAAGGATGGTTGATTAGTATGTGATAATAACTCCATCCCTTATGAATGTATATCAAACACTCATTTCTATGTATGATCTTGTTAATTTCTCCAATTCCATTCCAGCTAAACCAAAAAAATCTATCCAACATCGGGGATTCCTTATGATATAACTGACGATAGAGAATGGATACTCCAAAAAAGAGGTATCAGTCTCTAAGTCCACTTCCTCGAAATCATGGTCACGATATGGGTTAGATTAATAATGATGGGTCTATTAAACACGAAATACATCATTAATAGTATTTTACCACTGAGTAACACCTATATCAAATTTTACTGGAAATACTCTCTCAAAAATTCTATGTGTACCATCGAATATAGGTGATATCTTACCTTACATTTCAATCCAGCATTGACCTATTCGAGGTGAAACAAGTAAGAACATTGGATCAACCACCTCAAAATACATAGGTTACTAATTAATTTAATCATATGACATCATCCTAGAATTTTCTATATCCATACATTTCATGATTATTTATACATATTATGATGCATCCTCAATGATATGTGGTCTCAGTAGCACTGTATATCCTGCCTCTAACTAGTGCATGGGTGACTGAAATGGCCACCCCTAGAATTCCTTATAAAAAGTCATCTGGATAGTCACTTTGAAACTATTATCATAATAAAACACATGAAGAGGTTATTTACATCCCCCAGTGATTCCAAAATCAAGACTCATACATAGAACATATTCTATAGTATATATACTATGCACTCAGAAAGACTATCAGTCTAAGGGTAGTATATTGTACTGAAATTTACCTGTGAACTAATTGACTTCAACAACCCCTACTAGAATGGATAATTGAATCAATTATACCCATCGAATATGATGTTACATAAATCCTCATGAAGTTTTATGATTTCTCAAACATATATCCTTTAAAGCACATCCACTGATATGGTCTACTGGATTGGGAATAAGTGGGTGATGTTCAATAGCTTGTCCATAATTACTCATACAACATCACACTATCAAGATAATTTATACAATTTTATGAATAAATACTTGGTGGTATCGTCACATTTTCATTCTGAGATAGATAATGGATGTAAAAGAATGTCATGACACCGGTGATCCTATTTTATATATAGATAAGTGGAACACTAAATAAAAACTTCTCCAATAAACTTTTTTTATCATGCTAACAATAATGGTGGTGTATATCATGATACATCATAGTGATTCAGGCATGTAATGCCCAGTCAACAGAACGTTTATAATGGATAAAATCCACTTTAAATATAAAAGGTACCTAAACACATCCAAGGATATTCTAGATCTTGTAACGATCAAAAACCAAACCAGGTGGTGACTATTTACCAAAAACACTTTCCCTTAGGAATAGAACAATGTGATATAAAGGTATTATACTCTTTACTAAATCCAGATGTGATGAATCCACTTATAAGTTTAGGATTCTTTTGAAATTCCTTAATTTAAAGATTAATTTTATAAAGAAGATCCATTAGCACTAAGTCACTATTATCTTCTTGAAAAATGTGAGTCTACACTACCGTAAATGTGACATTTCCCAACACTTCTATACCCCCTTTCCCAACGGTTTGGCCAAACCATTAGGAAAGACCACTTTGTGGACACTTTTACCAAGGTTTTCCAAAACCGTTGGGAAAGGGTAGGCTTTTCCAACGGTTTGGAAAAACCATTGGGAAGGGTCCAATTTGTGGCCACTTTTCCCAACGGTTTGGCCAAACTGTTGGGAATGGTCCCCAATATTTCAACATCACCTTAAAAATTCCAAGGACCTATACCAACGGTTGTCAAAACCGTTGGTATAGGTCCTTTGATTTTTTATCGGATCCTCTTAAGTAGAAAATTCTGTAAATCAAAATTTAAAATAATTATGATAATACATATATATATATATATTTATGAAATTATGTTCCCAAAAGTCATGTTAGGTTAGTGGTTAGGTCGTTCAATGATATACTGGAGGTCCTGGGATCAAATCTCAGCGAAATTTTTTTTTGGAAATACATATATCAACGGTTTTATGGAACCATTGGTATAGATTTTCATATTACTTATACCAACGGTTTTCCAGAAACCATTGGTATAGACCATCCCAATGGATTACTTGCCTACGGTTCTCCAAATTGTTGGTATAGGTTAGTTTTCCAGTAGTGTTATGTCTTTCGAGCCAAATCACGAGCCACTAAATTTCCCTTTTCCGGTGCATAAGAAACCACAATACTGAATAACTAAAGGTAGTGGACCCATTTCAATGTCAATGGTTCATGTCATACTGATTGGATATGTATTTGAGGATTCAATGGTTTTTATACTGTGAATCATTTCCCCAACATGTATTGTCTCTATAAATATAGATCAAATATGGAAACTACAAAATTATAGTCATGTGTTGTTAATTGAAATCACTGGGCCTTAGATAACTTGACTCGTATGATATGAATCATTACCATAATATCAAAATGGATACCATTCTAATTCCTAATTCATCACAATAAATACTATATCCACTTCCATGTTTAGGAAAAATAAAAAATGGTGATCAAGTAAACCAACGTTTCAACTCTTGAATGGATGTCTACCAAGATTTAAACCATGTAAACATTACAATTTTTTTAATCAAATATTTTGATCTTTACAAAATGGATATTCCAAAATTAATTGAAAATATAGACCATCTACACCCAAGGAGCATTATATATCCAAGGAATTCTTAGGATGCTACAAAGAAACAATGGATCTCACCTTCTTCAGATGTACACATACTCTTATATATGATATATTATGACCTCAAAAGTATAGTTTTTGAATCAATTTTTTTAAAAAAAAAAATTTATCGAACATTTTCTATCATAGATTACTCAGTGATTTGTTAGGATTTTTGGAATTATCATGTAAAGAATTATAATACACTAAAATAACATCTATGAAAACATCCAAAAATCATCCATGAATGAGTGGGAAATAAAATTTAGAAATGAAATAATAATAGAAGGATTGTTAGTCAGACAAAATAGAATAAAAATACTCATATAATCCATACCTTTTCAAATATATTTACACATTATATCAAAGGGCCCAAATCAAACCTAATGATTACCCAATATTAAATCAAACTTTTGGAAGAACATTGATATTCAGATCTGATCAAAGAGATGATTTATATGTAAAAGTGGGTAATGGTTTTTAATGGTGATATGATTCATTTGTAGGTAATACCACATATCCTTATAAAACCTTTATCCTTTTAGCGAAATGTATAGGTGATCCCCAATGAAATTTATTGGGTCGTATAATCGTTTTTGATTCCAGGTCCTCTAACAGCCTCTTTAGTTATTGAATCTCATTAAGAACTATCATGTATGGGGGAATAAATACCCACATGACCTTTCGGGACATACCGTTCTCTATTGTTAATAAAGAAACCACATTCGAGTTATAAAATGGATGCCCCCAAAGGATAAAAATAATTCTGGGATTGAAAAGGAACTTACCACTCTCTCTTATAATAATATCAAATCTTATCACACCAATGATGAAAAGGTCCAATAAAAAAGAGTATCCACCTATCTTAAAATGAACCTTCTTAAATGGGTTAATTCTATCTAATTTCAATCCCAATTTTTTTCCAAGAGACTTCACCCCATGGAATCATTCAATTTCAAGCCCAATAATTCCCATTAATCTCTAAAATATGATTGTGTGTGAATTTTTTTTATCAGACAAGGAAGATACTAAAGTCATGGATACTAAGGTCTGACCTCCTAATGTTGATAGATCAGCACTATACTCCCCATGTTTTGGTTTCACTTCATTTAACTACACAGATCCATTCCTTGAGTAACAATATAGTCTCTTTGAGTAGGTTAACTCTACGGTAACTACCCAATATAATTACAGTTTCGTCAACCTCATCCCCCTCCTCAACCTATATGGTCAATGGTATGCCAGACTCCAACCTTGCTTCATTCCACATATCTCACTCTATAATTTAGAGTTGGTGTAGGTCCTCATCCATTATGATCCTCTAACACCCCAATACATTCAAATTACAAAATGTTATGTAGTGTATACAATACGAAATGATGATCTTAATCAAACCCCAACATATTATTCGTTAAATATGAAAATTAAAACCTAGACCTTGAATTGGAGGGTATGAATATTATTAACCAAATTATGAAATATTTTTAAATAAACTACATAGTTCAAGTGAATTAGTGAAATATGTAATCAATTTTTAATAAATATATTTTATTCTTGAGAAATACATTTTCTTTAAAAAAGGGTTTTCATGCATTTTATGACTGAATATAATAATTAATTTTTGAAACTTTTATTAATATTATTTTATATAAATAATATTACCAAAAATATATTTGGGTGAAATTTTATATTTTATAAAATGATGGATTTTCAAGTGAATAGTTAAAATTACAAATTCTTATTAAATACTTTAATTTTTCAAATATTTTTGAAGTTCCATTTTTTTGAAATGGTTTCAAATATAAATAAGTTCAATAATATTATTAATAATTAAATTAGGTTAATTTGAATCAATAATAAAAATTCAATTAGGTTAAAAATTTATTAATCAATTTGCATTTTTAGGAAAAAATTGTTTTATTTCTCAAAAGTGGTATTCATCATGTTTTTTGGAATTTTAATAAAATTAATTTCAACCACTTATAGGAATTAAATATCATTAAATGGAATTAATTTTCAATATTCAAAAACAAAAATTTATCTTACGGATTGTTTTTTGAATAGGTTTAATGTTAATTACATTATAAATTAAAATAATGTATCTATGAAGTACATTATCTATTATGATATCACCCACACATAGAAATTATATAATAATTTATAAACCATATTGAATGACTCAATTATGATATAATACTATAAATATCATTCATAAATACTTATAATATAAAAATTTGTATTTATTACAAAATAAAACTGGAAATCATTTTAAGTATTGAGGTAGAGCCTACGTGGCACTTGATGAGTCAAATTTGGAATCACAAAACTTAAAATTCAGATTAGATAGGTCCTTAATCAACTTTTATATTAATTTTTATGTACTATTTATTTTTTTATGGTAATATTCTAATTTTAGAGTAATATTTAATGTTTATAATCTAAATGCTTGTGAAATTCTTATGTAATGCCAGAAGAGTGAAAACATACATTAAAGTTGTTTCCATGATATATATGTGAGTTAAAATAATTATTGAAATAATATAAATGTATATTTATTTAAAAATAAATTTATTTTCACGATATAAATTGATATATAATTTTATAACTTAATATAATTATCATTTGTGCTTGTGAAACTTTAATAATTTATTTATTTATTTAATAGAAAAATAAAATAAATGACATTAAAAATTAAAAAAGTTACATAATTTCATATAAATATATATAAGGTAATACACCAATTATATTTTTTATAATGAAATAGTTAAGATATTATAAAATATTTGGTTCAAATTTTTCTTCTTTTCTTGATGTTTTTAATGTAAATGTAATTACCATTATCAAAATTATTCATAATGATATTTTATTGGATTCATTTCTTAATAAATTATTTTAAGTCAGAAAAAATAATAAATAATAACAAATAAGATAATATATGGTTTAAAAACTAGTCACCTTTAAATTTATAGTCCATTAGGAAGCATTTGATTAAAATTAATGTAATTTAATCTTTTTAAAAATTCAAAAGTGCCCCTCACCATAATTATAAAAGGTATTTTCCTTCGCCATGTCCTAATATCACTGTGATAATTAAAGAAATACCATATATCTTATATTACTTTTTCAAACCTACTTAATCGTGTTCTTGACTTTCTGGTATAATAAAAATACTAACCATAAGTACCATAATGAAATATCTAAAGGAAGTCTGCCGAGAAAGTTGTAATCATCATTACCAAGTATTTCAAGATTATTTATTCCTCTACTTCAAATTTATTTATTGTTTTCATACCATATTAATAAATCCATTATAATAAAAATACTAATATATTTTAAAGATTATTAGACAACTATATTCTACCTTTTATCCATCCTATGAAAAAAGAATGCATTATGCGTGTGTACATTATACCAACTATCTCCACATAATGGTGTAAATCATTTTTCATCACCATGTATTATGGATGGTTATAATGATAAAAATAGTTTATTAAAATGATATTTATGAAATTATATTGATTCTATAAATTTATTATTCCATCAATATCCCTACCCATTCAACAATTTTGGAATGATAATATCATTCTTTCATACATACAGCCTACCATGCCCACAAAGCAATTCAACTCATTATCCATACCCATAATTCAATAATTGTTATAAAAAATTATATTAATCAAATATTATACTCATATAATGAATAAAATTATGGAAATATTAAATCTTATACAATGAAAATGAACTAGATCTTATATTACAAAAAATTCTTGACAAAATGAAGTAGTTAACAACTAAAAAAATGATAATAATAATATATTGTTGTCAAACAGGTAGTAAAATTTTATATAAGGATTATATATGATATAATAAATATGAATATTATTCTGGTATAAATTAATAATATTTTGTAAACCATTATAACTGATTTTAATGTGTATTTAACTAGATATAAGCGCAATGTAGGAGATTTGTACCCTCATTACAATTTTTGTGAGACTTTCTCTATATTTACTACATGTTTCATTTGTGAGATGAATGTACTCCACATTAAAATGATATAACATTAACATCCTTTTATTTATGATATTTATTATTCATTTTCAATCTATTTTTTCATGGGGCATATGATTCAAATTGTATAAAGTAGTAAGGGTTTATTTCACAATCTCATAATTATTAGAGATTTTAATACTTATGCATCCATATTGGAATATTTTTATTACAGGTCGATGTTTGCTAAAAAATATAAAAAAATAAAATATTATCCTAAAATTCTTTATAGTGATTCTTAACAATGATTTAATTTTTACAAAACGTTTGAAAAGGATTTGTCTTCTAATTTAAAAATGCGGTACTATGGGACATTTCCAAAACATTATAATAAGGATTTGTTTTTTATTTATAATTCTTGATAGTATTTTCCTACTAGCATGATGCTTTAATTATTCGAAGATTACTCTAAAATGATAAATGGTTATTTTAATATAACGTTATTCCATTATTATGTGAATTGTTTTTTAGATTATAATATATATTTTCACATTGAAAAAGGTATTTTCCTCATGGAATATTTCAATAATCAATTTAAATTTATTACATATATATAAACATCCTTCATTGAATCTTGTGTTTATGATGTACTCTTATTATAAAATTCATTATATTTCATTGAATGGTATATGATTAGTTGTACTGGGCAATGCATTGATATTTCATATGATTAGTTCAAACAATATGGAAAATTATTGACATTCTTTTGGTATATTAATCGTGTTTTACTTTTTATTATAATATAGAACACATTGGATATATTAGGTGATATAATGGGCTCTCTATAACCCCTTGATGAGACGATAGGTATCATGACATAGAATAGATTCTTTTTGGGATGGGGATTTACCTATAAAATTTCATGTCACAAGGCCTCAATAGTATATTTATAATGTCTTTCATTTTTCATTCCATCATTTTGAAATTATTTACTTATGTACATGTGGTTATTTAAATAGTTATAATATCTAAAGACATGTTTCATTCTCATGTCATTATTTATTTTGAATAATTTGATAGTCATTTATTCACTCTTTATTATATTTATAGTTCGTGTTATTTATTATAGAACATGTGTGTTTTGTTATTTAAATTTCCATAATTATTTTTCCTTATTTATTCAACACATATTCTTCTCTAAATAGCCTTTACGTAACATTTTACCTCCCATTTGTTTTTTTATTTCCCCCATGATATGAAGAATAAATTTTTAAATGAGTTTAAATATACATACATTTTACTCTCAATATGTCTTATCTTGTATATATTTTTAATTGAATAACATAATTATAAATATAATTTAACAAGAGAAATAAATTGTTCTTCCCTTTAGGAAGTGATACGTTATGTATTATTCAAATGTATTAAAGTGACAACAGACTCCGGGCTATTGGGTTCAGGGTTGTTATAGTTGGAATTAGAGTATATTTACATGAAAAAATGAGAACTGGGTTTAAGAAAACATAAAAAATGTAATATAACCCAATAAATGATGATCATGTAAAATATATGTATATTTTAGGATTATATAGAATTGTTAATGACCGTGGATTACCTTGGTTAATTATAAGGACTCATAGATTGAGAAATTTTTTTTATTATTTAGACATCCTTTGAAAAAACATTTCACGCTAATATGATATCACACTTTGATTATTATAGATTGATGATTACACAATTATTTTTTGATTTAGTAAATGAATGAAACCCGAAGGAACCAAATTAACATCAAATGTGATGGAAAATATGTAATCCTGTGAATCCAAATGGAAGGATAACATGTGTTAAAGATATTTTTTTATTCATAAGAATTTATAATATATATATATATGATTATAATACTACACAGTAACCATCACTAAAACACACTAAATAAAATAAGGATATAGTTTTTTCGAAATCTCAAGAAGTGACGGCCATAGGAGAAAGATGGACCAGTTTACTTCAGGTTTGGAATGTAAAAGGAGACACCTTGAAGAATGTCTAAAATGATTTGTAAAATTTTTTGATTGTGGGAAATAATGAAATAATGTAAAAATTTTACAAGTAAAAATGAATATTATGATAGAAGGAAATAAATTTCATCATAGAGATGCATTTATTATTCATTATCCTAAATATGGGGAACTTGGACATTATCTGAGTCAATATCATATTCAAAAGGTTAAATCCAAGAGAAAGGAAAGTTTTAGGTTATTATTTTCCAAACATTGAAGTGGAATGATGGAACTATTATGTATTCAGAGTCATGAATTATGCCATGTACATATTTTACCGATGGTATTTTGGATATATGAATCATGAATATGTTTATTATTTTGATGATTTTGGACACAAAAATGTCTTTGAAAATCTAATAGTTATTTACATAATCATGGGTATATGAGTTTAATTTTTATCCTAAATTTAAATTATTAATCACTTTTTTATGTTTTAAGTTATTTATGTTAATAAAGAATACAGATGTTTTTGGTGAAATTTTAGGTAATACAACCAATTGATTTAGTATACATTTTTGTGAAAAAAGTTATTTAACATATAATTAAATTCAATTTTGTGTGAAGAAGATTAAAGGTAAGATCAACCTTCTGGTTTTAAATGATCATTGATTATAACGTCATTATAATATATTATATTTTTTATAATTCTATAGGGATTATATTAATATAGATTTATAAAAAGGACAACACACATGGTGGGTGAAAACTGACCGCATCTACTTGGGCAAAAAAGGTTGAACCCAGAATCAAAAGTTAAAAATATTTCATTATAAACCTTGGGAAAATTCCATGTCCATGTTAGTATGACATAGTGTTTTAATATAATAGATAGGAAAGATAAATATTGTGTTCATTTTATGAACATATGTTTTATCACATAGATAAACATGTGATGAGAAATTGAATTTTTGTTAAATGTTTTATGATATTTTGGAAGAGAAGTGATATTTTGGGAACCCAATACAATTCTAGTAAATATAATATTATAAAATTTAATTTCAAAAATAATGGTTTCATTTTATATTGCAACAATATATGATTTTGTTTTGGATTTATGGTGATTCGGGGTATAAAAAGTGTATTTTGGAGATTATATGTTTAGTTCATGTATATATATAGAGATAAATATTAAATATTTGTTTGAAAAACTAATTCATCAACTCCTTATGATATTTTGGTTTTCAATCTTAAGCTACATGTTTTTTAGGAATTTTAATCATAATTACTTATTGAATGGTATTCGTTGGATTTTTCATATTACCATTGAAATTTGTGAGATTAAAGATACGTTCCTAGATCAATGGTTTATTAATTATTGGAATTGTCTTATATTGTACAATAAATATTGGTTTTAGACCATTTCAATATACACATGGACAATATTTTTTCCCTATAGAATAAGATTCTAGTTCATGAATCATAAAAAAGTTAATCATTGTAATCATTTAAGGAAAATGATTATTTTTAAGTGGAAATTGATTAAAGGATAAAACCCTACCTTTTATGGAATTATATTTCTTTATGTCATTAATATTGGAAGTAAAATTATTCCAAAAATCTAGTACAATGTTTTTAGGAAAAAAATTATCCGTTAAATTTTTTTATAGAGAAATTAGTGAGTCATTAACTCATCACATATTTTCGATTTTGTGAAGGTTTACTTCCTCATAACGGCAGTTTCTATCACTCTGCCTCTGTCCTTGGGTGTTATTTTACTATTCAATAACCATGTTTTAACAGCCCAAAAAAATTCTATGAAATGGAAACCTATTATGTGTTATTCTAAATGGAATTTGTATTTCTATTTGTCTCTTTTCGTGTGGAAGTTTTGTTGATCCATTTAAAGATGTGTTGTTTCAAAAAATTATTATTAATGTTCAACCCCTAAAAAATAATGAGATAAAAATTAATAGTACACATTTTATTAAAATTGTTTAGAATGTAACTCCTTTATATTTTAATGGAACATGATTTTTTTGTAGCGTCTGCAACACGCAACACTACGCTTAACTAATCCTCAAAATATTATTAATTAAATATGACCAATATAACACAGTAGTTGAATTGAAGGTTATAACTATTATTAACCAAATTATAGAAAATATATAAAATAAAAAATAAAAAAAAATGAATTTATGAAATCTATACTCACTTTTTAGTAATGTTATTTTATGCTTCCAAAATATGTTCTCTTCAAAAATATTTTCTCTTATTTTTATGAGAGGATATTAAAATTAAATATTAGAAAAAAATAAATATTTTTATAAAAATATAAACATTTTTGGAATTAATAATACCAATATTATCTTTTTTTGAATTTTTTTGAATTTTTTGAAAATATTTAGTCTCCAGTGAATAGTGAAAATATTGACTTTAATTGAAATCAGTATTTTTTCAACCTTCTAAGAAGTCATATAATTTTAAATAACATAAAAGAAAACTTACTTAAATTATATTAATAATAATTCAATTATATTAATTTGAATATATTTTATATTTTATTTAGTTGTGCAATCATTTTTTATATTAAATTGTATTTTTAAAGAAAGACATTGTTTTTTCTAAATAGATGTTTGCAATGTGTTTTTTCATACTTATTTTAGAATAATTCCCAATATATTATTGGTATTAAATTTCTATAAGTGGTATTCATTTCTTTAATCACATATCCATATTTTTCCAAGGAATTTTTTTATTCATTGGAAGATATAAATTTTTTATTGAATAGTAAAAATATGTTTCTTCAAAATATTATATCATTCATAATATCACTAAGAAATAGACATAATATAATAATTCATGAAACATATGGAATTAATAAATTATTTTAAAATTAAATTAATATAATTCCAAAATAATAAAACGCATAAGGATTAGAATTTATTTCCAAAGAAATATTAAAATCGTTTTTAGTGCTGATAGAGAGATTTTGCAACACTAGAAGAGTGAAATTTGATATCCTAAAAAAGGAAATGATATTATATAATTAATTTTCTGAATTTTATATTAAATATTTCTTATTTATTAATTTTTTTATAGTTATAAAATAATTTTATATTTATAAAAAAAATTATAATCTAAATACTTTTGTATTGTTAGTAGGAGGCCAAAAAAGTATAAAATAACCCATTAAATACGTTATCATGATGTAGATGTCATTTAATATAATTATTTATTGAATATAAATGTATATTTATATCATAATGAAATTAGTTAAATAACATAAATTTGTTTATAATTTTTATATATTATATAATTACCTATTATGATTCTTCAACACTAAAAAAAAACTTATTTGAGATATATAATGTTATAAATTAATTATAAAATATATAATTACAATATTAGGATATTATAAAATATTTTTTTACACTTCTACTTCTTTTCATGATGTTTTTAAAGTCAATGTAATAAATAGTATCAAAATTGATCATAATGATATTTTATGGGATTTATATTTTATTAATTATTTAAAATCATAAAAAATTAAATAAGTATAAATATGATAATATATGGTCAAAATGTCATCCCTTAATAATTTATAGTCCATTTGGATGCATTTTAATAGTATTAATATATTTTAATAATTTGAAAATAAAATCCAAAAAGTACCCCTTACATCAATTAAAAGAGAAAACCTCCTCCCTTATGTATTATTGATAAATTGATGATTATAAAACAACCAATCCCTACCAATTACTCTTCCCAACATCATTATTCAAGTTATGGATTTTTTTTCTCCTACAAAAACAAACATTAATTACCTTTTATGAAATATCTAAATAAAATCCGCTGAAGAATGGGTAATTGTCTTTAACAACTCTTTCAACATTATTTCTTCTACTATATCCTATTGAGGTGTTTTTCAATAATATATTAATAAGTAATAAATAAAATGGATACCTAGATATTATAATGATCATTATAAAACAGTATTCCTCCTATTATCCATCATATTAAAAATGAATGTGCCTTGCGTGTGTATATACGGACGACTATCTCCATGTAGTAATGTATTTATTTTTTCATCACCAAATTAATTGGATAGTTATATTGTTGTAAATATTGGATTAATATGATACTTAAGAAATTTTATTTATTCTACAAAATTAATATACAATCAATTTTATTACCCATTCACCATTAAGGGAATGATATTGTAACTCATGTGTATATAAGTCATATTGTCTCTATGAAATTATGTGAATCCTTTTCTATATTGAAAATTAAATATTTGTTATAATTTTTATAAAATAATTATATATTATACATATATAATAAATAAAATATTTAAATTTTTAATCTATTTCCCATGAAAATCAAATGTAACTTATCTATTAGAATATATATTAAAAAAGAAGTTATTAACACAAAAAACAATGGTAATAATAAAATATTATTAATGATCAGGTTGAAACATGTTATATAATGATTTTATATTTTATAATAAATACTGATATGAACATTTTGTAAACTAAGAATATTATTTAAACCATTATACTCTAGGTTAAATCTCATTCAAGAAAATAAAAGTTCATGTTAAGGGGTTTTGAGTCTAAGATTAATTGTTTAGAGACTTATGTCATCTCAATTTATTATATCTATTGTTTGGTGTATATAATTCCATTTGAAAAGTTATATACTTAGATTCTTGTATTTATGATTATAAGGACCCGGCCTTAAACATTACTTATTATTTAATTAAATGAATAATTCAAATTGAGGATCTTCTTAGGTTTAGAGTTTTAGAAAATTAGTACATAACTATTACATCTCAAATATTACAAAGTAGACGCATCTACTCAGCTTCGATTTTTTTCACAAAAATAAAATCTCTTGAACAAAAGAGTCATGTCTAGTTTCTTGTTTTAGACAGCCTGACATTTCTTTGATCCCATCATTGACCCTATTCAACATTATGTCATGTGAAAACATTTCAGAAACATGGGATGAGCATAAAAATCTCAGTAAGGGTTATAATAGTATGGAAAGAAAACCTCATTCCATGTATACATAAGAATCAATGAAATCATACTTTACTCCTAAAACCTAAGAAATTTAACATACCTCATGAAATCATAAGATTTACGAATAAATCAAAGAAATCATATGACATAAAGGAAACTTGAGGCATTCATAACATTCTTACGTAGGGATTAACCCTCATGGTTATGTTTGGAATACCCATCACAGTATATTCTCTAAATCTCTTTGGAGAAACCTTTACGTTTAACTCCTTCGTGTTACCCAATGTATTAGAGAGCTATATCGGGCTCACCCGCCCTTAGTTTATCATGAAACCAGCCATTTTCAAAAACAATGACCAAGAAAAAAAACATAATCATAGCACATAACATAAGCATAAAGGAAAGATAGCATTCCCTCATTTCAATAACAATATATCATTTTAAGATATTGAAATAAAAAATCCACTCAAAAAAACCATTTTCAAAACCATTTAAAACATTTAATAAAGAGATTTTTGAATCAAAGTGTCCCATACCACCTTGAAGATTTTAACATTTTAATCCATTAATATCCATATAAATAAATCCTTAAAACCATTTTGAAAACATGGATATTAATAAGAACAAATCATTAAAACATTTAAAGTGATATTTTAGTTAAAGGGTTTTTACCAAAATTAGAGAGACTTGAATACAATATTCACGGAATAACATTTAATAAGATCTTTATAATATCATGAGAATAAATGGATTCATGATATAATATTCCTAATTATAGTATATATACCATATAAGTGTGAATTTTTTCACAACAGCAATGAAGTCTCAATAGAAATGTAAAATGAGATGAAATCCCTTATAAAGAAGGTATCCTTAAATTAAGGATAAATCAATCTCATAATTATGTGTGAAAAATATAAATACACCCAATATAAGTGGATATTAAGTGTAAAATAGTCAGAGGTCCTTCACACATATTCAAAGGATGACATATTCAATAACTACATGTTGAACCCAAAGAAATCAAAATTGGGTTAAAAAGTTCCCTTGGTAAAATTCGACAGCCTAATGGCGTCACTTTAAAATTCAAAAAATTTGTTGATGAGAGAGAAAATGGTATCTCATCACGTGGACATAAAATTTACATAAATAATGATATATAATAACATATCCCAATATAAAAATATGTAAATTAAAAGACATAAAAAAATAAGTCTTTTTAAAATAGGAGTGTGAAAGGTTCCCTTACCGATTTTGGGAAATTTTAAACCATACACCCCATGAAAGAAGGGTCATACAATGAAGATGTTAATACCCATAAACGAGAGTATATTATAAAAATAGTAAAATAATGGGCAGTACATACACCACAAAAATGTAAATAGTGGCCAATGTACCGTGAATGTCACGGGAATACAAAGTGAGATGAAAATCCCCTTATGAAAATTCGGCAGCCTAACGAGGCCACATAAAACATCCAAAAATGGATTGATGAGATCAAATAGGGTCTCTCACAATATTAACATAAAATTTACAGAAAGATTATTTTAATATAACATACCCCAACATAAGATAGAGGAGCTTAAAGTAAGTTACATAAAAGAGTACTTAAAAAGAAAGAGAGAGGTAGGATCCCTTACGAAAATTCGGGAGCCTAACGAGACCACTTAAAAATTCAAAAAATGAATTGATTAGAGTAAGAGGGGGTATATAATCATATGAAAATAAAAATTACATTACAGTGAATATAAAATAACATCCTCCAAGATAATAACATGGAGCATAAATGAAATGACATAAAACAGGCTACTTGAAAAGAAAGAGAGAGGTAGGATCCCTTACCTCAAGTCCGACTTGTCTTGTTCGTTTCTTTATATTCCTGAATAATAAACATTTGTCAATTTATAATTTCTTAAGGACGTCCTTTAAAGTTTATTATTCAATTCATATCACATATTATAATGTTATAATAATTAGTTAATTATGTGAGTTCATATCAAATATTTTTGCCGATGTTTAGTACATGAGTCAAAAATGAACTTCTTTGAAAAGAATCGTCGATGTAGTTATAAGTACATCATCTCCAGAATAGTATTAATAATTTAAATATCATATATATCCATTAAATATTAATTTTATACCATTCCATAACATTTGGAGATAAAAATAAATGAAATGCACCGTTCATGGAGACGGTAGGTCGTACGTACGCATGAACGCTACTTTCATTTCTTTGTCATATTAATGGAATTAAAAATAATTGAGATATATATATATATATTATAATAAAAGTATAATATATATGTTATATATGCCACATAATTTCATTAATTCCATTATTTATACATTCCATGTATTGCATGAATGAGTCACATCACTTGAGGGGGCGGTAGTCCACACTTCCTCGTATGAAATTATCGTATTTGCACAACATGCAAAGCATAAAGGTATGTTTTAAATATAAAATAAAGAAGCATATGTAAAAACATAAATACCATATATATCATATATAAAATACAGTGACATCGTAATGGCCACTATTAAAGGTGTTAAGAGAAGATTGAACAATCATCGTTTCGTGAGGCAGTAATTCGCCATCCACAGAAACAGTATGTTTTTTAAACATTAGATGGAGGTGTGTGTAAGTGTTGCTAAAATCCTTCACATAACAACATCCTAGTATATTTAATATAATAGTTTTGTTAAAAATAGTGGAATAAAAATATTTTATGGGTTTGGAAATGCAAGAAAGAACACAAGTGAAGACATTACCTTTAAATCGGGTAACTCCTCTTAGTTTGAACCAAAAGGGTTTCTTGAAGAGAATTCTTCCAAAGGTGAGGCTTAAATGATGAAGAGGGGGATGTGTAGAGATGAAATGGTTAGGGTTTGTCCGCGACAACGGCTTCATAGGTGTGGGTAAGGTGGTAGAGGTGGGGGCCTTTATAAGAGAAGAGGAGGGCACTCTTGGAATGTTATAAAATATTAATTTATTATAAAATGATTTTCGGATTTAAAGGTCCCAAAATGGGATATTTCGAGGATAAGGTGATAAGGTTTAGAAATAAACCCATCCAATAGGTTTTTTACAAGTTTAATTCTTAGATGTTACCCTATCTTCTCATTTTATTTAAATCGTTCATTAATGAGGTAATCACTGCATCATCATAATGCCATAAATAATTTAATTTATTTAATGTCTAAACATTATAAAAAACTACTATGATGTAGGAAATGAATTTATTTTTCCAATTACTATACACAGTCTAAGATATATTGTATGTAGACAAAATTAAAATTATTTTACTTTGGTGTTACATATTTTGGATACATTTTCCTTTCTTTAGAAAAATATGATAAATGGTCACTATCACATTAACTGATTCCATGGGGTCCCAAGGTTGGCACAAGGCATCACATGGTCGACCAAGACACCACCAATAGAATGAGGACACATTTTGGTGTCATTCTATATTTTTATGATATTATTTTCTTACCCTTAATTACCTGATTACTAATTAAACACGATAATTAAAGATAATTATCATCGTTACTATTCATAATGTCCAAAAAGAAAAGAGTATTAATTACATAATTTTGTACTTATGATTCCAAATATGGAATCCATTTTATCAAATTCTAAAGACATAAATTTTAGTAATTAATTTAAAAGTAAATCCCTTTGTCAAAACAAAAGACAGGTTTTTAAGATGTAAAGTTTATCAACAGATTGACTTGTTTTTACATCCAATTGAAAAATGAAATTACTTCCAATGACCAAAATTTTATTAAGTGATAATAACCTAATTCAATTATACTTTAAAAACAATTAAAATTACAATCTAAATATATAAATAAATTGGATGAAAAGGCAGTTTTGAATTCAAAACTGTATTTTTCACTATTCATTAAAAAAGGCATTATCAGAAAAATTCCAAAAATTAACCCTAAGATATATTTGATATTTCAAATTAAGAAATGATTTCCATTTTACCAAATTAAAAACATATAAGTTTCAATAATAAATCATATAGTTAATTCCCACTGTCGAAACAAATAGCGGGTTTTTTGGAAGCAATATCTATGAAATGTTTGGCACTTGTTTATGTCCATATTCAAAGTGAAATTAATTCTAATGAAAACCATTGAATTAAATTGTAAAAATATATTCTAATTAAACTTTAAAACCAATTAAATAGATAATCTAACCATATATTTAAATTATATGAAAAAGCAGTTTTGATGTAAAATGGAATATTTTCACTATTCATTAAAAAGAATGAACATTGTCAGAAACATAACAAAAATTCAACCAAAATAAATTTCAATATCCCAATCATAAATAATAAGTTTATTTTGACAAATGGAGCTTATAAAATTGTCAAAATATATATTTAAAAAAGGTTTTCCATTAAAAGGCTGTAAAACAATCTTTTAAAAATATTAGAGTATTTATTCTTAAAATTGGATTCATTTGGATTTTAAGCCTCTAAAATTTATTGGATAAATGTAAAAATATTTGAAAAACATATGTAATCATTTATTAGTTATTTATGTTCATTCCCTCCATTACAACGGCTAGGCATTAACTATTATAATATTATTATATTATTAGTGTGCAATGTAAGATTTCAAAGAAACACATTGTTGGGTATTGGGTACGACATCGAGCATAGCATTCCCTTTAAAGAAGTATTGACATTTTATTCACAAATATTGATAGACATTAGAATGTAATATTATTTATTTACCTGAGATGTTACATCCTTCCCCCCTTTTGGGAATTGCGTCCTCGCAATTTCAAAATCTGGCTTGGAAACATCATTGAATGTCCCACATCGGAACAAGAGTCAGTAAAACAATCACTTTTAATGAAAAGGAGAGAAGTGAAAAGGTCACCCACGTTAACCCACTCAAGGATTACAAGTATGAAATTATGGATATGGTGGAGAAAAAAGGGTCATGTTCTGATGGAGAGTGATAGTAAACATGTCTAGGAGAAAGTTAATCACAAGAAAATCACAAACTTGTGATGGATTAAACGGAATTCGATTCCCCGGTAGGAAAAGATAACAGACAACATTTTTGCTTTATGTTACTCTTCATTGAAGAATTTATTTTTCAGCTTAACTAAATCATAATGAAACATACTTACTTGTCACGTAGACATTCAACTTTTACTAGATTCCTTAATCAAACTCATATTCTCTCCAAAAGACTGGTATTTAGGAAGACTTGTTCACATTAAGAGTACTATAATAATCTTCTTGAGAATAACCTAATCCACAAAAGAGAACTATATATTTCCCATGTCTTTAGATCTCAAATAAAACCAAACAAAAATGTTTTGTATGAGAACAGATAATACCCAAAAGGATATTTTTTTTACAAAAAGTAAAATTACTCTTATTCTCCAATATTTGAAAAACAAAACCAAAAGTTCAACAAAGACCATTCAATAAACATCTATCCATAAAATTCTTCAAAGTAAACCCAACTAATATTGAAACCCAAATATTTTAAAGATTTAATCATATAGTATCCCAAGGAAGAAATTAACATTCATCTCCAAATAAAATCACTTTCTCTTAAAGTCTCATACTGAAAATTAATTAACCTAATCACATATCCTCAATGATAGGTTAATAATTTCCATAGATAACCCAAAATCAACATACTCTTGATTCATAAAATCATTCAAATAAAAAAATAATTACTCAAATTAACTAGGGACTTCACGTAGTCCAGTGGTAAGCGATAAATACCAGTCGCACTTTGGTTGTAGGTTTGATCTCGCAGCTTTCTCCGACGCGACGGGTTGCCACACGGTCTATGTGTTGTCCTTTTTCAAAAACTATATAATTCATAAAACATTCCCCAAAACGAGATAAAATCTTCAAAAATAACCATAACATAATTTAACCTCAAGTTTATCTCATGTCGTTTATATTCCATCATAACATATAGTAACCCATAATTACCTCAAAAGTAAGGACCATGAAAACCCTAATGGTTACCTTTATAATTATTACCTGAACTTCCATGTCGAGTTGGTTCTCTCGTACATGATGCATTAGAGAACTCACCAAGTTTGAAGTGGTTTACCATGACACCTGATAGTTGGTTTAGAATAACCACAAGATTTTCATTGAATCCCCCATTTCATCCAGTCTCTTAATCAGAGAACCACCACAGTTTCCTTTAAACCCATTGTCACTTTGGTTCCTGCTAGATCCATCAATTTACTAAAACGAGAAATGTCAGTGTGAGTATATCAACAAAATCATTATGTACTAAAGAGGATGATAAACACTAATACATATTTATCCAAGTTATCTCAAACTCATTACAACCTTCAAAAATAGCAATGACTCTATCTAATATAATAACCATTGTGGTTATACACAACATTTCACTTAACAATATTACCTCTAAAGTTATCTAAACCATCCTCTAATACCAACTATAAGGACCTGGCCTTAAACATTACTTATTATTGAATTAAATAAATAATTCACATCGATGATCTTTTCAGGTTTAATGTTTTAGATAATTAGGACATAACTATTACATCTCAAAGATTACAAAGTAGACGCATCTACTCAGCTTCCAAATTTTTTCACAAAAATAAATACTCTTGAACAAAAGAGTCATGTCTAGTTCATTTTCCTAGATAGCCGGACATTTCCTTGATCCCATCCTTGACCCTATTTAACTTTATGTCCTGTGAAAACATTTCAAAAACATGGGATGAGCATAAATAGCTTAGTAAGGGTTATAATAGTACGAAAAGAAAACATCAGTCCATGTATACATAAGAATCAATGAAATTCTAGTTTTCTCATAAAACATAAGCAATTTAACATACCTCATGAAATCATAAGATTTATGAATGACTCGTAGTAATCATAGGACATAAAGGTAACTTGAGGGATTCATGACATTCTTACGTAGGTATTAACCCTCATGGTTACGTTTGGAATACCCATAACAGTATATTCCCTAAACCTCTTCGGAGAAACCTTAACATTTAATTCCTTCGCGTTACCCAATTCATTGGAGAGCTATATCGGGCTCACCCACCCTTAGTTTATCACAAAACCACCTGTTTTCATAAACAATGCCCAATAAACAAAAAATAATCATAGCACATCACTTAAGCATAAAGGAAAGAAAACATTCCCACATTTAAATAACAATATAACATTTTAAGATATTGAAATAATGAATCCATTCAAAAAACCATTTTCAAAACCATTTAAAAAATTTAATAAAGAGATTTTTGAATCAATGTGCCCAATACCAAATTGAATCATTTAAAATTTTAAACCATTAATATCCATATAAATAAATCATTAAAACCATTTTGATAACATGGATATTATTAATAAAAAATCATTAAAACACTTAAAGTGATATTTTAGTTAAAGGGTTTTTACCAAAATTAGAGAGACTTGAATACAATAATTGAGGAATAACATTTAATCAGAACATTATAATATCATGAGAATAAATGGTTTCATGATATAATATTCCAAAGGATAGTATATACACCATATAAGAGTGAATTGGTTCACAACAGCAATGAAGTCTCAATAGAAATGTAAAATGAGATGAAATCCCATATAAAGAATGTATCCTTAAATTAAGGATAAATCAATATCAAAATTATGTGTGAAAAATATAAATACACCCAATATAAGTAGATATTAAGTGTAAAACAATAAAAGGCCCTTTAAAAATATTCAAAGGATGACATATTCAATAACTACATGTTTAACCCAAAGAAATCGAAATTGGGTTAAAAAGTTCACTTGGTAAAATTTGACAGCCTAACGGCGTCACTTTAAAATTCGTAAAATTAGTTGATGAGAGAGAAAATGGTATCTCATCACTTGGACATAAAATTAACACCAATAAAGATATATAACAACATATCCCAACATAAAAATATGTAAATTAAAATACATAACAAAATAATACTTTTTAAAAGAGGAGTGTGAAAGGTTCCCTTACCGATTTGGGAAACTTTCAAAACGTACACCTCATGAATGAAGGGTCATAAAATAAAGATTTAAATACCCATAAATGAAATTATATTATAAAAATAGTAAACTAATGGTCAGTACATACACCACAAAAAATAAAATAGTGGCCAATGTAGCATGAATCTCACGGGAATACAGAGTGAGATGAAAATCCCCTTATGAAAATTCGGCAGCCTAATGGCGCCACATAAAACATCCAAAAATGGACTGATGAGATCAAATAGGGACTCTCACCATATTAACATAAACCTTAAAGAAATATTAATATAAAAGAACATCCCCCAGCATAAGAAAGAGGAGATTAAAGTAAGTTACTTAAAAGAGTACTTAAAAAGAAAGAGAGAGGTAAGATCCCTTATGAAAATTCGGCAGCCTAACGACGCCACTAAAAAATTCTAAAAATGAATTTATGATAGTAAGGGGGTATCTCATCATATTAAAATAAAAATTACAGTATGTTTAATATAAAATAACATCCACTAACATAATAACATTGACCATAAATGAAATTACATAAAAGAGGGTACTTGAAAAGAAAGAGAGAGGTCGGATCTCCTACCTCAAGTCCGACTTGTTTTGTTCGTTTCATTATATTCCTGAATAATAAACTTTTTTCAATTTATAATTTATTAAGTACATCCTTTAATGTTTATTATTCAATTCCTATCACATATCATAATCTTATAAGAATTATTTAATTATGTCAGTTCATATCAAATGTTTTTGTCGATGTTTGGTACATGAGTCAAAAATGAACTTGTTTGAAAATAATCATCCATGTAGTTATAAGTACATCAACTCTAGAATAGTATTAATGATTTAAATATCAAATATATCAATTAAATATTCATTTCATATGATTCCCTAACATTTGAAGATAGAAATAAATGAAATGCACCGTTCATGGAGACGGTAGGCCATACGTACGCATGAACGCTACATTCATTTCTTTTTCATATTAATGGAATTAAACAAAATTGAGAGATATATATATATATTATAATTAAATTATAATATATATGTTATATAGGTCACATAAGTTTATTAATTTCATTCTTTATACATTCCATGTATTTCATGAACGAGTCACATCACTTGAGGGGGCGGTAGTCCACACTTCCTCATATGAAATTATCGCGTTTTCACAACATGCAAAGCATAAGGGTATGTTTCAAATATAAAATAAATAAGCATATATAAAACATAAATACCATATATATAATATATAAAATACAGTGCCATCATAATGGCCTCCATGAAAGGTGTTAAGAGAAGATTGAACAATCATCGTTTCGTGAGTCAATAATTCTCCATCCACAGAAACAGTATGTTCTTTAACCATTAGACGGAGGTGTGTGTAATTGTAGCTCCAATACATCACATAAAAACATCCTAGTATATTGAATTTACTTTTTTTGTTACAAAAGAGTGGAATAAAATTATTTTAGGGGTTTGGAGAAGCAAAAAATAACACAAGTGAGGACATTACCTTTAAATCAGGTAACTCCTCTTGGTTTGAACCAAAAGGGTTTCCTAAAGAGCATTCTACCATAGGTGAGGCTTCAATGATGAATATGTGGATGTGGATAGATAAAATGGGCTGGTTTTGGCTGAGCCAAGGGCTTTAGAGGTGTGGGTAACGTGGTAGAGGTGGGGGCCTTTTATAAGAGAAGAGGAGGGGCACTCTTGGAAAGTTATAAAATATATACTTTATTATAAAATGATTTCCAGATTTTAAAGGTCCCAAAAGGATATATTTCGAGGATAAGGTGATAAAGTTTTTAAATCCACCCATACAGTAGGTTTTTTACAAGTGTAAGACTTATATTTTACCCTATCTTCTCATTTTATTTAAATTGTTCATTAATGAGGTAATCGTTGCATCATCATGATGTCAAAAATAATTTAATTTATTTGATGTCTAAAAATTATAAAAAAATACTATCATGTAGGAAATATTTTTATCTTTAAAATGATTATTTATAGTCTAAGAGAACGTTTATTTAGACAAAATTAAAATTATTTTACTTAGGTGTTACATACTTTGGTTACAATTTCCTTTCTTTAAAAAAAATATGATAAAAGTTCACTATCACACTAAAGTGATTCCATGGGGTCCCAAGGTTGGAAAAATGCATCCCATGGTCGGCCAAGGCACCACCAATAGCATTAGGACACATGTTTGGGTCATTTTATATTTTTATGATATTATTTTCATACCCTTAATTACCTGATTACTAATTAAACACGATAATTAAAGATAATTACCGTCGTTACTATTCAAAACGTCAAAAAACAAAAGGTTCTTAATTAAATAATTTGTAACTTCTGATTCCAAATATGTAATCCATTTTATCAATTTCAAAACACATAAATTGTAGTATAAATTTAAAAGTAAATCCCGTTGTCAAAATAAAAGACGGGTTTTTAAGAATTAAAATTTATCAAAAGATTGACTTGTTTTTACATCCAATTGAAAAATGAAATTACTTCCAATGGAAAAAATTGTATTAAGTGATAAATACATAATTCAATTATACTTTAAAAACAATTAAAATGAAAATCTAAATATATAAATAAATTGGTTGAAAATGCTGTTTTGAATTAAAAACTGTATTTTTTCACTATTCATTAATAAACGCATTATCAGAAAAATACCAAGAATTAACCCTAAGATATATTTGATATTTAAAATTTAGAAATTATGTCCATTTTACCAAATTCAAAACATATAAGTTTCATTACTATATCATATAGTTAATTCCCGCTGTCAAAACAAATAGCGGGTTTTTTGGAAGCAATATCTATGAAACGTTTGGCACTTGTTTATGTCCATTTTCAAAGTGAAATTAATTATAATGACCACCATTGAATTAAATTGTAAACATATATTCTATATAAACTTTAAAACCAATTAAAATTATAATCTAACCACATATTAAAATTAGATGAAAAAGCAGTTTTGATGTAAAATGAAATATTTTTCACTATTCATTAAAAATAATGAACATTGTCAGAAACATACCAAAAATTTAACCAAAGTAAATTTCAAAATCCCAATCATAAATAATAAGTTTATTTTGACAAATAGATCTTATAAAATTGTCAAAATTTATATTTGAAAAGGGTTCTCCATCAAAAGGTGGTAGAACCATCTTTTAAAAATATAAGAATATTTATTCTTAAAATTGGATTCATTTGAATTTTAAGCCTCTAATTTTTTTGGATAAATATAAATATAATTGACAATAATATTTAATCATTTTTTAGTTATTTTTGTTCATTCCCTCCATTACAATGACTAGGCATTAACTATTATAATATTATTATATTATTAGTGTGCAACGTAAGATTTTAAAGAAACTCGTTGTTGCGTATTGGGTGTGCCATCGAGCATAGCATTCCCTTTAAAGTAGTATTAACATTTTATTCAAAAATATTGATAAACATTAGAATGTGATATTATTTATTTACCTAGGATGTTACAATGATATTTAATTTTCATTTTTGTGTTATTCTTTCATGGGTATAATGATACAAAGTTTACCAAAGCAGTAAGTGTTTATTTCACAATGTCATCATTATTTGCTATTGTTTATGATTATGAATCCACAATAAGAAATATTTCTCTTCCATGACCATGTTTTTTTAAAAAAATCTCAATTTTTAATTACTACATTAAAATTATATGTAGTTTTTTTAACTATTTTTTAAATTTTTCAAAATGTTTTAAAAATAATCCTCCTGTAATTTTCCAAATGAGGCAATTTGTGACTTTTCCAAAAAAAGACAAAAGGATTGTTTTTTAAAATTACACGGAATTAGATGATTTTATCTAAATTAAGACACTTAAATTATTTTTAAAACGACACATAATTTACAGACATTGTAAATACTTCAAAATTGAAGCACACTAATTACAAAATATAACAAAACTAGGAAAGGACCGTATAGGTATAGTGTCTATAGAAACTAGGAAACATAAAGAACTGGTTCATAAAGAATCTACATTGTCTCCCATTTATTTCATCATATCTAGAGTCTCTTTTTGGCATATCCTACTTAATAACCTTTTTCCTGACCTAGGGAAAGAAAACCTACAAAGGGGTGATCTCAAATTCTCAGTAAGGGTAAAAAAAAGAAATTTCAATCACATCATATTCATTAGAACATAACATTTTGGAAATCTTACCCTGCAAAAGAGATCACAATTTCAAAACATGGGATAAATAATGGTAGTGAAATGTAATCACAATAATCATAACTTAAAACATGAAGCTTTGTGGAATACACACATAATCATAGAGAATCATTTCTTATTAGTCAAGACTCATTGCCAAGACTATCTTAGTGGACGAATTCCATTTATGAACCGAGTTCATTCCTCGTTTCAGTCTTGTTTCACTGAACCGGTTTAACCTGCCGTTCCAGCCATGTCTATCTCATGAGATATAAAATCTTTACCCAATGCATTGGAGGGAGATATAGGTCCCACCCATATCATAATGAAACCATTCTTTTGTGTTCCCCAAAATCATAAATCATACATCATTGTATAACCCATGTAATAAAAATGGGATTCATAAACATCATGAAATCCTAAAATAATTCATATAAGATAAAGTAATTCATAAAAATAATTCCATCACAACATAATCAAATAAATTTAATAATATGGATAGAAACAGAACCCTTTATTATCTTAGATGGAAAATAATTTTGATAAAACACTTGAACTCCATTCTTGAGGAAAATATCCTTTCTACTTCAAAAACACTTTTCCTTTCTTAACATGTGATACAATTCTAGAATAAAAGAAGTTGATTAAAAATAAACTTGAAAAATTGTAAAGGAAGCTTCTTGGAAATAATATTTTAAAAATCCATTCATGCCGTATAAGTTAAAAAAACATTCTTCTCGTACTTTTGTCGGAATAGTCAAAAAGTACCTCGTACGAAAAACGACAAAAGATTCCATTCATATCATTTACGAAAAACTTATCGAAGGGTAAAATTGGATTTAAACAATTGTAGGTGGATGGAAATAATATTACATATTGAGTAAACATGGATGTGGATGATAAAATACACCCTAGTAAATACCAAAGTATAAACAATATTGGATTAAAATGAGATTTTGATATTTTCCCTTACCTTAGGTCTGATTTGCTTCGTAAGTGTCCAAACCTCCTGTATAATGATTTAAATAATGTTATTGACTTATTCCAAAATCGTACTTATTTTTATTATAACATATATGGTCATATTCATAGCTTTTTATTAGTAATATTTCATTACTACTTGTTATTCGGGTGTTTATTACTTTTTGTTCTTATGTGTCTTTTGTCGAATAAATTCTTATTCTTATTTTTAGGTTATAGATACCTAATTTAAATAATGGTATTAGTGAAATATATATCATATTAATTCATTAAATTCATTTATATAATCATTATGCAATGAAGATCATGCAGAACGAGTCGCATCACATCGTGGAGACGGTATTCCGTACGTACGCACGAGCGATGATATCGTTCCCATGATCGTGAAATTGTAACGGAGTGTTTGTATACTATTTCACAATCAATATAACTTTACAATAATCATATATAGTTATTATTAACACCATTATACCCATCCAAGTAAGGTGGTGGTGGAAAATAGATTACACCACGGCGTGGAGACGGTATTCCATATGTACACACACACGGTGATTTCATTTTCCATCGGATGGATAGATGGTGAAATAGGGTTGTTTCGTACTTATAATAACATATCAGTATATGAGTGATACTGATGTTATTACTTCATAATAAAATAACTAAAGAAGAAGAATTGGAATAAGAAATAAAGTTGAAAGAATCGGTAACGGACATTACCTCTTCTTTGAAGCGCCCCTTTGAGACCTCCTCTTAGGGCAATACAATTGGTCTTTAAAGAATACCAGGACCTCTAGGATGTTTCTAGGGAAGTGGAGAAGATAACTTGGCAGGGGTTTGCTGAGCATGAAGGCTCAATGTGGTGTGAGGAAGAGAGGGAGGAGGCGCCCTTTTATAAGAAAGGAGACGGGCACCTTTGGAAAAACTAAAAGTATTATTTTATTATAAAGTCACATTCAGTTTTAAATAGCTCCAAATTGATTTATTTCGAATATAAGGTGGGAATGGGTCAAAATTATCTCATCCAATAGAATTTGAACAACTTTAGGTTACTATTTTAACATTATCATTTAGATTTAACTTTAAGTTAGATAATTTTAATTTATCGTGCCTTTTTGTTTTCTTACTCTATAAGGTTAACAAAATTACAATAACAAGACAAAAGAACACCAAGATGTTTATAATTAATATATATAACCTTATCTAAGTCATTTCGCCGAACATTATATTTTTAGGAATAAAATAACAATTAATAATATAATATTTTTAAAAAAACTATTTTATGTCAATTTTGACACTATAATGTAATTGATTTTTTGTGAAAATCATAACAGAATTAATATTTCGAAAAAAGTTAATTAAATCTACACTAACATGTAATAGTAACATAGAAAATTATTGGAATTCATAAAAAGTCTCAAATTAGATTTAGTTGGGTATTTATATCATCAATTAGGTCAATATTTCATTAATAAGATAATTACTACATCATCATTGTGTCATAAATATATTAAATTATTTTAAGTATAAAAATTATAAATAAAATACCATTATGTAGGAAATATTTATAGCTTTCTAATGAATCTTTATAGTCTAATTTATCTTATTAATTACCCTATATTAAAAATGCTTTAGTTATTAAACTTCGATTTTAACTATTTTAACCATTCTTTAAATAAATTAATAATAAATGTTCTAATCTAATCCATGTGGGCCTAAATGGTCATATTTTATTCCTAAGGTTGTTTTTGGTCGAATTACACTTATCCAATAGAATTAGGACATGTGTTATGGTAATAATAATATCATTTTTATGCTTAATTACCCAATTTACTTTTAACCGTGGTAAAAAAAAGTAAAAAGTTACTATTCACCAAAAATTATTTTCATCTCATTGAACCACATTTTAGTTCTTGATATTAACCGTGTCTCTCAGATTTTCGAAATTTCATGCACAGAAGCGGTAAAATTAAGTTTTATGAAAAATTCAGTTTTTTAACTACCACTTAGTGGTTTCACTATTCATCAAAAAATGAATGTTTCCAGAAAAATACCAAAAATTAGGCTTAAGCTATATTTGAAATTACGAATTCTAAAATGATGTCTATTTTATCAAATTCAAAACATATCAGTTACATTAACTAATTTAAAAATTAATTCCCATCGTCATAACAAATAGCATGTTTTTAAGAGAAAATAACTATCAAAAGATTGACACTTGTTTATATCTGGTTTAAATTTGAAATTAAATCCAATGACCAACATTGTATTAAATTGTCAAAATATATTCTAAATATACTTTAAAACCACTCAAATTAATAATTTATCACTATTAATTAATTTTATTAAAAAGTTGTTTTTAATTAAAATTTAGTAATATTCACTATTCATCAGAATATGAAAGTTATCTGAAAAGTTCCAAAATTTCACCGTAAGATAATTTTGGTATTTTGAATCCAAAAATTATGTCCATTTTGAGAGTTAAAATTTATAAATTTTCAAAAAGTGGGTATTACTATTCATCACGGCTAGTTTTAATAATATTTTAATAGCATAACGTTGTTTAGTGAAACTCATTATTGCGTACGATGCAAACTATCGAGGAAAGTCGCGGTTTCTTGTAAAGCAAGCCAATCTAGTGTTGTGTGTAGTTAAAGATTCCTTTGATGATTTATATAACATAAAAAACAAAATAATTCTCATAGAAGTCTGGGGTGTTACATTCTACCCCCCTTAAAATGAATTTTGCCCTCGAAATTCGTCACTTTGTAACGAAAAGATGAGGATACCTCTCCCTCATCATATCCTCAAGCTCCCATGTAGCTTCTTCTAATTGGTGGTACCTCCATAAAAGTTTCACCAAACAAGTGGTCTTGTTCCGTAGGACTTTTTCGCTACGATCTAGAATCTCTATCGGCTGTTCTTCATAAGAAAGATCTTGCCCCAACAGTACAACTTTTGAGCTGAGTACATGTGAAGTATCAGGTAAGTACAATCTCAGGAGAGATACATGGAACACATCGTGAACTTGAGAGAGATTCGGTGGAAGCATCAATCGATAAGCTACCTTTCCAACACGATCCAGTATTTCGAAAGGACTAATATATCTAGGGCTCAACTTCCCATTCTTTCCAAATCTCATGACCCTCTTCCAGGGAGATATTTGTAAGAACAATTTATGACCCACTTCAAACTCTAGGTCCTTTCTTCAGTTTTCAGCATAACTTTTCTGTCGACTCTGAGCTGCTATTATGTGTTGTTGAGTAGATCTGACCTTTTCTTCGATCTCATCAACAAGATCAGGTCCTAATAACTTTCTTTCTCTAACTTCATCCCAGCAAGTTAGAGTCCTGCATTTCTTTCCATAGAGAGCTTCATAAGTAGCCATCTGAATACTGGAGTGAAAGATATTATTATAATAAAACTCCACCAAAGGTAGGTTTTGATCCCAACCACCTTTGAAATCCATAGAGAATGCTCTTAACATATCTTCCAGAGTTAGAATTGTTCTCTCAGACTGACCGTCTGTCTGAGGATGATAAGCAGTGATGAAACACATCTCTGTATCCAGAGTATGCTGAAGACTTCGCCAGAACTTTGAGGTAATCCTCAGATCCCGATCAGATATAATAGAATGTGGTACTCTATTCAATCTTTCCACTTCCTCTACATTTATCCTAGCAAGCTGATCTAGAGAGAAATCCTCTCTAATAGCAATGAAGTGTGCAGATTTTGTAAGACGATCAACTATGACCCAGATAGAATTATTGCCTTTGGATGATTTAGGAAGTCCAGTGACAAAGTCCATAGTGATGTTTTACCATTTCCATTCGGGTATGGGTAATGTTTGTAACATCCCCTTAGACTTATGTCTCTCTGCTTTAACTTGCTGACAAACCAAGCCTCGAGAGACATATTCAGCAACATCTATTTTCATGGCATCCCACCAGAAGTACTCTTTCAGGTCCCTATACAACTTTGCGCTTCCAGGATGAATAGAGAATGAAAAAACTATGAGCCTCATCCAGCAGATCCTTCATTAATTCTGGGATGGGATGAACACAAACCAAATTCCTGATCATTATTATCCCATCACAACCAAGGTTGAATTCAGGAACATTTCTCACCTTCTTTTGTAACTCTACATCTTCTTTCTGTGCCTCTTTAATCTTCACATGTTTAGATAGTTGAACATTAATTTTAGAGAGATACTATTTTCCCCCTTCCATTATAATTCCAAGATCCATCCTTTGTAAATCCATAAATATTGGATATTTTGTGATCCTCATCATGGATAAGCTATCATGGTCTTGTCTACTTAATGCATATACCACCTTGATTGCTTTCCCAGGGTGGTAATGAATTGAGTAGTCGTAATCCTTAATCATCTCCAACCATCTTTTTCGGCGCATATTCAGCTCCTTTTCTGTGAAAATATAATTTAAACTTTTATGATCAGTATAAATATCACACCTTTATCCATACAGATAATGCCTCCAAATCATTAATGCAAAGATTACCGCAGCTAACTCCAAATCTTGAGTTGGGTAATTTTGCTCATGGATTTTCAACTGTCGTGAGGCATAAGCTATCACCTTATCATTTTTCATAAGAACACACCCCAACCCCTTCTTGGATGCATCACTGTAGATCAAAAACCTTTCTCCACTACAAGGCAGTGTGAGTACAGGTGCACTGGATAACCTTCTTTTCAAATCCTTGAAATTCTCTTCACATTCCTCCGTCCAAACAAACTTAACTCCTTTCTGAGTAAACATGGTGAGTGGATTAGATAATCGTGAAAAAATCATTCACAAAACGTCGATAATATCCAGCCAAACCACAAAAACATAGGATGTCGGTTACTGTTGTTGGTCTCGACCATCTTTCAATAACCTCTATTTTTGCTGGATCCACAGATATCCCCTCTTTTGAGATTATGTGACATATAAATGAAACTTTTTGAATCCAAAATTCACACTTGGTAAATTTGGCATCAATATTCTCCTTTCTTAGAGTCTTCAATACAATTCTCAAGTGATCTTCATGTTATTCCTTACTCTTTGAATAGACAAGAATATCGTCTATAAAGACTACCACAAACTGATCAAGATAGTCTCTAAAGAATCTATTCATCAGATCCATGAAGACAACAGGGGCATTAGTAAGACGAAATGGCATCAATATAAATTCATAGTGTCCATACCTTGTACGGAATGTCGTCTTTGGTATATCCTCCATTTTGACCCTTAATTGATGATACCCTGAACGAAGATCAATCTTGGAAAAGTATTGTGCTCCGCGTGGTTGGTCAAATAAGTCATCAATGCGTGGGAGATGATATTTGTTCTTGATAGTGATCTTGTTAGGTCCTCGATAATCAATGCATAGTCTCATTGATCCGTCTTTCGTCTTAACAAACAGAACAGGTTCTCCCCAAGGTGACGCACTATGGCATATGAATCCCTTGTCAAGATTCTCTTGGAGTTGCTTCTTCAATTCCTGCAACTCAATTGGGGCCATTCTATAAGGTGTCTTTGAAATAGGCAAAGCACATGGTACAAGTTCTATTGAAAACTCAACTTCACAATTTTGTGGAAGACCTGGAATTTCCTCCGGAAAGACATCGTCAAACTCCCGTACAATGGGCATATTCTTAATCTTGAGTTTCTCACCAACAATTTGAGATAAATAACCTTCATTTAGTGGAATCAAGACCCATAAGATGGATGAAATTTCCACTGGAAGGTTATGTTCATCCTTGCATCGATATACGATCATAGATTGATCTGGAATATGAAATGTGACTTCCCTTCTTTGGAAATTTATATGAGCTCCATATAAATAAATCCAATACATGCCGAGAATCACATCAAATTCCACTATAGGAAGGATCACAAGATTTGTAGGAATCACTTTCCCACAAAATTCAATCAAAGAATAATTATAAACTTTTGATGCGACTTTTGTGCCATTAGGGGTTGTCATAGCTAACCCAACATCTAATTGTTGACGTAATACAGTGATACCCTTAGAAAATTCTTCAGAAATAAATGAGTGGGTGGATCCAGAATCAAATAAAACATTTGCTACTTTGGAGTGAATGGTAAGTGTACCTTTTACCACATCGTTATCGTACTCCACGTCGCTAATAGAAATTGCATGTAACATTCTTTTGTCTTTAGCTTTAAGAGTTTGTTGACGTCGACCATCATCATCAACCATTGGATTTGGGCATTGATTGGCATAATGCCCCATCTCCTTGCACTTGAAACATTGGAGTGTAGTAGGTCCATTCTGTGTATCCCTTACTTTGTTTGCAACATTAGACATCTTCTTCCCATTATTTAGACATTCAATTTCGCGATGACCTTCTTTTCCACACTTATAACATTTTCTTGGCCCCTTAAGAAAATTTCATCCATGTTTCTTTCCACACTTTGAGCATAAGGGAAAACTCATCTTCTTTTCAGTGTGGCCTTTAGATTTTCCTTTGAATTCCATTATCCTCTTCTTATCAAACCCATGTGACTGATGGGTTACACCAATCTCCATATCAACCTTGAGAGCACATCGAACAATTTCCTCATTGTTATTAAAGTCCCTTATGGCTGACGCCCTTCGACGACTTGGTTTTAAGCCACTAAAGAATCGATCGATCTTACTCTCAGGTTGGATAATAATACCAGAAGCGTACCTTGAAAGTCTTGTAAAATTTTCATCGTAGGTACCAACAGATTCATCATCCTTTTGCTTCAGTTCAAGAAACTCTTTCTCTATCTTTGTTCGGAGAATACGAGGTAAGTACTTATTGAAAAATAAGTTCTTGAACTCTTCCCATTCCATGGACTCAATTTCATCCCTTGGCCTCGTATTCTTAGTAAGATTCCACCATTTATTAGCATCTCCTTCCAAACGATACACTACTAAGATGACTTTATCATGTTCAGAACATTGAAGAACTGAAAATATCTTTTCAGTAGTACTAATCCATTGTTCAGCAAGTAATGGATTAGTAGACTCGCTGAATGAAGGTGGACGCTGCCTCATGAAGGATTCAACAGAATGTTGCTCCTTCCATTGCTCGTTTGGAAGTCCTGCATGATTCATATCTTGATAATGTTTTGTGATCACGGCTACATGATTTTGAATTCCAGCTCCCATAAAGTTTGGTTGCTCAGGGGGACAATCATGGCATTGCCCGCAGCATTCCTCTTTAACACGGTTCCTTCGGGTTCCATCCATTGACTAAAACCAAGAAGAATAGTGTGAGCAACAGTAATTATAATAGGAAAAACACATAATCAAGAATAATATTTTACACTAAGGTCTTATCATAGGTTGTTCATGGCTGTTTCTAAAAAACTATGATTGTGTTCTATGCTTAGACTTATCCTTAGGGTTCTTAATAAGGTTTTCACATCCTAGTTTCCAAAGGTTGACTATACCTTTGCTCTAATACCAACTATAACAACCCATACATTACATACATTGTTAATACATCAAAATTGAAGCACACTTATTAAAAAATATAACAAAACCAGGAAAAGACCGTATAGGTATAGTGTCTTTAGAAATTGGGAAACATAAACAACTGATTCATAAAGCATCTACATTGTCTCCCACTTATTTCATCATATCTAGAGTCCCTTTTGGGCATATCCAACTTAATAACCTTATTCCTGGCCGGGGGAAAGAAAAAATACAAATGGATGAGCTCAAATGCTCAGTAAGAGTAAACAAAATAAATGTCAATCACATCATATTCATAAGAACATATCATTTTTGAAATCTTACCCTGCAAAAGAGATCAAAATTTCATAACATGGGATAAATCATGGTAGTGAAATGTAATAACAATAATCATAACATAAAACATGAAGCTTTGTGGAATACACACATAATCATAGAGAATCATTTCTTTTTACTCAAGACTCATTTCCAAGACTATCTTAGTAGACGAAGTCCATTTCTGAACCGAGTTCATTCCTCGTTTTAGTCCTGTTTCACTGAACCGGTTTAACCTGCCGTTCTAGCCATGTCTATCTCATGAGATATAAAATCTTTACCAAATCCATTGGAGGGAGATATAGGTCCCACCCATATCATAATGAAACCATTCTTATGTGTGCCACAAAATCATAAATCATACATCATTGCATAACCCATGTAATAAAAATGGGATTCTTAAACATTGTGACATCATAAAACAATTCATATAAGTTAAAATAATTTATAAAAATAGTTCCATCACAACATAATCAAATCAATGTAACAATAGGGATAGAAACAGAACCCTTTATTATCTTAGATGGAAAATAATTTTGATAAAACACTTGAACTCCATTATTGAGGAAAATATCCTTTCTACTTCAAAAACATTTTTCCTTTCTTAACATGTCATACAATTCTAAACTAAAAGAAGTTGATTAAAAATAAAATTGAAAACTTGTAAAGTATGCTTCTTGGAAATAATGTTTTAAAAATCCATTCATGCCGTATAAGTTAAAAAAAACTTTCTTCTCGTACTTTTGTCAGATAATTCAGAAAGTACCTCGTATGAAAAACGACAAAAGATTCCTTTCATATCTTTTACTAAAAACTCACCGAAGGGTAAAATTGGATGAAAAAATTGTAGGTGGATGGAAATAATATTACATATTGAGTAAACATGGATGTGGATGATAGAATACACCCCAGTAAATACCAAAGTATAAACAATCTCGGATAAAAATGAGATTTTGAAATTTTCCCTTACCTTAGGTCCGATTTGCTTCGTAAGTGTCCGAACCTCCTGTAAA
Organism: Viscum album; assembly: GCA_963277665.1. Classification (NCBI taxonomy): domain Eukaryota; kingdom Viridiplantae; phylum Streptophyta; class Magnoliopsida; order Santalales; family Viscaceae; genus Viscum; species Viscum album. The sequence continues at coordinate 1,479,308,169 of OY728147.1, read as the reverse complement.
ATGATTTAAATAATGTTATTGAATTATTCCATAATAATAAGTGTTTTTATTATAACATATATGGTCATATTCTTAGCTTCTTATTAGTAATATTTCATTACTACTTGTTATTCAGGTGTTTATTACTTTTTGTTCTTATGCGTGTTTTGTCGAATAAATTATTATTCTTCTTTCTAGGTTATCGAAACATAATTTCCAGAATGGTATTACTGTAATATATATCATATTCATTCATTCAATTCATTTATATAATCATTATGAAATGAAGATCATGTAGACAAGTCGCATCACATTGTGGAGACGGTATTCCGTACGTACGCACGAGCGATAATATCGTTCCCATGATCGTGAAATTGTAATGGAGTGTATGTATAATATTTCATAATCACTATCACTTTACAATAATCATATATAATTATTATTTAAACCATTATACCCATCCACGTAAGGTGGTGGTGGAAAATAGATTACACCACGGCGTGGAGACGGTATTCTGTACATACACATGCGCAGTGATTTCATTTTCCGTAGGATGGATAGATGGTGAAATAGGGTTGTTTAATACTTATAATAACATATCAGTATATGAGTTATACTGATTTTATTACTTCATAATAAAAAAACTAAAGAATAATAAGTGGAAGAAGAAATAAAGTTGAAAGAATCGGTAACGGACATTACCTCTTCTTTGAAGCGCCTCTTTGAGACCTCCTCTTAGGGAAATAAAGTTGGTTTTTGAAGAAGACCAGTACATCTAGGATGTTTCTATGGAAGTGGAGAAGAAAATTTGGTAGAGGTTGGCCGAGCTTTAAGGCTCAAAGAGGTGTGAGGAAGAGAGGGAGGAGGTTCCCTTTTATAAAGGAGGAGAGGGGCACCTTTAGAAAAACTAAAAATATTATTTTATTATAAAGCCAAAATCGGTTTTAAATAGCTCCAAATTGATTTATTTTGAAACTAAGGTGGGGATGGGTCTAAACACTCTCATCCAATAGAATTTGGACAAGTTTAGGTTACTATTTTAACCTTATCATTTAGATTTAACTTTAAGTTAGATAATTTTACTTTTACCGTGTCTTTTTGTTTTCTTACACTATAAGGTAAATAAACTTACTATAACAAGCCAAACGAACCACAAGTTGTTTATTATTAATATATATAACCTTATCTAAGTCATTTGTCCGAACATTATATTTCTAGGAATAAAATAACAATTAATAATATAATATTTGTTTTAAAAACTATTTTATGTCAATTTTGAAACTATTTGGTAATTGATTTTTGTGAAAATCATAATAGAATTATTAGTTCGAAAAAAGTTAATTAAATCAACACTAACATGTCATAGTAACATATAAATTTTTTTGAATTCATAAAAAGTCTCCAACTACATTTATTTTGGTATTTATAACATCAATTATGTCAATATTTCATTAATAAGATAATTACTACATCATCATTGTGTTATAAATAAATTAAATTATTTTAAGTCTAAAAATTACAAATAAAATACCATTATGTAGGAAATAGTTTTAGATTTATAATGAATATTTATAGTCTAATTTATCTTATATATAACCCTATATTAAAAATTCTTTAGTTATTAAACTTTGATTTTACCTATTTTAACCCTTCTTTAAATAAATTAATAATAAATGTCCTAATCTTATCCATGTGGGCCTAAATGGTCATATTTTATTACTAAGGTTTTTTTTGGTCGAATTACACTTATCCAATAGAATTAGTACATGTGTTACGGTAATAATAATATCATTTTTACCCTTAATTACCCTATTTACTTTTAATCGTGGTAAAAAAAATTAAAAAGATACTATTAACCAGAAATTATTTTCATCTCATTGAACCACATTTTTGTCCTTGTTATTAAACATGTCTCTCAGATTTTCAAAATTCCACTCACAGAAGCGGTAAAATTAATTTTTATGAAAAATTCAGTTTTTTAACTACCACTTAGTGTTTTCACTATTCATCAAAAATGAATGATTCTGAAAAAATACCAAAAATTAGGCTTAATATATATTTGATATTATGAATTCAAAAATGATGTCTATTTTATCAAATTCAAAACATATCAGTTACATTAACTAATTTAAAAATTAAATCCCGTCGACAAAACAAATAGCGTGTTTTTAAGAGATAATCACTATCAAAAGATTGACATTTGTTTATATCTCGTTTAAATGAGAAATTACATCCAATGACCGACATTGTATTAAATTGTAAAAAAATATTCTAATTATACTTTAAAACCACTGAAATTAATAATTTATCACTATTAATTATTTTGATTAAAATGTTGTTTTTAATTAAAATTCAGTAATTTTCACTATTCATCAGAATATGAAAGTTATCTGAAAAGTGCCAAAATTTCACCGTATGATAATTTAGATATTCCAAATCCAAAAATTAAGTCCTTTTTGAAAGATAAAATTTATAAAATTTCAAAAAGTGGGTATTACTATTCATAACAGCTAGTTTTAATAATATTTTAATAGCATATCATTGTTTAGTGAAACTCGGTATTATGTACGATGAAAACTATCGAGGAAGGCCGAAGATGCGTGTAAAGAAACCCAAGCTAGTGTTGAGTGTAGTGAATGATTCCTTTGATGATTTATATAACATAAAAAACAAAATATTTCTCATAAAAGTCTCAGGTGTTATAATTTGAATCATTATTATGATTTTATTTGTTTATTTTAAAATAAAATTATTTCTTTATTAAATCCAAAACTTTTAGTTTTTAATTTTTTTAAATTAAAATGTGAATTTTCCTCAATAAATATATCAGTAATCATATTAATGTATTTTTATCTATGTAAAAATACTTTTTTGAATATTTTATTATTTTCATGATGTACTCCCATGATACCATTCATAATATTTCATTATATGTTTTATAATCATTTTGACTATGGAAAGTATAAATATTTTATATAAATTGATCTTCAAGTATGGATAGTCATGGATATTGTTAATCCATATTGATTATGTGGTGTTTTTTCATATGTGTAATGAATTGAACATTTTTAGTTTGGGGCTCCATAGCACCCCGATGCATCAGTAGGTCTCATGAGACAAACATGATTGGGTTTTGGTTGAGGATTTTGCCATTTATATAAGATTTATTGGAATGAGGCCTCTTTATTATGTTTTTCATGTCCTCCATTATAAATTTAATAATTTTGAAATTAGATATTGGTGTCCATTTTATTATTGAATTAGTTATAATATCACTAGATAAATTTTAAGATCATGTGATTATTTATATGTCATTATTTAATCATCATTTATTCCGGCCATCTTACTTTTAATGATAATGTTATTTATTAACTAGAATGCGATTTCTGTTACTTACCATTACATATTGATTATAAATTATTTATTCAATAAATAGTCCATTATACATATTCCTTACTTATTATTTATCTCACCCTTATTTAATTTATTTTTCCCATGATATGATGATGGAATTTTTCAATGAGTTTTAGGATGTAGAAATTATACTCTCACAATGTTGTGTCTTATGAATTCTATTGTAATTAATTACATGATTTTTTATCTAATTTACCAATTGTAATAAATTATATATTTCTTCTTTATATGACTCGTTTTGTTTTATTAGAATGTAATAAAGTGACCATGGACTCCGGGGTACTAGGGTCAGGGTTTCCTTAGTTATAATTAGATATATTTTATTTAAAATCCTACAAGAAAGATTTCAAAAAACCCAGATTATGGAATATAATCTAATTAATTAATTTTAGGTTAAATATATATATATATATATACTAACATAATATATATTTGGTATTGATAATGGATACCCTAGGATAAAAATAAGGACACATATATTGAGAATAATGTGTTATTATTTAGACATCCTTTGTGTAATAGTTCATTATTGTTTGAAAGCTCGCCCTGATTATTATAGTTTGAGTCTTACACGTTTATGTTTAGTTTTAGTCAATTATATGAACTAGAAAGAACCATATTAACAGAAATGTTTAAGGAAAATTATTAATTCTGATCAATCAAATGGAATGATAACGTGTAATACAAATATTGTTGTGATGCCTAAGATGATATAATGATATATTTATAGAAAACTGCACTATATACAATTGTCAGACTCACCAAATAAAAGAGGGATATAGATTTCTTATATACAGAGAAGTGGATTCCATAGAGGAAAGAATATCCACTTTCCTTCTAGTCATAAATGTGGAAATAGACACCTTGGATAATTTCTCAAATGACTATGAAAATGTTTTCTATATAAGAAATTAAGATATAAAACAATGAATTACAAATAAAAATTAAAAGTACGATGAAAGGAAATAAATCTCATCATATGGATGAGTTTATTTTTCATTTTTATTCAATATGAGGAATATGGGCTTATTTGAGTCAATTAAATCATTAAAAGGATAACTCCAAAATAAATGAGGGCTTCAAGATTATATTTTCTAATTATTAAAGAATAATTACAGAACTATTATGTACTAGGAGTCAATAATTCTGTTGTTGAATAATTTTAATAGTGTTATTTTGTATATAATAATTTTGAATCCACTATAGTTTTTTTATATTTTAGGATGCATATATGTCTTGAAAAACCGATGCGTTATATAGACCAGCATTGGTGTATTATTTTAATTTTGATCATAAATTTAAATTCTCAAACACCCTTTTGTTATTTTATGTTAAGGTAGTTAATCAGTGTTAAGAATATTTCAGGACAATATTTTTTTAAATACACCCCATTTTTTTGTATATGTTTTATTTGGAAAGTCATTTACAAAATAATTCATTTACATTATTTGGACATATGTTTAAAGGTAAGGATAACCATTAGGTTTCATATGATCCCAGATTTTAAGGTAATTATGTGTCATTATATTTTTTGTGAGTTTCAGAAGGATTATATGAATATATGTTTAGAAAAAGGAAAACACAAAAGTTGGGTGACAACTCATCACATCCAAAATGGTCATGATGCTTAAACCCACAAACAAAGGGTGACAAGGGTGCATCTCCACCGATGGACAATGTTATTTCTTGGTTAGTATGACATACATTTTATTTATTTCAACAATATGATTGATAAATATTAAGATAATTTTCATAACATATGTTTTATCATATAGATAACCATGGGATGAGAAATTTAACTAGTGTTAAATGGTCTAGGTTATTTTATAAGAAGATTACTATTTTGGGAATCCTATATTTTTATGGTAAAAATATATAGGATTTTATTTGAATAATAAAGGTTGAATTATATTTGATAATAATATATGATTTTATTGTGGATTTATTATGATTCATGTTATTGTTATCATATGTATTAGATTATATATGTAGTAAAAGTATATTTTCTAATAAAAATATTAAATTTATCATTCAAGATTACTTGGTTAAATCCTTTTGATTTTTTTTGGGTTTCAATCTTAGGTGGGATATTTTTGAGTAATTTAATGGATAGTTATTTATTGAATGATAAATGATTAATTAAGAGTATTAGTTTTTAATTTTTGGATATTTAAGTAGTATTAATCATATTAAGGATTTTTACTTTTTTTAATATTATAATCATTTAATAACAAAAATTTTATTGGATAATGTCAAAAATATCACGGAAATATTTTTTTTTCTATATATATTTTTATTCGACTTCTTGAAGCATGAAAAAAAATCATACTCCTTATTTGGAGAAAAAGATTATTTTTTAATAGAAATTTATTAAAGGATGAAACTCTAAATATTAACAAAAAATATATATTTTTTATACTATAGGTAGTAAAATTATTCAAAAATTCATTGAAAATTATTTAGGAAAAAAAATGTTATTTGTATACTTTTCTCACTGAGAAATCAACAGCCATTTAACTGATAAGAAATTTTTTATTTTTTGATGGTTAAGTATCTCATAACCATGCTCTATATCACTCTACATAAGTCCTGGGGAGTTAGTTTTCTCTTTCATATCCGTTTTTTCATTCCACTTTCATACACCTACATTGTATCCTCTTATGTGTTCTTCCAGATGACCTTCGTACTTCCTTTTCCCTCTTTTCATATGAATTTTTTGTTGAAAACATATATAGTGTGAGAATTCCAAAATGGTATTTCCAATAGTCAAACCCTATATACTAATCATAGTTTCACAATATTTGGGAAGAAATTTATTAATGCAGGGGACCATGTAGCACCTAGGATTTAAAAGGAACTCAATGTTTGATATCGTATACTACACACAAAATTGAGCTTTAACAAACACCAAAATATTTATATTTATGTATGACTATTACAAAATTGCTATTGAATTGGAGGGTATGAATAGTAACAACCAAATTATGGAAAATAAATAATGTACCTAATTAATATAGATTAATAGATGAAATACATACTCAAATGATAATGAAGTTATATTATGAATTAGAAATAAATTTCCTTAAAAAATGGGTTGTTTCAATTCTTATATATTCAAAAAAAATTATTTTCTAAAAATAATCACATTTTTTCAAATAGTAATTACAAAATTAATTTAGGATGAATGTTTTCTATTTTTTAGAAAATATTGAGTTTCTAATTAATTGCGAAAAAAAATTGTTTTTTTGGAAATATTTCAGCAACAATTTGGGAAGTTACAATTTATTTTAAAATAGTTTTGAAGAAAAATTAATTAGTTTATATTATTAATAATTCAATTATCTTCTATATTATTAAATTTTATTTTTTATTTTTTATATAATTATTTCATATACATAATTTGGCATTTAAAAAAACGCTCTTTTTTCTAAAAAACAGGTTTCTTCACCTTTTCACACTTATTTTAAAATAAATTTATATTAAATATATGAATTGAATATCTTGTAATGGGTATTTTTGATTCATCAATGTAAATTTTTCCAATGAATATATTTATTTATTTTTTTTATGAATTTAAATTTTTAGTGAATAGTAAAATTATGTTTCTATGAAAAATGGTATCTTTTATAATATCCCAAAGAATTAGACATAATATAAATAATTATAAATAATATGGAGTTAATAATTTATTATATTATAATATAAATAAAAACTAAAAAAATAATAAAAAACAATATCATTATAATTTATTCTATAATAAATATGAAATATCATTTTCTCTGTTGATAGAGAGATAATGAAGCACAAGATGATTCTAATTTTGTATCCTAAAAATAGAATTGGGATGATATCATTAATTTATTTAATTTATATTAAATATTATGTATAATTTATGGATGTCCACTACTTTTAGTTTTATATATCGAGTGGCTTATACGGAAGTGTGTGTAATGCATGCGCGATATTGAAAAAGTCGAAATAACCCATTTAATGTGATTTCATGATATAGATTTGAGTTCAAATAATTTATAAATAATTTAAATGAATATTTAGATAAAAATATATTTATATTAATTAAATTAATTTACTTATAATTTATATACATTATATAATTACATTTTATGATTGTACCTCCCTAATACTTTATTTATTTAATTAACAGAAAAATAAAATAAATGCTATGAAAAATAGTAAAAGTAATATATTTTCAGTTATATAATGCGATTCAAGAATTATATAGAATATAATTTCATGTTTAAAAAATTATAAAATATTTGGTTCTAATCATACTTTTTTAGTTGAGGTTTTAAATTCAAATCAATGAATAATATTAAAATTGATGATAATGTAATTTTATGGGAATAATATTTTATTTAATTATTTAAAATCATAAAAATATAAATTAAGAATAAATAGAATAAAATATTTTCTTCCAATTGATAAACATTAAATTTAATTATCATTTGGATGCATTTGAATAGTATTGATATATTTGTTTATTTGGAGAAATTACCAAAGTGCCTCCAACCTCAATTATAAAAGGGATCCTCCTCCCTCACTTATTCATACCAAAATGAGTATTATAGCACAAAAAATACATCCCATTTCTATACCTAAAATCCTTGGTCAAATATTTGAATTTATTGTCACCTAAAATTACATCCTTATGTCTAATATGAAAAAAAATGTCAAGCAAGTCTGCTGAAAAAGAGATAATTGTCTTTACAAACTCGTTCATGTTTATTTATTATTCAACATAGTATAAATGAGATTTAATCCTCCTAAATTAAAAAATATCCAATAATATATATAATTATATGTTATTATTATCGTCATAATTTAATATTTCACCTTTTATACATCATATGAAAAAACAAAAGCACCTTGTGGGCATACACACAGCCCACCATCTTTAGATAGAGGTGTAATTAATTCTTCATTTCTACATTTCATTATAGATATAATTATTAAACTAATTGATATGTAAGATACATATGGCATGACATTAATTCTTAAAAATCAATATATCATCAATTCTCATAATGTTCACTATTTAGGGAATGATATCATCGCTCGTGTGTAAGTTCGACCTACAATCTTCAAAAAGTGATATGCCTCATTTTATATATCCAACATTAAATAATGCTTCTAGATTCATATTTAATAATTAAATATGATACTTATATAATTAATTAATTTCTATACATAATGAATCTATATCCCAAGAAAATGAACTAAATCTTACATTACAAAATATGGATTGAATAATTAAGTAGTTAACACACAGGATAATGGTAATAATGAAATATTGTTAAGAAATGGGTAGTAAGATATTATGTGAGGATTATATATTATATAATAAATATGAATATTGTTTTTGTATACATTATTAAAATTATTTTAACCATTATACATGTGTCAAATACACATTCAACTAATGGAATGTGCAATGAAAGGGATTTTTAGTCTCACCGTAATTTCTAGGAGACTTATAATATATTTATTTAGAGTTTATTTTATATGGATAATATACTACCCTTTGACATTTTATATTATTAAAATCATTGTATTCATAATATTTAATGTTCCTTTTCATCTAAATCATTCGTGGGGCTTATGATATGAATGTTACAAAAGCGGTAAGGGTTTATTTTACAATCTCATCCTTATTAGGGATTGTTTATGTTTAAGTTTCTAAAGAGGGAATATTTCCCTTTAATGTTCTTTTTTCTATATATGTTTTCAATTTTTAATTTACTATTCTCCAATATTTTATTATTTTATTTGATCCATTTTTTACTTATTAAAGAAAATAAAAGGAATCATCCTATTGTTTTCCAAAAATGTACTTAATGACTACTCTAAAAAAATTCAAAAGGAATATTTTTTAAACATATACTATATACTTATCTTTTCTCACCATAATAACACATTAATTATTTTATGATTCCTTTAAAATTTCAAAAGATACTTTTAAAATAATGTTTTTTATTTATTACAAGCACATATATTAGATTTAAAAATTATTTTTTAAAGTAAAAATTGGTATTTCCCTCAAGATATATTTCAGTAATATATTTAAATTATTTTCATCTTTTTCATCATCCTTAGATGAATCTTATGTAAATTATTTACTCTAATGATACAATTATTTATATTTCTTAGAATGGTTTATAACCTGTTTTACTAGGGAAATTAGGGAAATAAAATATGACTAGTTCTTCGAATATATATAGTTATTGATATTATTAAGGCATCATTATTAGGTAGTATAGTTTTTTCATATAATTAATTACTTAGAATTGGTAAATTGTGTGAATGAACTTTTATACCCACTTCATGCATTAGTAGGAATAATAAAAAAACATTCTTGGGTTTTTTCCAAGGACTTACCATTTATGTATGATCTCATGGAACGATGTCTTGAAGGTATGTTTATAAAGTACAGAGTTATGAATTCCATCATTATTAAATTTGTAATTTATTTCCAAGTGACTATTTAATTAGATCGAATATCCATTGATAATTTTTATGCTCATATGATTAATTATATGGAATTATTTGTCATCATTTATTCTAATAATATTATTTTTCTTTTATGTGTAATTTTTTTCAGTTAATTACCATTAAATATTGAGTATACCATATTTATTCAAGATATATTCTACTATATGTAACCCATATAGGGAATTTTCCCTCAAGTTGTTTTTCTTTTCCCCATTATATAATGAATTAATTCGTTAATGAGTTTCAAGATTCTAATGGGGTTATGGTTATTATACAACCAGTGAAATGGTCATGTAGAATATCTATAGATAACTCATTCGGTTGCAGGATCAATACTATACTATATATCTGCTACACTTGGGATTTATCTATCTTATTCTTCCATAATTGTAGAATACCATATACTGATCAGCATTTACACTCTAACATTATCTTTTCTTATGAAAATTCATAAATAGATTCTTCCTACCAGTGGTTGGGGCACTTAACATCATAGGTAATAAATCTGCATTCCCTTTATCATCATCTACCATCACATTTAACATATAAAGAAGGGAATGGTTCACAATTTTTGAGATGTTTTATAGTCGAAAGAAGATCACCTAATATTGTAAGGCAAACCAAATAACATCCTCTAAGAATCTCCCCAAGATAACTCATCACCTGTACGAGTGTGTGAGAATACCTAGAGCTCAATGAAGTGAGAAATATACTCCATTATAGGCATAATACCATCTATAGATTCATGAATTTCATAGCTCAGTCTTCTCTAAAAAACTCTGGAAAAAAATATTCAAAGAATCCAAATTTAAATTCCCTCCAGACTATGACATGACATTGATCTACCTACATAAGAACATCCTACCACCGTTTTTTATATCCATGATCATATACACTATAAAATTTCCCATATTTTACCAATGAAAGAAAATATGTTAAAATATTGAATGTATTTCAACAATACCTGAATTAGTATCTTAGGGAAAACCTTTTCCCCAAAATGTAGGACAATGTTGTTATTGTGATATCCTAGTAAATTTTAAGTCAGTTGGTACATGTTAGAGAGCACCCACCATATATTGTATTGGACATCGAAAACACTACATAAGATAACAATAATATCCCAAAGTAAGAATAATTGTGTGTTACTATAGGTGGTTTTATTGGTGGAACTACTCTAAGGTCAGGCCCCAGAACCACAAGAGCATGTTCTCAACCATCATCCTACATATTAACTGAAGTACATCATGGTTTAATGTAACTACAATGCCATGAACTCAACTAAGAACAAGATATATGATAAGTAAAAAACAATATAGTTATATTTACTTAATATGGGAGACACATATCCCACTGCCCACATTTAGTCATGTCTAAAGGGTAATTTTTCACGATTTGATCATAATGGATTTGTTACATTTTGTGTCAATTATATGTTAGACTAGAAACATTTCATTATATTTCTATTGGAATCCCCATTTAAAGGAAACCAATTCCATTAGGATTCGGGATTTTAGTTAGTTCGTATATAATGCTTCTGGTAAATATATAATCATTCCCCAATTATAAAGGCATAAACATTATATGTAATAATTAGAATTCCTTATAACTAAAAAAACCATTTTATGGGTTCTTATGATGTAATATATCTATATAAGGTGGTTTAATTATATAATTTTTTATTCCAAATTTATAGAGGAAAATTCATTATAAATTACAATAGGGTTCAATTAAATCAAAACAAACTAATGTTTCTACCCTTGTGACTAAGGTTATATGGATTAAAAAGTCATAGTTGGTTAATAAAGGATTCAAAATAAAGATCCATACAAAACACCATTTTGGTTTAATATGACTCATTAGGTAACCAATTATATTTTTATCTACTATAAATATTCGAATGTTTATAATTAGTTAAATCAAAGAAAATAAAATAAAAAATAGATAATAAAGCAATGTATTTTACATGGATTGGAATATTCACGAAAAATAAATCTCTGTGTTTCTATAATGATGACTGAGTCAATTACACATTGTAATAAAAACATAAGTGTAAATCCCATTAGCCAAAATGTTGTAAATCTTGTCTGTCTCCAAATGGTGAACTTAGTACAACTGTAATTGGAATAAACCAATATAACAAATCCCATCCCTTGTAAGATGGAGTTTCCCCAAAACATTTTATAGCTACCCTATTACATAGTTTTTTACCATGTAATAAAAAATAATAGATTTTTTTCCACCAGACCCAATAAAATATTGCAAAAAAATGTAATCATTTGATACTGCTTTGTGATGTAATGGGACATTTTACTTATAATTATATCATACTAAGGGACACATTCCCTCAAAAATGTATCCCTATATACCAGAGGTTGCTATCTAGTAGCGAGGGTCTATGATTTTATGGTGGGGAGACTATATTCTCCTTATTGGAGTATGTCATTGTAGAAAACAATGACTAAGAAAAAGTGGAAATAGTAAGGAAATTGAATATAATATTATGGTAGTAGAAGTAAACCATTTAAATAATAATAAAACATAAGCAATTGTCACGCCCCCTACCCATAAGGTGTACCCCTCCTGTGCCGGCAATGGGAGAAGAGAGGTAATGAACCCATGAGTCTGGCATCTGGTAGGCCCTGGGTTTCTGACTAGTACCATGGATATTGTAAACACATAGATGGGAGGCATTACTCTCTATGAGAACACATGAAAAAGAGAGAGATAAGATTTACACCAACTAACTTCAACTCATACTGAAATATAAATGAAAACCCAAGTTCACAAATGTAATGTCATGAAAAACTACTACAACTATAATGGGAAAACTGGAAGTACCCAAAAGAATATAAAAACAACATCAACCACAAGCCTGAACAGCTACTACAACCCCAAGCTAGTAGAAATAAGATTGATCTCAAACCTTCTCCTTGTGACCTGAAAATACTGTTTATATACAGATAGGGTGAGTATAATAATATACTCAGCATGATCCACCCAGGGGAATATCATGAAAAAGTAAATAAATCATGTTAAATCACAGTTAAAAACAAGTGAAACTAACTTATCACGAAAATAGGTATACTATGTTCCCAGCCTCACCGTGGCTTCTCTTCTAAGTAACGCATACAAGATTATATTATATAATAAACAATACCAAGGTTACCCTTCTACTACTTCACCACTTGTTTTCCACTTTGCCCCACTGTCTTTCATCCTAAGCATATCTCCCGATAAATAGGTTTTCCCGCAGACACCTAGGAGAAGCACCACAACATGCACCTCGTGCATCCTCAAAAACACATCCACAGAAGAAAGTATCAGGTTGTTTCTAGGAGCCACCACAACTCACATAATGTGTAGTATACATCTCGTATTAAAACTCAAGCCATCAAAGCCAATACAACAAGTAAAGATCCTCAGGCCACCACAACCTATACATGTTACACCTATAGTATTCCATATAAAATTATATCCAGAATATATGTGTGTGAATAACCACAATCCATTACAGCCCTCTACACACATGTATTGGAAAAACTAATCAATGTTGCCACTAACACAAGTAACTACCAAGGGAAGGGAGAGGGTCCAAAGAGGGTAGTCATCCATCCATCCTTCCACTGGAATGTTGGGGAAAACACCCCCAGGGGATCAGAATCTTCAAGGTTTCAGTTGCCCTAACTAGCGGGGTGGAGTAGCGTATAGAAACACAAAAATTACAGAATATACATCAGCTTACAACCACACTATGGGAATAACCTAGTCTTAGACACAACTGCAGCTAATGTCTCTCAGACTCCTGGTCGTCACTTCTAATACTAGGTATCCTATAAGAACACAACCATTTAAAGAGATTAATTACATTACTTCATTCCCTTTTTGAGAGTTTCACTTTATGTAAATCAATTGTTTAAACATAAATTTACCACAAATAATTCCACATTAAATTTTATTTGTATCACACCCAAAGTCCAATGTCCCTTCAAATTGAAACCTCGTCATTGCATCCCAGCAAGATCTATCCCCATGGGTTAACATCATTTGTTCAATTATTTGTTTACAACATTACTTCCCATATTCCCAGATATTCTATAAAAACATTTTATGCTACTAAACACAATGGATATCAACACGGTGAGTAGATAACTACCTGTCGAGTCTTTGCTGCCTATAGAAAGATCGTAGACCCATCATCCCTTGAAAATCTAGACATGGAAAGAAAATGGAATATCATGCACGACTCCGCCCCTTTTGAGAGAAGGGTAAGAAAGACTAGCAGCCTTGATTAGTGTGGAAAGTAAAGTAGATAAAAAACCAATAAGAATCAGTAAGAATCCAAAAATTCACATCGATCCCATTTCATCATCCCTAGAGTCCTCACTGACACCCACATGTATAAACTGATGCATCTCGCCACTCTAGGAGCCAACTACTACCACAACCAATAGGCCTACGCGCCCCCATATATAACAATATCAATCCAAGCTCACACCACAACACAAGCATCCATAAAACAAACATCATATCAAATGGGCTATTGGCCCTTAAACAAGAAAGATGGTAACTCAGAACCCTACAAAGAATTATCTTTTATCAAACAACCAATTATTTAATCCATCTTGGATTACCCAATTTATTCTTCGTTGGTTCCAAATTCAGAAAACCCTAATCAGTAATGTATCACAAATAATTAAAAATGCTTACTGTCCCAATTTTATTGACATCAAATTACAACAAGAGGAACCAGATTCATTTACATTCCTCTATATCATTATCCAAAAACATTATCAATTAATTCTATCTTTACATTCCTTATAAATTTCCATCAAGAACAAAAAGCTAAATAAGAAAGATTTGATATCACAATATCTATAAAAACAAGAGGAAATATCATATGATTGATATCAATTTATTTATTATGTTTAAATATTTATTATGTCAATTCCATTGTGATCCAATGGAATAAATCATTCTAACAGTACAGTTGCACGCAATCGAATTGAAAAGCAATGAATCCCTTACCTAAAACAGTTCTTGACGTTCTTTTTACAAGAATGACCCACACAACTGGTTACGATCTCTTCCCCTGTGAAAACTATATCAACTTGAGGATGTAGAGAAACCACCACATTGGCCAACAGCCAAGAAAATACCATTAGAAATATGGGGGTAAAATTCAATAAAAATGGAAAGGAGAATGAAAGATAAGAACTTGAAATAATGAAGATTGATCATACATAATTTCAATGACTGATCATTATTTCTTTGTTGCATTAAAACAAAGAGGAAAAAATCCAAGGAGGAAAGTTTGATTTCACAACTCCAACCGGATAGAATGGGATGTTCGAGCATCTCACCCCTGAGAACAGGGAGGAAGAACTAGGGAGGAAAATATCTCATCCCTTTCGAAGATTTAATGGAGCAATGGTTTTAAGATACGATGGGTTTTCCATTAAAAGAGGATTTCATTAAACCATGTGGTTTGACTAACTAAAAACATCATGAGTCTTATGAGAAATTATTATAAGAGTTATGGCCTTTGAATCATCCTTAGTGTTCTTAAAACAAGGAAATAAAATTCATTTCACATCAAAGAAAACGTTATAGGGGTGAAACTATAGGAAGATGGAGACACTCTTCATGAAATCAAAATTTGGAAAAGGAAAAACAATGATCATGAACCTCACCATTGGAACTTCGTTGTTATAGAAGCACTATTCATGTTCCTCACAATTTGAACCTCTCCATTGGAACATCACTATTCTGGAAACATTATTCCTGAACTCAAAATTTGGCAAAGGAAAAAAGGTCACCGTAGAAACCACACCGTTTTGGAAACACTATTCATAAGCTCAAAATTTGGCAATGGAAAAAGGTTACTGTTGGAACCTCCCCATTCTAGAAACACTATTCATGGACTCAAAATTTGGCAAAAGAAAAATGTCACCATTGGAACCTCACCATTCTAGAAACACTATTCATGAACTCAAAATTTGGCAATGGAAAAGGTCATAGTTGGAGCCTCACCCTTGCACTATTCACCGAAGGTTATTAACGAAACTATTCACCTAGGGATATTGATGCACTATTCACATAAGGTCACCATTTCACTATTCACATAAGGTTACTGATGACATTGTTCACAGAAGGTCTCCAATGAGACTATTCACATAAGGTCATCGATGTCACTATTCCCATAAAGTCACCATTGAAATTTTTCTATAAGGTTACCTATGACACTATTCAAAGAAGTTCACTGATGGAGGTATTCACATAAGGTTACTAATACATCTGTTCACATAAGGTCATCATTGCACTGTTCTCATAAGGTTACTGATGACACTGTTCAGATAAGGTCACCAAAGATAATTTTCATATAAGTCCACCGATGTCACTATTCACATAAAGTCACTTTTTCACTACTCACATTAGTTTATTGATGACATTGTTCACTGTAAGTTACCAATACATTGTTCACAATGTCCTACCTTTGGAACTGTTCACAGATTGAACTGGTCACCGAAATGTAAATTTGGCGAAGTGTTGGGGATAAGTCACCTAAACCTCCCGAAAAACCTAATTCACCTTGTTTTTGCAATGGAATGGACCAGATAGGTCTGGGTCATTACTTTAGATACCTCTCAAAAGATTCTCATCCTCGAGAATTCAAAACCCACCTAAAGGGAAAACAAAACAGGTTTTGAACAACCATCCATCGAGATACCTCTCAATAAAGGTCAAGATACCAGAAGCTATAAAAGAAATCCTTATTAAAAACATTAAAGGTATATAACCACAAAGGCTAAATAGATACATGAAAAGAGTTAAACATCAAACAACTTTGGATACTGAGCACGTATATGTGACTCACATTCCCAGGTACTCTTCTCCATGCAACTGTGTCGCCGAAAGATAAGAACCAAAGAAATAGAACGCTGGCGCATCACCTTCTCTTTGCGGTCTTCGATCTCCAAAGATCACTCCTCAATGGTCGCATCCTCATCAATATCAATCTCTCCCCAATCGATGACATGAGAGTCATGATGAAGATAACGACAGTGCTGTGATATGTGTAAATCATCATATAACTGACACATATGTGGGGGAAGTGCTAATTGATATGCCACAGCTCCAACAATAACTAAAACATTGAAAGGCCAAAAAAACCAGGAAGAAATCATACTCCAATAGAAAAACATTTGCTGGCCATGATGGGGAGTAAGCTTCAGGAACATGTTTTCCCCAACATCAAATTCTACGGGTCTCCTCCTTTGATCAACTTATGATTTCTAACGACCTTTTGTCATCTTCATCCTCTCACGAATCACCTAAACCATCCCTGCTGTATTCTGCACTAGTTCTAGTCTGAGAATTGCTGACTTTCCGACCCTAGTCCAGCACAACGGATAATGGAATGGTTGGATATACAATGCTTTAAGTGGCGACATACCGATGGTGGAGTGAAAAATATTGATGTAAGAAATCTCCAGCAAGGTTAAGTGCCTCATCCATGAACCTCCAAAATCGAGGACACAAGAACATAACATGTCTTCATGATTCTGGCTGGTTCACTCAATCTGACCTTCCATCTGAGGATGAAAAGCAGTGTTAAGGCATATTTGAGAACCAAAATCATGTTGGACACCTCTCCACACCTTAGAGGTAAAACAATGATTTTGATTGGAAATTATTGTCCTCGGACTCCATGAAGTCTCACCAACTCATCCAGATACTACCTTGACCAAATGTACACTGAGCATGACTCATTGGTTGCTATCAAGTGGACTGATTTTGTTAAACAATCCACTACCACCCTAATAGCATCATGTCCTCCCTGAGCTCAAGGTAGACCAATAACAATTTCCATTGAGATGACCTCCCACTTCTCCTAAGGAACATATAATGGCTGGTGATGTCTATCTGGAACATGGTTCTCGACCATCACCTTATAGAAGACCAAACATCGAGACACAAACTATGAAGTATCATTCTTTAGCCCAGGTCCTCAAAAGAGGCCCTTCAAGGCTCAGTACGTCCATGTCACACCTAGATGCAGCGCAAAAGGGGAACTATGGAACTCTCTGAGAACTGTCTCGCACATTGTCAATGTAACAAATATCATTACAAGATACAACACTTCAGTGTTGTTCATCCTCTGACCAACGATTAGGAGCCCCACAATAAACAACTTAGTCTCTCTAGACCATCACCTCTAGATCCCCCAACTGGGACACTTCCACCTTCCACACCAAACATGACTACACTGTCATATGAAAAAGGCATCCTCTTCCCCCAACATCTACCATATCAAGATATAATGTTGTTTATTCTTCCATTACTCTCCAGGAGTCACCAGATTCACACACATCATCACTAGGTGACATCCAAATCAGCACATCAGCTATAACATTCCACTTTCTTGGTGTATATTATATTTAAAAGTCATATTTTTGTAAGAACTCCATCCACCAACGTTGTCGTAAATTAATGTCATGCTAGGAGAAAACATACCTCAGGCTCTTATGATAGGTGAAAACCACAATGCAGTCACCAATTAGGTAATGTCTCCACATCATTAGAGAAAACATTACGGCTGCCAACTCAAAATCATGGGAGGCATATATATATTCATAGGGATGTAACTACCAACACCCATAAGAAGCAATTGATAACTGCTACATCAGAACAAAACCTAACTCAAGATGTGATGCGTCACCAAAAAAACATCAAACTGAACTCCCTCTATTGGAAGACAATAAACTAGATCACATACTAAATTCTCCTTTAGACACTTGAAAGCTGCATAATCCTGATCAGTGCATATGAACACCTGATCCTTCAGGGTCAAAGTTGTTAGAGGAGTCTCAACTAGAGATAAATAGGATATAAACCTTCTGTAGAAGGATAGAGACCAAGGAAATATCACACCACTGACATTTTATTGGGGGCTTCCCAAGACCCAACCACTTGTATCATCAATGGATCCATAACTACTCCATGTTGGGAGACAACATGCCCTATGAAACTGGCTTCTTGAGCCCAAAAGTAACACATCGACATCTTCCAAAATAGCTGATGTTGACGAAGAACTCACAAAACGGTGTGTAGATGCTCTACATGCTATTCTTCAAACGTGTAGTACACACGGATGCCATCGATGAGAACTACATTGAACATGTCCCAGAACTAATAGAACACAACATTCATCAATATCATGAACATAGATGAACCATTTTCCATGCCACATTACATTACAATGAACTCAAAATGCCCATGAGGACAACAGAAATTAGTCTTCGATATATCATCATCAGTCAGATGCACCTGATGATATCCTGACCACAAGTCAATAATTGAGAACCTTCTTGAACCCTTCAATTGATCGAATATATCATCAATATGGGGAAGAGGATATCGATTATTTATTTTCACTTTGTTCAAGCGATTATAATCGACAGAAAACCGCAAACTCCCATCAGCCTTCTTCACGAACAAAACTAGTCCACTCCACAGTGACACACTTAGCCAAACAAATTCACACTATAAAATACCATCAATCTGTATATGTATCTCTCATAATTTGAAGGGCCCATATTATATGGATACATAGAGATAGGAGAAACTCTATGTTGTAGATTGATCCCAAAATCTGGGTACTGAGCACGTATATGTGACTCACGTTCCTAGGTACTATTTTCCATGTGACCGTGTCGCCAAAAGATAAAATCCAAGGGAATACAATGTTGTTGCAACAACTTCTCTTTATGGTCTTGGATCTCCACAATTCGCTCCTCAATGGTCTCATCATCAGCAACATCGATATCTCCTCAATAGATGAAATGAGAGTCATCATGAAGATAACAACAGAGCTATGATACATGAAAAACATCATGTATCTGACTCATCTGTGGTGGAAGTGCTACTCAATATGGCACAGCTCAAACATGATCTAACACCTCAAAAGTCCAAACAAACTAGGGATAAAGTTTACTCCCATGAAAAAACCATTGCTCCCCATGATGGGGAGTCAGCTTTAGAAACATGTGATCCCCAACATCAAACTCTAATGGTATCCTCCTTTGATCGAAATATGATTTCTGATGACCTTGTGAATTCTTCATCCTCTATCAAATCACCTAAACCATCTCTGTCTTATTCTACAGTAGTTCCAGTTTGAGAATTGCTTATTATTCAACCCTAGTCCACCACAATGGAGAATATAAATGTTGGATATATAACGCTTCAAGTGGCACAATACCGATGGTGGAGTGAAAATTTTGTTGTAAGAAAACTCCACCAAGGGTAAGTGCCTCATCCACGAACATCAAAAATCTATGACAGAAGAACACAACATGTCTTCATGGTTTTGGATGGTTCACTCTATCTGACCATACATTTGATGATGAAATGTAGTGCTAAGGCATAGTTGAGAACCAAAAGCATGTTGGAGACTTCTCCAAACCTAAGAGGTAAAACAAGGATCTCAATTAGAAATGATTTTCCTTGGGACTCCATGAAGTCTCACCACCTCATCCAGATACTGCCTCGACCAAACTTCCCCTATGCATGACTCCTTGATTTCTACGAAAAGGGCCAATTTTGTTTAACAATCCACTACCACCTAAATAGCATCATGTCCTCCCTGTGCTCAACATAAACTAGTAACAAAGTCCATTGAGATGTCTTCCCCCTTCCACTGAGGAACATATAATGGCTGGAGAAGTACACCAAGAACACGGTGCTCGGCCTTCACATTTTAGAAAACCAAACATCTAGACACAAACTACACAATT
The DNA here is from genome assembly GCA_963277665.1 of Viscum album. Taxonomy (NCBI): domain Eukaryota; kingdom Viridiplantae; phylum Streptophyta; class Magnoliopsida; order Santalales; family Viscaceae; genus Viscum; species Viscum album. The sequence continues at coordinate 1,479,287,470 of OY728147.1, read as the reverse complement.
GCATGCTTTAGCCCAGGCCACCAAAATAGGCCCCTCAAGGCTCGGTACATCATTTTCATGCCCCGATACACCGCAAAAGGATAACTTTGGAACTATCTCAGAACTGTCTTGCGCATTTTTAAAGTAACCAATATCCTTCCAGGATACAACACTTCAATGTTGTTCATCCTCTGAACATCCATCAGGAGCCCCTCCAAAATCAACTTGGTCTCTCTAGACATCCACCTCTAGATCTTCCAACTGGGCATATTCCACCTTCTGCACCAAAGATTTCTACAGCGTCATCTGAAAAATAAATCCTATTCCCCCAACTTCTCCCATATCAAGATGTAATGTTGAATATTCTTCCATTACTGTTTATGAGTCACAAGATTCACACACTACATCACTAGGTGACTTCCGACTCAGCGCATCATCTACAACATTACCCTTTCTAGGTTTATATGATACTTTGAAGTCGTATTCCTGTAAGAACTTCATCCACCGACGCTGTTGTAAATTCATGTCATGCAAGGAGAAAACATACCATTGGCTCTTATGATAGTTAAAAACCACAAAACGCTCTCCAATTAGGTAATGTCTCCATAACTTCAGAGAGAACATTACAGCTGCCTACTCAAAATCATGGGTGGCATAGTTACATTCATGGAGACATTAATACCAAGACCTAGAAGAAGCAACGGATATCTGCTCCATCAAAATACATCCTAACCCCAGATGCGAAGCATCATAGAAAACATCAAACTGAATTCCCTCTATTGGAAGACAATGAAATAGATCACTTAATAACTTTTCCTTTAGATACTCGAAATGTGCCTAACCCTGATTAGCCCATATGAATACCTGATCCTTCTGGGTCACCGTTGTCATAGGAGTCACAACTCGAGAGAAATCAGCTATAATCCTTCTGTAGTAGGTTGTGAGACCAAGGAAACATCGCACCACTGACATATTCTTGTGGGCTTTCAAAGACACAACTGCTTCAATCCTCGATGGATCCATAGCTACTCCCTGCTGGGAGACAACATGCCCCAAGAAAAAGGCTTCTTGATCGCAAAACTCACACTTCGACAACTTCCCAAATTGCTGATGTTGATGAAGAACTCAAAAAATGGCTTGTTGATGCTCTACATGATATTCATTAGACGTAGAGTACACATGGAGGTCGTTGATGAAAACTACAATGAACATTTCCCAGAACTAACAGAACACAACATTCATCAATCTCATGAACATAGCTGAAGCATTTTCCATGCCAAACGGCATTACAATGAACTCATAATTCCCATGAAGACAATATAAAGCAGTCTTCAAGATATCATCATCATTCACATGCATCTGATTATATTCGGACTACATGTCGATCAATGAGAACCTACTTGCACCCTTCATTTGATCGAATATATCATCAATATCTGGAAGAGGATATCAATTATTTAATGTCACTTTGTTCAAGCGATGATAATCGACAGACAACCGCAAACTCCCATTAGCCTTCTTCACAAACAAAACGGATGGACCCCACAGTGACACACTCATTCGAACAAAATCTCACTATAACATACCATCAATATGTATATATATCTCTCATAACATAGAAGGGGTCATTCTCTATGGAGAAATAGTGATAGTAGATTCACCAAGTTGTAGCTTGATCCCATACTTAATCTCTCATTGAGGGGGTAATGGTACAACCTATTCCAGAAAGACATCAGGGTACTCTTCTACGACCCTCTGAAATGACAACTATTGAACTTATAAAGAACTCAACATTATCTCATCCATCTTGGATGATAAGGATGGAACACACCTATAACCCATTTGAGGGTCTCACTAACCAATGAACACCACTGGCTCTCCATCCACATGAAATAACACAACCAGCCTCATGAAGAAATCCATGATATCCTACACCGAATACAACCAATTCATGCCTAGGATTACATAATATGGTTGTATTCTTAAACATTGGATATCTCCCTAAGAGTGGTGCTGCCCCAACAAAAGATCACAGTCTCGACATACTTCAAACAAGTCACCTCGGCTTCCAACTGGCGTAGTCAACGCCAAGGGAACTGGAAGCCTCTCTACCCCAAGACCCAAATCATGGAAAAGGGTAGGTGATATGAAGAATTGTGTCACTCCAGAATCAAACAAGGCCTACACCAATATAGAAAACAAGATAAGGGTGCCTCAAACGATGTCTGGCTTTCCTTGAGCGGGAAACGTTAACGTATGAAGTTTTCCACGACCTCCTCCATGACTTCTCTGACCCTAATGATGACCACCACCATGAACATGATCCACTCTTTGAGGATAGAGAGAATCATGGGGATGTTCTCTACCTGCCCTATCTACACTCTGTTGATCTAAAGCTAGAGCAAACTACTGCTGCTACATCTGTTTTAACTTCCTAAATAGAGGAACCTGGAGCGGAACACTTGGTGCACAATGGATGCTCTTAATGGTTGAGCAATCTCACTACTAATGACCCCGACCACCAAAAGAAACTCAATCACCTGATCCCTTGGCATATGGCTTAGTGCTAGTGCCTCTAGAGAAATGAGATGCGGAGGGATAGGACATACCCCTAGCTCAACGAAAACACATCTACCCTGAAAACTGGGAACCCCATACCACATCTCTGCTTCATGGGGTATTATGATGAATCTCCTCTTATGATGATCTTGTACTTTTTATGGTCCTCTCGATGACATCTTCCCTCACCATCACCTCAAGATATGTATTCATCATAAATGGGGTGACCTAGTGATGGATATTTGGAAGCAAATCCTCCTTGAAATGCCTCACCCTGGCCTCGTCATCTAGCAATAAGTCTGAAGCATATTTTAAATGGTTCTGGAAATAGATTCCAAACTATCACACACTAGAGCTCCCCTATCAAATGGTAAGAAACTCCTGGAAACTGGACGCCTTCACAGTTAGAGAAATAATCTCGACTCTAAACTTATCTTGGAACTCCTACTAGGAGATCACTCATTCCTCATGATCCCTGATGAACAAGAACCACCACTACCATGCTGCTCCACAATTCATCATTACAACCAAGGACACCCAGTGCTCCTTCTGAGCATAGGTCAAACTGAATCCTATCTTGAACTCTTCCAACCATTTTTTCTTGACTGCATCAGAAACAGAGCACATGTACTTCTGAAAACTCTGGCGCTAAAACTCTCGGAGTGTCCTCCTCCAATTGTCACCATCATCAACATCTAGCAATAGGTCTGAAGCATATTTTAAAAGGTTCTAGAAACAGATTCCAAACTCTCGCACACTAGAGCTCCCCTATCGAAGGGTATGAAACTCCTGGAGACTGGACACCTTTGCAGTCAAAGAAATAATCTCAACTCTAAACTCGTCTTGGAACTCCTCCCAGGAGATCTCTCATTCCTCACGATCCCTGATGAATAAGAACCACCACTACCTTGCTGCTCCACACATTATCGTTACAACCAAGGAAACCCATTGCTCCTTCCGAGCATAAATCAAAATGAAGCCTATCTCAACCTCCTCCAACCTGTCTTTCATGACTCTATCTGAAATCGAGCCCTTGTACTTCTGCAAACTATGGCACTAAAACTCTCGGAGTGTCCTCCTCCATGTTTCATCATCATCATCATCTACCCTTCGATGATCTGCAGGAACAACCTGGTCGACATCTTATATTCGATCCTGACGAGGAAGTCAACCTGGAGCCATACTTGTAAAATAACAAATAATTAGAGATCAAAAACCTAGAATATGGAAGACTCAACATTAAATAATTAGTCTATCTATTTTATTCAATTTATGTTAACCTATCTAAATGTATACCCATTCAAACATAGGAACAAAAAAGAATGGTGGATGATCCGTTCCTAGGTCTCTACCCTGAATCTAGTATCACCACATTTAGTAGCCATTGTAAACTTAATGGTCCTTACATCAGATCATAAGGGGCCCTAAATTACTATGTCTTTTCCAGTCTCCATTGTTTACATAACTTCCTATACATGAATGACACTATTTCCCTACCAACCCATGAAACCTCGCATGTGCCTACCTACAAACACTATTATATCTGTTAACTAAGCCTCTAATACCACTTTTTTATGACCCGCTATCCACATGGTGTACCCATCATGGGCCAGAAATGTGAGAAGGGAGATAAGACCCCCCCCCCCAGAGTCCCGCCTTCAGTAGGCCCCGGGCTAGCAACTAGAACTGAGGGTATAGTAAAAACATATATGAGAGGCATTACCCTCTAAGAGAACGCATGACAAAGATAGATATATGACAGACACCAACCAACTCAAACTCAGAATAGAATATAAATGAAAACTCATGTGCACATATGTAATGTCATGAAAAACTACTAAAACCGGAAGGGTAAAACAGGAAGTACCCAAAAGAAATTAAAAAATAGTAGCAACCACAAGCTTGAACAACTCCTGCAACCCCAAGCTAGTAGAAACTTACATGATCTCAAACCTGCTTTAGGTGACCTGAAAAAATAGTTTATATACAAATAAGGTGAGTATAAATGTTTACTTAGTTGGATCCTCCATGGGGCCTCTCATGCAAATGTAAAGAAAGCCTGCTAAAGCACAGTGAACAACAAGTGAAACTAACTCATCACCTAAATAGGTATACTAAGTTCCCAGACTCACCATGGATACTCTTACCAACTAATGTATACAATATTATAAAATATAATAAAGAATATCAAGGGTACCCAACAAAAACTTCGCCACTGGTTTTCCGCTTTCCACAATGTCTCATGTCCTAAGAATCTCTCTCCAAACAAAGGCTTTCCCCCAGATAGTTGGGTGATGCACCACAACATGTACCTCGTGCAACCACACCACCACATACACAGAAGAAAGTAGCCAGGTAGTTTCTGGGAGCCACCACAACTCGCATTAAATGTATCATATGTCGGGTATTAAACCTAAAGCCATTTTAGACAATACACCGAGTAAGGGTCCTCAAGCTGTCACAGCTTATACACATTACACCTATAGTAGTCTATAAAAAATGATATCCTTAATATATGTGTGTGAATAACCACCATACATTATAACCCTCTACACACTTATACATAGAAAACTAAATGATTTTACTACCAGCACAAGTAACTACCAAAATAAGAGTGTAAGGGCAAAGGGGGTAGTCAATCATCCATCCTCCCACCGAAAATGTTGGTGAAAACACCCCTTGGGGCTCAAAATCCCTGGGGTTGATGTTGACCTAACTGGCGGGGTGGATTAGAATATTGAAACATAAAATTTATAGAGTATTCTATAACTCACAACCACACTATGGGCATAACCTAATCTTAAACACAACTCCAGCTATTGTCTCACAGACTCCCGGCGGCCAAATCAAATACTATGTATCTTATAAGCACACAACCATTTAAAGATATTATTTACATTAATTCATTCCCCTTTTATCAGTATTAATTTATGTTAATTAATTATTTAAACATGAATAAACCATCAATAATTTGACACTAAAATTCATTAGCATCACACCAATGTCCAATGTCCCTTTAAATTGAATCATCGGTATTGCATCCCATCAAGCTTCAATCCCATTGGTTAACATCATTTATTAAATTATTTATTTACAAAAATACATTCCCATATTCCAATGCATTCTAGAAAAACATTATATGCTACTGAACACAAGGGGGCTCAACACAGTGAGTAGATAACTACCCGTTGAGTCTTTGTCGGCTATAGAAAGAGTATAGAACCATCCTCCCTTGAGAATCTAGAAACAAAAATCACGTGGCATACCCCACACGTCTTCACCCCTTTCGGGCGAAGGGTAAGAAAGACTAGTTACCTTGAGTAGTGGGGAACATAAAGAGGATAAATAACCAATATGAATCAGTAAGAATCCAAACATTCACATCCAACCCATTTCATCATCCTTGGTGTCCTCCCTGACACCCACATGTATAACCTAATTCATCTAGCCACTCTAGGTGTGAACTACTACCACAACCAATAGGCCTCCATGCCCCCACATATCAGAACAACCATCTAAACTCACACCACAACACAAGAAGTAGAAAAACACATCATATCAAATGGGATCTTGGCCCTTAAACAAGAAAGAGGGTAACTTAGAACCCAAAGAGGAATTATCTTTTATCAAACAACTAGTTCTTTAATCCATATTGGATTAGCCGATTTATTATTCATATGTTCCAATTTCGGGAAACCGAATTAGTAAGCTATCACAAATAATTAAACATGCTTACATCACCAATTTTATTTACATAAAATTACAACAAGAGAAACTAGAATAATTTACACGCCTCCTTATCTTTAGCCAAAAAATTATCAATTATTTCGGAATTTACGTTCGTTACCAATTTCCATCAAGAAAAAAAATCTAAAAAAACATTCTTTGATATCACAATATCTATAAAAACAAGAGACAAAATCATACGATAAATATCAATTTATTTATCTGGTTCAAATATTTATTATGTCAAATCGATTATGATCCAGTGGGATAAAACATGCTAACAATAAGTTTCATGCAAAAGAAGAGAGACGCAACGAATCCCCAGCCTCAAACAGTTTGTAACATTCTTTATAGGAGAATCGGCCACACAACGGGATACGATCTCTACCCCCATGAAAAATGTATCCACCCGAGGATGCATAGAGACAACCACATCAGCCAACACCTAAGAAAATCACATTAAAAATATGGGGGTAAAATTTAATCAAAAGGGAAACAAGAAATAATGAGATGAACTAGAAATAATGAAGATAGTTCATACCTTATATCGAAGACTAATCTACATTTCTTGGTTGCATCAAAACAAAGAAGAAAAAACGCTAAGAGTAATGTTTGATTGAACAACTCCTATAGGAATGAATGGGATGTTTGAGCATCTCACACCCGAGTACAATAAGGAAGAACTATGGAGGAAGATATCTCGTCCCATTAGAAGATATAATGGAGTAGTGATTTAAGATATTATTGGTTTTCCATTAAAAGAATATCGCATTAAACCATGTATTTTGACCAAGTAGAAACATCCCGAGCCTTAAGAGAAATTAATATAGGAGTTATGACCTTTGAATCAACTTTAGAGACCTTAAAACAAGGCTTTAAATGCATTTTATGTCAAAGGAAATGATAAAGGGGTGAAACTGTAGGAAGATGCGAACACTATTCACAAACTCGAAATATGGAAAAGGAAAACCATTGTTCATGAACCTCATCGTGGAAACCTCACCGTTTTAGAAACACAGTTCATAAACCTCACATTTGGAAGCTCACCATTCTAGAATCACTATTCAAGAACTCGAAATTTGGTAAAGGAAAAAGATCTTCGTTGGAACCTCACCATTCTAGAAACACTATTCAGAAACTCAAAATTTGGAAAAGGAAAATGGTCACCACTGGAACCTCACAATTCTGGAAACACAGTTCATGAACTAAAAATTTGGAAAAGGAAAAATGTCAGCATTGGAACCTCACCGTTCTTGAAACACTCTTCCTAAAATCAAAATTTGGAAAGGAAAAAAGGAAACTATTGAAACCTCACCATTGGAACCTCACCATTGCACTGTTCAGAGATGCTTATCAATGACACAGTTCACCTAGGGCTACCGAGGCACTGTTCACATAAGGTCACTATTTCACTATTCACATAAGGTTACCGAGGACACTATTCACTGAAGGTCACCGATGACACTGTTCACATAGGGTCACCAATCTCACTTTTCACAAAAATGTCACTGTTGGAATGTTCATATAAGGTTACTGATGAAACTATACAGAGAAGGTCACCGATGACACTGTTCACAAAAGGTCACCGATGACATTGTTCACATAAGGTCACCAATGTCGCTGTTCACATAAGGTCACCATTGCACTATTCAGATATGTTTATCAATGAAACTATTCCCAAAAGGTTATAGATGCACTGTTTACAATGGTCTACCATTAGAACTGTTCACCGATGGAACTGTTCACAGTAATGGAAATTAGGAAAAGTGTGGGGGATACGTCACTTTGGCCTCCCGAAACACCTCATACACCAGATTTTCACAAAAGAATTGCCCAGAAAGTTCTGAGCCATTTCAAAAATAATCTAAATTGTATAAAAATTATTTCTTGGATATAATAAATTATGAAATAGGTAAACATAGTAATAAGAATAAAATGGTACCATTATTTTAAAAAGCGATACCAATAGAAAAAGACATCAATATCTACGAGCATACGAATCATAGGTTCAGTCATCTTCTCCCTTGATCCAATCATAAATATCAATTATTTATCCATAACGGATAACATGATTTTACTCTTACCTACATCCACAATTTCATTTTGAGTACCAGAAAATTTCCCAAACATGGTTTGAGTACTACTCAATAGCCCACCACCAATGGTGTCTAATGAAAATCTAGTATGTTAATATGAAACAAAACTCTGTGTAGGTATAATAATTGTGAGTTATTAAATAAATATAAACCAGGATGAGATTAAGAATACCATTGGATACCTATCCAAAACAACATAAATTTTCTATTCCTTATGTCTCTGGGAATGTGGACAGTAGTTGTCTTGTTACCAAATAATCATTGCCAATGAATCTATGTATAGTAATCATAAAAGATCTACGAGAGACCAGTGGAATCCATGAACATCAATGGTCGATCCCACATGAAGTGATCAAAATAGTTATTAGAATAGATGTATGATTGTAATAAATGGGTTAAACCCATAAATTTTTACCCTAAGAGGTTCTAACTTTGCCTGAGTTAATGTTTATGGTAGTCTTGAGATAGACTTGATCAGATCCCAAGGTGATTATACAAGGTGTCCCGTGTCTGGGGAAATCCTAAAAATCAAAGGAGATGATCCAGGGAATTATAATTTCTGGTAATTAGAGGTGAATCATTTGTGTCATGAAGAGGCATTTATTAGTTAAATTAATGATTGATACTATGTTTGGAATCTCATGTTTTAGTCCCATCATTCATGCTGTTAGTATCTTCAGTGTTTTCCCATGGACTTCCCAGTCTAGAACACATGCCATAAACAAGGATGGTCACACCTTATAAAGTGATCCAGGTCCAATATAATGAAAAATAATTATAGAAATATCTATTTCCTTTGTAATTATATCAAATTAATTATGTTAATTCAATTTACAGTCATAAATCCATACACAATGCTTCTGTGTTTTGGTAAAAATTGATAATTTTTATCATGAATATTTAATCTAACACCCAATAAGGCATGGTTAATGTTGATGTTTTAATCATGAGACACTGTTAATTATCTTAAGTCACATTAAGAACAAATATTATATAATCACATAATTTAGAAATGATTTTATGAGCAATGTACGGGAAGTCCAATGTGTGGAATAATGGGGAACATTATAAATATTTATACATTTAAGGAAAAGTAATTGACCAACAACCATATCCATATAGTATGATATTTTTCCTATATCAACCTACGATTTGGGTAGGAATTATAGAAAATGGAAATTCATAATAACGCCTAGATAATAAGGAATTTTATATTGGACAATGTTTTTATTAAATATAGAAAGGGAATGTGAGAAAAAATTAGGAGAGTGATAGTCTTACTAAGGGTGATCCAACAAGATAAACGATGATCTATTTAGACTCTGAATTGTAGTGATATATCAAATCCGAGGAATATAAAAAGTGGGTTCTCTTATGGTGGTCTATTGTGAAAATGATAAAGCAGTATAATGAAATAATGTTAATGGGACATGAGGAGAAAAATGTATTTTTACAAGATTTTTATTAGGGATGACTCTTTGGATTTCAATATATTCAAACAACAATATAACCATGTAAAGATACATCCTTTGTAAATAACATATTCTTGGTTCATGAAAATGTATAGAACAACTATGCATTCATCAATATATTTATTCCCACACCCTGTGTAGTTACACAAACCCTATGTAAACCATGTGGGTTTATCATTCTATAAATTATAGGTCTTTAATATTTGAATATCTTCTAGTGAATATTATGAAATAGTATGTTTTACTTTTTTTGGTTAAGAAGGATGATATATATATTGAGAATAAACCATTTGATAAAATGATTCTTAGCTTATTCCTCCAAAAAACATTACTCAAGGCACAAACCCAATACCAAACACGCATATAACCTCCAAAATACCTTTATGCACTTACATTGGGGTAAAAAAGATTGATTTTATAGAGATTAAAAGGATATATAACTAAATAATTGTATTCAATATTATAAGGGTGTCAGTTAGTGGATTAAACATATCCTTATCTCAAGACTCTCCCCCATTAGATATTCCAACTTATAGATATTATTTATTGATATATTTATAAATAATTAGTTATTATTTTCCCATGTTATGGATGATTCATATATGTACAAAACCATTAGAATAAAAATCATACTTTATAGATAGATTTCTAGTAATTTAATAATAATATTGATTATAAATGAAGTGAGGTTACACTATTACTACATAAAGGATCCATGTGAAATGGAACCATCATAGTAGGATAAAAAGATGATTTATATTTTTTAATTATTGGCATATATCATTAAATATCATTAAGAAACCCAAATTCAATAATTATACAAATTTATGCAAATTTATAATTCAGAATAAATTTAAAAACAATTTCCTCAACCAATTTATATCTAATAAAATTTTTGCATATTGATTATTATATCTATATGATCTTTTTTTAACTTGAAATTATCTATTCATTATGAATTTAAAATGTCATTCATCTAGTTATATCCACACATGTCCCATGATATTTTGGATATAATTAATGATCTATAATGTACTAGTATGAATAAATAATATCATTGTAATTTTCTAATTCAACCATATTATATTTTATCATTTATTTATAACTAGACCTCAAAAGGGAATGTAAAATGTATAAATTTATTTATCATGAATTAATGGGATATATTGATACTTATCCTAATTTTCATGATTTAAATAATAGTATATATATATTTTTGATTTGGTAAATTAATCTTTTGTAATTTCCCTTTATCTTAAATCTAAATGTAACCTCATGTCATTAATATACTACTAAATAAATAAAAAATTTCTTTACATAGAAAATAAAAAATTCATATTCAATTATATCTATCTCATATAACACATCATAAATAATAACTATTTAAGATATGTAGTGAATTAATCCCGTGTAATTAAATATTCAAAAAACTAAATAATAACAAGGACATGGGTGGTTAACTCCACCATATTTCTATTATAAATTTATTATTCAGTTATCGTAGAATGTAAGACATGGGAATATATGATAAATTCAAATTTAAATCCATTTTATAAATTAAAAATAGAATTGGATTCATTTATGATCATAAAAATTGAATAATCATTGATCATTTCACCAGTATTGATTCTATAACACTAAGAAAATTAAATTATATTTGGCTATATTCTATGAAAAAATAAAATATGACCTATATCTACCTATCTCAAAAGTATTATGGTAAACAAAGAAACTTATATAAATCACTATAAACTCATAATGGTCCAAATTGAGAAATATAAAATACAAGGAAATTTTATCCATCATTTGAATTATACCAATTTAATGTAATCTATTAGATAAAAACATACTCAATCAAATAGGATCTACAATTATGTGATCATTAAGTAATACCTGATATATCTTTCTTTAACATACTAAGATAAATTTTCCTGTAATCATAAAATCTTAAATATTTCTATAAAAATTATACACAATAAATTTTCAAGAGAGTACTTCTATTAATGAATGTAAAGGAAATTTTTTTGACCCTCTAATTAATATCAAGTCACATATGACACATGTAACTCAAAAAAATTCTCCAAAAACATGTATTTCATGTTTTTTACTATTCATATATATGTGTGTAATTAATGATATAGATTAACAAAGACACCATGTATAAGAAAAAAAATGAATTATCATATATAGGAACTTCCAAGGACACACAAAGTATATGTAATTATTATTATTATCTCTGTCATCATTATCACATCCTCATTGATATCAATGAGTATAGTTTTTTTGTGAAATTGATAAATAGTCGTGAGGGACAAGAAATTTATAGTCATACAACATTTCTACCCATTAATTTTCATGTATCTATACCATTGTACATATCATTAAGAATATATTCAAGGAATTCCAATTTTTTCGTTATTGAATTAATTGTTCCAACCTAATTGTGTGATATATATTTTATAGATATTATCAAACCAAATACATGGTTTTTGAATTAAAAGTAAAAAAAATATCTCTTCGAACCAAATCTATTAATATGAATGTATAATAATATAGAATAAATAAATAACTGATTAATTAATAATTTTAACCATAAAAATTGATAAACATTTTATATTATTAATGTAAAAAAAATAATGTTCATCAAATTTCTAAATACATTAAGTCCATAAATATATACAACATATATAGAATAAAATTTTTAATATTACCCAATTGTGTAATAATGTTCAAAAATTAATATTTAGTAATTTAATGTCATTTTTGTGTAATTTTATAATTATTACAATAAATAATTCATTAATAAATATTCACTCCCCACATTTCATAACATATTATCATTTAATTAATTAAAATATAAATAATTTATATCATTTAAAAACATATATTTAAATATTATTTTTGTATCAAAAAAAATTAAATTCATATAGTTTTTTTAAAATAACCCCCATATCATAGGTAGGGATATATCATATTGTGGTCTATGATATAATGAAATCTTATATCATTGAACAAACAAATAGGGAAATCCTAGATCATTTTCCAAGATGTGTATCGTAGAAAAAATAATTATATATATATATATACCTACATGATAAACATTGTTATCATTAATTCATAATATACATTTAAATTTATTCTCTATATTCCAATCAAATGTAGTTATATTCCATAAATCATGTGTTAAACTATAATAGTGGCACTAAAATGGTTATAATGTTTTGGAATTGTGATCCCCATTTCATAGAATTCATTACTTACCCCTTCTTGGAACCAATATAATGTAACATCATATTCTTCATTATCTTAATAAACAAACCATATAAACAGTCATAAGTTATGTCATATTGAAATTGGTAATAATAATATTATAGTTCCTATGCTATTGAGTGATCCTCATATTATTTTAAATTTCCCAAAACAGTGATTATATCATTACTATAGCCACCCAAAATTTTCTTACATTACTATTACATAATTTTAAAGATAAAAAACATAATAGTATTACACATACTAGATCAAATGGTTTAGTGTCTTGGGAAAACTAGGACCATTCATATCTTTTACAACATAAATCATAAACAATCATTTAATTCCTTCTTCACTAGCTTCTTATTGGCACTATCCCTCTCTTTAGTACATGCTGTCACCTGAAGATATACATCAAGAAAATGTGAGATAAAATCCCATTAAGATGATAGATAAGAACAATAAAGTGTGGGGGGAGCATAATAATAACATGGGAGAAAGATTAGGAGCATGAGGGGAAGCATAAATATAGGACTTGAAATGTGGTAATGCATAAAATGAAACATCGTGTCGTAGTGGTTAACTACCACACATAATTGTTAATAAAGATATCATCTTTTCCACATCATTTTATAATTACTCATGAGATTAATCACTTTAACCAACACATTGGAGTGCTGTATAATTTTGGGCGCACCTGTTACATTCAAACATTCATATTGCGCGATTTAATTCTGTGTGCACCTATCACATCATAATATTATCATTATCATGCAATCCACATAGAACATATATCAAAAATGAACATAACTAACTCATGTAATGGAATGTTTTTCATCTCATATGAACACATTCATAAACATTGGGTTCCCAAAACAAAGAGGAAATAACATACTTGATACAAGAACCCTTATCCTTTATTGAGAAGTAAAAGGTGAGTTCTTAAAAGAAGATTTCTTTTAGAAAACATTTTGTTTGACATAAAAAATATTGGTAAACATCTATATCCTAAAAAAGTAAATTCAGTTATGAACAAATTATTTTTTAGGAGTGACCATATCAAAAATGGAGTGAAAGAGGGAGAACATGAAGGATGAAATTTGGGTTCGAGAATTTCCCCTCATCTTATATCCAAATGATTCATTCTCATTAATGTCCAATTTAATGACATTATTTTAATTTATTATAAATTCCAAAACCTTTTATACATGAATATTTTTCATTTTGGTTTCATGATGTCATTTTATGTTCCAATGGATGACTTATAGAGTTTAAAAACATTGTTCGGGGATATTCGTTTTTATGGTTGTTCTTTGGTGGTTCACTTGTATTCATAAAATGAAGGTTGGGTAGAACCTGGGTAAACATTCAGAACTGTTATTACATTTTATTAAAGATATTCCATAATTTAAAATGATCTTATAATGTGTAATATTATATACCCTGTGGATGAATCATTAAATAAAAAATTAGATGATGATTGTTTGGGTTAATTTGGGTGGTTTTCGATCACAATGAACATGTTTTAATTTATCACATAGTAATATGTACATAAGTTAGTAACATAACATTAAATAGGAAATAATAAATATAAAATATTCTGTTTCAACCGTAAAAAATGGTTTCATTACCAGATCTGAAGGTAGAAGTGGAAGAAGAAAACATGTCAATTTTGAAGGTGATAAATTAACACCTCACGAACAACATTCTCTTTAATAAAATGAAAATAAGACTGAAATTGGTTTGATAATATAATATCCCATTAGTATTGAAATTGTCTATTATATTCATGATACTGGAGTTACCATTCCATTCAGACAATGATAGGTGGGAGAGAGAATAAGAAAAGAACTTGATAATGACATTGAATAAAGGAGAAGAGGGAGAGAAATTACCTCTTGAATCTTCAGTAAGGGATCTATGATAGGACTTTTTATGGGGCCAATAGATCTTGGACGTGGGGAAGGGGCTAGGAAATATTCTTGGGCAGAGTTTAGAAAAGGATTAAAGCTTTATAGGTGTGAAGAAATGAGGGTGTGAAGGGTGGTATTTATTATTGAGGGAAGAGGGGTGACCTCAATTTAAAATTCAATAGTTTATTAATTAATCACAAGACAAGGAATAGTGATTCTTGAATGACCAAGAATAATAATTTTATATTTTAATCCCAAACCAAGTCGGCTTACATCAGAAGAACATCACACATGACCCTTTAATTAGCTTATTTAGCTTGTTTTGTAAATTATGGTATTTCACTATTCACCTGAAAATTCAAGTATTTCCGAAAAATCTCAAAAATTCACCCCAAACATTTTTCGAAGAATAGAATCCAAAAATGAAGTCCAATTTTCAAAAATAATTTTCTAAATTTGATTAATTTTATAATTTTTTTAAAATCATTGTTTATTACTAAAAACAGTTTTAAAACATTCATTTACTTATTCTAAAATATAGGTACATCATACTTTCACTGGAATATTATTTTCATACAATCATAGATAAGTTTAATATTCATTAGGGTATATCACTGTTCATAAGGGTATGTTACAATTATTAGGGTTTATTACTATTCAGCAAAAAAATTATTATGTTTATTATACTCCAAAAATCATCTGGAACACAACCGTGTTTGTGAGATTTTCAAAATTCCCAATACAGAAGCGACAGACTTATGTATAAAAGTCACTTATCACTTATTAGTTCATTATGTTTTGTTTTCATGTTATTTTATGAAAAAATTATATGAAAATAATTTCCATTGAAAAACTGTGGGTCATTGCACTCTTCCCCCCTTAAAATATTTCACTCCCGAAATTTCACTTTACACAAATAGGTGAGGATACTTCTCCTTCATTTCATCTTCTAGTTCCCAGTTTTATTCCTCAAACTTATGGTTCCTCCAAAACACATTAACAAGATGAGTATTCAGGTCAAGTAGAACCATATCTATCCGATCCAGAATCTCTGCTGGTTGTTCATCATAAGAGATATCATCTTCCAGTTCTACCACCTCTGAGTTTAGTACATGTCAGGGGTCCGGTATGTACTTTCGCAAGAGTGATATGTGAAACACATCAAAAACTTGATCCATATTCGGTGGAATTGAAAGTCAATAGGCCATGGCTCCTATGTGGTCAAGGATCTCAAAGGGGCCAATGTACCTTGGTCATAGCTTTCCGTTATTTCCAAACCACATTCCTCTCTTCCATGGTGATATTCGAAGGAAGTCTTTATCTCCAACGTCAAACTCCATGTCTCTTCAAAGGTTCTCAGCATAGCTCTTTTGCTGGCTCTGAGTAGCTTTGATGTGTTTCTGTATGACTTGAACCCACTTTGTCATCTCTTGCACAATATCGGGTCCATGTATCTATATTTCTCCAACTTCATACCAATAGGTTGGAGTTCTACATCACTTTCCATATAGAGCTTCATATGTATCCATCTGAATACTCAAGTGGAAGCTATTATTGTATGAGAACTCAACTAATTGGAGATGATGTTCCCGTCCACCTTTGAATTCTATAGAGCAGGCTCTTATCATATCTTCAAGCATCTGAATAGTCATTTCAAACTGACCATCAGTTTGGGGATGATAAGCCATGCTGAAATATAATTCAGTACTCAAAGCATATTGAAGGATCCTTCAGAATTTAGATGTGAACCTTGGATCACGGTCAGAGACAATTGAGAGTGGAACACTGTGTAGTCTCACCAAATCCTTCACATATGACTTTGCAAGCAATTAAAATGAGAGATCCTCCCGAATAGCGATAAAATGTGATGTCTTGGTGAGTCGGTCATCTACAACCCATATTGCATTATTTCCATTCGAGGTCTCCAGGAGACCCGTGACAAAGTCCATAGTAACACTTTCCCATTTCCACATGGGTATACACAATGGATATATCATCCATTTGGACTTTTGTCGCTCTGCTTTAACATGCTGAAATACCATGTACATTGATATATATTCTGTTATCTCCTTGTTTGTGATATCCCATCAGAAGTGTTCTTGGAGATCACGGTACATCTTGGTACTCCCAGGATGGACAGAGAATGTTGAGCTATGTGAATTGTTCAATAGATCATTATTTATACTGGGTGATTAAGGCATACAATGCCACGTTCCAAAACAAATCACACCATCGTTGTCGATATGAAACTCTTGCAGCTTCCCTTCCATTACTGCATTCAACCTCTTTTGTATATCCATATCATCCATTTGTGATTCCTTAATCTTCTCTTCGATGGATGGTTGCACAATCATTTGGGAAAGGTAGGATGTATCCCCTTCCCTTATTATTTCTAAATCCATGCTTTTCATATCCAAGAAGATATGGTATTTCTCAATATGTAACATGGATAGAGTAGCAGGTTCTGTTCTGCTTATAGCATCAGCTACCTTTTTCTCCTTTCTAGGATGGTAGTGAATAGAGCAATCGTAATCCTTGATAATATCTAACCATATCCTTTGACACATGTTGGTCTCCTTTTGTGTGAATATATAATTTAGGATCTTGTGGTCGGTGTATATGTCACACTTCTCACCATAAAGGTAGTGTCGCCAAACATTCAAGGCAAAAATCACAGTTTGAAGCTCTAGATCATGCGTCGGGTAGTTACCGCTCATGGATCTTCAACTGTCGTGAGGCATAGGCTATCACATTATCATTTTTCCTGAGTACGCAACCCAATACGTTCTTTGAATCATTGTTGTATATCACAAAAATTTCTCCACATTTCAATAGTGTGAGTTTAGGTGTAGTGATTAGACTTCTATATATCTCCTCGAAGCTTCCCTCACAATCTTCTGTCCAGACATACTTTACCCATTTCCTTGTTAACATAGCTAGCATGATTGAAAATCATGATATGTTTCTCCCAAAATGTCGGTAGTACCCAACTAATCCAAGAAAACTATGGATTTTTGTGACAATATAGGGCATAATCCATTCCTCAATTGCCTTTTTCTTTGAAGGATCCACAGAAATTCCCCCACTTGTGATCACATGTCCGAAGAATGTGACTTTCTTCATCCAAAAGTCACACTTGCTGAAGACTCTATTCATCAAATCCATGAATATTTCAGTAGAATTAGTAAGTCCGAAGGGAATCACCAAAATCTCCTAGTGCCCATACCTTTTACGGAAGGCAGTCTTCAAAATATTTTCCTTATTCACCTTTAGCTGATGATATCCAGAACGAAGATCCACCTTTGAGAAGTATTGAGCTTCTCTTAACTCATCGAAGAAGTCATCAATCCTTGGAAGAGGGTACTTGTTCTTTAAGGGGATCTTGTTTAGTTCCCGATAATTGATACACAGTCGCATTTTTTCGTCCTTCTTCTCCACAAATAGCACATGTTCACCCCAAGTTGATGCACTAAGGCGTATGAACCATTTTTACAGATTCTCTTGCAGTTGTTTCTTTAACTCCTCCAGTTTGATAGGATCCATCATATAGGGACACTATAAGATAGGAGTAGCTCTGGGTATGAGTTCAAATGAGAACTCTACCTCACAATCTGGGGGAATTATAGGTAACTCTTTGGGAAACGCATCATCATATTCCCTCACAATGGGAATTATCACAGGGTCAGTACCTTCCTTTGACTCAACCATTTGGGAGAGGTATGCACCTTCGTAGAGATCAAAATCCACACAGATAAAGGATTTCTCAACGGAGATTCAGGATCATCCTTGATTTTTTGGAGGAGCATGGGATGGTTCGGAATATGAAAATATATTTCCTTTTCCTGACATTTGATAAGTGCTCTATATAACAAGATCCAATCCATTCCCATTATAGCGTCGAATTCCACTAAGGGAAGTATTACGAGATTTTCCGAAATAATTTTCCAACATAAACCAACAGTATAAGATTCTAACACTTGGGTTACAATGATTGAACATCTTGGTTTTTTTACAAATATATCTACTTCGCGGTTTTGGGGTTTCAATTCTATAGTTCTAGAAAACATGAAAGATATAAAGGAATGCAGAGAACCTGAATCAATTAAGACTTTTTGAATTCTTGACTGAATAGGAATTGTACCTTGATGACTTCATTATCTTTCTCCACTTCCACAGTAGTGATTGTGTAATCCTTCCCTTGTTCTTTTGTATTTGGTGGATGCTGATTCTGATTACCCTCAAGAACTCGAGGTTTAGTGCACTGGCTTGCATAGTTCCCTAGCTCCCTACAAATGTAGCAATGAACAATGAGTGGTTCTATCCTTTCATCGTCTACATTATCTATCATTTTCATGTCTTTTCGACACTCTTGAGGATGTTTTCCTCCTTTCCCACACATGAAGCATTTCCCCATCCCATTGAGGCAGTTCCCATGGTGTAACATTCCACATTTTTGGCATGTGGGGCATTGAGTTTTCTTCCAAACAATATCATTAGATCCACCATCTTGAAACACCATCTTTCGTTTCTTATCACCATATCGATGGGACCATTCTAGAATCTCCATCTCTACTTTGAGATCACATAAATCAACTACTTCATAACTCCCAAATTCTCTGATTGTAAAAGCCTTTCTACGGTGTGGTTCTAATCCACTAAAGAATATATAAATTTGGTTATCATTTCTGATAACAAAACCCGAAGCATACCTTGAAATCCTTGTGAAATTCACATTGTATTTTGTGATAGATTCTCCTTTTTTTCTAGAGATCTATGAATTCTCTCTCCATTTTCGTATGAAGAGTTTGTGGGAAATACTTATTAAGAAACAATATCTTAATGTCTTCCCAATCCATCTCTTCAATTTCCTACCTTGGCTTGGTGTTCTTAATCAAATCCCACCATTGATCGGCTTCTCCATCTTGATGATAAATGGCTACGGTCACCTTCTCCATCTTAGAACAGTGAAGAACATAAAAGTTCTTCTTCATGGAGTTGACCCACTGTTCAGCATCTAGTGGATCAGAAGATCCATTAAACATTGGTGGTCGTTGTGGCGTAAAACATTTGAAATCTAGTTTCTCCCTCTTTGGTGAATGATGAAGCTCCCAATTATTATGTTTATTGTTAATAACCTGATATAATTGGGTAATAATCACCATGATGTTCTAAACTCCACTTCCCAAATCGTTGGGGATGTCATTAGGGCAATTGTTGCATTTTCCTTCACTTGAGTTGTTGGCCTAGTTTCTCCTGGTTCCCACAATTTTCTAAAATAGAAAAGGTTAGAACAAAACATAAGTAAACAAGTCCTGAATAAATAACTTATTAGTTTGCACAATTTATACTAAAATCATAACATATGGGATCCCTATGTAATGATTCTTGTGTGCCTATTTGTACTTAGTCTCATGCTAGAGGTTTTCTCTATGGTTCACTAATCCTAATTCCCGATTTAACTAGACCCTTCCTCTGATACCAACTATAGAGACCCAAACATTTCTTACATTACTATTACATTATTTTAACGATAAAAAACATAATATTATTACACATATTGGATCCAATGGTTTAGTGTCTTGGGGAATCTTGGACCATTCATAACTTTTAAAGCATAAATAATAAACAATCATTAATTCCTTCTTCAATTGCTTCTTATTGGAACCTTCCCTCTTCTTATTACATGTTGTCACCTGAAGATATACATCAAAAAAATGGGTTAGCTAAAATCGCAGTAAGAGGATAGATAAAAACAATATAGCAGGGGATGATCGTACTCATAACATGAGAAAATTATCATTTACATGATATGGAGCATAAATATAAGACTTCAAATGTGGCAATGCATAAAAATGAAACATCATGTCTTAGTGGTTAACTACCAAACATAATTTTGATTAAAACTAGCATCTTTTCCACATCATTTCACATTTACTTAGGAGATTCGTCACTTTACCCAATGCACTAGAGCACTGTATAATTCCTGGAGCACCTGTCAAATTCAAACTTTCATAATACGCAATATAATTCTAGGCACACCCATCACATCATAATATTATCATTATCATGCATGCAACAGAGAACATATATCAACAATTAACATTACTAACCCATGGAAAGGAATGGGTTTCATCTCATAAGAACACATTCATAAAATTTGGGTTCCCAAAACAAATAGGAAATAACATACTAGATACAAGAACCATCAACCATGAATGAGAAGTAAAAGGGGGGTTCTTGAAAGAAGAGTTCTTTTGGAAAACATTTTGTTTGAAAAAAAATAGTGGTAAACATGTATATTCTAAAAAAGGAAATAAAATGATGGAAAATTCTTTTTTTGGAGTTACCATAACAATAATGGAGTGAAAGAGGGAGAACCCGAAGGATGAAATTTGGGATCGAGAATTTCCCCTCACCTTGTATCCGAACACTTACATTTTTTAATGTCCTATATAATGACATTATATTCATTAATAATAAATTCAAGAACCTTTTATACATGAATAGGGTTCATTCTGGTTTCATTATGTCATTTTATTTTCCTTTTGATGAATTATAGAGTTTTAAAACATTGATCGAGGATGTTCGTTTTGATGGTTTTTCTTGGGTGGTTCAATTGTATTCATAAATTGATGTTTGGATAGAACATAGGAAGACATCCAAAACTAATATTACATGTTATTAATGAAATTATATAATTTAAAATGTTCTTTTAATGAGTTATATTATATACCATGTGGATGACTCATTAGATAAAAAATTAAATGATGATTGTTTGGGTTAATTTGGGCGGTATTTCGATCACAAAGAACTTGTTTTAATTTATCACTTAGTAATATGTACATAATTAGTTCCAGAACATTAAATAGGACATAATACATATAACATATTCTTGTTCAACCATAAAAATGGAATCATTACCAGATATTAAGGTAGAAATGGAAGAATAAAACATGTCGTTCTTGAAGGTGATAAATTAACACCTCACAAACAACGTTCTCTTTAACAAAATAAAAGGAAGAGGGAAATGGGTGGGAAGATATAATATACAATTAATATTATAAAATTACATTATATTCATGATACTGGAGTTACCATACCATTTTTACAATGATAGGTGTGGAGGGAATAAGAAAAAACTTGAAATTTAAAGGGAATTAAAGGAGAAGAGGGAGAGAAATTGCCTCTGGAATCCTCCTCTTGAGATCCTCTGTAAGGGATCTAAGATTAGTCTTTTGATGTTAACAATGCTCTTGGACGTAGAGGAGGGGATTGGAAAGATTTTTGGGAAGATTTTAGACAAGGATTCATGCTTGAGAGGTGTGAGGAAATGAGGGTGTGAAGGGTGTAATTTATAGTGGATGGGAGAGGGGTTTCCTCAATATAAAATTCATTTTTTAATTAATTCCCCACAAGAAAAGGAATAGTGAGTCTTGAATGAAAATGAATAATAATTTCATAATGTAATCTCGAACCTAGTGGTCTCACATCAACTGAACATCACATATGACCATATAATTAGCTTATTTAGCTTAATTTGTAAATTATGGTATTTCACTATTCATCTAAAAATCATGTATTTCAGAAACATCCCAATGTTTAACCCCATCCATTTTTCTGCATGTAGAATATAATAATGAAGTCCATTTTTAAAAATAATTTTCTAAACAAGATTAATTTAATACTTAATCAAAATCATGGTTTATTAGTAAAAAAACAGTTTTAAAACATTCATTTTCTTTTTCTAAAATATAGGTACATCATATTTTCACATGAATATTATTTTTATACTATAATAGGTAAGGTTACTATTCATTAGGATATATCACTATTCATAAGGGTATTTTACTATTCATAAGGTTATGTTACTATTCACCAAAAATTATTTTTGTTTTTTTAGACTCAAAAAATCATCTTGAACACAACCGTGTATGTCAGATTTTTAAAATTCCCAATACATAAGTGACGAAATTATGTTTAAAGGTAACTTAGCACTTAGTAGTTCATTATTTTGTGTTTTCATGTGATTTTATGGAATAATTATAATAAGGGATTTTACATTGGAAAACTTTGGGTTGTTATATTCTTCCCCCTTAGGAAATTTCACCCCCAAAATTTCACATTACAAAAATAGGTGAGGGTACTTCTCCTTCATTGCCTCTTCTTGTTCCCAAGTTGCTTCCTCAAACTTATGGTTCCTCCATAACACTTTAACAATATAAGTTGTATTTTTTTCATAGAACCATATCTCTCCGATCTAGAATCTCTATTGGTTATTTCTCATAAAAGAGATCATCTTCCAGCTGTACCAACTCTGAGTTTACTACATGTGAGGGATCTGATATGTACTTCCTCAAGAGTGATACGTGAAACACATCATGAACTTGATCCATATTTGGTGGAAGTGCAAATCGATAGGCCACGACTCTTATGCGGTCAAGGATCTCAAAGAGGCCAATGTACCTTGGGCTTAGCTTTCCTTTTTTTCCAAACTACATTACTCTTATCCATGGTTATATTCGAAGGAAGACTTTATCTCCATCGTCGAACTCCAAGTCCCTTCGACGGTTGTTATCATAGCTTTTTTGCCGACTCTGAACAGCTTTTATGTGTTTTTGTGTGACTTGAACCCTCTCTGTCACATTTTGAACAAGATCAGTTCCAAGTAGCTTTCTTTCTCGAACTTCATCCCAACAGGTTGGAGTGCAACATCGCTTTCCATACAGAGCATCATATAGAGCCATATGAATTCTCAAGGGGAAGCTATTGTTGTATGAGAACTCACTCAATTGGAGATGCTAAACCCATCCACCATTTAATTCTAGGGAATTGGCCTTTATCATATCATTAATCTTTTGAATAGTCCTTTTGGATTGGCAATCAGTTTGGGGGTGATAGGCCATACTGAAATTTAATTCAGTACTCAAAGCATGTTGATGGCTCCTCTAGAATTTAGATGTGAAACATGGATCATGGTCAGAGAAAATTGATAGTGGAACACTGTGACGTCTCACCACTTCCTTCACATATATCTTTGTAAGTTGTTGAAATGAGAGATCATCCAGAATAGCGATAAAATGGGATGTCCTAGTAAGTCGGTCAACCACAACCCGTATTGCATTATTTCCCTTCGATGTCTTCAGGACACCCAGGACAAAGTTCATAAAAAATTTTCCATTTCCACATGGGTATAGGCAATGGATGCATCATCCCAGTGGACTTTTTGAACTCTGATTTAACATGATTTCATACCAAGAAACTTTATATATATTCTTCAATCTTCTTCTTAATGTTATCCCAGTTGAATTGTTCTCAGAGATCATAGTACATCTTGGTACTCCCAGGATGGATAGAGAAAGTTGATCTATGTGCATTTTCCAATAGATCCTTCTTCATCCTGGGTGATGAAGGCCCACAATTCCATTTTCCAAACCAAATCACACCATCATCGTCGATATGGAACTCTTGCAGCTTCCCTTTCATTATTGCATTCACCCTCTTTTTTATATCCACTTCATCCCTTTGAGATTCCTTAATCTTTTTATGGATGGATGGTTGCACAATCATTTAGGCAAGGTAATAGGTATCCCATTCCCTTATGATTTCTAAATCCATACATTCCATATCCAAGAAGATATGGTCTTTCTCAATCCGTAACATGGACAGTGTAGCAGGTTCTTTTATTCTTAGAGCATCAACTACCTTGTTCACCTTTCTAGGATGGTAGTGAATAGAGCAATCGTAATCCTTGATTATCTCTATCCATCTCCTTTGACGCATGTTGTTCTCCTTTTGTGTGAATATATAATTTAGGCTCTTTTGGTCGGTGTATATGTCACACTTCTCACCATAAAGGTAGTGCCGCAATATTTTCAAGGAAAAAATCACGACTGCCAACTGTAGATCATGTATCGGGTAGTTCCGCTCATGGATCATCAGTTGTCATGAATAATAGTCTATCAGATTATTATTTTTCATGAGTATACAACCTAATCCTTTCTTTGATGCGTCACTGTATATCACAAAACCTTATTAACTTTTCGGTAAGTTGAGTACAAGTGCAGAGATCACCATTCTCTTTAGCTTCATGAAGCATCCCTCACATTCTCCTGTCCAAACATACTTTACCCCTTTCCTTGTTAACTTTGTTAGTGGTCTTGACAATCATGATAAGTTTCTCGTAAAACATCGATAGTACCCAGCTAAGCTAAGAAAACTACAGATTTCGGTAACACTAGAAGTCCTGCGCCATTCCTCAATATCCTTTTTCATTGAAGGATCCACAGAAATTCCCACACTTGTGATCACATGTCCCAAGAACGTGACTTTCTTCATCCAAAAGTCACACTTGCTGAACTTGGCGTACAACTTATCCTTTCTCAATGTCACCAAAACAAGTCTTAGATCCACTTCATGTTCCTCGTTGCTCTTGGAGTAGATGAGATTATCATCAATAAACACTACCCCAAATTTGTCAAGGTAATGTCTAGTGACTATATTCATAAAACCCATGAATATTTTAGGGGAATTAGTAAGTCGGAAGGGAATCACCAAAAACTAATACTGCCCATACCTTGTACAGAAGGCAGTCTTCTGAATATCTTCATTCTTCACCTTTAGCTGATGATATCCAGAATGATGATCCACCTTTGAGATGTATTGAGATCCTCTTAACAGGTATAACAAGTCTTCAATCCTTGGAAGAGGGTACTAGTTCATTATGGTGATCTTTTTGAGTTCCCAATAATCAATACATAGACGCATTGTTTCATCCTTCTTCTCCACAAAGAGCACTGCTGCACCCAAAGGTGATGCACTAGGGAATATGAACCCTTTTTTCAGATGCTCTTGCTGCTATTTATTTAACTCCTCCAGTTCGACAAGAGCCATTTTATAGGGGCACATTGAGATATGAGTAGCTCCGGGTATGAGTTCAATTGAGAACTCTACCTCACGATCTAGGGGAATTCCATGAACTTTTTGAGAAATACATCATTATATTCCCTCACGATCGGAATTTCCGCAGTGTTGGAACCTTCCTTTGACTCAACCATTTGGGAGAGGTATTCTTCTTCATAGGGAATCAACATCCACACATATGAAGGATTTTTCAAAAGAGAGTCATGATCTTACTTTCAATTTTAGAAGATAATGGGATGGTTTGGAATATGAAAAGATATTTCCTTTTCCCAACAGTAGATATGTGCTCTATATATCTAGAGCCAATCCATACTTATTATAACGTCGAATTCCACCAAGAGAAGTATTAAGAGATTTTCCAGAAGAATCTTCCCACACATGAATATAGGAGAAGATTCAAACACATCAGTTGAAATGATTTCACCACTTAGTGTGTTTACAGATATCCCTACTTCAAGGTTTTGGGGTTTCGATTCTATAGTTCTAGAAAAATTGCAAGATATAAGGGAATGCGGAGAACCAGAATCAAATAAGAATTTTTCCATTCTTGAGTGAATAGGAAATGTACCTTGTACGAGTTAACTATCTTTATACACTTCCACAAGAAGTTATGTCATAATCATTCCCTTGTTTATTTGGATTTGGGGGTTACTGATGCTGATTACCCTCGAGAACACGAGGTTTAGTGCACTGGCATGCATAGTACCCTAGCTCCCTACAGTTGTAGCTTTGAACCATGATTGGTTCTTTCCTTTCATCGGCTACATTACCCTTCCTTTTTCTATCATTTAGATACTCTTGAGCATGATGTGCATATTTCCCAGTCGTTAAGCATTTCCCCGTCCCATTGAGGCAGTTCCCATGGGGCCACTTTCCACATTTTTGGCATGTGGGTCATTGAGTTTTCTCCCCACCATTATCATTAAATCCACCAGCATGAAACTCCATATTTCATTTCATATCACCATATCCATGGGATCATTCTCCAAACTCTATCACTACATTGAGAGCACATCGAACTACTTCTTCATAACTCCCAAAGTCTTGATTTGAAAGAGACATTCAAAGGTGCAGTTTTAATCCACTGAAGAATCTATCAATTTTTCTATCATTGTAGATAACAAAACCCAAATCATACCTTTAATGCCTTTTGAAATTCACTTCTTAGGTTCTGACAGATTGTCCTTCTTTTGGCATGATTTTTGTGAATTCTCTCTCCATCTTCGTACGAAGTGTTCATGGAAAATAATTAATAAGAAACATTATATTAAAGTCTCCCCTTTCCATATCTTCAATTTCCTCCCTTAGATTGGGGTTCTTAATCAAATCCCACCATTGATAGGATTCTCCATCTAGATTATAAATTGCTAGGGTCACCCTCTCCCTCTCAGAGCAGTGAAGAAAAGAAAAGATCTTCTCCATGGAGTTGACCCACTATTCTGCAGCTAGTGGATCACAAGATACATTAAATGTCGGTGGTTGTTGCCGCATAAAACATTCCATAGATAGTTTCTCTCTATTTGGTGAAGGAGGATGTTCCCCCATTATTATGGTTATTTTTCATAACATAAGATAATTGGGTAACTATCACCATGAATTTTTGAACTCCACCTCCCAAATCATTGGGGACGTCATTCGGGCAATCGTTGCACTGGCCCTCACACGAGTTGTTGGCCTGGTTTATACAGTTTCTAACAATTTTCTAAAATAGAAAATGATAGAACAATACATATGTAAACAATTCATGAAAAAATAACTTAATAATTTTCACAATTTATACTAAAAGCATGACATATTGGATCCCTATGTAAAAGGTGAGTTCTTAAAAGGAGAGTTCTTTTGGAAAACTTTTTTGTGACATAAAAAATAGTGGTAAACATTTATATCCCCGAAAAAGAATGAAAAAATAATGAAAAAATTATTTTTTATGGGTAACCATATCATAAATGGAGTGAAAGTGGGGGAACCTGAAGGATGAAATTTGGGTTCGAGAATTTTGCCTCACCTTGTATCCGGAATGCTTCCTTCTCTTTAATGTCCTATATAATGACATTATATTCATTAATTATAATTCCCAAAACCTATTTTACCATAATAGGGTTCATCATGGTTTTATTGTGTCATTTTATGTTCCTTTTGATGACTTATAGAGTTTAAAAACATTGTTCGGGGATGTTCATTTTTATGGTTTTTCTTAGGTGGTTCACTTGTATTCATAAATTGATGTTCGCATAGAATATGGGTAAACTTACAAAACTGATATTAAATTTTATTATTGAAATTCCATAATTTAAAATGATCTTATAATGAGTTATATTATATACCATGTGGATGAATCATTAGAAAAAAATTAGATGATAATTTTTTGGGTTAATTTGGGCGGTTTTTCGATCACAAAGAACGTGTTTTAATTTATCACATAGTAATATGAACATAAGTTATTTCCATAACATTAAATATGAAATAATACATAAAACATATTCTAGTTCAACCATAACAATGGTTTCATGACAAGATCTGAATGTACGAATGGAAGAGGAAAACATGTCATTCTTGAAGGTGGTATATTAACACCTCAGGAACAACGTTCTCTTTAATAAAATAAAAGAAAGAGGGAAATTGGATGGATGATATAATATCACATTAGTATCATAAAATTTTATTATATTCATGATAATGGAGTTAAAATACCATTTGGAAAAAGATAGGTTGGGAGAGAATAAGAAAAGAACATGAAATTGAAAAGGAATTAAATGAGAAGAGGGAGAGAAATTACCTCTTGAATCCTCCTCTTGAGATACTCCATATGGGCTATAAGATTGGTCATAGGATGAGAACAAAAGCTCTTAGACGTGGGGGGGGGGAACGGAAGATTCTTGGTCAGAGTTTAGACAAGGCTTCAAGCTTGAGAGGTGTGAGGAAATGAGGTTGTGAAGGGTGGTATTTTTAGTAGAGGGGAGAGGGGTTTCCACAATATAAAATTCATTAGTTTATTAATTCCAAATAAGACAATGAATAGTGAGTCTTGCATGACCAACAATAATAATTTTATAATTTAATCCCGAACCAAGTGGGATAACATTAGCAGAACATCACACATGACACTATAAGTAGATTATTTATCTTATTTGGTAAATTATGGTATTTCACAATTCACCAAAAAAATCAATTATTTCAGAAAAATCCCAAAATTACACCCCAAAATTTTTTACATTATTAAAATCCAAAAATGAAATCCATATTTCAAAAATATTTTCCAAAATATGATTAATTCAAAATTTAATTAAAATCATTCTTTATTACTAAAAAATAGTTTTAAAACATTCATTTACTTATTCTAAAATATAGTTATATCCTACTTTCACTTGAATATTATTTGTATACTATCATAGGTAAGGCTAATATCCATTAGGGTATATCACTATTCATAAGGGTATGTTACTATTCATAAGGGTAGGTTACTATTCACCAAAAAATTATTTTCCCTTTATTAGACTCCAAAAATCATCTTCAACACAACCGTGTATTTCAGATTTTCAAAATTCAAAATACAGAAGTGACAAACATATGTTTAATGGACACTTTGACTTTAGTTGTTCATTATGTTGTCTTTTCATGGGATCTTATGACATAATTATAAGAAGGTAATTTCCATTGAAAGAGTTTGGGTCATTACATTAACTTCACCAGATTTAAATCTAATTCTAATTAGGGGTTATGATAGCATCTAAAAATTATAAATTTAAAGGATAATAAAATATATATATTTCAAGATCATAATAAGATCGATTTTCAATAAATATATAAAAATAAATGACATGCGTATTTATGATGGTTGAACCCTTCACCTTCAAAGAATACATTGAATATTTTTAATTAATGCAAGAAAGAGTATTTACTCCAAATGTAATCCATTATTTGTTAGAATCAGAGATCAAATATATAAGACCTACTTATATTCATGAAATGATAACACAACCAGTTCATTGAATTAAAAAAAGAGCTTCATCTAAAGATATCTATGGATTTCCTTAAAATATAGAAACACTGAGAACCCACTCTACAATAGGCATGTGATTGAGAGGAACACAACATGACTAAAATCAACAACCATGGGTATTATGACTAGCATCGAGGGTGTAAACAATAAAATATTGAATCTATAACCCTTATATATAGAATAATTTTAATAATAATGAAAATATGAACCATGAACAATAGAAATATTTGTAATCAACATTGATCATGCTAGATCTGTATTTCCTGAAACATCATATATATAAAAATACCAACTAGATATATAAAAACTATAAATAAAAAATTCAGAAGATAATTTGTCTCAAAAGAAACCCATATATAAATCAATGCTATACGGAATGATAACACCTAAATCTACTCTCCTTTTAAATCATAAAAATGTATACAATGCATTCTATCCAATATAATACAGAAGGTCTATAAATATTATATAACAAGTAGTGGGGTCAAAAAAACCCTACTATATAGGTTTTGTCCATGGAACTATCACATTTGAGAGTATGAATATTACAAAAAAATTTAATGTATGCCTTAATTAAAATAATAATTCTAATTTTCTCCCACAATGAAGTATATATCCTCTTAAACAATTTCTTAATATTCCATAAATAATAAAAATCCTGCCCAATTGATATTTTACTAAGAGATGGGTGAAATATTTTTATGGTTTTTCGATATTTATTTAATAAATTATCCATTCTTATATTTTAGATACATGATCAAATATTCATCAATCTATTACTCACCATATAAAATTATAATGAAAATAATAGGTACGCCATTATTTTTACAAGGTTCATATTTTATGAGTAATCATACACTTTTTTTATTATATTTGTTACCAAAATAAATGATATATTAATATCTAATTGACAATGATTAAATTTTCTATATAACATTCACATAAATTTTGGGTCGCAATAATCCACTTCCAATGGATGGTTTCATCAATATATTGAATAAAATATTGAATTGATTATAATGGAACCACAAGTCCTCTAAAGATTATCATTTATTCTCATGGATTTGAAAATTATCAACAGTTCATAGAAGAACACCTCAACAATAGAAAATCAGATCGCCTTCTTCTGGTAATGTCTTCAACTATTAAATAAACATGAAATAAAATCATGCACATCAAGCTTATTTCACAAGCCTTGTGAATAGTCAAACAAGGTATGAGAGAGTACAACCACCACTTAATTTTCTCTTTCTGAAAAAGAGAACCTCTTGATAGTCAAAATGGATTCTAGTTCCTCTATAATGTTTTTCAAAACCAATATAAAATAATCATTCTATTATTATATTTGTTAAATATAAAGGATATTGATAATTTCATAGTAACAATTTCTCAATAAAAAATCCATGATCATACTCCCTATTATCCTTTTCTATTTTCATATTCACTGAATAATGTGAATATTATTTCAATGATTTTTTATAGACATCCGTCCGTAATTTTTTTGGTAAAACCATTATATCTAGTAGAAAGACACAAAATAATTCTCTTATTTGATCATGATAATTAATTTTTAATATTAAAATTTTAAATTTCCACCAGTATAATGAGATAATAATACTATTAAATATTCCAAAATTTTTGAATTAAATCAAATATTGACAAAAAATTATGATATTTAATGAATAAAAAATCGTTCAACATAGGTTATTTCTAAACCTTAAATTTTGTATAAGGTTTCGTTACCAATCCCACCCTAGACTAAAATCTATAGGCAGTCTACTGAAATAAAAATTATAATTTGATAAAATAATTCACATTTCAATAATAAACTACATAATAAGAAAATATTACAAATTGTAAGAACCCAGAACTTTCAGGTATGGATCTATATTTCAGGTGGTTTTTGAGAAAAAAGGAAGAATTAAATTTTTTCGAAGAACAGGTTCTGTACTCATGATTACATGTCGTGTACCCAGTTTCCACATTTAGCCATGTACTACATGTGTACCAACTGAGTACACGATCGTGTAGGATACATGGCAGAAAACCTGCAGTTGGGGATGGTTGAGGCTAGTACATGAAGTGTACAATAAATGAACATGCTATGTACTTTTTTTAATTGATGAATCATAATGGGGTTGGGTCTCATCTTTATAACACACTTCTTCTTCCCTCATTTCATATAGGAGAGTGATGAATGGACAATGAAATTTGAACTCCACCTGATTCACCATCCAAGCTCCAACTGAAATGCCCCTGGGCATGTTGGATTCCCACCAGTGAGTTCCCTCTTTCCATAGATCCCTTTTTCTTGATTCCTCATTTCCCGTGTGTATTTCAAGGTTGATCATTTCTACCATTTTTATAGATCTACGTCATTCTATAAAAATTTAAGGGTCTACGTTCAAGATTGTTGATCGTACAACATCAATGATGGTGGTTTGAGCCTTTTATTGATTTTATTTCGATTATATGTGCATAAAGTGTCTAATGCCCATGTTTGGGGTATTGCATGTTTTGTAAATTTAACCCTATTTTATACCTACTATCACTTGTTTTATTAAGAAAGGGTTATTTCTTAGGAGAAAGGTTCGTAACCTTATAATGGGACACCCCATGGGTGCCATCCATTGATTGTTTGTTTTTGGATATTTGGTCTAGGATGATGTAGGCTTGCCTTGTTCCCATTCCTTGTTTGGATTGGATGGATTTCTGATTATATAAAATTATTATGCTTTGAATTGTGGATGTTTGACTAAGGGGAATTGACTGTGAGAGTTTACTGAGGTAGGGTCATTTAACTATGATTTGTTGTTATGTTAGACTGAAGGGGATAGACCTTGAGAGCTACCCAAATGGTCATTACTAGATGAATTTTGTACCCTATGGCATTGACTGTGAGAAATGACTGGCAGTCATTATAGTTTATTGTTTCTATGCAAACCAAGGGTGTATTGACTGTGAGAGCTACCTATAAGTCGTTTATTGTTTTATTGGTGCCGTGTTGACCCAGGGATATTTACCATGAGAACTTCAAAGGTGGATTTTAGTAACTAATTATGGTTCTATAAAACCGAAGCAGTTAAACAATGAGATCATTCCCCAAAGGGTTATTGTGAATAATTAAATGATTGTGAAAAGTTTCCAGGAAAAAGCACTAACTTGGAAATAGTCATAATTGATTATTTATATTTTCTTATGAGACTTATGTTGTTACTATTACACAGAGGGATACAGAGCTTAGTCTAGATCCCAAGATTCATTATTCAATAATTTTAATAATTAATAATTGAAAATGAATGAAATTTAAAACCATAGGTTTCTTTACTTTTGAGTACCTCATAGTTTATTGGTTCATTTATGCATTTTCCTTCAATATATATTCACTGATGGTTAGGCAGAGATCTTTTGGGTGTTTCCTATTGGTATTCATCTCACACCCTATTTGGGTCATGATTTTGGACTCAAAAAGATTATATGGTTTCTAGTATATATAAGGGAAACCTCCCTTCTTCATCAAGTACTTGATTATTGTTGGAGATAGAGAGCATGGGACCAAGATGAGGCTTGAGATATTGTTGGTGTTTACTAATTTTTCTTTACAATGGTTTCAGTATTGTATTTATAGAATTGTGAGTTGTTTGGAGGCTTTCCTAGAAACATGTAACAATCACCATTTATATATGCTCTAATTGTAATATTTCTATCAATATTCCATTGTTTTCTATTTTTTGTATGATATTACAGCTTCTTCTACTGTTTATTATTAGTTATTCTTTTATGTATAATTTTCCAATGACTGAACAGTATCCCACTACCAGTCCTTATATCTCCCTGCTATTTGGCAGCCTCAAGATTTTGGTGAAATGTGCCTGACGTCAAGTCGCCAATAGGGTTTGGGGAAACTTTAGGTGGAAATCGGAATCGGGATGTTACAAAGTTATATTTGAGGATGTTATTTTCTTCTTTGTCTTACTATTTTAAGACTATATATTAGGATAAGAAATAATGGGTAGTTGGTAATATGTTTTTCCTAGTAGTACCTAACCCGTGTATAGGGGAAATCCAAATTTACCTTAAATATTGTAATTTTTATAGTTTTGCAATTTTTACAGTTGATTTTATTTCACCATTGGGTGATTCATGTGATTTGTGATATTATGATTTATATCATTATTGTTTTATTTCTATGGAACATTATTAGATGAGGGTATTCCATCTCAAGAATCATATAGACACTTGTTAGAGATCACTTGGCATGCATTCTTGTCATGCCATTTTGGGTGCATCGCAGATTATATGATGTTTTCATAGATGTTGCGAAAGATAGGCATGGTGTTGTGATAGAGGTGATGATATAATACATACAATTTTGATAAGGTATAATAATATGTAATGTTTCATTTTGATTGATTCCAAACATGGGTCCCTGAGGTGTTATGGGCCCTCTTGGATCAGAATTTGGTGGATTATGTATGAACTTTAATTGAATTATGTTGTGATATGACAAGAATATGGATTCCAAACATTGATTATCGGGGAGTATGGGCTCCCACGGCTTTGAATTTAACATTACTTGGACATAATTTTGAGTTTTTATGGTTTTTGGAGGAGTTTTAGGGGCCTTCTATCCGGAAACCCAGACAACATGGTGTGTGATGTTGTGAACACACACCATATGATCATCTATTCTAGAAGAAAAAACATTTCATAACTACCCTCTATGTACTATATGTACATGTTGTGTAGATTTTAAGCATGTGAATGACTGTGTGATAAGAGACACGAGGTTGACAAACCTTTGGTTGAACAGGCTGTGAACTATGCGTACATTTCGTGTTGTGAAGACCGTCTGTTCGTCCATGTGACTAATGAAAAAGGTGGATGGAACATAGGTTGTACACATCATGTCTCATTTACACATGTCGTGTCTAATTTATACATACCATGTAGTTATCAAACCATGTCTTTGGTTGTTTGACCAATGACATGGGAATATGGGACCTAAATGGTGCACACCGTGTCTAGGTTGAACATATAATGTAGTGTTAACCCGAGAGAGAAACCGTGTGGTTCCAACTGTGGGGGGGGGACCGGGTTGATTGAATCTTGTTAAGGACACATCATATAGATTATGTATACCAGTGTAGTTTTCCATAGAAAGACCCCGTGTGTGTCTGGCCGTGTAGACGGACATGGCCATGAGGGAGTACATGAGTACACGCTGTGTTTTGTGATGGAACGTCTTGTACCTATGATGTTTAAATGCCTTGGTAGGTGGGGTAAATGCCTATGTAAGAGCATGAGGAGATGCGCCCATAAGGGGCACTGTGAGCTAGGTTTTCCCTCGTCGCCACCTCCATCCTCATCTATATCAGTGTGACCCTCATTCATTCTCAGTGAGATTGTGGTGGTGGACTTCTGTAGTAGCAGTATCAGTGACTTTATGGACTCAGTTACTCGGTGAATTACACCGTGGCTGGCCACTCCGGGCCCAATTTCTCTTATGTTAGATAGGGTTTCTCATGGAGTCTTGGTGTGTTGGCCATGACCAAGATCAGACTTCTATGGCTTTAGATTCGTTGTCTCATCCTAGGTGTGTGCGGTGGGAGGTTGCAAAGTTTTTCTCTAGTGACCTGGATAGTGGCGACGAGATCTGGTTTGCGGCGGTCTTCCTCCTAGAGGAATGGTGATTTTTCTCTAATTTTTGGTTTTTTGAATTTTTTTATTTTGGTGGTGTTTCGGTTCATGGTGCTTCATTTGTGAATCAGTGATTATGATTTGATTTGAACTTCTATTGGATTTGTGTTTGTTTCAGATCTTTCTACTAGATGGGCGACAAATTCTTTGGTATTGTGAAGGGCATTTGGTTCTGTTGCATGTGCTGGAATTGGCTGGTTTGAAGGCTATGTTATGCATTTTGGGATGTATGGTTTATGAATATCTATTCCTATTGAGTCTTCTACGTGTTAATTAATGTGAAGCCATGGAAAGGGTGGTTGCGCTGGTTGAAGTTGAATTAGTGATAATTTATTATCATGATGAACTCTAGAAATTTGGATGTGTGACTGTTGCAGCATCGGTGTGTTGTTTGAAAAAAAATAACGTTTCTTGTGGATAGTGGCCTTGATTCATGAGTCAATGCATTCTTTATTACTTGCAAGGGACTGGCCTGGATGAGATTTATATTTGGTAGTTTTCTCCACCTTATTGATATTTGTATTTTAAAGTCTCATAGGGTATGGCATTTTCCATCGGTATTGGGACTGTGCATTCTTGCATGGGACAACTAGCCGAGCAGCGATGAGAAGGTGGACACTGACTTTATTGTTTCTCTGTTAGGGTGGGGATTTTCCTTTCTCTGTAATTGGAGTGTATTTGTTCTTAATGATCCTCACCCATGGAGTGATGGTTGTTCCATAATTATTTGATGTCTTTTTAGTTTATCACGTTATCCTCAAAATTTTGTTTGAAATAAAAATTTAATTTTCATCTATGAATACTAAACACCATGAAGTCATCTTTTGTACCCTTTTAGGGTATGTTCCTATTTTATCTCTCGATGAAAATTTTGGAGTTGTGAGTAGTCCATTCAGATTAGTTTTCAACATATATCAAGATGATGCAACCTGTGTAGAATTGTAAGGACTCCTAATAGGTTTTTTAGTGATTCTTTTCTAAAGGTATGTGTTCTCCCTCTGGTTACCATTTGCAGTTGTCTCTTTAGAGTGAGACAAATTCTTAAATTATTATTTGGGTATTCGGTCCAACCTAGTTGAAACCATAGATTTGAGATGATATGTGTGTTATCTCACGTGATGTTTTTATTTTAAAGATGTTTCTTGTGCGATATTTTCCTTTTGGTCCATGAGGTCGTGAGACCTATTGCTACTAAGGAGTCCTTTGTAGGATCATTCATTTGAATATCCTTTCGGGGATCCCTATTGTGTGATCCCTTTTTGTTAAATATTTGAAGAACCAATGTTGGATTCCACTATTTACATGATTTTTAAAGGGGGTTTTAATTGAATGAACTTCTGATGTGTTCAATCATTGTGTGTTTAAACAACTTCTATTAGGTTCCCTTTTCGAGAACCTAGGTTGGATTAACAAGATCCTTGGTTGGTAAAAGGATACCATTGGCTAACATTCCTTTCATGATGGATTTTCATATTTGATAAGTGTCTTAAAAGAAATTTTGTGAGAACTTCCTATTTTACTTTGATCTGTTGATCTAAAGCGTATTCCCAGGGGCTTTTGAGGCGAGTGAATCTATTTTGTGTAACCTATGAGTTGGGTGTCATGTTTTCTATTGAGATATTTTCTTTTTGGTGCGGTCAAGGTGTCATTGTCACTAGTAGGACTTGTGGTTTTAAATTACCTCATTGTTGGGAGGGGTGGTCATTGTTCCTCGACTTTCGATGTTGGAATAATCTTGAGAATTTCTTGGTTCTCTATGTTATACATTACTCATGCACGGTCAACTATTAGAAGGTCATGTAAACCTCTATTTTCTTTAGTGATGAACGACTTGGTACATCATCACCCATGTAAATGGATTTATAAATTATGTTCCTTTGAGACAGTTCTTGTGTGATCCATTTGTTACTAGGATGCATAGGGTGGAAGGCATATGCATAGTACCCTAGAATGTGTCATTGATATTGTGAACTCGGGGTAGTGAATGTCAACATATGTGATA
This sequence comes from Viscum album, assembly GCA_963277665.1. NCBI lineage: Eukaryota > Viridiplantae > Streptophyta > Magnoliopsida > Santalales > Viscaceae > Viscum > Viscum album. The sequence goes on along the minus strand of OY728147.1, from coordinate 1,479,249,854 downwards.
CCATTTGAGTGTTAAATATTTAAATGATCCATTCAATTTGGTTACATAACATAGATTTGAGATCTAGTGTTTGTTCATTGGTTATCTTCAGTTTATAGTGACCTAAGAGTAATAGAACCTTTTTCGTCCCACTACTTAGCTGGAATTTTCGGGACACAGCTGTTTTGACATTTCGGTCAGTTTATCTTTTCAGTTTCATGCCAAGTCATTTGATGAAGTGATTTTGGTTCATTAAAGGACACATGTGAATTTATTTTGCATCTAAACTAGGTTTTTAACAACCGCTAGTCCTTCTCAATGTATAGGACTATCCTAGGCAGGGAGTTTCATATTTTTTTTATTTCAAATCTATTCATTCTAGGTAGAAGGATCACAATAAAGGACTATTTGGAAAGGTTTGTTTATTAAAATAATGATTTTGAGGCTTGAATATCTTGTTTCATGTTGGTGATTTCTAGGTATAAAAATGTTGTTGTGATCATTTAAATGATGATGTGCTGGTAGGTAAAGCCGATTTTTCTTCAGGAGTTTGACCAGAAGTGATTCCAATATCCTTTTATGGTAATATTTGAAGTACCCTTAGTGTGATATTTCTTAATATGTGAGAATTTTCCCTATCCTATCATCATACTAGGTGCACTAAGAGAACATCGGTTATACTTTGTTCTACTGTTGGAAGTCATATGACTAGTTCATGATCTATTTTTTTTTTGTGCGTTGGATGATTGGATTCAGTAGAGGCTTGATTAATCATGAGTGATAGTTGTGTTCTCATGTAGTAACACCTTGAATAGACTCTTTATGCTTGTCTCTTCCTTGATAGGACTGCCAGGCATATGTTATTCTAGGTTAAGTCAGTTATCATCATGGGATTTTTGGTCATCATGCCAAATTCACACTTGTATGGGGAGTATAGACCACATTCGTGAGTTCCTTAGACTCTGAGTTGATTAACTTGAGGTTATCTCAGACTTTTATTCGGGCTCAAAATTAATGCATTAAGATGTAATAATTCCAATCAAATCGATCTGGGATTACATTTTTTCATGTTGTGGAATGGCCATTTGAGTAATCAATGGATGGTGTGACATTGGATGGTCACTAAGAGAGAGGTGTGACCTTTGATGAATGGGTTCATTGTGAGCACGTGGTGCCTTGGGAAAATGGATTCTATTTTTGTTTCAATACATCGACTTTCTAAGCTAATTTTTTCTAAATTAATTTATCCAGTGATGGTTTGAATCATTGTTTTTCTTTTTCTGTGAGTATGTTTTGAGGGAGCTAGGTAGATCACCCTTCTAATTAATGGTGGGTGTGCTGTGAGAATCCGCAACTTCTTTCAAGGAAGGATTGTGTGACCGGTTTGGCTATTGTTGTTTTGGGTTATCCTTTTCATTCTGTAAGGTTGTGTTTATGAACATATTTGTGTTCTAGTTCACCATATTAAAGGAAAACACACTGGTAGCATTGCTGGAATGCTTTGGGGAATTCTTTGTAGAGTTTTACAAAAGATGGAGGTATTTTGGTAACAATAATGTGTGAAATGATATCAAAAGGCTCACAATTGATGCACATTTATTTCTTATTAAGGAAACCATTACTGTTAATGATCTTTAATTGTTTTATATCCGAGAGATTGTACATTTTTATGGGGATTTTCACTCTATCATTTCAGACAGGGATGATCGGTTTACTTCTCGTGTCTGGAAGGGACTACACAGGGCTTTGGGTAAATAGGTAGTTCTGTGTATAGCTTACCATCCCAAGATAGATGTTCAGTCTAAGTGCATGATTTAGGTTTTCTAGGATAAAATTAAATCCTTCGTCTTGGATTTTAGGGGCTCTTCAGAGATACACATTCCTCTTTTTATGTTTTTCTACTATAACAGTTTTCAGGAAACGATTTAGATGGAACCTTATGATGCTTTGTTATGTAGACCATGCCGATCACCCCTATATTGGATGGTGGATGGAGAAACAGCTATGATGGGACCTCATCTTGTTCAGGAGACCACTGAGATGGTAGAGTTGATTCATAAGTGGATGTATAATGCACTATCTGGGAAGAAATCTTATTTCGATCGCCGGAGATGACCATTGGAGTTTGGGGTCGCAGATCATGTTTTCTTATTTGTCAAATTGAGTTTGGGACACATGAGGGTTAAGAGACGGAGGAAGCTTTTTCCAGGGTTTGTCGGGCTATTTGAGGTTTTGGAGAGAGTCGGGCTAGTTTCCTTTCAGTTGTAGTTACCTTAGAGGTACCAGGTTATGCACAACGTTTTTCATGTTTCTCGGGTACAAAGTAACATTTCAGACTCGTATCATGTTTCCAACCTGAGGAGGATGAGTTGTAGGTGCATGAATCCTTTGACTATCACCCTATATAGATTGTGGATCACAACATGAAGGTTCTATATTGCAAGTCTACTTCTCTGGTACGGGTACTATCATACCACGAGTGATTACATGATGAGACTTGGGAGAAATAGGTCGCTATATGATCCTAGTGGCTAGTGTTGAATGATGGTTTTTCATCACCACTATTGGAAGGTAAATTCATGGACGAACTGATTTAATGGTTAATTTTTTAAGAACTTGTATCATTATTTCAGGTATGGATCATTATTATATATATTTTTTAGGAAAAAGTAAAAAATGGATATTTTCTAGGTACGAACTATGTACTCAAGAGTACATGGTGGGTAACCAGTTTCCACATGTATCCTTGTACTGGCCATGTAACAGCCATGTACATGGCCGTGTAGGTGACCTAGCAGACTGCCTAAAGTAGGGGCCAATTGAGGCTAGTACATGGTGCGTACATTAAATGAACATGTCGTGTACTTCATTTTAATTGATGAATTAGAGTGTGGTCATGTCTCTTCTCTAAAACACAATTCATCTTCCCTAGGTTCATATAGGAGAGCGATGAATGATCGAAGAACATTGAGCTCTTCATGGTTCTCTATCCGAGCTCTCATTGAGGCGTCTTTTGGGGTGTTGGATTCCCACCGGTGAGTTATCTCTTTCCCTAGACCCTTTCTTCATGATTCCTCCCCCCTAATGAGTATTTGAAAGGTGAACGATTCTGCCCTTTTTTGTAGATTTGGATCAATCTAGGCCAATTCAAGTTCCAACAATCAATATTATTAATCTTATGACATCAAGGTAGGTGGTTTGTCCCTTTATTTCATTTTCTTTGGATTATATATGCTTAATGTTCAAAATACCCATGTTTAGGGTATTGCGTGTTTCAGAAATTTAACAATGTTTAATACATGCTATGGTTTGTTTGATTTAGAAATGGTTATTGTAGCACCCTGAGATTTTATGAAAAAGATTCTCTTAATTTCATTGATGTTTTTTGTTGTACGCTATATCAAATTTATCTTGTGCTATATGAAACATCGTATTAGCTTATATTATATGCTAACACTATTATTGGCTTGTATTGCACGCATGAGCAACCTTCCTCAATAGCGTGTGTTGTACGTAAAAATGAGTTTCACTAAACAATGATATATTGGTATAATATTATAATGAACTAGACATTATGAATAGAAGTAACTAAATTTTTAATTTTATGACATTATAATTCATCTTACACATTTTATAGAACATGGTATGAGAACAAAATAATATTTTCAGATAAAATAAGTACTTATCAAAAAAATGCAGTTTTGCTGCCTTTTGAAGGATCACCCACATTAAATTTAATTTTTAACATGTTTATATGTTTAATTTGACAAAATAAAATTCTTATTTTGAATCAGGATATAAAAAATTTACTTGGGATAAATTTTTGATATTTTTCTGATAAGTTTCTTATTTTGATGAATAGTAAAAATACGCACAATTTTAATTTAAAAAAACATTTTTCATCGAGATAATTTATATGGTTAAATTATAATATTGAATTGTTATAAAGTATAAATATAATATATTTTTACCATTTAATATAATTTAAGTCATTAGCATTAATTTTACACTGCATTCATAAGTAAAAACATTTCAATCTTTTGCAACGTTTTAACTTTTAAAACCCGTTTTCTCAACAGCGGGATTAATGTTAAATTAAATACGAAAACTTTTGTTTTTTTAATATGGAGAAATTGATTCAATATTTGGAATCAGTAGGTCCAAATTATGTTAATAAGCTAATTTTTATTTTTAGGCATTAGGAATAGTAACTACAGTAAATTTTATTTACCATAGTTAAAGGTAAACCGGGTAATTAAGGGTAAATATAATATTATAAAATTACCATAACACATGTCTTAATATAATTGGATGATTAAATTTTTCCCTAAATCATACTTGGGTCGAAATGGAATCTAATGGAACCCACTTGTATTTTATTAAGAACTTTTATGTATTTTATTTAAAGGAAAGTGAAATATGTCTCACTCAAACTTTAATAATTAGATAATTTTTTATATAAATTTATACAGAATTTAAATTCTATTATAAATACTCATATGAAAGATAAATTTTTTTTATTTATCATGGTAATTTATTTGTAATTTTTAAAAAATATTTAATTACCTCAATAGCTTATACATTAATGATGTAGAAAATATTTATTTACTGATAAATCAAAAATATTGTTTTTATAAAAATAAAAATACCTATAAAAAAGACCCAAAACTTGAACAAAACTTATTGGTCGAGTATAGATATACCCTAATAATACAAGGGTCTATTTTTGGACCATTTAGAGCCTTATAAAATCGATTAGGACATTTATATTATTTTATTTTAAATAATGTCAATGATGTCACCTTCATAATGTAATAAATATAACAATTTAAGTGTTGTCATTTTAAGAAGATAAATTCCAGTAAATATTATTATTAAGGAAGGTATTATATTTATCTTAATAATATTATTTTATTTTTAATTTTTATGCAACAAATAAGTATATTAAATAATTATAAAAAAATGTTGTAGTAATTATTTTATTAAGAGATATACCAAATAAATGGTTTTAAAAATATTAATGTAAAGAATATATGAACAAATTAATGTTCCCCATGAATTTTTTTGATGTATATGACTTTTTAGGAATCTATCATATATTTTTTTTCGAAAATAATTTCTTGTGTGGGTTTTATTTAAATTCAAATAATAAATAGTGTCAAAATTGACACTATTGACATTTTATAAAAATAACATATTATTAAATTATTTAAAAATCACAAAAAATATTTAAAAACTAAAAATTTAAATTTATATTGTCTAAAAGGTTATAAAGTATCAAATTATGTGAAATTTACACACATTTAAGTATGTATTTATAACAATTTAAAAATTAGAATTGTATTACCACAAATAAAATTAAATATATTAAATAATGATAAATCATGTTTATAATGTTTAAAATAAACATAAAACATGTATAAATTTTATTTTCTAATGATATTACAACCCTATCGGATCTAATCTTCAAATTGAGTAATTTTTTGAGGTTTTTAGGAGGGGTTTCATTTTACTATTAATTAATATTTTTATGGATTCCAAAAGTGCCCCTCTCTTCTCCTATATAAGGGCACCTCCGTCCCTCTCCTCTTTACTCAATTTTGAGAATTCATGCTCAGAAAACCCCTAAAATTTTTTCCTCTAAACCTCTTTAGTTATATTATAGAGGTTCTGGTCTTCTCAGAAGACCAACTCTAGTGCCTTAAGAGGAAGCTTAAAAGATGTGCGTCGAAGAAGAGGTAATCTCTTCTACCGATTATTTCAAGTTTCGTTCTTCTTCAACTTCTTATTAATTAGTTGTATCATTATAAATTAATAACATAAGTATCACTAATATACTGATATGTTATTATAAATTTGAAACAAACCCATTTCACCTTCTATTAATCCAACGAAAAATGAAATCACCGTGCGTGCGTACGTACGGAATACCGTCTCCACGTCGTGGTGTGATCTTTCTTTCCACCACCACCTTACTTGGATGGGTATAATAGAGTAAATAATAACTTTATGTGATTATTATAACATCATATTGATTCTGAGTTATTATATCATCCACTCCAATACCATTAAATAATTATTGGAACGATATCATCGCTCCTGTGTATGTACGGAAAACCGTCTCCCCGACACGATGAGATTCATACTCCATATTAACCATTCAAGAATGATTATAAAGTATATATAGTGAATAATAATGGTATATAAAACATAATAATTCTACTAGAGTTATTTATATATAAATATTTCATTTACTTACTTCAATCCATGTCAATAAGGAAAGGAAAACAACGTTCATGCGTACGTACGACCTACCGTCTCCATGAACGGTGTGTTTCATTTCATGTATCTATCTATTATATATATATATATATACTGAATATATATGATATATAAATTATTTTTTACATTATATAAGTAAGTAAATCATGATATAATTAATAATAATATCAACAACAACAAGTCCAAACACGTAGGATAAATGAGACGAGTTTACCAAAAACACTGCTTTAACATGGAATTGACAAAAGAACGGGTAATATAAAGTAATAATTGAATCATATATGATATCATAAATATTATTATGGTTATGTTATAAGTTAATAATATGTTTAAACCCACTATACAGGATTTTCAGACACGTACGGAAGAAATTGGACCTCAGGTACGCGATAATTTTTCAAATCTCATTTTTATCCGAGATTGCTTATACGTAGGTATTTTCTAGGGTTATATTTTTAATCCTTTCCCCTAAAATGTTTTTCATAAAGTGTTTAATATTATTCCATGTATTTTTAATGGCATTTTTACCCATCTTTGACTTTTACATTGTGTTATGGAAGGAATCATTCTTTTGTTTACTATACGTGGTACTTTTTGACTTTTCCGTTAAAAGTACAAGTAGAATATTTTTTTACTTATAAGACATGAACATATTTTTATGATTTCATAACGCCTTATTTTAATGAAGCTTACTCTACAAATCTCATGACTATTTTCAACAAAATAATTTTCTTTTAAAAATTCATGGCATTTTGTGAAAAGAAAATGTTTTTGAAGAAGAAAGGATATTTTCCTCAAGAATTAATTTTAAATTTTTTTATTAAAACTAGTTTCCATATAAAATGACATTATTTAGAATGTTTATGTTTCAAGTATAATTTATCTATTATTTAAATGGTGTTATTTTTATTATGATTAAATGATATCTATTTCTTCTATATGGATTATGTTATGATGGGATGATGTTTATGAAAACCATTTTATTCTTTGGGTTATGACGAATGATGTATATTTATTTTGTGGCTAAAGTAAGAATGATTTCATTATGAGATGTGTGGGACCTATATCACCCGCCAATACATTGGGTAAAGATTTATATATCATGATATAGACAAGGCTAGAACGGAAATTTAATCTGGTTCAGTGATACAGGACTGGAATGAGGAGTGAACTCGAATCAGTAAGGGACTTTGTCCACTAAGATGGTCTTGGAAGCAATGCCTTGGCTACTATAAAAATCATATCATGTGCTTAATGGTTTTCCACAATTACATGTTTTATTCCAATGCTATTTTATCATTATTAATGTTCCTTTATGACTTATGCCTTATGTACTGCCAAGATTTATTTCTCATGATTTTGATGTTTAATCATTATGTTCTTGTTTTTTCAATGTTTAAATGCATATGATTTGTTTTATTTTCTCCATGCATACCCTTACTGAGAATTTGAGATCACCCATTATATGTTTTCTTTTCCCTGGGATTTAAAGAAAGGTTTTAGTTAAGAAAACAAAAGGGGAAGATCTTTATGGGAGATGTTGAGGATCTTTCACCATGATTAGAAGATTATGTTCCGAGTTTCCAAAGACACTAAACTATTACGGTCCTTGAGTGTTGGTTCTTGTTATGTATTAATTATTCCGCAATGTAATGTAATTTATATGTACGTCAAGATTGGGTCTCTACAGTTATTACATATTAAAAAGGATAGTAATCTTGTTATGGGACACCCCATAGGTGTGTTCCCGTGATTTTGTGTTTATGGACGTTCGGTCTCAGATATATATAGGATTTCCTTGTCACCTTATCTTGTTTTGATAGGATAGAGTGGATGATTATATAAAATTCTTGTGTTATATATTGTGGAAGTTTGACCAAGGGGAATTGACCATGAGATCATCCTTAGGTAGGGTCATTTATGTATGTTTTTTTGTTCTGTTAGACTATAAGGGTTAGACCATGAGAGCAACCCAGAGGGTTGTTATTTGATGAATAATGGACCTTTTGGAATTGATTATGGGAGATGTTAGGTGGTCTTTATAGTTTCTTGTTTCTATGAATATCAAGGGGTATTGACCATGAGAGATACCAAAAGGTCATTTATATTTTTATTAATCCCATGTAGACCCTAGGGTATTGATAGTGAGAGATTCATAAATGGTCATTTATGATTGATTAGTGCTTTGTTAACCCAAAGGGGTTAGACAATGAGGGTTTTCATATAGGATTGTTGTGAATAATTGAATGATTGTGGCGAGTCACCAAGCCAATTCACAATCTTGGAATAAGTCTTACTTGATTTTTTAGATGGTCGTCTAAGAGGTCTATTGTTACCATTACACAAAGGAACACAAATCTTAGGCTAGATCCTCGGATTCATTATTCAATGGTTTGCATAATTAATAAATTAAAATCAAAGTAATTAGAAACTATAGGACTGTTTACTTTTGATTTCCTACTATTTTATTGCATCATTTCTAAATATTGCATGCTATATATATTCACAGACTATTAATAACAGATCTTTGGGTAGTTTCCGTTTGGGATTCATCTCACACCATGTTTGGGTCTTACTTTCGGACCCAAACATACTTTATGGTTGCAGGTATTGATAAGGGAAAGAACCCTTCTTCATCAAGTACATAATTGTTGTTGGAGATGGAGAGCATGGGTACATGATGAGGCTTGCGATACATTTGGAGTTTACAACTTTTCTTTACATTGGTTTCAGTAATTTATTTCCAGAATTGTGACTTATTTTGCAGCATTCCAAGACAAATGTGACCTATATCGTTTATATATGCTCTATTTTTTATATTACTATCTTCATTCAACTATTTTTATTTGTTTTATTGTATTAATTCTTCCATAATTGTTTATTTTTTTATTCCTCTCTGAATACTCTGCCAATGGGGGCATAGTTTCCACATTATCAGACCTTACCTGTCACTGCTTGTCTGTATCCTCTGGAATTTGGGGAAATGTTCTTGAGTTCATGTGACCAACTGGGGTTGGGGAACCATTTGGCGGCACCCAAAACTGGGATGTTACAGAAATCAATCTATACACTGGTAATTTACCCAAATTCACTACATTTAAAATATATAAATATTTTTTTCAATTAAATTATTCATCAATTTGAAATCTATGTTCGTTAAATTTCATTTCCATATTTACTCTTATATTGGAAAATAATATATTAGACGACTCAAAAGTTTCATCAATTTGTTCTTTTTTAGATCATATTTGGTTAAATATTTATATATAAATATATAGATCTAAGAAACACTTTTTCTTCATCAATTATAATAAAAACATAAATATTTATATAAGGTTTTGTACAAACATATTCACCAAAACATATAATTTACATGTTGATATTAAAATTATCCATCCAAATAAAAACATCCAATAAATTTTCTGAAAACTCAATTATATTATTAAAAAAATCAATTCTTATTTCTTGTGGTTGAAAATAAACACAACCACCTCCAAACCATGACCCATATCAAATGAGAATTGTCTTGATACCACACCACTAGATAAATTATTTTTTCCTATAATTCCATCTCTTAATGAAATGAAATGTTTATACAATTGATTTGTGTTATCATCACAACAATTAACTCACTCATTATGTATTTCAAAATTAATATATTAATAATTTTTACCCATTTATGTCACCCCAGTGACCACGTATTCTAGAAATAAATGTTAAAATGTTGTGTAATTCTACTCCAAATTTGAAAAAAAAATATCCCAAAGATAGTTGGGGTATTCTAAAATTTCTCATGTGAAGGATAATGTTTGAAATATAATATCCAAATATTATAAAATATTTACATTGTGTTTGATTATATTTACGACACAGAATACAGAGCTCAAATAAATCATGAAATTTTATTATTTAAATATGATTGTTATATCCTAGATATTAAATTGGAATGCATGGATAAGATTAAATATTTATTAAAATATGTGTAAAGGTTCTAATAAAAATAATTATATTGATTAATACTTATTAAATAAGAACTCAATATTTAGTAAATCTATTTTATCCTCTAAATATATATTTTCTTCATAAATGGTTTTTTATTTATTCTGTGGAGCGAACAACATAATTAATTTCCATAACATTTATAATTTTTAATTGAAAAAATAAATATTATTTTTAAATTAGTACATCAAAATTATCTTCTGGTGAAATTTATAAATGCTTCTAAAAATTGTGATTTTTCAATTAATATTTAAAATAATTATTTTCATTGAATATTTTGTTTTATTTATAATTAATTAAAAAAATTATATTTCTTATTAATTTTAAATTTTAAATAGTTTATTTTCATTTTAAATAATCTAATTTTTGTTTTTTAAATGAATTCTAAGAATTAATTTAGTATACAATCAATTTTATACATAAAAATGACGTATTTATAATAAATTGTTTCTCGTCTTTTTTCATCTTAGTTTCAATTAAATTACACCACATATATGTTTTGAATATTAAAGAAATGAATTGGTGTTTTTAAATTATAAGGAATAAATTTAGTAAATATGTCCCTTTTAGTTTAAGTGAATATAAATTATGAATAGAGTAATTGTGGGTGAGGCCTCGACTAGGCATAGACCTAAGGAGCTGGGAGGTCTTTTGATGGAGAACGGCTTCAATCACATATCCCTGGATGATCTAGTCTCGAATTATTAAAATAATCCAAGATGAACCGATATGGATGAGAAGAAGGACCAATGGAATGGGTCCAATGAATAATTCCCTAGATAGTTTGTAGGTAATATAGAGTATGGGGTATGGGGTAGTTAGTATCCAAGCCAATGGAAAAGTATGAAAAATAGGGGAAACTACAAGGAGATGAAGGATTATTCATATTTACATCTACCAATGGAGACTAAATCTGTGAAATTGAAGGCCATGTAGTTATAAAGTTACCCCCACCTATCCACGTCGATGTGTCAGTATCAAGAATCTAATGTTATGCTCGAACATCCTTTAGAATTTCTTATGATCTTGGAAAAGGTATAGGTTGATGATATTCTAACTATTAATTATCCCGATAAAGAGGCTGAATGAATGATTAAAAAGCATCTAAGGGTGACTCTAAATGTGGATAAATGTACTTGGACTGATAAAAATAGAATGATTTTAATAATATTATTCAACCATGGGATGATAATCATAAGGGATTACATACAGCATTGGGACAAGCTGGAATAAAAGATTAAAGATCTTCGGCTTGAGGAACCAGTAACTCAGGAAAACAATATCTCGTTGAAACTTTTTAGGGAGAGTAAATCTGGTAGGCTACAATTTCACTTTAATGGTTAATTTTTTATTTTTTGTGCATAAACTTTTTGTTTGTCACTTTTTCATTAAATGTGTTTAATAATAAAAATTTAATTTCGCGTGACGTAATTAAAATTAAAAATAAAATGATAATTTTTGAGTAATGACTCTAACATTGCCTCAATTTTATCAGATGAGCATAAATATTCAATATTAATCCATATTTTCTATATATGGAATTTTCTATTTTCATGTGATTATGACCCTTTTAATATTTTTTGTAATGAAAAGTAAAAAATTTCACACTCTTGTTGTTCATAACTATAATATTTTTAACATGGTGATATCTCGATGATTTCATTAGTTATAAATTTAATTTTCAAACCTAGTTGATTCATATTTATAATTTAAATTTTTTTTAGTTTTTATTATGGTTATTATTACATTAAATTATTTCACAATACTGACACTATAGTTATTCAATTAAAAGAAAAATAAAATAAATGAGACAAAAAATATTAAATGTTTTATAATTTGATGTAATTGACGTGAAACACGAATTCTATAGATAAAAATAACATGTTATGGTTTTATTTAAATAATTAATTTTAATTTAATTTCTTTATATTTTAAAATTCATAGTAGATAAATATATCCAAAATTGACGTTGACGATATTTCCAGAAAATATTATTTTATTGAATGGTTTAATAATTCTATAAATACAATATTTAGCCAAGTAGTTTGTATATGGTTATATATATATAAATTATGGTCCATTTATGGGTCTTTTTTCAACTTATATTAAATATCTTGATCCTCGAAGAGTAGAAACCCCTATAGTATCTCTACATTTGAAATGGGTTAATAGGGGTTTAAATTAAAAAGATAAAGGTAAGACATGGTCAGAACATGTCCAAATTTAATTATATTAGAGTATGTAGAGTAGTCCTAATAAAATAATCAGAATATTATCTATTTTATTCCTTTTAGAGATCAAGATTAATTTATATTAAATCAATAATTTAATAAATTCCTAGAGTTCTACTACCCTCTTTTATAAGAGGGAACCACTTATTCTAATTTCTTCACACTTAAAAAGAATTATGGTTAAGCCTATCCCAACCCAAATCACATAAAATATTCCCAAATGATGTTATAGATGTATTTTATATGGTATAATATCAATATTATATATTATATGGTTTTAAAAAAAGGAGATTATCCAATGAAGACGAAGATAATAAACTTACATAATGAGTCAGACACAAGGTAAGAGAATTTTTTTTTAAATTTTAATGTTATTAGTTTCCTTAAAATGACATTTTTTACATGTCCATATTTTTTAATATTTTTTATGGTTGTATTTACATATACATAAATAAATTATAATTTATATTTTATATCTATTTTCCATTATTTCAATGGTTTTCAAAATGTATGTTTTTTGCGGATTTTTTGTAATTTTTTACAATTGAAAATAGGAATGAACTATTTTAATGTAACAAGTGTTAAGAATCTTCCTACAAATATTAAAGTTATATAATGTTTTTATTTAATTAATATAATGAATCCTTAATTCAGAGAAAAATAATCATTCTTATTTTTTGAGTATTTTCTTTTCGAAAATGGATTTTCAACCGAAAAGAATATTTTGATATCAGAAGTTATTTTTCTGTATAGGTTTAAAAGATTTTTTCAAAAAAATTATAATAAGTTTATGAATAAATATTTTATTCATGATATGGCACTTTATAATTTTATATGAGAAATGGGTGAACCCGATATAGTATATACGACTGGTTGAGATCCATTTTAGCACATGAAAAATGGGTGAGACTAATATAGATTATATGATGGTTGATATAAAATATTGATCTACAATTATTTCATTAAGAATATTTTTTTAAACCACTTGGATTTTATGATTTAGTTATGGTAATATGTTATGATCATTATTCCATGTATAACTCAAACGGTTGTTTCAGGTGTAACTATGGTGGTTACTCCATGTATTGAAGTATAACTATTATGGTAACTCCATGTATAACTTTGATGATTATTCATTGTTTAACGGTGATGGTTAATCCATATATAAGAGTTATATGGAATTTATTTTCATGGGTTTAAAATTGTTTTATCTATACTTACATGAGGTTTTTAAATCATTTTATGGAGAAAAAATGTATATTTTATTTTTATGTGAAAATTAATTCAAACATTCATTCAAATATTATTGAGATAAAGATAATTATTTCATGGGTTTTCATGTTTTTCATAAGACTAGTGGATTTATATATTTTTACATCCTATTATTAGTTTTTAAGTCATCCTAGATTTTAAAATATTTTTCATAAGATGATTAAGGATAAGTATAAGATCAAGATGAAAATGGTGAAGATGTGTCGAAAAAAGAATACATGAATCTTTTTAAAAGTTTTTTCTTATAAGGAAAATGTATTTTAATAGAAGTATCAATATTTTAAGATATAACGTTTTTTCATAAGAATAATGATATGATTCTCAAAACCTATAAATTTAAATTACATTTGGGAGTATATGAAAGTGGTATCTAATTTATATGGAAAAATTTTACAGTTTGTATCAGAGAAGGGTTTATAAATCATGGGAGTTTATGATGTTTTGATGTGTGGATTTCTTAATATTAATAGATACCATCATGGTATTAATGGTTTTTGGTTATTATAAGTTAAAATTCATAGAAACACATGTATGTGGTTTGATGTGACGATTTTTTGGTTGACTATTGATATTTTGGAAGTTGTTTTGTTGGCTTGATGTGTATGTTACCCTTAGGATTAATGTAAAGGATTATTTTAGAAATACTATATTAATTTTTTGTGGATGAAAGTGGTAGGTTCTGAAATAGACAATTATAATAAAACGTTCAACAATATATAAATTATTACGGTTATTTTCTGGGTATTTTAAGTCTAATGTATTGTAAAATTTATATCCTTGTTGTTTGGAGAAGGAAATTTTTTATTTTTATAGGTTTCAATTCATTTAGTATTTTAATGATGAAATTTTCTACATACTAAAAATTAGTTATCAAGATGATAGGAAAACGACCTTGCTCATCCTTCTTATACCTTCCAGATTATGAAATTGTCATTATGATGATAAAATTTTGTTTAAATTATTTTCAAAATATTTTCCAAATACAAATCCATTGTATGAATCATGTTGATCGATGAAAAAACATTTCACGTACCTAAAATTTATGTGCATCATGTAATGTTTTTTATTTTATATAAAAATAAAAAATAATCTATATTAATAGGAAAGGGAAACAACACCAAGGGATTCAAAATTTATTTTCTTGATATGTGGACTTTGTGTTGGAAGATAAAGGGGATATAAACAACATAAAAAAATACCATGATTCCTAGATTTAATGTATGAATTATTTTTATATTATTTAATTTTTAATCATGGATAAGTGGATATTTAAAAATCATAAGGAAATATTCCATATCATCAATCAAAAAAAACAATTGTTAAGGGTTCAATAAATATTTTAATTAAACATGTCTTTATCAATGATATTCTTATAAATTATGAAAATTATGAAACATTCTATAGTACATTAGGTTTTCAAAATTTTCACATACATGTTTGGTGAAATAATTTCCTTAAAAAAGTGGTGTGGTAAAGAGTTTATAATTTTTTCTGTTAGTCATTTATGTACAAATGATAAATGGATATATAAATCATTAGTAAAATTTTATTTTGATGTTATGGAAATGATAGTCAGTTAATACAATTTTTATTTCTAAAAAATTGAGATATGTAGAAACCCATTGAGGTTACAAAGTGAATTGATTAATAGTTATATTTAGTAAGACTTTTATCATAATTTTGGGAGTTTTATAGGAATTATATTAATATTTTTTCAGTAAAACAACAACCCACTAGTCAGGGACAATTAATCACATCCTAATGGTTGTGGGATCGTATCCAGAAGGGAAGGAAACATGGTTGCATCACTTAGCAATGAACTATTAAATATCCTTGTAAGTATAATTTTTTTCCATAATTAAATGGAAATAAATATTATGTATTCCAATTTTTGTAATTTTTTCTTCAATTGATAACAATGGGATTAAAAAATTGATTTAGTTTTTAAGAGATTAAGGAAATTTTTGAAGAATTCAACATTTCTAGAACATTATATAATTATGGTCAAGAGAAAAGTGTAGGATTTTATTTTACGAAAAAATATTGGATTTTAGTTTGGGGAAATATTTCAATTTCATATGGATTTATTTTTATTAAGGTAATTTATGTAAGTTATTATCACAAATTAATGATTATAAGATTTAGGCATATAAGTTACGATATAAGACAATACGAGTAATATATCTAATTTGGTGGTCAATGTTAATTTAATCTTTAAAGAATATATGATCAAATCCTTATTATTATTATTTTTTAAATATTATTATATAATATTTTATGTAATATTAATGATATTCATATATATAATGATTTATATTTAAATTTTGTTATTACAATGGACTGTTTTTGAATAATGTTGTTTTTAATTTTATGATGGTTTATTTATTTTTGAAATTAAAATATATAGTACTAACCACTTTGGTTTTTGTTAATGATAAATATATGAGGTTATGTTGTCATTATTTTTTTAAATTATGTGATCCATTAGAAGTTGATTCTACTAATTTAGTAATGAGTCATTCATCTCAAATACTCATCATTCAGAGAATAAGATGATATTGTAGTGGAAATTGATTAATTAATGAAACTCTACATTTGAAGTAATTATATATATTAATGTTCTTAGTCTATATTGAAATAAATTCCACAACTCTTTTAAAAGGATCATGAAATAAAAAAATCATATTACCTTCATTTCCAATGAATTGATGGTCACATTACCCATAATTAATTTTGGATTTTATTGCCGATAAATTTCTAAGTACGATGTTCTCTATCAAAATCCATCAGTACTTGGCAATTATATTTTTTGTTACATGCATATAATTTCACTTCACAATGACATTTTTTTAGATTTTATAATAGCTTTGCGTTATTCCATATGACCTAAGAAGTTATATTTTCTATATTTTTAATAAGATGTTTGAATGATTATTTTTATAGTGTGGGATTTCAAACAAGGTATTTTAAAAATTAAAAATTAAATTTTATATTCCTGAGTTCAAATTGTAGGGATGAAATTTATTAAATGGTGGAATAATTTAATATCCTAATATTTTAGAATAAGAACATTTTTTTGATAACATGTTTGACATACAACTAGAAGCTAAGAGGAGCACGAAATATTATTATTTAAATTAGACAGTTATAACATAGTTGATAAATTGGAAATATTAATTTTATTAACTAAATTTTGATATATATATATATATATAGTTTGTAATGAAGAAAAATTTATGTATTATTTCTTTGTATATTATCAAAAAAAATTATTAATCTCATTTTATTCTTTAAAGATATTCTTTCATCAAAAAAAATTTCATTTTATGATTGAATAATATAATTATTTTTTTGAAATTTTAATCATTAAATTTATAAAGAAATATAATTAATTACATAATAACATGTAAATTATTCTATGGTGATATTTTGAACATCATTTGAAAAGTTTTATTTATCAATAAATAGTGAAAATATTAATTTTATTGGAAAATGTATTTTCTATTGAAGTATTTACAAAGAATAATTATATATTGGAATAGATTAAAATTTTAAAAATAAAATTATTTAAATTAATCCAATTTGGGTTTTTAAATTTCTATTATGCATGAATTTAATATAAAAACATTTTTATATCTAAAAATACATTATCTGACGAAAAATAATTTCATCACATCCTATCAGTTAAGTTTTAATAAAATTATACCACCTCTATGTTTTAAATCTTAAAAAATGAATTCCATATTTTGAATCAAGTGTTAAATTTTTTTAAATTTGTTCCTCATTATTTTTGTACAATATATATTGCAACCTTGGTAATTTTTTGTAACTCAGATGAAAGGTTAGATCATATAATTAATGTTAAAAATAAAATGATAAAGAAAAAAATGACCCCACCACTAGAATAAATTTTATTGTATAACCTTATATCAAACATAATAATCCAAATTTATAATATTTGGAAATTTTTTTAAATATGTTGTTATTGTAGAATTTATTATATTTTATGTATATCAATTTCCAAAGTGTTAAACTATTGTTATTAAAAACTGTAATTTTTTAACATGAGGATAACCTTATGATATATTAATTAATTAAAGGTTTTTTGAAATAGAAATTATTTACCTTCATCATGGTAATTTATTTATTATATTCATGAATAAATTATTTCCTTAAATTATTACACAATACGAACACAATAATTATTCAAATAAAGGAACAATGAATTAAGTTATATAAAAATATTAAAAGTAGTTTTATTTAATATAATTTATTAGTATTATGAAATTTTGAGATAAAATTAACATTTTTTGGATGTATTAATATATATTTATTCTAATTTCAAATGATTTCTTGATTTATGTATAGTTAATGTAAATAATGAGTTCAAAAATTGGCAATATTCAAATGTTTTGAAAATAAGAATACAATAAATGATATAAAATACGTAAATATATGATCAATAGACAATTGATTAGGATATTTTTTAAATTCCAAACATGGTCCATTTATGGCCTATATTACTATTTGTAGTAACTATCATGAACCTCAAAATATAAATACCCAATTTTATTATAATAAGTTTGAAAATGGTTAATAGTGTTAAAACTAAAGGATAACTATAAAAACATATTAAAAACTAGTCCAATATTATTTATATGAGAGGATTTAGACTCATCATCATATTCTTTTATATTATTATCAATTTTTATTAATTATAAAGTAAAAATTATTTTATATTAATTTAATATTATTTGAAATTTAGAGAGTACCCCTCCCCTGTCTTTTAAAAGGGAACATCTTCATATCATTTCTTCACACATAAAATGCATTTTTGTTCCACAAATAAAAACCCAAAACCCATCATAAAATCACCAACAACGTTTTATAGGCCTTATTTTGGTTATATAACCAATCATAGAGGTTATTCGGTGTTAATAGAAGGATATATTACAAAGAAAAGGAAAATAAGGAACATAGGTGACCAGTCAAACTCGTATTAAGGGACTTTCTTTTCCAAATATATTTTAAATTCTTCCATTAAAACTCCATTTTATTTGAAATTCCATATTTTATGTATTATGTTTTGGGTGAGTTTTTATGCACATAAAATAATTATCGAGGAAATTTTATGTGTCATATGCCTTTTTTCAATGGTTTTCTAATGGAATGTTTTTACTAATAGTTTTGAAATTATTAAAAAAACAAATGGAATATTATATTTTGTCATTTTCAACAACAGAGACATTTCCATCAACATAAAAAATATTTCAATTTTCCTTTCCTATCCAAGAATTCATGTTTTCTAAAATCACTCCTTCACTTTTTGGGGTATTTTTGTATTGAAAATATATTTTCAAACAAAAAGGGTATTTTGATTTTAAAAAGTGCTTTTAAATGTTGGTTTAAAATATTACCCCAATTGTTTTATGATAAGAAGATCATTTAAAACTTTTTTATTAATGATATGATACTTGATAAATAAATATAAGAAAAGGTTAGGATTGATATAGATTATATGACTTGTTGATCCCCATCATATGTGATGTCTCAGACACAGATGCCACATAATCGGTGCCCCAAGCTCGGTGGGCCACATGGCCTCACGCACATCTCCCAAATGCAAGAGGCTACTGAATAGTAGTTAGGGCCTATGGTGGGTTCATGGGGAGACTGTGCCGCTATTACCAATGTGTAGCATAGAAGATAAACATAAATAGAGATAAATAGATGAAGCAATAAAATCAAAAAGAAGGCCGAACGAAGAATAGAGAGAACGGTAAAAATAAATGAAATAACTTGAAATAAAGTAACACAATACAACAAATGAGGATGATATGTCATGTAACTATAAAAAAATAAAACAAAGATACAAGAAAGTGGGAATAACAAGTTCTATAAAAGTATAATGGAAATAAAAGGACTATCCCACGAATCCCAAGCTTCGGCTCATTTATTTATTATCAAGCAATATCCTAAATAGCATGAAAACAAGTTTTTGATGAAGTATGATCTAATTTATCAACACCTACATTCATGTAATCGACTCCAAGTACCAAAAAACACCAGGAGAGGGTTCATGATAAATCTCAAGGGGCCACCACCAAAAGTGTCTATTATATATAGACCATTTAATGGAAATGTAACAGTGTTCTAGTATGCATATATAAGGTAAAGGAGCATAATGTAACTGAATAACCAAGTACAACCTTCATCCCTGATCTTGAATTTGAACCTATAATCACCTCATTATTTAATATTACCAATTTATAAATATGTCACATTTTAATAATATTGAATTTTCAAAGTTATGATAAGGAAATCCTCTATGACATTTAATAATGAAGTTCCAAGGTAATTACCAAGGAAACATTGACCTCAAGTGTCTCCAACTATGTAATAATTGTAACCAGAATATGGGTAAGAGTGAAATACAAGGATCATATTCTAACCCATTCTACAATAAAATTCCTATCGAATCCAAGGTGAACATCCATGGTAAAATGGGTATAAGTAGGGACAGTTACCAATGGGATGTAACTATGGAACCAACTTATCATCGATATATCCATGGAGTGTTTCAAAGGAATTCTTTAATACTGAGTGAGGGAACATATGGTGTCAAACCGTTCATCCATGAATAGAAAAGGATCAGTATCTAGGTGGGTTGAAACCTTTTCAAGGTTTTATCCTTGAATCGGAATGGGGTTCCCAAGTGCACAAAGAATTCCCTGACAAGAATCCAAACAAATCTCGATTTAGGCCACTGCTATTTATTTATTATGTAATGTAATACTTCATTTGGTTCAATCCTTGCCTTTCATTAGTGTGATAAGGACATGTAGAATAAAACATTTTAATCAAGTAACAATTAGGAAATAAGTCTTTTTTTCATATTCAATAAATAATGTTCATTTTGATACCTTCCATTAATGATGTAAGGGGTGATATAAACATGAAACCTATTAGTCATTCACATTTAATCTGGTCATGTAATATGCTTAATATACTTCCCAATTTCTCGTTCACATTTTTTCATTATTTTGATGTAATTGCCTGAGGTGGGTCAATTGGAAGTGACATGGTTCTTTCCATTCTCTATTACATGATACAACAATAATTTATTATAACAAGTCCAACCATTAGAGTGGTCATGCTATAAAACATCTGAATAATGGATCAAAAGTGTCAAAAGACAAAAAAACTAATTTATAGAATATCACCCTACATAGGATGGATAAAGATGTTGGCATAACCGTCAACAACTAATCAGATATATTGATTGAGATAAATCATATGGTTATAATGATTTTATGAATGAAATATTAATTCTATAAACAAATCCTGATGAAATTGGAGATCCACACACAATAATTCTAAAATCGATAAACATGAGGGATGAGTTATAGACCACCCACATTAGAGTTATCTGATCCTTCTCCTCTGATATTGGACTCCAATTCAGATTAGAATGATGTATATCTAATAAAATTGGAAGAACGCTCACACATAGACAACTAGGTTGAGGGAAAGAGAGGAGAATAATAGATAAAATGGACTTTAGTACTTACCATTTCACATCCAACATGATGAACATAATCTAGATCAGATCCCAAACAACGAAGATATTTCAATTACAACCTTATGTCTTCAAAGATCTCCAAAATGGAATAAAAATATGTCAATCCTTCATAAACTCAAATTATGGGGAAGGATGGGGTTTAATTATATCATAAAGGGAAAATAGTTCATTTTACCCACAAATTAACGTGTTCAAAATTTGGCCACAAGATTTTCCAAACTATTTTCCAACCCACTGTGGGAACCTAATAAAGAAAGGGAACATGCATAGTAAGGCCTTACGATTAGGGAACCCATGCTTCAATTTTGTGGTAAGGCTCTGTCCAACAAGTCAACATCTACACAGTTTGTCACAACCATGTGGCCTTCCTACATAGTTTTTTATAAAATGGGCACAATGCCTATTTTCCCAAAAATATGTTTTCAGGGATTTGAACCATCGTTGAACACCCATTAGACCATCACTAACCCATTAGAAATCTATATTAGGCCAAAATAAATAATTTTACTGAAATTTAAATGTTCATTACCTGATTGAGAAAATAGGTTCTCATTGTCTTCCCCCTTAAAAGAACTCGTCCTTAATTTCACCTTCCATGGGTGTAGAAACACTGTTTGAGAACAAATCTGGCCACTAAGCACATATATTGGCCTCCCATTCCCATGTATAATCCTTTACTTGTCTATGCTTCCATAACACTGATAATAGAGGGATAAAACAGCCTTGGAGAACCTTCATGCTTAGGATGATGTTGTGTACTAGATACTCCTCAAAGGTAGCATCATCATCTAACAAAACTTCTTTGGGATCAATGGTATGAGACATGTTGGCATAATACTGGTGAAGCTATGAATCATAAATGATATTGTGCATGGAATGGTACCTGTGAGTAATTAGAAACTAAAAGACTATTAGCCTAACACTTTCTAGGATCTCAAACTAACCTACATAATGAGGATACAACTTTTCTTAGCATTGTAACTATCTATTCCCTAGTGTGGGTGATACCCAATGGAAAAAAGGATCCCGAACCACAAAACCTTGAGGTTTTCAATAGAAATTTGAATGAAATTTTCATCTAGACTGGGTTGTAGTCAGACACATTTTGATCTGCTGAACCTGCTCTGATGTCCCTTAAACAAGCTGACGACCATGTAGATATTCCTCGGCTGCCTCCATCTAGAGAAGAGGTGCACAGAATAGCCTACCATACAAGGCCTTAAAAGGATCCATATGATTGATTTCATAGAATATATTATTATAGGTGAACTCAAGGATTGGGATATGAATTTCCTAGGAACTACCGAAATCATGGACATATATTTGAAGAAAATCCAATGTAACGTGTATCGTCTGCTCTTCTTTTCCATTAGTATAAGGGTGAATATATGTTCCTAGGAGCACTTGTTCTCCCATATCCTTCTATAATCCCTACCAAAACCATGAGGTGAATGAAAAATCCCTATCTAAAATGATATTATGAGTAACTATGTGGATTCATATGATCTCATGGACATACAGTCTTCTTAGCTGATCAACTAATAATGTATCACAAATAGGTCTGAAGTGGGAAATGTTCATCAGTCTATAAATGAAAACCCATACCACCTCGCTACCTCAAGGAGACCTAGATAAACCATCTACTTATTCCATAAAAATATCTTCTGATTTCCATTCTAGGACTTGAAGCGGTTGTAACAGGCCAGCAGGTCTCTAGTGCTCCATCTTCACCAACTCATAATTGGACCTCCATGTGATAATGCCTGATATTTGAAGTTTCATTCCGAGCCCCCAATATTGTTGTCTAATGTCCCGATAGATCTTTGAGATGACTAGATTATGTGAAGAATAAGAGGCATGGGACTCTTTCATCAACTCATTTCCCATATCTTTAGGGACCTAGACATGTCCATGGATACACAGGATGTCATCTCAATTTTCATTCCAATTCGGATGTGGGTTATCTCCTAATATACTCTCATTGGGTACAAATGCTTTAGGATCTAAAAATATTCTACTCTTCACTTTCTTATAGATAGAAGAGGTAACTACCAAATATGAGAGATGACACTTCTTGTGACCATCATGTAAATATAGGGGTAGCTCAGAGAATAGGTCCATTGAATTCGATTCATCATTGGATTCCCACACTGCTTGTGCCACGTTTTCTGACTCAATGCATTTACCACCACATTTCCCTTATCATGATTATAGACATGCTCAAAATATACGGATTGTATATATTTGACCCATATCCAGTTTATGAGGTTCATTTCATGCTCATTGAAGATATATTTGAGGACCATTTCCTTCATGTACACCACAACGCTCTGACCTAACAGATAGTGTCTCTAGAAACGTAAGGTGAGGAAAAATTATATTAAATAAAAGGCCTGATTTGGGTAATTTCTATCAAGAGGCCATAAATTTATAGATCCAAATGCAAGGACTCAGTTTCCTACATCATCATTCCACAAGGATGATTCCCGATGCTTCATAAAAGACAGTATAACCTACACATGCCTCAAGAATAATTAAAATAGGCGTTGAGATAAGGATCTCTTTTGGATATTTAATGTTTTTAATGCACACTTCTATCCAAAGGAACCTGACACCAATATTTTTACGGCTAGTAAGAGATGAAACGAGAAATTAAGAGTCTTTTATAAAATTCTTGAAATATCTATTACGCTAAAGAAACTCTGTATATCACACACATTCATTGTATGCTCCTAGGAAACTATAGCACTCAACATTCTGGGAAAACTGATACAGCCGATTCTATGTTAATATGACACAAGAAGTGAGATTTGTTGATCTAGAAGAGGTACTTAACATGTTTGGCATAAATATGATTCTCTCTTAGTGTGATCGAAAAAATCTTACGATAATTGGCATAGTCTCTATGAGTGTTAGAATACACTAATATTTCTTCCATAATGACCATGAAAAAATAATCCAAATAGGGGTAGATCACCCTATTCATCAAATCAAGGAAAATGGAAGGCACATTCGTAAGACTGAATGACATAACTATGTACTCATATAGACCATACCTGCTAAAGAATGTTGTACGAGGTACATCTGATGGTCTGACTCATACCAGATGATAACTTGATCTCAGGTCAATCATATAGAAGGCCTTATCTCCACAAAACTAGTAAAAGAGGTCATCGATTTCGGGAAGGGGATACCAATTCATGACAATAACCTAGTTCCACTTTCTGTAATATGTGTATATACATAAGGTTCTATCCGAATTCTAGGAAATAATTACAGTTGAACCCCAGGAGCATATATGGGGCCAAATAATAACATTGTCCTCTAAGTCCACAAACAGCTAGTCGAGCTCATGATTCTATGTAGGTGTCATCCTATATAGTGGAATGGATATTGAAGATACTCCTCGAAAAATCTTGATTGTTTAATCTACCTCTCTCCCTCATGTGGTAATCATGAAAAATTGTCAGGAAATACGTCCCTATAATTATCCACTACTGGATGGAAATCATTTTATCATAAATCCTGATCATCCATTATGATATTTTCAATCTGGGTGGTCACTCCACCTACCCCAAGATGCTATGGTCCAACTCTATCATCATGGCCATCCCTATCACCCGTATGTAGATAACTTCTACCCTCTAGTAATATAAAAGATTTCCTACAGTGGTTTAAGTATACAAAAGAACCATATGGAACCAACATATCAACCCCAATAATGACATCAAAACCCGTCATCTCGAGAACAAAGAGGTTCCATAATAAGGGATAAATACCTACCTCTAAAGGATAGTCCCAACATTGGTGTATTCCCTCTGTTCAAACCCTTAAAGGCATATATAGGGTCATTATAACATATTAATATTGTATATCCTGTCTGAGGCCTTCCATGATAAATACAGAGATAAAAGAGTTCGAAGAACCCGTTTCAAAAAATAAAAAATAATCTGGTAAATGCCATAAGAATAGTACATTTCACTATAGATTGTCCCATAGCCTGATCCTTATGTATTTCCTATTGTGAAGGGAACTCACCTGACGTACATCCTTGTAAAATAGATGGACTACCACGATCATAATCTCTCTATTGGATCGGCTGCTGATTAGGGTTTTTGTTTCCACATGAATGAACTCCTCCTCGTCTAGTCCTTCTAGTGTTATTCCAACTTCCTACTTGTTATGGCACAAAAAAATACACTCTTGAAGGTGGAGATGGTGCAGATAATGCTTCACTAGATGTTGGTTTAAAGGGCTTGAATAACCCTTGATGTTTCCCCAAATGACAACAAATCTTGACACTCTATTGGGACTCTTTCATAATAAGGCATCAGTTTCCCCCATCGCTAACACTAAAGACATATTATGGAGATATCAAAAGGAGCACTCTGGTTGTCACTTCACTAATGAAAAACCTTAGGGGAACTCTTCTTCCATCAGATGAACTACTAGCCTAACATGCCACTGTTACTCTATTACCATTACTTGGTACTCTATTACCATTACTATTGTTATCCCTCGGGATCAGCTCATTGATAAGGTCCTAATTTACTATTTTAGAAAATTTCAGTATGAAAAATACCTTAACCTGTGTACATATGGAATAATCGATCACATACTCCAAACGTCAAGATTCCAAAATCACATCACCAAATAGAAGCAGTGTGAAGTGTTGAAACTCTGTAAAATGTTCTAAAGACTCTATGAACTACATAGAAACCCTCTCGAGTTACATAACCTCTCTGGATCTGTTAGCTCTATGTTGTTGTTGAATGAACTGACCATAAATGGAAGTCTTGAAATCAACTCATAACATGTCCTGATGACGACCAACCTGGGTAATCACATCCCACTTACGCTTTTCCATGTCTCAAAGCATGTATGTGACAAGCTTGATCTTCCACTATATGGGGAATCTCTAGATGCTCACAGATAGATAGGGCGGCCTCAAACCAAGACTTACTCTACAATATAAAGCAATCCCATGAGAATGTTGGAGGATTCTGCTGATGTAACTCACGAGTCAGATCATCCATCATAGGTGCCATCCCTGGGGGACTATGCATGGACTGCATCATACATATGAAACTATCGTGAATGATGGAATCAATTCCCAGATCAGGTACAATAGAAAATTCCTCTATTGGAACACCTTGGGTGAGAGTGGTCGCTCCAGGACCACCACATCTAGAGAATGGTTTTCAACACCTTCCGAGAATATGATACGAGGAATTTTTGGCGGCATTGGTCATCAAATCTCAAGACCATGCCTCAAAATAAGATTAAGTAGAAATATAGCATCACTAGTGGAATCTGAATTTAATCAACCTCACTACCAAAGGAATACTACCCGAAATACCTAATTAGACATCTTGGTATCAGTAAGTGATCCAGTATATGTTTCATTTTTTTAAAATTTAATTACCATGTTCACTCCTTTACCTTTCATAGACATGACAAGGATCGATATGGATGTGCAGTTATTTAATTTTAGTATACATGCTTAACTTTATAATGGATTTTCATTCCTAGTGAATCAGTTCCCATACACATTATCACTAGAAAAAACACAGATTTATTTATAGCATAATGGATTTACTCGGTAAATTACTAATGCGAACCCATGAGGTCCCACAAACCTCCTTATTTGAGATGGAAAAACACTCAATCGCAACGCACATTAATAAAAATGTAAGCTAACTAAAATAACATCACTCAATAATCCAAAAATATTATGAAATGAAAATTAGTGAAATCAACCAATATGGCATGGAAATACGTATGACATGTGATTTCTATGCACCAATTTGGGGTATGAAACAATTTACATTACCTTCAACTCATCGGGGAAAGGATGAAAGATATCATCAATCTGAATAATATTAAAAAACACCTCATAGATTTTCTATCACCTAAAGGTGAAATAATATCAACAATAATAGGGAAAATTGATCAACATTTATTATTTAGTAAACTTGGATTTTATTCCAAACATGGGTTTGTGATGCCCAAGAATGGATCATGACCAAGTTCCCAGGGTTTGTTATCACCAATATATTCTCATTATATAGTAAATCAAGAAAGGAACATCCTCTGTATCCACATTGTGACGTCCTAGACCCAGATTCCACTTAATAGGTTTCCTGGGCCTAGTAGGCCATGTTGACTCAAACCCATCTCCACAAACACTAGAGTTTTCCAACAAGTTGTGAGGGCCTTGGGTGTGTCTTTGTGGAGAAATTCCCTCATTAACAAATTATAGCACTGTTGATAAATATAGACATAGGTAAATAGAAAAAGTAATATAATTCACCAGATAGAACAAAAGAAAATAGAGACAATAGTAACAATAACTGAAATAACTAGAATAACATAAAAGCATAAAACAACTGATGATGATATTACATATCAATTAAAAACTAGAAAACAATGATATATGATAGTAGGCATAACATGTTACAAAAAATTATAATAGATATAAAAATAATGCCCCAATCATCCTGAGCTCTGGCACGGTTACCTGTTATGGATCACCATCCTAAATAGCAAGCAATCAACTATTCAATGTTGTATGCTTCCCTTTATCAACACCAGCATTCATGGAATCTAATCCAACATCAAAACAGTTCCTATAGAGGGTGTTAGATAAAACACAATGGTCTACAACCAATGGTGTCTATAACATCCATCCAATTTAATATAAATCTAATAGTTTGCAAGCATGAATATGTAATGTAAACTAGCACAGTGTAACTAACTAACCAAGTACCTACTTCCACACTTGGTTGGAATCTGAACAAATAACCACATCATTATTTAATTGAACCAATTTATAAATAGGTCACATTTTAACAATAGTGATGGTTCCAAGATATGAAATGTAAACCTATAATGACATTTAATAATGAAGTTACAAGGTAGTAACCAAGGACCTATAGGCCTCAAATTTTTCCAACATAGTAATAAATATAGCCAGGATATGGTTAAGAGTATATTCTAAAAAGCATATTCCATGGAATTACAATATAATATTCCTACTAAACCAAATTATTTAAGTAAGATTATTTATTAAAATGATTTTATTTTATAATGTAATTATGGTAATATATGATGATCATTATTCCATGTATAACTATAACGGTTGTTTCAAGTGTAGCTATCGTGGTTACTCCACGTATTGAAGTATAATTATTATGGTAACTCCATGTATAACTTTGATGGTTATTCTCCATTTTACGGTGATGGTTGATCCATATGTAAGAGTGATATGGAAGTTATTTTCATGGTTTTAAAATTGTTTTATCTATACTTACAAGTGGTTTTTAAATTTTTTGATTGAGAAAAACGTGTTTTTTATTTTTATGTGAAAATGAATTCATACATTCATTCATGTATTATTGAGATAAACATAAATATTTCACGAGTTTTAATGTTCTTCAGCAGACTAGTGGATTTATAAATTTTTACATCCTATGATTAGTTTTAATTTCATCCTAGATTTTAAAATATTTTTCATAAGTTGATTAAGGATAAGTATAAGATCAATATGAAAATGGTAAATACAAGTCATAAAAAGAATACTTAAATCTTTTTAAAAGTTTTGTCTTATATGGAAAATGGATCCGAATAGAAGTATCAATCTTCAAATTTATAGGGGTTTTATATAGGAGTTATGATATGATTCTCTAAAACTCTAAATTAAAAATACATTTGGGAATATATAAAAGAGGAATATAATTTTTACGGCTAAATTTTACAATTTTTATTAGAGTAGGGTTTATAAATAAAGGAAGTTTATGATGTTTTGAAGTGTGGTTATCTTAATATTAATAGACACCATCATGGGCTTAGATGTTTTAGGTTATTTTAAGTTAAAATTCATAGAAACCCATTAATGTGGTTTGATGTGATGATTTTTTGGATGACTAATGATATTTTGGGAGATGTTTTATGGGAATGATGTATATTTTACCCTTAGGATTAATGCGAAGGATTATTTTAGATATATTATATTACATTTTTGGGGATGAAAGTGGTAGGTTTTGAAATAGACATTTACAATAAACCATTCAACAATATTTAATTTATTAATGATATTTTTTGAGTATTTTATGGTTAATGTATTGTAAAATTTATATCCTTGTTTTTTAGAAGGAAAATTTTCATTTTTATATGCTTCAAATCATTTATTGTTTTAATGATGTAATTTTCAACATACTAAAAATCTGTTATCAAGATTATAGGAAAATGACCTTGCTCATCCATTTTATCCTTTCTATATTATTAAATTCTCACTATGATGATAAAATATTGTTTAAATTATTTTTTAAATCTTTTTCAAAATCCAAATCAATTGTAAGAATCATGTTGATCGATGAAAAAACATTTCACGTACCTAAATTTTATGTGGATCATGTAATTTCTTTTATTTGATATAAAAATAAAAAATAATCTATATTATTCGGAAAGAAATATAACACCAAGGGACTCACTATTTAATTTCATGATAAGTAGAATTTGTGTTGGATGATAAAGGGGATATCAACAGCATAAATGGAGACTATGATTCCCCGATTTAATGTATGAATTATTTTCCTATTATTTAATTTTGAATCATATATAAGTTGATACTTAAAAATTATAAGGAAATATTCCATATTAACAATCAAGAAAAAAATGGTTAAGGGTTTAATAAATATTTTAATTAAACATGTCTTTATCAATGATATTCTTATATATTATGAAATTATGAAATATTCTATAGTACATTAGGTTTTTAAAATTTTAACATACATGTTTGAAGAAATCATTTCCTTAAAAAAGTGGTGTATTAAAGAGTTAAAAAAATTTCTTTTAGTCATTTAAGGACATTTGATAAAGCGATATATAAATCATTAGTACAAAACATTTTTTATGTTATGGATTTGATAGTCAATTAAGACTATTTCTTTTTCTAAAAAATGAGATATGTAGAAATCAATTGAGCTTAGAAAGTGAATTAATTATTAATTATATTTATGAGGATTTTCATCAAAATTTTTGAAGTATTATAGGAATTATATTAATATTATTTTAGTAAAACAACAACCCACTGGTCAGGGGAAATTCATCACATCCTAGAGTTTGTTGGATTGTATCAATAAGAGAAGGCAACATGGTTGCTTCACATAGCAATGACCTATGAAATATCCTTGTTAGTAACATTTATTCTATAATTAAAAGATTATATATATTATGTATAACAATTTTTGGAAATTTTTATTCAACTAATAACGATGGGATTTAAAAATTGATTTATTTTTTAGGAGATTAATGCCATTTTAGAATAATTCAATATTTCTAGAACATTATATAATTATGTTACACAGAAAAGTGTAGGATATTATTTTAAAAAAATATTGAATTTTAATTTATTGAAATATGTGATTTTCATATGGATTTAGTGTTATTAAGGTAATTTATAGAAGTGATTATCAGAACATAATGTTTATATGATTTGGGCATATAGGTTACGATATAAGAAAATAAGAGTAATGTATCTTATTTGGTGGTCAATGTTAATATTATCTTTGATGAATATATGATCAAATCCTTATTATTTTTTGTTTAAATATTAGTGTATAATATTTTATGTAATTTCATAGATATTTATATATATAATTATTTAGATTTAAATTTGGTTATTACAATTGACTTTTTTGAATAATTTTTTAATTCATTTCATGGCGGTTTATTTGTTTTCGAAATTAAAATATATTGTACTAACCATTTTGGTTTTTTTAATGTATAAATATATGATGTTAGGTTATTATCATTTTTTGAATTATGTTATCCGTTAGAAGTTGGTTCTACTACTTCAGGAATGAAACATTCTTCTCAAATACTCATCATTTAGAGAATAAATGAGATTGTTGTGGAAATTGATTAATGAATGAAACTCTACATTTTAAGTAATTATATATATTAATATTCTTATTCTATATTGAAATAAATTCCACAACTCTAATTAAAGGATCATGAAATAAAAATAATAATTTTACCATCATTTCTAATGAATTGATGGTCAAATCACCCATAATTAATTTTGGATTTTATAGTCGATATCTTTCTAATTACCATTTTCTTTATCAAAATCCATCCATACATGGGAATTATATTTTTTGTTACATGCCTATAATTTCACTTCACATCGATATTTTTATAGATTTTATAATAGTTATGTGTTATTCCATTTTACCTCAGTACTTCAATTATCTCTCTTTTCAATAAGAAGTTTGAATGACAATTTTTATAGTGTGGGATTTCAAAAAAGGTATTATAAAATTCACACTCCTAGTTTATATTCACGAGTTCAAATTGTAAGGATGAAATTTATTAAAAGGATTAATAATTTAATATCTTAATATTTTAAAATAATAACCTTATGTTTGATAACATGTATGGCACACAACTAAGAGATTAGAGGACCACAAAATATTATTATTTAAATTAGACAGTTATGACATAGTTGTAAAATTGTAAGTATTAAAAGTATTAAATAATTTTTGTTATCTATATATATATATATACAATGTTTGTAATCAATAAAAATTAATTTATTAATTCTTTGTAAGTTATCACTCATTTTTTTGTAAAGTCGTTTTTTTCTTTAGAGATATGTTTCCATCAAAAATGTTTTCTTCATTTTGTGATTGAATAATATAATTATTTTTTTGGAAATTTGAATCATTAAATTTATAAAATAAATATAATTATGAAATAATAACATGAAAATTAGTGTATTGTGATATTTTGAATTTATTTTAAAAAGTTTAATTTTTCAATAAAAAGTGAAAATACTAATTTTAATGGAAAATGTATTATCTATTGATATATTTATAAAGAATAATTATATATTGGATTAGTTTAAAATTTTATATAGTTTTTTATTTAGATTAATCCAATTGTGGTTTTTAAATTTCTTTTAAGCATGAAATTAATATAAAAACAATTTTATACCTAAAAAGGCATTATTTGAAGAAAAACAATTTCATCACATGCTATTAGGTAAATATTAATAAAATTATACCAATTCTATGTTTTAAATCATAAAAATTTAATTCCATATTAGGAATCAAATGTAAAAAAAATTTAAATTAGTTCCTCATTATTTTTGTACAATATAAATGTTGTCCTTGCTAATTTTTGTTACTCTGATGAAAGGTTAGATCAAACAATTAATGATAAAAAAATGAACCTACCACTTGACTAAATTTTATTGTATGACTTTATATCAAACATAATCATCAAAATTTGTAATATTTGTAAATTTTAAAAACTATTATGTGATTGTGGATTTTATAATATTTTATGTATATCAACTTCAAAAGTGTAACACTCTTGTTTTTAAAAACTATAATATATTAACATGGGGATAACCTTATGATATATTTAGTAATGAATGGTTTTTTGAAATAGAAATTATTTACCTTCATCATGGTAATTTATTTTTAGTTTTCATGAATATATAATTACCTTAAATTATTACTCAATACTGACACTATAATTATCCAATTAATGCAACAATGAAATAAGTTTTATAAAAAATATTAAAAGTAGTTTTATTTGATATAATTAATATGTATTATGAAATTTTGAGAAAAATGTAACATCTTTTGGATGTATTAATATATATTTATTCTAATTTCAATTGATTTCTTGATTTAGTTATAATTAATGTAAATAAAGAGTTCAAAAATTGGCATTATTTAAATTTTTTAAAATAAGATTTCAATAAATGATATAAAATACATAAAAATATGATCAATAGACAAGTGATTAAAATATTTTTTAAAATTCCAAACATGGTCCATTTATGGCCTATTTTACTATTTCTAGAAACTATCATGAACCTAAAAATTTAAATACCCAATGTTGTTTTAATAAGTGTGAAAATGGTTAATAGGGTTAAACTGATGTATAACAATAAAAAGGTTGTAAAAATGTGTCCAAATTTTATTATATGAGAGTATTCAGACTCATAATCATATTATCTTATATTATTATAAATTTGGATTAATTATAAAGTAAAAATTACTTTATATTAATTTAATATTATTTGAAATTACGAAAGTACTCATCCTCTCTCCTTTAAAAGGGAACATCTTCATCTCGTTTATTCACACATAAAATACCTTTTGGTTCCACAAATACAATCCCAACACCCTTCATAAAATCACTAATCATGTTCTATAGGCCTTATATTGGTTATATAACCAATCTTAGAGGTCATTAGGTGTTAATAAAAACATATTCTATAATGAATAGGAAAATAAGGAAAATATGTGACTAGTTAAACTCGTCTTAAGAGACATTCTTTTAAAAATATTTTTTAAATTCCTCCATTAAAACACTATTTTATTTGAATTTGTATATTTTCTGTATTATGTTCTGGTTGAGTTTTTATGCACATAAATGATTATCGAGGAAATTTTATGTAACATATTCCTTTTTTCAATGGTTTTGTAATTGAATATTTTTACCAATAGTTTTTAAATTATTGAAAAAACAAAAGGAATATTATATTTCATCGTTTTCAGTGACAGAGACATTTCCATCAACACAAAAAATATTTCAATTTTCCTTTCCTTTCTAGGAACTATTTTTTTATAAAATCACTCCGTCCCTTTTCGGGGTATTTTGGTATTGAAAATACATTTTCAAATGAAAAGGCTATTTTAATATTAAAAAAAATTTATATAGGTTTAAAAGATTATCCCATTGGTTTAATGATAAAAAGTTCATGTAAAAATGATTTATTAATGATATGATACTTGATAAATAAATACAATAAAAGGTTGACATTGATATAGATTATATGACATGTTGGGCCCCATCATATGTGATGTCTGAGACCGGGATGTCACATAATCGGTGCCCCATTCTCGGTGGGCCACATGGCCTCACGCACATCTCCCAAATGCAAGAGGATTCCGACTAGTAGTTAGGGCCACGGTGTGTTTTTGGGGAGAGTGTTCCACTATTACCAATGTTTATCATAGAATATAAACATAAATAGAGATAAATAGTGGAAGCAATACAAGTAAACAGTCGACACAATAAAAAATAGAGACAACGGTAAAAATAAATGAAATAACTAGAAATAAAGTAACACCATACAACAAATGAGGATGATATGTCATGTCAATGTAAAACAATAAAATATTGATACAAGAAAGTCGGAATAACATGTTCAAAAAAAGTAAAATGGAAATTATAATACTATCCCAAGCATACTGAGCATCGGAAAAGTCATCTACTATCAAGCTCCTTCCTAAATAGAAAGAAATAAATTGTTTGAAGAAGTATGATCCAATTTATCAACACCTACATTCATGTAATCTACTCTAGGTACCAAACAACACCAAGAGAGGGTTTGAGATAAATCATATTGAGCCACAACCAACAATGTCTATTATATCCAAAACATTTAATGGAAATGTAACAGTGTGCTAGCATGCATATATAAGTTAAAGCAGCACAATGTAACTAAATAACCAAGTACCACCTACATCCCACATCTGGAATCTGAACCTCTAACCACATCATTATTTAATTGTACCAATTTATAAATATGTCACATGTTACAATATTGAATGTTCAAAGTTATGATAAGGAAACTTTCCATGATGTTTAATAATGATGTTCCATAGTAATTACCAAGGCAACGTAGACCTCTAGTGTCTCCAACTCTATAATAATTGTAACCTGAATAAGGGTAACAGTGAAATACGAGGAGCATATTCTAATCCATTCCACAATAAGATGCCTACCGAATCCAAAGTGAACATCAATGGTAAAATGGGGAGAAGCAGAGATAGTTCCCAATGGGATGTAACCATGTAACTAGATTATCAATGCTAGATCCATGGAGTGTTTCAAAGACATTATTTAATACTATGTGAGGGAACATATGGTGTCAATCCGTTTATCCATTAATAGAAGAGGGTCGGGATCTTGGTGGGTTGAAAACCTTTTCAAGTTTTCATTCTTGATTCAGAATGGGGTTCCCAAGTTCTCAAGGAATTCCCTGATAAGAATCTAAACCAATCTCGATTCATTCCACTGCTATTTAATTATTATGTACTGTAAAATTTTAGTTGGTTCAATCATTTCCTTTCATTAGTGTGATAAGGTCATGTATCCTACGAACTTTTAATCAAGTCATAATTAGGTAAAAATTATTTTTTGTTCATATTCAATAATTACGGTTAATTTAGATACCTTCCATTAATGTTGTAAGGTGTGCTGTAGACATGAAACCTATTAGTCATTCACATCTAGTCTGGTCAAGTAATATACTCAATATACTTTCCAATTTTTTTTCACATTTAATTATTATATTGAGGTAATTACCTTAAGTGGGTCAATTGGAAGTGACATGGTACTTTCCATTCTCTATTACATGATACAATAATAATTTATTCTAACAAGTACAACCACTAGTGTGGTCATGTTCTAGCACATCCGAATAATGGATCAAAAGTGTCAAAAGACAAAAAAACACATTTAAATAATATCACCCTACAGAGGATGGATGGAGTTGTGGGCGTAACCATCAACAACTAAATAGATATATGGGTAGAGGAAGATCATATGGTTATAATGATTAAATAAATGAAATATTAATTTTATAAACAACACCTGATAAAATTGGTGGGCCACAAAAGATAATTATAAAATCGATATAATTGAGGGATGAGTTATAGACCACCCAAATTAGGGTTATGTGATCCTTATCCTCTGATATTGGCCTCCAATTCAGATTAGAACGATGTATATCTAATAAAATTTGATGAACTCTCACACATAGATAACTAGGTTAAGGGAAAGAGGGGAGAGGGATAGTCAAAATGGACTTCAGTACTTACCATTTCACATCCAACGTGAGGAACAGAAGCCAGATCAGATATTGGACAATGAAGATATTTCAATACCAACCTTAGGTCTTCAAAGATCTCCAAAATGGAATGAAAATAGGTCAATACTACATAAACTCAAATTAGGGGGAAGGATGGGGTTTAACAATATTATAAAGGGAAAATAGGTCATTTGACCCACAAATTAGAATGTTAACGATTTTCCCACATGATTTTCTAAACTGTGTGCCATCCTAGCATGGGAATATTGGAAATAAAGGGAATAGTCATAGTTAGGTCTCACGATTAGGGAAAGAAAGATTCAACTTTGTGGTAAGGCTATGTCCAACAAGTCAACATACACACAGTTTGTCACAACCATGTGGCCTTCCTACATAGTTTTCTAGAAAATGGTAACAAATAAAATTTTCCCAAAAATATGTGTTCAAGGATTTGAACTATCCTTGAACACCAATTAGACCATCACTAATCCATTAGGCATCTATATTAGTCCAAAATAAATAATTTTAATGAGATCTAAAGGATCATTACCTGATTGAAAAAATAGGTTCCTATTGTCCTCCCCCCTTAAAAGAACTCATCCTTAAGTTCACCATATATGGGTGTAAAAACACTGTATGAGAAAAACTCTGGCCACTAATCATGTATATTGGCCTCCCATTCCCATGTATCATCCTTCACATGACCATGCTTCTATAACACTCATAATTGAGGGACAGACCAACCTCAGAGAACCTTCAGTCTCCGGTCAATGATTTGTACTAGATACTCCTCAAAGGTAGCATCATCGAGTAACATAACTTCTTTGGGATCAAATGTATGAGATAGGTTGGCATAATACTGGTGAATTAGTGAAACTTAGAAGATTTGTTTCATGGAATATTACCTATTAATAATTTGAAACTGAAATACTATCGGCCTGACACTTTCTTGGATCTCAAACTAACCTACGTAATCAGGAGACAACTTCCCTAACCTTTTTAACTGTATATTCCCTTGCGTGGGTGATACCCAATGGAAAATATGATCCCAGAGCTCAAACACTAAAGGTCATCATTGGAAATTGGCATCACATTTTCATCCAAACTAGGTTGTAGTCAGACACCTTTTGATCTGATGAACCTGCTCTGAAGTCTCTTAAACAAGATGACGACCAAGTAGAAATTCCTCACCTGCCTCTATCTAGAGAAGAGGTGCACGGAATAGCCTACCATACAAGGCCTCAAAAGTATCCATATGAATCATTTCATGGAAGATATTATTATAGGCGAACTCAATGATTATGATATTAATTTCCTAGGAACATCCGAAATCAAGGACATATAGTTGAAGAAAATCCAATGTAACATGTATCGTCTATTCTGCATATCCATCTATATAAGGGTGAATATTTGTTCCTATGAGCACATGTTCTCACATATCCTTCTATAATCCCTACCAAGACCTTGATGTGAAACAAGAATCCCTATTTGAATTGATGTTATGAGAAACTATGTGGATTCATAAGATCTCTTGGACATACAGTCTTCTTAGCTCAAAAACTGAGAATGTATCACAAATAGGTCTAACGTAGGATATGTTCATCAATCTATAAATTAAAACCCATAGCACGTCACAACCTCAAGGTGACCTAGGTAAACCAACTACATAGTCCAAAAAAATATCTTCTGATTTCCATTCTGGGACTGGAAGCAGTTGTAACAAGACAACAGGTCTCTGGTGCTCCACCTTCACCCACTCTTAGGTGGACCTCCAAATGATAAATCCTGATATTTGAAGTTTCATTCCAGTCCCCCAATATTATCTTCTAATGTCCTGATAGATCTTTGAGATGCCTGGACTAAGTGAAAAATAAGAGGCATGGGACACTTTCATCAACTCATTTCTCATATATCTAGTGACCTAGACACCTCTATGGATACACAATATGTCATCTCTATTTACATATGAATTGGGATGTGGGTTATCTCTTAATATACTCTAATTGGGTGCCAATCCTTTTGGATCTAAAAATATTCTACTCTTCACTTTATCATAGATGGAATATATAACTACCAAATATGACAGATGACACTTTTTGTGACCATCATGTAAATATAGGGACATGTCATAGAATAGGTCCATTGACTTCCCTTCATCATTGGCTTCCCATACAGCTTCTGCCTATGTTTTCTGACGCAATGCATGTACCACCACATTTCCCTTCCAATGATTATATGCATTCTCAAAATAAAAGTATTGTATATATTTGACCCATTTCCACTTTATCAGGTTCATGTCATGATTAGTAATGAGATATTGGAGGATTATGTTCTTCATGTTCACCACCAAGATCTCACATAATATATAGTGCCTCCACCACTGTAAGGTGAGGAAAAATATTTTTAAATCAAATAAGTGAATTGGGTAATTTCTATCATGAGGCCTTAACATTCGAGATCCATATACAATGACATAGTTTCCTACATCATCATTCTATAAGGATGATTCTTGATGCATCATAAAAGACATTATAACATACACATGACCAAAGAATAATTTGAATATGTGTTAAGAAAAGGCTCCCTTTTGGATCTTGAATGTTTTTCATACACAGATCATACCCATGGAACCCGACACCATTATTTGTACGTCTAGTAAGATATGAGACAAGAAATGAAGAGTATTTTATAAAATACTTGTAATATCAAGTAATATAGAGAAACTTTGTATATCACACACATTCTTTGGATGCTCTAAGGAAACAATATCACCAACCTTTCTGGGGTAGCTGATACACCTAATTCTAATTTAATATGACACAGGAAGTGAGATTTGTTGATCCCGAAGAGGTACTTAACAAGTTTGGCATAAATTTGATACTATCTTAGTGTTCTCAGAGAAATCTCAAGATGATTGTCATGGTACCCTTGAGTGTTAGAATACAAAAATATTTCTTCCACAAAAACCATGAAAAAATAATCCAAATAGGGGTAGATCACACTGTTCATCAAATCAATGAAAATGGAAAGAACATTCTTAAGACTAAATGAAATAACTAGGAACTCATATAGACCATTCCTGGTATAGAATGTTGTACGAGGTACATCTGATGGCCTGACTCATACAAGATGATAACCTGATCTCAGGTCGATCATAGAGAAGGCCTTGTCTCCACAGAACTTCTAAAAGAGTTAATCTATTAGAGGAAGTGGATACGAATTCTTGACCATAACCTTGTTCCAATTTCTATGATATGTGTATAGATGTAAGGTTACATCCGACTTCTAGGAAAAAATCACAGTAAAACCCTAGGAGTATATATTGGGCCAAAAAAAACATTGTCCTCTAAATCCACAAACAGCTAGTTGAGCTCTTGATTATATGTAGGTGTCATCTTATATGGAGGAATGGATAGTGAATATACTCCTTGAACAAGCTTGATTTTATACTCTACCTCTCTCTCAGGAGTTAATTCTGAAAAATTGTCAGGAAATATGTCCCTATAATGATCCACTACTAGATGGAAATCATTTTTTCATAAATCCTGATCCACCATTATGATATTTTCAATCTGGGCGGTCACTCCCCCTATACCATGATGCTATGGTCCAGCTCTACCATCATAGACATCCCTCTCACCCATTTTTAGATAAATTATACCCTCCAGTAATATGAAGGATTGCTTATGGTTGTACAAGTATAATAAATAACCATATTAAACCAAATTATCCACCCCAATAATGAAATTGAAACTCATCATCTTGACAATGAGGAGGTTCCATAAGAAGGGGTAAATACATAACTCAAAGGGACAGTCGCAACATTGGTGTATTCCCTCTATTCAAACCCCTAACAACATATCTAGTGTCATTATAACATATTAATATTGTATCTCTAGACTAAGGAATTCCATGATAGATATGGAGATAAAAGAGTTTGAAGAACCAATTTCAAAAAATATAAAATACTCTGGTAGATGCCACAAGAATAGTACCTTATACTGTAGAAGGTCTCATAGCCCGATCCATAGGTATTTTTTGTAGTGAAGGGAACTGACCTGATGTACATCCTTGTATAATAGATGGACTACCACGATCATAATTTCTCTATTGGATCTTCTTCTGAATAGGGGGTTTTGTTTCCACATCCATAACCACCTACTCGTCTAGTCCTTCTAGTGTTTTTACAACTTCCCACATGATGTGGCACAAAACAACCCACTCTTGAAGGTGGCGTTGGTGCAGATAATTTTCCACTCAATGTTGGTTTAAAGGGCCTGAAGAACCCTTGATGTTTCCCCACATGTCAACAATCTTGAAACTCTATTTGTACTCTTTCATAATGAAGCATCAGTTTCCCTTGTCGCCCACACTGATGACATATTTTGGAGATATCAAAATGAGATTTATGGTTGTCACTTTCCTAGTGAAAAACCAAAGGGTAACTCTTCTTCCATCGGATGAACTACTAGCCTAACATGGCACTGGTACTCTATTACCATTACAATTGTTATCCCTCAGAATGAACTCATTGATAATGTCCTAATTGACTATTGTAGAAAACTTCAGTAGGAAAAAGACATTCACCTGTGTACAAATGAAAAAATGGATCCAATCCTCAAAACGTCTAGAATGAAAAAGCACATCCCCAAATATAAGCGCTGTGAAGTGTTGAAACTCTATAAAATGTTCTAAAGACTCTATGAATGACATAGGAACCCTCTCAAGTTGCATACACTCTCTAGATCTGTCAGCTCTATGTTGTTGAGGAAATAACTAATCATAGATGGAATCTTGGAAATCAACTCATAAAATGTCTTGATGAGGACCAGCTTGGGTAATCACATCCCACCTACGATAGTCCACATCCCAAAGCATGTATGTTAAATGATTTATCCTCCACTATGGAGGAATCTCCAAATAATCATAGATAGATAGGGTGGCCTCAAACCAAGACTTATTATCCAATAGACAACCATCCCATCAGAATGTAGGAGGATGATGCTGATGTAAATCA
The DNA here is from genome assembly GCA_963277665.1 of Viscum album. NCBI lineage: Eukaryota > Viridiplantae > Streptophyta > Magnoliopsida > Santalales > Viscaceae > Viscum > Viscum album. Next base: position 1,479,208,593 of record OY728147.1, on the reverse strand, counting down.
TGAGTCAGATCATCCATCGTAGGTGCCATCCATAGGGCACTATGCATGGACTACATCTGAAATATGAAACTATCGTGACTGGAGGAATCAATTCCCAGATCCGGTACAGTAGTGAATTCCTCTATTGGATCACATTTGGTAAGTGTGGGGGCTCCAGGCCCACCACATCTACAGCATGGTTTTCACCACCTTCCTAGTGTTTGATACGTGGATTTTGTGGCATCATTGGTCATCAAATTTCAAGAAGATGCCTCAAAATATGATTAATTAGAAAAATATCATCACTAGTGGAATCTGAATGTAATAAAACTCACTACCAAAGGCATACTATCCCAACTACCAAATTTAATGTCTTGATATCAGTAAGTGATCAATTATAAGTTTCAATTTTTTATGTTTAATTACCAGGTTCTCTTTTTTACCTTTCATAAACATGACAAGGATCAATAAGGATGTGCATTCATTTAATTTTAGTATACATGTTTAACATTATAATGGATTTACATTCCCAGTGAATCATTTACAATACACATTATCACTATAAAAGACACCCATTTATTTATAGGATAATGGCCTAGCTCTGTAAATTACTAATCCTAGCCCATGTGGTCCCACAAACCTCCTTAATTGAGACAGGAAAACACTCAATCGCAACCCACAATAATACAAACATAAGCTAACTAATACAAAATCACTCAATAATCAAAAAATATCATGAAATGAAAAGTAATGAAAGGAACCTATATGGCATGGCAATACATATGACATGTGAATTCTAGGCATCAATTTGGTGTATGAAACAATTATCATTACCTTCAACTCATCAGGCCAAGGATGAAAGAAATCCCCAATCCGAATAATAATCAAAAACACCTCATAGAATTTATATCACCCAATGGTGAAATAATATCAATAATAATAGTGAAAATTGATCAATATTTATAATTTAGGAAACATGGATTTTATGCCAAACATGGGTTTGCGATGCCCAAGAATGGATTATGAACAGGTTCCTAGGGTTTATAATCACCAATATATTACCTCCATATATTAAATCTTGAAAAGAACCTCCTCTGATAACACATTGTGATGTCCAAGACCCAGATTCCACTTAATAGGTTTCCTGAGCCTAGTGGGCCATGTTGCCTCAAGCCCATCTCCCCAAACACTAGAGTTTGTTGACTAGCTGTGAGGGCCTTGGGTGTATCTTTGGGGAGAAAATTCCCTCATTAACAAAGTATAACACTGTTGATAAATATAAGCATAGGTAAATTGCAGAGGCAATATAATTCACCAGATGGATCAATGAAAAATAGAGACAATAGTAATAATAACTAAAGTAACTAGAATAACATAAAAGCATAAAACAACTGATGATGATATTACATGTCATTTGAAAACTAGAAAACATTGATATATGACAGTAGGCATACCATGTTCCAAAAAAGTATGATAGAAATCAAAATATTGTCCCAAGCTTCCTGAGCTTTGGAACGGTTACCTGTTACGGATCAATGTCTTAAACAGCATGCAATCATCTATTCAGAGTTGTATGCTTCTCTTTGTCAACTCCAACATTCATGGAATCTAATCCCACTACAAAACAGTTCCCATAGAGGGTGTGAGATAAAAAATAATGGTCTACCACCAATGGTGTCAATAACATCCATCCTGTGTAATGGAAATCTAATAGTGTGAAAGCATGAATATGTAATGTAAACTAGAAATGTGTAACTAACTAACCATGTACCAGCTTCAACCCTTGGTTGGAATCTGAACAAATAACCACAACATTATTTAATTGTACAAATTTATAAATAGGTCACGTTTTAATAATAGTTAAGGTTCAAAGCTAAGACATTTAAAACTACAATGACATTTAATAATGAATTTACAATGTAGTAACCAAGAAAATGTAGTCCTCAAAGGTTACCAACTTAGTAATAACTATAGCCTGGATATGGGTAAGAGTTTATTATAAAAAGCATATTTCGAGGCATTCCAATATAATATTACTAATATACCCAAGGTGATCATCCAAGGTAAAATAGGGTTAAGCAGAGGTAGGGCCCTATGGGATATGATCATGGCACCTACATATCAATGCTATATCTAAGGAGTGTATCCATCGAATCTTATAATACTATGTGAGGGATCATATGTTTTCATACCAGGAATCCAAGAATTGAAATGGATCGGGATCAAGGTTGGTCTCAACCTATGCAAGTCCTATACTTGAATTAGAACACAGTTCTTGAGTACTCAAGGAATTCCCTACTAATAATCCAAGGAGACCTCGAGCCAGGAGACTCTTGTTTAATTATGAAGCCATGTAATATTTCATTTGGTTCAAGCCTTACCTTTCATTATTGAGATATGACCTAGTATTACGAAATTTTTTAATCATGTCATAATTAACCAATAATTCCATTTCAAAAATATTAAATCATTATTTTTAATTATGCTACCTTCCATTAATGTGGTAAGGGGTGCTACGAACTTGAAACCTATTAATAATTCACATTTAATCTATTCAAGTTATATACTGAGTATACATTCGAATTTCCCTTTCACATTTTATTATGATTTTGAAGAAACTACCTTAGGTAGGTCTTGGGGAAAGGATACAGTACTTTCCATTCACCATTACATGATACAAAAAACAATTATATTAAGAAGGAAAATCATTAATGTGGTCAAGCTCGATCACATTTGAATAATGGATGAAAAGTGTCAAAACACTAAAAAGTCAATTATGGATATATCATTGTAAATGTAATGAATAGAGTTGTGGTCATAACAAGAAAAAACTAATCACATATATGAAAATAGATTAACCATGAAATTATAATGATTATAAATGTGACATATAAATTCTATAAATAGCACCCGATGAAATTGGTGGCCCCCACATGATAATTCCAAAATAAAAGAAATTGAGGGATGAGTTATAAACCACCCAAAATAGGTATTTACAATCCCTATCCTCTAATATCATCTTATAATTTGTCTTATAATGGAGTATATATGATAAAATGGGGATAAAAATCACACCTTTACAACTTGGTCGTGAGAAATAGTGTAGAATAAATGATAAAATGAACTTTATTACATACTATTGTGCATCCAACATGATGAATGTATGCTCCATTCTATTCTAGAAGAATAATACCTTTCATTACATACATTATTCCTTAAAATAGCTACAAATGGGAATAAAAATATGTCAATACTGAATAAAATCATATTATGAGGAAGGAGGAGGTTTAATTAAATATTTAAGGGGAAAAGGTCTTTTTACCCACAAATTAGCACGATCAAGGTTTGGACACACCATTTTTACTATTGTGCACCAAACATACATAGATACCTAAAAAATAAATGGCTCTTGCACTGTTAGGTCACACATTTAGAGGAACCATGCAGTAAGGCTATGTCATAATGTCACCATCCACACAGTTTGTCGTAATGGTGCCGCATTTCCACACTATTTTCACTAAACTATGCACTAGTCCTATTTCCCAAAAAATATATGTCCCAGGCACTGAACAATACCCAAACACTCATTGAATCTTCATTAACCCATAGGGAGTCCATATTAATCCCAAAATAAAATATTTTAAATAAATTTGAAGGATCCATACCTAAATAAAACCGTGGTTCTTATATAATAGATCAGGTAAAATAGATGAGTTAGATATAGATTATATGAAGGGTGAGCCACAATATAGATCTCCAATGAATTTGGTAAAGGTTAATAGTTAAATAAAACGTTATCTCCTATTATATTATCAATTTATATTGTGTTTTTTATTCCATGTATAACAATGAAGGTTATATAAAGTTTAATTTTGATTATTACTCCAAGTATTCATGTCTAAAAATGACGATTACTCCATGTATAACCAATATGGTTATACCATATGTAATGGTGAGGTATAATTTATATTTTATTGTTATGTGATAATAATTACCCATGTTCCAAAATGTTTTTGCTACACTTCTGATGGATTTTCAAATATTTTATTTGAGAAAAAATATGTCTGTGGTTTTTAAGTGTGAATGAGTTTTTTTTCATCCTATGAGATAAAGGTAAAAGTTACACAGATTTTCAAGTATTTCAAAAGAATAATGGATTTATTTATATTTATTTCTATTATATAGTTTTTTCAGCCCATCCAATATTTAAATAAAATCATTGGATGATTTGGGTAAGTATGATGTGAGGATTGAAATATTGAATATGTGTCATTAAAATAAAACATGATTCATTTTAAATGTTTTTAGTAATAATAGAATATGTATAGAAGATTAAAATTAGTAATATAAGGATTATTTATGTAATATTTTTCGAATAAAACCCGAAATATCTAAACCCAAAATATATTAGGGAGTGTAGCAATGTGAATAATAATTTTTAAGGTTGGGTCTTTTCATAAACATTCATGTTCTATATCAATGTATCAAATATTTCTTTGGTAATGGTTTTAGTGAATATATCCTTAATTTATTATCCAATAGGAATAAGTTCCAACATTATCTCCCCATTAGAAACATTTTATATAATGAAATTAACTATAATTTTAACTGTATAAGTCCAAGAGTGTTGCACCATATTTCTATATATACCAATTCAAATTTTACTTTCCTGTTAAATGTAGACTGATTTCATAATCATTACCCTAAAATACTAATCTAGTTCCTTCATCCATATCAACTAGGTAATTTAACATGTTGAATTTACATTACTACCTCTGTGTTGGCTCAATGAAATTGATTTTTTCTTCTTATAGTGAAATCTCACACATATTTCACAAAAGATAAAAATTCCACTTGACGTCAATCTTTTATCATCAAAATTATATAACTAATAAAAATATAAAAATATTTAATGTTAATGGTGTCCAACATTATAATACATAGTTCCATAGTTAATGTTCACCTTTTTGTATTTTTAAATATTCTTGGTTTACATTATATGTGAATTTTTGGGATCACTTTGAAAAATTGCACTTAGGGTTATTGCATAAAAAATATCAGCTCCTGAAAAAAGAGATAAATTAAACGAATAATATGTTTTCTATACTTGTTTCATTTTAAAAAATTTCCTCAATAATTTTTTCCAATATTCATACCATCCTTATGGGGGACTTCACAATTTTTTATTATTCTATAATATGCTTCATTAATGATTTTCTTCTAGATTTTTATGAGGAAATATAAATAATGTCTTGTTTTTATTCCACATGTTTAAGACCCCATTATAATTTTGAGGTATTTTACTCTTACATATTTATCAAACCTCATGATTTTTGTTTGTTCATGTTTTTTTTGTATAATTTTTTTCAAGAGTGAGACAAGGGCCCAAAAATAGGTTCCAAGAACATAGCATGGTACTTTAGTCACATTGTCTTACCAGTATAGGTCCACCAGCTCGCTATTGCACTATCCAGTCTCCATGTAGGGAAAATAATATCAAAGACCAACCATTTGTATCTAGTGTCCATTCATAATGTATTATTGTTTTTTCTTTTTACTCAGTTTCTTCATAAAATAAATTACCAAATTCATTCCCTCTTTTTGGTCTAGTGAAAACCCTATAAATGACCTACCTTTCTCCCATATTTACTTAATGTAGCTCCCCACCTAATGAATATTTTAAATTTCATGTAGCTCAATCAAAAAAATTAGGTATTTATACGATTTTATATTCTTTTATTATTTATATACTTTTTTAATAATCAATTTCCCTCTATTTTTTCCTAAAATTCCCTATTTTTAATGCTTCTGTCTTCATCTTTGGTTTATCTCAAGCTAGATGGACTTGGTGGATGATATCTTATAGGGGAACTCCTTTCAGCATAATGTAGGTGGTGACTATTTTTCTCTCATATTCATATCTATTTTCAATAGTTCATTCATTTTTTGTTATTCGGGCTTCCCATATATTACATTAAATTTTAAAATATTTGATTTATACATGTAATTACAAGGTTACTTACTCTCATAAAGTGATAAACATAAATTGTGAGATGATTATATAATAATTACCATATTATGTTATTTATCATCTGAATTTAATTTTAAAAATTAAAAATACATTGGTTGGGTATTATTTGATGGTTGTAATTGGAAAAGTCCTATTACGAAATGTATATCAGACTTGTTGTAATTTTTAGTTTTTTAAATAATGATATATTTAATATATTTAGTTGTAATTTCAAATTGGTAACCTAAAATATAGATATTGAGGCTCATTACTTGAATTAATAATGACATCATTCTAGGGTTGTATGTGATAACTATGAAAAAAACAATTCTTAGGAGGTCCATTATAATGATTAAATGACCTATTCTTGGGTTGGTTGATATATCTTTGGAAACACCAATTCAGGGGTGGTCTGTGATGACTAATGGTGTCACCATTATGGGTGGTTACGAAATTATATTTTTACATGGGAATCTATATTAACAATAAATCCTTAGATACATCTAGCACTTCCAAAGAAGGTTTGTGTGACATTTCGTGTCAACAAGTAACTTAAACATCAAGGGTTGTTTATTCTATTTTAGTAATTTAGTTATTAAATATTTATGTTTTAGTCCTTATAAAGTCCTTATACACTAATACTTATTTATTGAATATATATAGGCATGTTGTTGGTGGTGGCCTTCTGAGTCATACTAAAACTCTATTGGGGCCTCCATTTGGTACCCAGGTAGTCATCGTGATTGTAGGTCATGATATGGCCCAGATTATTAAGGAATATTCATTATTTCATAGATATGAGGGATCAGGGAGATCAATATCAATATGGATCTATGACCACTTTTAGATAGTCATGTAGTTTTTTAAAATTTCATGACTTTTATTCATTTGGTACATATTAGTTATGATTTACATGTAGGTATGGAACTAAATTGTGTTTTGTATCATCATAGTTATCACTTGATTCTGATTCATATTTTGAACTTTCAAGGATTTTTATCTATTATCTTACATGTTTTAGGATATATTTTTACATTTATTATGGTTTTACATGTAATAGAGGGTATATTCTCCCATTATTGTTCACATAGACCCCAATATATGGTTTGTTACCTATAGCATATGAGTAGGTGTGCCTACGGAAATAAGGTGTCTATATTCTGGGGAACTAATTGAGTGTATTTCTGGTTGGGATTTTAAAATGTTGTGGTTGATTCCCCTTTCTTTATTTTACTGTTACAGAATGGTATAAATTACGATTATAATTTTTGTGGAATGGTAATGATATCATCACTACGATTAATTAACTCACATACGACGGATAATCCAAGTTACTAAAGATATGCCTATTCTTTTAAAATTTATTTATTACAGTTGTGTTAATTCACCTTGAGAGATGAACATTATTTTTACCAGTATTTTTTTTGGAATTTAAAATCTTGGTATGATACGTTAAGAGAGGTTTTGCGAATTCATGAATTATTCTAGGAAAAATGGAATCATGATTCATTTTCATTTTCTAGGTGATAGATTCATATATATGTGTGTGTCTGTACATACCTATGGATAAATGTGGGTTAATCATATAACATGTCAATAACTATTTATAGGGGGTTTCCCATATATTTATATGTTGTAATCATACATAATAAACTATTTGAGTAACTACTTATGAAACTTATTATTTAAATGGAACTTTAAATGATTGATTTGGTTGAACAATGTGCTAGTAAAAAACTTATAAGTTATTTCCTCTATAACATTTGAATGGATAGTTATTTAACCGAACCACTGAAACCAAAGGACTTATAGATATAAAAATTAAGAGAATGTAACCCATCAAAAAATTGACACTTTAAAAAGAATTGGAAGTGTAAATTCTGGAATCCTTTGGAAAGTGATGAAATTTTTTCTTGGGAGTTAGGTAGGGATCGAGAGTGTATCTGGTTTTATTAGTCTATATGGGTATAATATTTTGCATAATAGTATATTATAGGTATCATAATTTATTTTATCTTTTGTATTTCCCATGTAACTTTTTTTAGATTTCTATGAAGGAATCATTCTGATATACTACCTCAGATGTCTTGTATCCCCCACTAAAAGGGAGGGTATGCATGCCCCATCTATGGGTGAACCAGAAACTACTATTGTGAAAGGAGTAGCTATTGGTGGTCATATTTTTTACATATATTATCAATTAGTCCATTTTATATATAGGGGAATCAATAGGAAACTTTTTCTATTTCTGATTATATTCATGAGTTTCAACAGCAACATTAACTATTGTTTATTAGAGAGGGTGGTCTATAAGAAACTAAGCTGTTTTTGAAATATATTAAAAATATTTTTCAAAATTTAGAAACCATTAATAAAATAAGGGGGGATTTTTTACCATATATTTTGTGTTGATAAGTGTGAAGTTGGTGGGATATCATTTTCCATATAGGGAAACATGTTTTCCTCGCGGGGTAGATGTCCAGACCATATTTTTAGGAATTTCATTCCAATTAAAAAATAATCATATAAGGATATAGATTTTATTTTATTTATATATGGGATTTAATTATTAGGGATTATTGATCCCATTTTATATATATTATAAACTTTTCTCCCACCATGGTTGAAAAGAGACCGTAAGGGCCTAAATTATAAAAAATGTCCTCTGTTATGAGATTATAGAATAGGAAAATGTAATCTACTTGAACTATTTTTTCAAATACTAAAAAGCATTAAATAATCACTTATAGGAACTTCAAAGAGGTGTGTGGTGTTGGTATATTCACCTCTATGGGTGGATATGATAGAATTTCATCTCGTAAGAAGAACATTCTAGCTGATGACTCATGCCAAGACATGGTAGTCTAATAAGGAAGATAAATAGCTCTTTTCATCCTCTATTGGGAGAAATTAAATATGGTGTTATCATTGTAGAGATATAAGACAAAAGATTACATAGTTGACGAAAACTTCTTGTTTGTGTCACAATTGTGGAAAATCGGGACACCTCTATTATTTCTATATGGATGGATATGAAGATCCATGTTATAGAGGAACACGATCATCTAAATGGTGTATTTGACTCTTTCCAATTATTTATTTGACATATGAACTTCAAATTTCTCTATTTTTTCTAATTTCATTGGGGGTTTGGGTTTACATATGGAGCACCTTTCTGGAGAAGTATCGATTAACTAACAATTAGACAAAATGTCAAAGAGGATCCATATGTGAATAGATTATGCCCTCGTCATTGGTAGTTTTTGTGTGTTTTGGATTTAATAATATAGGATATGGGTGGATTTAATTTAATTATGAAGATTGATTGTATTTTTATTTATTATGTGTAGATCAATAGAAATCACTAATGAGTGTTGTTCACAACACTTGAGGGAAAGTACATTGAATATTTTGGTGAATAAGATATATAATTATGCCACAGAAGACATTATCATCAGCAACATTATGAAATTATATCCCATGTTACTAGTCTTATCTTATATGATTGGTATACACAATGCATTTTCCTTCCCCTAATCATCGTATATTTTTTGGATGTGTTTCTTGATATTTTTTAGGGTTTTGGTAGGATCCTATGATCGAATATACTATCATGATTTTATTAGGAATTGAGGATATATTTTTCCCACGTACAATATTGGGCTGACAGAGTATCATGTATTGAACTCCAATCTTGAGGACATTGAGGTGAATGGTTTAATCCTTCCCAACACTTCTCCCTGCGTACTTTTATCTTGTTCATAATAAAGGCTATAGATTCCGTAAGATTATTATTAGATAATATGATAATTTTTTAGGTGGTGATCAAAAACTATTATCTAATCAATCATATTAATGATTTATATGAATATATTTATGGAACCTAGTTTTTCACAAAGATTGACATATATTCTGGGTACCACCAATTGAGGGTGAGGCCTTTCAGCATTCTTCTAACGACATTTAAGAGTAGGTATGACCATTATGAGTAGATTTTGAGGATATTATGGTTGAAAAACACAGTAGTTGTATTGTTGGCCTTAATGTATAGGGTATTCCATCAAAATTGGGACTCTTTTTATTTCATTTTCATCAAATAATTCTTCATAAACTCTATATCAAGAGGTTTTCATGATCATTATTGGAACAACATTTTTCACAAATATTGAATTAGATTATGCGTACTACCTTTTGAAGGTGAGCCCTTCCAACATTCCTCTTATGAGATTTAAGATTTTTTACGACCATTAAAAGCCCCTTTTGATGATTTTTCGGTTGAGAAACACACTATTGGTATCAAAGAAATTGATGACTAATGTGTTCTATAAATATTTGTACTCTTCTATTTTTTTGTTCATTGGTGACATCTTGATATACTCAAGGTAATGGTAGAAGCATGACCATTATATGGTGACCATTTTTAGAACACTTAATGTATATATGTTTTATAATAAATTCGATAAATGACATTTTGGATAGATATAAAACAATTTTTATGAAATGTAATATCTAAATCTAGGGTGAAGGTTTATCTAAAGAATTCAAGGGTTTTGGTTTATTATGTTTAACCAATGACCTTTTTCATCTTTAGAGAATATTAGGGTTGGATGGATATTATAAAAAAATCAGGAATTTTTTCATCCCTATAGAACTATTAATTGACCATAATAAGATTAGAGTGACGTTAAACAAGTATAATGATTGTTATTAAGCCTTCATGAAGCTAATGTGGGGATTATACATTGCAATGATACTGACCTTACCCATTCCAAGTATGGATTACACTCTATATTGTGATTACTTGTGTATTGTATTTGGTGAAATTGGGATATATAATGGTTGAGTAATCACTTATTAGTCTAATTGGTTAAGGTTATATGAGAATACCTACTCAAAATATGATTTAGTGTTAGTTGTGTTGGGGTACTCCTTGATTTGATCGATACATTTCCTTCTACTAGATTGTTTTGTCATTTTCACTACCCATAAAAGACAAAAATATCATTTTAATCAATGTGATGTGAGCCTTAATCAAAGAATATGGGTTGAGTACCAATAGTTATTTAATATTGAGCTGGTATACACCCCTAATAATGATAATTTCATTGTAGATATATTGAGAAAAAATACTGTGGCTCATGTATCTTAAGAGTTTTGTAGCGAATGGAGGATTATGGACTTATTCCAAAAGAAGCATTTTTAGGTCTGTTATTACATAGGTAATGTGACTTTGGATTACATATCTATCACCTCCACACATCATGCTAGGGTGAAGGATAGTCAAATTTCACACTTTTCTAATTGGTTATTTTGGATAGTATATGATGTGGGTATCCACTACTTGATTTGTCTCCAGGTTCCTTTGAATATATATATATATATATATATATATGAGGCTGATTGGTAGTCTAAATGAGTATTCACGAGGTTATAATAAGGTACATATATACCTTGATGTTGAAAGTACGTCTAGGTATAACCAATATGTAACATGGTGTACACATACAATATTAGTTTCCTAGATAGAAGAAATACATAGTGGGCTTTTTGGTCGATGATTCACCATTCATCAGGTGAAGGATAAGAACCACTCACATTCTAGACTTATCCACTCATTACCCATTATAAAATAGAATTATTATGTTGGGATGCTGATCTTTTTTGTGGGATTTCTAATTAATCCACAATTCCATGATGTTGTGAGTGTATTCATGGACCGGTTGATGAAAGTGCCCCATTTTTAAGTTAATGAAGTTTCTTTTCTCTAAATCATGTAATTTAAAAGAATAATTATATTTTGGATTTAATCATAAAGATAAATATGAAATATTTTATATATAATATTATAAATAATTACATTTTAATGATAAATATTTATGACTTTGTTGTATGTTTATTTTGATGCTTAAAAATACGATTTTCTAATGAAAAAAATAAGAGCATAAATTATATACATTTAAATTAAAAAAATTAGCGAAAAATGAATAAAATTTAAACGAAATATAAAAATAAAATATCTATTTATATGAATTTAAATTCATATAATGATGAATTATTACCATATAGTTAATGTTAAATCCTATACAACTTAAAAATTACATTTCCTAGAAACCTATTTTTCAACATGTTTGGAATGTTTGTTTTTAAATTTACTTATTCCACTTATATTAACTGATTTTGAAAAAATTAATTCCATATTTGGAATAATTGTAACTAATATTATTTAATAATTACATATTAATTTGTTATCATTAAAAAAATAAATGGTAAAAAATAATTATTGTGGTTATAGATAAAACGTGGTTTTGTGTGTTTCATTCAATTCTGTTAAAATAAAATTTCCCCACAAATAATATTGTTATTGGATAAATTTTATTTTATATTTATAACTATTGGGTGATAATTATCTAATAAGCTTCATTTTATTTTTTGTCTTAATGGATAATTTACATTGGCAATAAACTAGTTTTTATGGTAAATATTAAAATGGTAAAAGTGAGTAACCTTGAAGGTAAAAGAAATAAATTTATAAAACATTTTTATTTTTAAGGGGGATGTGTGAATCAGCATTACTTTACCACCAATATTTTATTTAGCAACATTTTAGGTGCTTGGATAGCGATTTAATTATCATTATTGAATTATTTTCGGTTTTTGAAAATGTGTAATTACTTCTTCCATAGAAAATGACACCTCATATCCTCATTCCTTCACACATAAATACATTTTTATCAAATAATTGATTCCAAATTTTTTTTATTAATTTCATTTACACAATATATAAGAATTTCATTATTTTAAAAACCTGCCATGAACGGTTTGGTGTAAAATTAAAGAGGATGTGCAATGAAGAGGTATTGTTCTTAACCATTCATTTTAAAATATTTTATCTTCCAACTAATTAAAATATTTATAAAAAGTTATTATATAGTATGGTCATTATCTACCATAGAAATATTTAATATTAAGTCAATTTCATAACCTACATCTAATTCCACATCTATCAAATGGGTAACAAAACCATCATTCATGGGTATAACAGACTACAGCTTCGGGAGATGATTTATTCATTTTTCATCATCACATCTCATAGATGTTTGTTATGAAGTATTTAATTAATTTATATGATATTCATAAAATACTTATCCTTTATAAAAGGTAATAATTTATATATTTTCATTTCATTCTGTTCCCTAAAATATGATTACATCATTCGTGTGCATGTGTGGATTACCATATCCATGAAGTGATGTGATGCGTTTTTCACTACAGCATCACATGGATTGTATATATAAATTTATTTAAAGATAAAATGTGATATTTAATATATAATTGTTATTATATAAATAAAATATGACAATCACCTTCTTTGAATCATATTCATTGAAAATTGAAAGCATTACTCAAGCGTATTTATGGACCATTGTGCCTACAATTATAACATACTTAATTTTTCACAAACATATTTCATGGTTGGATATAAAATTATAATTGATGCATAAAATTGATAACAATTTCATGATTATTATTCTTGATTTTATTAATTAATAATATCTTCAACCATACTTAATTTTCCAGATAGAGGAGGGACAAATGAACTACATATCATCAAAACATCCAACATGAACATAACTGAATAGGTAATGGGATATAAAATAATAATAAATAAAATATAAAATAGTAAACTTGAAAAATGTTACTATTAAATCAAACAATTAATTGATATTTTTTATTTATGAAAATAATGAATGTATGTGAGGAATTGTACTCAATGTAAGGGATCTCTAAAAACCACCATTTTCTCCTATTTATGATCAATATATCTCTATATCTAACTCACAATATCTATATATATATATAATGTTATGAAATTAATCTAAATGGTCATGTATGTCCCCCACATATATACCTGAATTATCATACCTTAATTTTACTTGATAACACATGCGTTATGACCATTTATCAAATTCCTTCCTCAAGAAAACTATTTGGATTGTGATGTAATGAATGATTGTGAAACTCATTTAGATTAAATGGGATATTATTATGTTTGTGCATTATTAGTGATTTACTTTTTTTTGTAACTCAAAATATTTATATTTTAATGACTGGTGTTCTTAGAGAGTGCTCTGATACCTTTGGAAAATATTTAGTATTTTCAGATAATATGTATGGGATTATGGAGTAAACTAAATACATTATGGGACTTTATAAACCATGTGATTTTTTATAGGCAATTATCATTGACTCATGTTTATGTCATGTTATTTGATCCTTCCACATTTCTAATGTTTCTATGATTTTATGATACCATTTTATTTGTGTTATTTATTTAGTTTATTACTTATGAGCCTTATCTTTTATGATATCATATTATATGTTTGACACTCATGTTTTGTTTCATTTCCTTGTTTATTTCATTACTGGGTGGTTTAGATCACCCATTTAATTTATTCATTTTCATGGTTGTCCTATACTATATTAAGAGATCAATTGAATTTATTTTTTTATGAAGTATAAAATAATAATTTAATGTTTTAGTTTCCTTTTAAATTATTATAAATCTAATCTTCCAAAGGCATTGGGACTCATGATAATTGGGTTGTAATTAATGTATTTTTTTGTTAGAAATCATGTTATAATAAGTGTATAAGTATCTTGTATCTATAAAAACCAAATTCAAAAATATAGGTGGAGTCATAAAATAATTATTAGTTTATTTTATAGGAAAATATCAAAGAATTATACTATCTAGTATATTGGAATCATTTTCATTATTCATTTATTATGTGGATGAGACTAAGGTCTAGTAGTATTCCAACATGACTTGGATGAGTTTTAGGAGAGACAAGTCGGGTCAATATGTTACCCACTATAATGATATTGGTTCTTTGGTAAAATAAAAGCATATTGGTCATATTAGGGCTCATTAAAATGTTAAAAAAAGTCATAGATAGCCTTTTATAGTGATACATAAGTTAATGGTGCGTGAAACTACACCAAGTGTTTAGTTAACCACATGTATATTTTTTATTAGTTGTTATAGTTTTCTATCCAAGGAGGTGGAACATGATGATATATTTTTATATATTCAATTTAGGAATTAGTGATAGGAAATTAAACTTGGATTATAGGTTTAAAATAAATTCTTAAATTTAACTGTGAAATGTATTTTAAAATTAGTTATTTTGAAATGTTGATTTTCAAAGTCATATTTTGTAAATATTAATTTTTTATTAATATGATTAAGATTTTGAAAATAAATACATAATGCTAATGGAGGCTTTGATGATGGTAGGTGTGGAAAAGTACTAATGTGGGTATTTAATCTCAAAATGTTGGAAAAAAATAAGGATTATGTCTGGGTTTTCTAGTCATAGATAGTTGTTTCATTCTTTGGTTGCTGGGGTTTTTTCATTGGAATTGTAGACTTAGTTAACTAATCATACCTTCTATGAATATATATAAGTTTTCCACAATGGGAATTACATAGAATAATCCACCTTTAGATCAATAGATTAATATAGGATTAAAATATATCATATAAGAATTTATATGCTGTTGTTCCCCCTATCATGCTTGAGTAGATATGTCTTCAATCATTTTGGCATAATATCATCATATTTTTCATGGGGATTTATGACATGAAGAATTGTTCTATTGGTTATAGTTAATAAATAAGATAATATATTTCATATATCTATATGTGGATGTGAAATTTAGGTTATATATTTGTATATATATATATATATTCAAATTAATTTCAAATGAATTGAGGGATTTTTTTAGTAGGATATGTTTTATGGCTGGTTGGCATGTGAAGGGTTTTAGAAAATGATTAATCAATAATTAGAATATTATATATTTAATGTATAATAGACTATTGAGTTATGTGAATTAAATTAGGGATTCATAATGGTCATATATTATCCCATTAGATTTATGAATTTGGAAGTATTTACACCAAAAATATATAATGGTGTATAATTAATGGCTAGAATATTTAAGATGGGATTTTGAGCTGGAATATAATCAATGGTAGTAATTTTTTTTGTAAACTCATATGTTGATATTTCTAATAACGATACAATTTAAGATAATTGAATTTTATGGAATACTTCTTGTTGGTGTGTACTCACTGTGCTATGCAGAGGATGTCGGTAAAATTTTGAGAAAAATAGAAAGCAAGCTAATTGATATCATTGGATGGGAGAAGCATATGGTTCAGATTCAGTGATTCATTCCACTATTTTATGTATTTACGAATAGTATAAATAATTCTTGTGTGTTTATTTTTACATCTTAAATAATATTTTCCCTTGATAAACATGGAATTATTTTTGGTGCTAGACATTACGGCACACAGAGCAGCATTGTTGGAATCCACCATGTTCACCTATAATGGAGGGTTCGAACCAAACACATGTATAATAAGGCTTGGATAGTAGGTTTAAAAAGCCTATTTTGAGATAATATCCACACTAAATATTTTTTTATACATAAATACTCATGTATCTTATAAGGGACCACCATAGTTGTTTATATTATCCACGTTTGGTTGAACAATGGATCTCTTTTTTATTGAATAGTAGAAACTCCTAGAGGTATAAGAAAGAACTTATAAAATTTTAGGAACATTATTACTTTACTATATTATAATTTTAATATTATTTGATACTATTTTTACCCATTAATTTGTTTTTATATACATAGTAGATTTGTTAGAATTATGGGTATAGATGGTGTTCTATGTCATGAACATCTATAAACATATGGGAGAGAATGATAGTCAGTAATTCAAATATATATCATTATTTATTAGGATGCATAGTGTGAAATTATCATAGTACTTTGCCAAAATATATATTTATATGTTTTATATTATTGTATAAATGGATTGAATTATTTTATATAATGCTACTAAGGAGAGTTCTAGTCACAATGTGATGTTATCCACTCTCAAGGAGGAGTCTCACATGTGAAATGGTAAATTAGACGTACATACTAGAAGAGTTGTCATAATGATGATTGGTGTCAGTAATATAGAATGTTATTTATAATTTATGGTATTTATAATAACAAAAGTTGTTAGATATGTTGTATTCCTATAGATTGAATATCATTATCAGGATGTTTCTCTAAATTGTTTATCTACTCTCCCATCATAGCCTGAGGTATGTTTTTTGATTGATTTATAACTAAGGATCAGAACCATATATATCCATTCATATTAGACATAACTACATGAACAGATGAAGTGTAATTTTAAATTAGAACATTTGGACAGTGATGATTTCCTTAGAAGAAGAACATCACCATAAGTGGTTCCACATAGTTTTCTAAGATCAAATAGAGTTTGGGATACTATCAACTCATAGTGAAGAAATAAGACACACCAAAGACATATTTTCAAAGTAGTAATGACCATTAGGATTATTTATTTATCCCATTTTGTCTGACTAATACTATATATATTTTTATAGCACTATTAAATAACATATTTTTCAATATCATTATTCTTTTTTAATTGTATTTGTTGATAAAATACTTGTGTATTATTGATCACCATTTATATTTTAGAAACATTGTAGGATAATTATATTTATTAAAAAATATCTAAGTGTGTGTTCTAGCATAATAAAATAAAAATTATAAACCATGTTATCTCAGTAAAAGTTATATTTGTCCAACTCTAAATGATTAAATTAGAGTTCTAATATAAATCCAGAAAATAAATATGTCAGGTACATAATTTCCTAATTCTATCCATTTATTATTTTGGTTATTTTTAAAGATTTTTCACACATATATTCCATTATGATATCATGGATAAGAAAACATACACCATTTGTGTAAAATCCAGACTATTATAAATATTTTGAGAAGTTAATGAGTTTGTTGACAACATTAACTATTCTAATACTTCCAGAGTAGGGTGAGGGATATGTTTTATATTGTGATATATCAACAATTAGGTTTATGTGGGATCTCATGGAGGATAATAATGTCATTATACAAGTATTACCCTTTTGGAGGGTCTATAAAAGTAATTACCCAATGTACAACAATGAGGATATTGTGATTTTATATGCATTTAAAATGATGTATCACTACTTGTTTGGTGTGAAATTTATAGTATGAAAAATCTCAGGAGATTGAAATATTTCTTATATCAACATGACATAAATTTTAGGGAAAAGGATTTGATTGTGTATTTATAAACCTTTACCATGATATATGATATACATCAAGGAATGTAAATATGGATGTTTCTAATTATGAGTTGAAATATATATTGGGATATAGTTCAAAAAGATAATGAGGAAAGTAAAATTAGGATATTATTTATGGATATTAATTTGGAATCCTATATAATGTCTTATCATATGGTATTATCATTAATTGTTATCATCCCAACCCTATGGGATATGATGTGGTACAATCATCTACCAAATTCAGAATACATGGCTTTTAGAGATTCCATAAACGATGGACATATCTTATAATGATGGATTGAAAATAAAATTCGATGAATTATTTTAAAAATATTGTATCCTTCCTTTCTTCATGTCAGTGTGAGTGATAAAAGAGTCTCACCATAATAATTGGGTAGTTCACCCTTTTACAAATAAAATGTTGAACTATATAAAATAAAATTTTTTGTGTCTATGTATGAAAGGATATTTTTTATTTTATATTGGAGAAATTATTACAAGTCATTAAGTAAGGATGTATGATAAATGGTTACTTAAAATATTTCAAAAATTCTACATATAAATTTTTAATTGTGCCCATATTTCATTAGATTCAAATTTCGTTCTTCCAAAGACCATGAGAAATCATTAAGCAATGGGGTGTACATGGATAGCGAAAACAAAATGAATTATTTTATTTTAATTCAAGAGAAATATATGATTAATGAGTTGGAAAATATTTATTTCCAGGAGGTAGTCATGACTTATGGGGTTTTAAATTTGATTGTTTTTTATAGGGATCCTTGTTTCACATCTAGATTATGTAAGGATTTTAATAGGTGGTGGGTTAATGATAATGTTTCAAACCAGTATCCATACTCAAATGGATAGTCACTAAATGTATACATTAAATATATTAAAAGATATTATAAGTGGTTGTGTTGTGTATTTTAGTGGTTCATGGTAAGAACATATTCCTTTCGTAATGTCTTCATATAATAATAGCCATCAAATAGTAATTTGGATGGGTCTCGTTATTGTTCACTATAAAAGCTCAGTTTAATACCCCTTGTGTTCTATCATAAAGGGATAACATTCCTTAGAGAGACTCAAAATGTTGTAATAAATAATTTAAATTTAAATTTATTTATAAAGTGTATTTGAATATATATTATTTTAGGAAATGAATTATATTAATTTTCATTGATATACTTTATATTTTACCACATATAATCATCTATTATAAATATTCAATGAGATTGCAATAAAATATTCTAGGGAAATGAATAAAATTTACTCCTAGATAGGTGGGTTCATTTTATATTATTTTTTATATAATGGATGTGGAATATTTATTTTAATTAGATCATTTATATTGTCTTGTATAATACTAATATCACATTCTCCATTATGAAAAATGCATGTTGAATGCTTCACTTTTTTTAAATTGAGATCAGGGTGACATATACTAAGATAGGATCATTTTATAAAAGCCTACACAAATTCTAGATGGCTATGAGAAAGTGTGACATGATAGTGTTATTATGTTGGTACATGTGGTTTGAAAATGTGTCATTATCCATAAAAATATGTGGGAGAAGGATTCATTAATTCATTAATAATGTTCTAATATTATAACCTAAATCCACACACTCTCAATTCCCATGGACTGTATGATCAATGATGGTGAGTATTTTAGGGGTTTTATAGAGGTATAAAGTGTCCATTTATGTTATATATATTATATTCATGGAGGATTAGATGTGAAATTGTTCATTTATTAACATTAAAAGTGTTTCTGTGTTGGGGTATACTCAAGGAATATTTCATGTTAATTATGTGGTTTTAAAAGATAGTTTGAAATATTTTTGGGAAGTACAATGATTAACAAGATCACCAAGACCATGTATACAATTATTTTACGATCAAAATTGATGACCAATAAATTGTTAATGGTCTTTGGGATGCTCATTATGAGAACATTTTTGGGTCATGAGTTCACATAAAAGCTCTATTGATCCACTTTTTTTACTCATTTTTAGGAATCTTAATCCCATTTCTTCACTATCTCATTGATGTAATAAATTAGGGTGTTCCTCAAGGCCATTTTAGGTACATCTATCCCATTATAATTCTTCAAACTTTGACCTCTATGTGGTTTACGTCAATATATATCTAGAAAGTAATGTATGAATGACTCCTCTTGTTCTTTTTATTTATTTTCATTTAATGAAACCTGTATTAGGTGATGTTTATATTAAATTAGTTTCTTTTTCCTAGATAATTTTTTTTATTTTAGTTATATGTTCTTGATAAGGGTTATTATATCATTCATTATGAGTTATACGATGTGATTCCACATTATCCCTCGATTGAGGTAGTGGGTTCTCTTAAAAATGATGTCATGAAAAATATTTTAAACTTGGATAGTTGTTTTCATAAAATAATTTTGTAAATTTAAAATGATTTTATGTTGGTTGAGTTTTTTTGGTATATAATGGGTTTATTATAATTATTTGGATAACATTAATGTGGGAATCTTTTGGTGCGTGTTTGTTTTTCAGTAATTCTATATAAAATGGAATGTGTTTTTTATAATTATTTCATTATTAAATGATTATTATTATCATCATGAATAGTTCATCTTGGATTTTTATTGATGGTACAGTTTTTTGAGGTTTAGTAAATCAGTTATAATTGTTACACTCTTATAGTTTACTTATCATAGTATACAAGGATCATAATTATTACAATAGTTTGGGTGCCTCATTATAACAACCCTACTCATTAGTACAAATTTAAACATGTTCTATTATATAAAAATTCACTTAAGGAAACTCCTAAGATCAATAGGTCTAGTGTCTTGGGAAATTAAGAACATTACATGAAAACATAAAACATAAAATACAACATCTTTATTGAAAACTTCTTTTACATGGCCACAACATTCCTTCGTATATAGCATTGTATGGGACAACCTGAGAACGTACATAAGAAAATGGTGAGTTAAAAAGACCTGTAAGTGAATAAAAAAGGAATAACATGAAGAATATGGAAGATGTTAGGTAATAGAAATATCAATGTTGTATAATAGAAACATGAACATAAATGCATGATGTGTCATGATTATCATATCATGGAAATGTGACATCAACATAAAACATGATATTAGTATGAGCCATGTCTCATTGCACATGGATTAGCATGAGTTAACACTCATTTCAAATGAATTAGCATGAGTAAACCCTCATTGTACTTGAATTATCATGATTAAACCCTCATTTCATATGGAGTATCATGATACTAAACATTACCCAATGCATTGGAGTGCTATAAGGGTGTACCATTTATAAACCTTTCATTTCACGAATAATTGTTCCACATAGATCATATAACAGGGAATCAATAAAAATAAAATGTTATTCCACTATAAATGAATGTAGAATAAATTCATGTAAATACCATTAAATTTTTATATGTTAATAAAGTTGAATACCCTTGATAGAGAAATTGTTATGGTATTCACTATACATTTATTTGGGCTAGGAAAATCATGGTGCAATTTCAGCAGCATAACAACGTGACATAAAAATTAATAAAAATGGTTGATGATAGATAAATGGGTATCTCATCATATAGACATGAAATTTAAAATAATTAGATCATATAGATAAATTTCCCAAGACATGGAATTTTGGCAATAGAAGTCGTAACAAACTAAAGATACTCTAACAAAGATGATAAATGGAATAACTCTTGTGAAATTTCGGCATGGTAACAGGTGTACATGAGAGGATTAATGAGGGAGACATAAGTCTCTCATAATTCAAACATAAGGAGGTAAGTATGGGGAATGTGAAAAATCATACCCAAACATTATAATTGATTATATAAGGGTATTACATCATAATGATATTTGGACAAAAATGGGAATGGAAGGAATCCCTTACTTGAGTGTGTGACTTCATGATATTAAGGAGGGGATTTTTTAAAGCATGGGGATACCTGGGAGGTTTCTAGAGAGTGTAGGGAATATTAGGGATGTGTTCCAAGGATTTTGAGAGAAGTGTTAGCTTGGGTGGGTTCATATTGGAAATTATAGGAGAATTCATTACAATTTAACAAACATAGGTTCTGGAATCTATTAAATTAAATACTAAAAACCACAAACCTTGGAATGGTTTTTTCCCATGGGTTTTTTCAATGTGTAGTGGGAAAAGTATTTTATAAGTCCAATGGCTGAACATATTAAAATATTTGCATTACTTATGTGGAGGGGAGTCACACTCTCAAGGAAATAATTTCGAAACGTTTAATTATTTTATACATTTTGGAGGGTCTACTAAGGCATTGTCAAATTAATAAAACAAATATAAAATCACATTTTTTCAATGTTAAAACATATATTTGCCAAATTTATCTTTTATCCTATTTTATTACATCATTATTGGGTCATTATGATGACAAAAAAATTATTATAAATTTAAATGGTATTTAACTTTTACCCTAAAATATGACTATATCTAAAAATTATGAAAAATTCACCATTATATAATTTTTAAGTCCTAAATAAAACAATAATATTAATTTTATGTAATGAATATTGTAAATATTTGAATTTTTTTTTTAAAATAAAAACCAACATTTATTGAAAATACATGTGTTGTGATAAATTTTTTTTCAAACCTTAATAAAAATTAAAATTGTTTTCATAAAAATTAAAAAATAATTTCTATATAATAAAAATTAATTTAGGGAAAATATTTTATTCAAATATTATTTAATTCAAAAATCTATTAATTCATCAAAATGGATTTCATATTTGAATATAAATATTAACTAAAAATACTATTTTTTCCTTAAAAACATTTACAAAGTAAAAACAATAAAATTAATGTATTTATTTATTATTTACAAAAATAATGCACCTAATCATAATACTAGGGTCTTTTTACATATCCCTTTATTACACTACAATATTCCCTATGTATGGTATGTGATGGTGAGGATTTCTTGTTGTCATTTATTGAACATGGTTTGGGCCATGATCTCGATGAGATTGAACTTCTCTAGTAAACAGTTTCCCTCATGCTTATGTTGTGGATCTATGCATGGGATTGGTCTAGGGAAAAGATCATACATGTTATCTCCCTTGAAATATTAGATAAATGGGATTCAAAGGGAGTGATCCTACTAGTCGAGGCCATCACTTCTTTTTTCTATTTCAAATGAATTTTTTATAACCATATATATATACTAGTCATATGATCACTATTCAACAGCTATATTCTCCATGGTAATGAAACATAATGGTTATTAATTCCCAATAACAAAATCATGTGTTTTCCTAATCCATATTACATTTAATAAAATAAAATAAAGGGAATTTTATTCGAGAATGTTTGGGTCGTCACAACATTCCCACCATCAAAAAATTTTGCTTCGAAATTTCTTTTTCCCAGACTTAAAAATTTGTTTGTTTCTTTGCCTCATCACTTCATTTAGTTACTAAGTTTATTCTTCAAAATAGTGTTTTCTCCACAACACTTTGATGATGGGAATTGTCGTATTTCATAGAACTTTTTCCCTACCATCTAAGATCTTCACCACCTTCTCTTCATAGAAGTGGTCATTATCCAATGGTACCACCACCAGATTGATTATATGTGATGGTTTAGGTATGTACTTCCTAAATATTGATACATGGAATACATCATGTACTTGAGACAGGTTTGGTGGGAGTGCTAGTTGACATGCAACTACTCCAACGTGATCGAGGATCTCAAAAGGGCCAATGTATCTTGGACTAATATTTACCTTCTTCAAAAATCACATAACTCTCTTTCGTGGAGATATACTGAAGAATCCCATGTCTCCATAACCAAAATCTAGGTCTCATAGACAATTATCAGCATTTCTATTTTTTCAACTCTAAGCATCTTGGATGTGTTTCTAAATCGACATAACCTTCTCCACCATTTCATCAACCATTTCTATACCTAAAAGTCATCTCCCCCCCCAACTTCAACCCAACATGCTAGTGTTTTCCAACTATTCCCATAAAGTGCTTCATAAGGATCCAATTGGATTCTTGAGTGGTAACTATTGTTGTAAGGGAACACAACCATAAAAAGATGTTAATCCCATCCTCCATTGAAGTCCATTGAAAATGATCCCAACATGACATCAAGAGTATGGATAGTCTAAATAGATTAGCCTGTAGTTTGAGGATGATAATTCATACTGAATATCAGCTCATTATTCAAGCATGTTGGGGACTCTTTCAAAATATAGAATTGAATCTTGGATCTTGATCAGATACAATCAATAGTGGTGCTCCACACAGCCTTACGACTTCTCTGATGTATATCTGTGCTAGTTGATCCAATGAGAAATCCTATCAGATTGAAATGATGTTTCTAGTAATTGTAATACAATCCCCAACAACATAGATATCATTGTTTACTTTGTATATCTTTATAAGTCCAGTGACAATGTCCATGGTGATGAACTCTGATTTCCATGTTGGTGTGGGTAGTGGTTGCGTCACCCCCTTAAACATTTGACTATAAACCTTCACATGAAGTCACACTAGGAACATTTATGTATACTCAACAGTGTCCTTCTTCATGTTATCAAACAAATAATTCTCTTGGAGATCTCAATACATCATTGTGTTACTTGGGTGAATTGAGAAATTTGAACAACATGTATCATCCAAATTTTTTTTCATTAACTCTTGATTTTACGGAACACAAATCTTGACCAAACTCTCACAATTAACATTGAACTCCAAGTATTTCCCTTATCCGATAATATCCACTTTCATCTGAATTCCCACATCATCCATTTGAAAATCCATTAATCATTCCAAAAGATATTGTTGTCAAATAATTTGTGAAAAGATTTATGATGTTCACTTATTTATGATTCATATGTACATATTTATCAAATCTATTAATATTGGATCCTTTTCAATTATCATCAGATATAGAATCACCAGTTCCTTTTTACTTTGAGCATCCACCACCTAGTTCTCTTTACCTGGGTGGTAATGGATTGAGTAGTCATAGTTTTTGATAATATCTAACCATCTTCGTTGGGGGATATTCAACTCATTCTTTAGTAATATATACTGAATGTTTTTTTGATCCATATAAGTTTATCAAATATCCCCAAAAATACAACTCTGCTTAATTTTTATCTCAATGATCACATCTCCTATATTAGATCATGCATGGGATAGTTTTGATCTGGAATTTTCAAATGCCTTGAGTCATAGGAAATGAATTTTTCTTTTTTTCTCAAATTCCATCAAAGGGATAATTAAAAAAATTTCAATATGAACATTCCCACAAACATCATCATTTGATATAACACTCATAGAAGATTTTTTCTAATGATTTAATATCATATATGTTGGGGAATAAATTTTCTTAAAAAACATACAAGTTATTCTAATAGGATACGAATTGAAAAACATTATGACATACACAACTTTAAACTAGTGGTTACATGTAATTCATTCATAATTATCCACCTTAGCACATTACTGATTCTATTCCCTTGATCATGGATATTGTTGATGCCCATCATGATTTTCATCCCTTACAATAGTTTATTATCTTATGTAATTCTCAAATTCACACATTTATAGTGTAAAACTATTTATGATTCTTTTTATGGAGCTTTTTTTCCATCCATCACATTATCCATTATTTCATATCAATTGTATACTTTTTTCCGTTCCTTTCCACACATAAAACATCTCTTAGTCCCATTATGGCATTTCCCTTGGAGCGTCTTTCCAAACATGTTACAAAAAGGGAATTGGGTCCTCATGCCCTTAACAAATTTAGCATACGAGCTTTCATGAGTTTTCATATTCCTTTTCGATGATTTACATGGTCATTAAAACAAGTTCCAATTGTTGATCACTATTTTTGATAGTTGGTTTGGCATAATCATGATATTTACTACTTCATCTCCTATTTGATTTTTAATCTCACAGGAACTTTCATCACATCACCCTTGGCATCTGTTGTTATCCAAATTCATCATATTATCGGCCATTGGATAGAATAAAATGAAAATTAGGGATGAATATATTAAAATTTTTGACACATAAAGGGGAATCCAATGACATTAAAGGGATAACATATAATTTACATTTATTTTCTTAACATATGAATTTATACACATCAATCTACGTTATCAATGATCTACTTCCAAAAATATATTCTTAAGGGCATTTTGTTACTCCCTTATTAATGGTTCATACTATGATTATGAATTTAATGAAGTGTATGCCTTGGTAATGTCGATCCTATAGTGCAGCAAGGCCCATTATTGTGCACCAGTTCCCATTCAAGTCTAGCTCAATGTTGTGTTTTTGGCTTTTACCATAGATACATTGGTTCAAGATCAACCTCTACTTTTTTTATCCATATAGTTATTTATTTTATTTATAAACCACATACTCTATAATCACCACATTTTAGATATTTGTTTTATATTTTGTGTTATCTTTAAGGCTTTCACTAGGGTTTTCTAACCCTAATCCCAAAAATAAATAAACCTATCCTTCAATACGAACTATAACAACTTTTCTCTTTATTACATATATAAAATTAGTATATTAAATTAATATGAACATAAGAAAACTATGATGATTAAGAGGTCATGTTTCTTGGGAAATTAGGAACATTACATTAAAAATTAAGACATAATATACAACATCATTATTGAAAACTACTTTTACATGACCACAACATTCCTCCGTACTTAGCGTTGCATGGGATAATCTGAGGACATACCAAAGAAAATGGTGATCTATAAATCCCAATAAGGGAGTAAAAAGTCATAACATGAAAAATAAGATACATTTTAAGAAATAGGAATATCGATAGATCATAATAGAAACACAGACATAAAGCCATGATATAGTATAATTATCATAACATGGCAATGTGACAATGACATAAAACATGATATTAGAATGAACCAATTCTCATTGCACATGGACTGGCTTGAGTACACCCTCATTAAACATGAATCAGAATTAGTAAACCCTCATTTCACTGGACTTATCCTTAATAAACCATCATTTCACATTGTGTATCGTGTTAAGAATCATTACCCAATGAATTGGAGCTCTATCAGGGAGCACCCTTTGTAAACATTTCATTTCATGCATTATTGTGCCACATGGATCATATGAGAAGGAATGATACAACATCATAAGTTAGTAAATGATAAAGGAATGTGGAATTCATACATGTAAATAACATTCAATATGTATACGTCTATAATGGTGAATTCAATTTATAGATAAATGGGTATAGTATTCACTGCACAATGATTTGGACTTGGAAAATTGCTTCGCAGTTTCGGCAGCATAACAACATGACATAAAAATTTAGAAAAGTGGTTGATGAGATAGAAATGGGTATATCATAAAATTTTCATGAATTGTAAGGTAAGGGGGTAATATATATACATTTCCCAACACATGGAATTTTGAAATAGAAAGAGTAACATAATAAAAAAATATTAAAAATAGAAGAAATTGAGAAACTCTTACAGAATTATGGCATGGTAACAGGAGTAAATTGGAGGTATAAATTAGAGATAAAGAGGTATAATATCATTAAAATATAATTACAGAAGTATGGTGTGGTGATAAATCATACCCCAACATATTTAATTGAAAATAAAAGCATATTATAATAAAAATATACTTCGAAAAAATACGAAAGGAATGAATCCCTTAATCGAGTGTGTGACTTCAAGAGTTAATGGAGGGGATCAATGACTGATTGGGTCACCTTGGGTGGTTCCTGAATAAAGGAGTGAAGAGTATGGATGTGCTACAAGGATTTTTATTGAACATAATTGGGATATTGGGTGAGTTTATATAGGAAATGATAGGGTAATTCTTTAATATTTCAAAAAATATGGTTTTGGAATCTATATAAATAAATATTTAGAACCACAAACCATCCCATGGGTTTTTCCCATTTTTTCCAAAAAGGAGTGGAAAAAGTTGTTTTATAATCTAGTGGATGAAAATATTAAAATTTTAGGTTTTCTTATGTGGATGTGTTTCAGACTCTCAAGGAAATCATTTTAAAATGTTAAAATATTTTATAAGTCTTTGAGGGTCCACTAAGGCTTGGTAAAATTAATAATACAAATCTAAAATAACATTATTTTTAAGGTAGAACATATATTCTCTGAATATCCCTTTTATGGTATTTTATTTCATCTCTATTGGGTCATTATGAAGTCATAAAACACATTATAAATTTAGAGGGTATTTAATTTTTACCAGAAAATTCGATAGTCTCTGAATATTTTGAAAAATTCATGCTTAAATAATTTCAACATCCTGAATCCAAAATTAATATTTATTTTATATAAAAAAAATTATAAATATTTTAATTTTCATTGTTTAAATAAAAACCTACATTTATTGAAAATTCATCAGTTTTGACAAAAATAGTTTTCAAACCTTAATAAAAAATAAAATTGTATTCAGAAAAATTATACAATCATTTATATTTAATAAAAATTAATTTGGTAAAAACATTTTATTAAAATTTTATTTAATTGAAAAATATGTTGATTCATAAAAAAAATCATTAATTTAATTTAAATATTACCTAAAAATACTATTTGTGCCTTAAAAATCATTTAGAAGGTAAAATTAATAAAATAAATCTGTATTATTTATTCTATACCAAAATAATTAACATAATCATAATACTAGGGACTTATTAAATATCCATTTATTACATCAGAACATTCCCTAAGAGTGTGATATGTGATGGTGGGGATTTCTTGGGGCTGTTTAGTGACCATGGTTTGGGTGGTGATCTTGATGATCTTGAACTTCTCCCCTAAATGGTTTCTCTCATGCTTAAGTTCTCATATCTCAACTTGGGATGGTTGTAGAAATAATCATAGTAATTATATCTCGATCAAAAGATCCGATAAATGGAATTCAAAGGGAATGATCAAACAGTTCAAGGCCATCACATCATTTGTCTATGTCAAAAGGATTTGTTAAATCCCTATATATATAGTAGTCATGGGATCACTCTTTGAGGACTATATTGTCAACATTAATGATACATAATTATTATTTATACCCAGTAAAAAATTACTTTTTTTTATATATCCATGATTAATTTAATTAAATATAATAAAGGAAATTTTATTCATGAATGTTCTGGTCATTACAACAATCATGTTTAATGGTGGTAATACCACACATATTTCTATGTATTAATTGTTTATTTTTTTAAAAACTCATTTTATTTGTATATTTTATATTATTTGAGTCATTGAAAATCACATAGGGTTTGTATTGGGTTGTTAGTGAAATTCTTAGGACATCTTCCTTGATTATTGAAGTGACCATTTACCTATTGGTCTGCTATTATTGACTTGATGGCTCTAGGAGAACTGGGGGTGTCTGGATAGGGCATCGGCCACCTAACACATCTAGAATAGGTATTTGGAGATTACCTAATACTTGATGGATGTTGGGTGAGTACATGATTATTCGTATGAGGGATTATTTCATTTTTCACTAATTAAATTTAATGTACTAAATTTTTTATAAAAATGGTTTTCACCATAATTAATTTTCCCTAGTTGTACTTCTCACCATTTCACTCTCTTTCTTATTAATTCACCTTCAAGGACCTATATCCTTCTATTCATAATAATAATCACAAACTATCTATTACATGGTTTTATCATAGGTATGTCCATCACTAAACATTCACCTATTCTCATATTACCTTTAAATTTAATCATCTTTAATCAATTGTGACGATATTTCAGGTTTTATAACAGGTTTCTCAATTACATTCATCTAAGAGAGAATCATTCCATTATATTCCATGGGTATCATCATATTAAGTCTTTATAAGTAATGATTATTAATTCTAATCGATATTTGTGTTTTTTTCATGTTTCATATAATATTAGTGAATAAAAAACCGGTATGCATGACCTTAGTTTCTTAGATGGATTTATGATTTCCTATGGTAATTAAAAAATGAAACAAATATTATAACTGGTTAATAATACGTAATGATAAGATCAATGGTCATTAATTTTCATGTACCATATATATATTATTTTGAATTTTTTTATTTGAGTAATTGAAAGTCATAATAATAATGATGTGGAGTCTTAGATATCATGTGATGTTCCCAAGAACATTTTTATAGGAAAAATAATGGAGGATTCGAATAAGGATAATTTAGCATAACCATAAAATATATTTCATAACGTTTGATAAATACTTCTCATAGATTTTTTATATGATAATTCCTCATTCACTTACATTTATTGTGTGGTCAGCTTATCATCTATGTGGAAATATGTATTGGTGTTGCATCTTCCACATATGGATTTACATTAACATTTCATTACCCGCCCATGGGATTTGATTTTATGATGGATTGTTCAGATAATAGAATCAATGTGGGGATATTTAATTCACCTTAGTGTTTTATAGATGATCTACATTTATCATCAGTTGATTTTGTTTTTTTCTAATATTTTTGGATAGGTGATCAGATAATTTAAATTGGGGTTTTTTAAATTTGATACATCAGTCACCATTCGATGGATAATTCACCAATGGTTTTGAGTTGGTGAAATTTTATTCACTAGGGATTTATGTAATGGTGATGTATCATTAATTTGAGGTATTGTATTCTATTGTATTATACATTGTGTGTATGTGGTTGAGATATATCATCATCCATGGATTTTTTTATAGTGATTGATCATTCACCATAGAAATACTAAGTGTAAAACATTATTCCCCAAAGGTTCATGGAATGGTGACAACTCACTTGTCTTGAATTATGATATGAGGGTTAAAAAATATTCTCCCTTTGGGAATGTTTAGACTAAGGGTGAATTATCCCAATACATTATAAGAAAAATAAGGATGGTTCATTCAAGTATTATCTTCCAATTACAATATAATTTGATTGGATTAATTTATTTATTGGTAGTTATCATTAAATATTTAGCATGATCTTGTATTGATAGGGTTTTTTAAGGAAATTGTTAGTGGGTTCCAAATGTGTTATACTAACACCATGCATGGTTACTCTTATTCATGTGACAATTTCACAGTTCATGACTCATGTATAGGAAAGGACCCTATATTTTATGGTTTAAAGGGTGTATTGTTGTTATATTCAAGACCAAGTAGAGGGAAGAAACACACATATAGTTTTGAAAAAGTCTTTTTTCTATTTCATATTTCAGATCTTGATGTATTTAATAAACCTGTGATATATACTAATTTGAGTATATGACCATGCAATATTATTATATTTTTGATTTATTCTCATATGATATTATCATATAGAACATTTTGGTGTAGAATGTGTTGATTAGTTATTCATGACTGGTCTATCAATTTAACATCTATGTTATGAATTATTTTATGTAATGATTTTGAATAATATTCGTTATTATTTATGGTTTCTTTATAGAGGGTATAGCCTCTATAATTATTGTATATTTACCCATTATTCTTGTTATAAACCTCTACAATCTGGGTAGAAACACTTATGCAAACGTGAAACCACCCTTCTTAGAGACATTTGATCCAACCATGATCGGGACAGTATAAGGAGGTATAAGAACCTTGATATTATTTTTACTACTAGTTAATCATTCTAGTGAGTGGTATGATATTTTATGGGCTATGTATAGAATTTATGTCTATGGGAAACTAACCCACATAGAGCTAAATTCCATGTTACAAGGGAAGGGATTATTTCTCTTTTCTTTTAATCATTATGATTTTGAGATTGTAAATAAGTATAATAAATGATTTATGGTTTATTTATTTATTTGTGGACTGAGGATACAAGAGGGTTCACATCCCTGAATTACCTTTGGAACATATGCCTCACATGTTATATTTTTTATTACTTATGGTTGAGAGCCCTGGATGAAACATAGAGTTCTGTTACTTAAATTATCAACAATAACTTATATTGATATTCCGTATATAACATTATTGTGGTATTCTATTTTATATAACCATATTCATTCTAACTTTTATATGATACATGATGATTACTTTTGTGATTCTGTGTGAGATTATACCAAACCCAGTGGTAGGTACGTTAGGATATACTCAAGTAGAAGGCTATGAAATTCCATAATAAATGAGTGTTCCTGTATAGGGTAGGAACACAAGTTTTTCATTTACTTCTTTCCCTAAAATAAAATATAAAGATCCATGATATTTTTTTATTCTGTCTGTTTTTATTATAATGACTTCCAACCATGAAGAAATAAAATCGGTCACCAAGTGGGGGGGGGGGATGATCATGTTACAATGGTTTTTGAGTCAAATCCACATAATGTGCCCATGTTTCTTATTAATCATTATATATGAGCGAGTTTTCGGTAATTCTCATTGTTTGTAGGTCATGGGGTGATGTGAGTCTAGTAGACCATATCATATTTGATATGAGGGTTCTAGTTTCAGCAAACACCTCTCTATAGTGGTGATGGTGATTTATAGGTTTAAGATTATTATATCAATCCTATACATACTCTCTTGGATAATCTTGAGATACCCCTACAGATAAGGGTGAATATGGATTCTTATATGCTCCATCGATGAACCAATAACTAGGGGGGATCCTTATTCAATTCAACCAACAGTTGGGGTGAACCTAAAAGAAATTTCAAGATTGTTTCTTCAATTATTTATTTATTGATACATTATTAGTGGATTGAGTCATAGATTTTGTGATCCAAATTAAAGACTATATGTCAGTTATGGATTATGAAATAATTTTTGTAATCAATTCAGGTTTGTGACCATATTGGTAGGTGATGAGTCTACCATGTTTGGGAAATTTAGTATGGTATAATCAATTCTATTGAATTAAAGATGAATATTTTCTATCAAGATTCATCTTTTGATGATATAAAATATAGCCTCATTACATAGAGGAATCTAATCCGGGATTAGTTATCTTGGAAAACAACTCCCACTAAATTGATCTCGAGTGGTTAATTGGGTAATAGGAAGTACTGATATGTGGAGGCAAATAAGGGTGTTGATAGAAAAATAGATAAATAAGGGTTTTGTCTCTTCCTATGTGTGGGGGATTTTATAGGGTTTTATTTGTGTTTGTAGTTAGGGAATATTCAAGTTTACTAAGAAATACCAAAAAAGGGTGTCATTATTTTAGAGAGTTGGAACACATATATAGGTTTTGAAAAAATTTATAGTAATTATTTGATTGGAATTATTATTGATAGAATCAAGTAATTGGACTAGGTCTAGGATAATTAAAATAGTTTGGTATTCATGGTTCCCTCAACCATTCATGTTATGGAAGAAAATATCATGCCTTGGGGTAGGGGTACTACATCGGTATGGTGATAACCCTCAATGGAGTAATCTGATGGAAATTAAAGATAGGGTATATGTAAAAATTTTGTTATTGAGAAAAAACATGTTGATTGATGAAAAGAGTCATCAACTATTGAAGGTTTGATACTAATGAAATTGCCTCTAGTATTTTTATATGATTTTATTTCTCTCATTTGTTTTTTCTCAGTTTTATAGTGATATAAAGATTAAGATAGATTATTTTTGTAGTTTGATGTCAATTTATACACCCATTGTGGTGAAATATAATGGTATCAAGACATTATTAGAGTACGCTATCATGATTATGGTGTATAATATTGTCCATGTTTTATTTTTACTATAGATTCATAGAATCGATGTAATACTTGGGGTGGATAGGTCCACTTGTTATTGATTAAACATTGACTACAATCTAACCTGCCATAGGGAGTCATTAATTTCTCAAGGTGGTTATAGTTTATAATTTATAGTATTTTTCCAAACTATCACTAACCCTGTGTGAATAGAAATTTTAAAGTATGGGTTCAATCCCAAGAAAAAATGGTATCCAAGATATGATATCCCTTCTCATTATTATATATTTGAATATTTTTAAGGAATGTTAATATTATTTAAAAAACAAAATAAACTAGTTTATTGATGTAAGATATAATGGGTAAAATTTAAATTAATGAAAAATATAGAGGAATTACCATCCATTGATGCTTTTGAATTATTAAAAACAATCAACTCCAGTACTAAAATTAATCAAATTCTATATTAGGATTCATGATGAACTTATTAGTTCTACATGGTCAAAATTAAATGAAAATATATACACCCATTGATTAATTTGGTTTATGTAACCAATAGAAACATAAATTCATTGATTTCTATCACTAAAACGTATGTGGATTTAATGTATCTCTCTATCCCCACTCAAGTCAATCTCATTGGGATTCATACCCTAATCTTCATTATTATCACAATGATTTTATGGGATATTGTAAGAGTAAGGAAAGATGAAATAATAATTGATATTAAGAATTAATGTGTAAGTTACCGTAGAAATTATTGTTCATACATCCCATTCAACAAATTACCCTCACTTTTATGACGTCATACACTCATAATAAAATGGTCATCGATCAAGGATAAATAAGATATCATATATGGGAAAATATAATTATGAAATAAAAATAAATAATTTTAATAATAATTTGAACTCACCAAAATTTATATAAAAATCCATGAATGGATCCTAAAATTAGATTATTAAAATAAAAATATAAAATAAAGACCCATCTAAGAATCTCCTTAGAGTTTGATCGCACTCCCACCGTTTGATCGTATTTATAGTTTATCCCTTCATTTTTTTATCTTTAATTTATTCTATTTTTTAATGGGTAAATGAACTCTCAAAAAATTTCCATGGTTTATCAAATCAATCCCAAAAAATCCTTAAAATTTAAAAGACATAAAAATTGAATTTTATATTTTATTGACATGGTTTGTTCTAAAATTTTTCCATACCCCTATATAAAATCCATACATTATTTATAAAACATATACATTGATATCCTTCATTCTTGAGTACCCCAACTGCACTCGAAATTCTCCATGAATGTAACCTCCTAATTTACCGGTATCCTAAAATGAGGATAAAATCATCCCTTTTAAACCATTGAATCGGGATTTAATGATCTTCTTCTTCTCATGAATCAATATCCTGGACTGGATCCCATTTTTTAAAAAAAATTGATGCAACATGGAGTAGTTACTATAGTGTTGGACTCCTATATCAAAAACTACATTCACTATATAGTTACAACCCTCCATGGTGAAATCAAAACCCTATGGTAAAACCTCCTCCACTTTGATAGTAAATATATTTTACTTATTCTATTAGATAAGAACCCATTTCATAAACATCACCTATATATTTTAATGAATTTTCAATGACACGCTATCCTAACCCATGTATGCATACTATGGAATAATATGGTAGGATATCATGCAAACCAACACCGTATAAGTTTTAGAACATTTCATATAGTTACATTCTACAACATATTTTCTTATGTTTTGTTGTATATGGTTCTGTAATGCATTAAACCTTTTAGATAATTACATTATTTTAAATCTAGTGTATGATGTGCCTGTGGGATGTATATAAGAGATTGGTGGATGTAGCTATGAGTTTTTAGGCGTTTTGGATGAAAAATAGTTGTTTTATAGATAACAGTACGTCCTAACAGTATATCATCCAGGCCAGAGATCGCAATTTTAGATCAAAATGGTAGATCCCCCTGGTAAATATTCCCAATGGAATATCTCAATGGTAGATCATCCCAAATGTATATCCCAATGGTAGAACATCCCAACGGATGATCCCATCAAAATCCAAACAGTAGATCCCAATGGTAGATCTCAATTGTATATCATCCCAATTGTAGATCCCAATGATATACCACTAGTGGTATATCTAATGTGAAATTATTTTTTGAGAAATATTACCATTTTTCCATTTGATGTCTATATGGAAGAAAATAATTTAAAATCATGAATTATTAGAAATTAAATTCATTTTAAAAGAGGATAATCAGAAATTCTATTTCTATGAAATTGTAGATCCTTTTTATTGTACATAACATGTGTATTCGATTGGGTTTGAAAAGATTCTCATTTAATGTTTAATTAAATCCATATCAAATCCAGCTAGTTTTTCATCTGTTCTTTAAAAAGATATGTGACTTCTTTCATTACTTTAGGATCACAGACTCATGATATTGGAGGTTCCCAATCCTTCTTCTCTTAGAGTCTTGGAATAATTTAGTTGCTATTAATTCTACTTCCTAGCATGTGGTTTCCCCCTATTTGTGCACCACATGTTTCTATTGCGAAAAATTGGTGTAAATCTGCTTTCTTCCAAGTAGGAGCTTCATCATTTCACACCTATTGTATCATGTGGGATAGGTTTAATATTATCATATATTTTTTATAGGGTCACATTTGTAAAAAAAAAGTTAAAATATTTTTAAAATTAATATTAATGTTTATTGGGAATGTGATGTTTGATATTAATTTTCTTTATTGATTTAATATTATAAATTTTTTGAGCAATATTACTAGTGAAAATTGTTTTCATTGGGGTTCTTGTTTGAAATTTATTTATGTCAATTATAGAATTCATTTTGTATGGTTGTTGAAAATGCATTAAATTTCATTATATAATAATATATATCTAGTTAATAAATTGGATACCCTATGATCTTATGGATTTTGTGATGACACCCTGAATTAATGAAGTGAAATTGAATGAAATATCATATGTCTAAATCTAACAAATGTAATGGGTGTTGTGGGAATTGTGTTTGTGGATTCAGATGTGTGATTTTTCTTAGTTGTATTGATGTGATTTTTCGATAGAGGATATGTTGTGATGTGTGTGCATAGTGGGGATGTGATTGTGGTTATGGTGAAATTGTGCAATGGGACTATGAAAAAGTTTGTTATCTTGTTGGTCTATCGAATCGAGGCAATCTGTTGCCGTGATATGATGAGTTACAGTAATCTCCAAATTTGTAATGAAATTAAAAACATGATGGTGATTTGAAATGGGAGTGTTTAACACATGATTTTTATGAAGGTATGTGTGGTTTAATTGGATAAATTTTTTAAATGAACAAATGGAATGAATATATTAAAAAAATATCATATCAAAAGGAAATGTGTTGGAAATGGAAAATAATGAATATTTCTTAAAAATATGTAAAGACTAAAATATTTCTTATGTCTTTTTTTACATCTGTGAGGTTGTGCATTTAGTTTCAGAATTTGATGTGGAGGATCCTGTGAGATGTATTTTTCATTGATGGGGAACCCTTAGGATGAGGCTTCTATGTTATTAATCTATATTTATATATATGTTATATTTATTTTATTTTATTTTCAAGCCCACCCATTTCAATTACCTAATTCTGATAAACATGTCATTTTGATGTGTTTTTTCCAGAATATTTTTTATGACACTCACACGCGATACCTATTACATGTGATTATGACATGGATAGGTTGTGATGTTGAAACTTTAGATGTCCCACTGTCAATATGTGATATGATAAGATGTGATGGCCCAAGAGTTTTGGTCAAGTTATGATGAAATATCATATGGTGGGGATCAGACATGAATGGATGAGGGCATGGGGTTGGTGTCCTCCCTTTCCATGATACCTTTATATATAGGTTATGGGAGGTGGAGGGATATGATGGATAAAATTTTATTGGGAGAGATGTGATGTTAGTTAATGGACCAGGTTTCTATGGGCAGGATGTGATGTGATTCCCTATGATGTTATGTGGAAGCGGTGGGGGTGCAAGGACATTCTTTGTTCGAGTATGAGATTGGATAATCATTGAGAAAGTGCATAGGTACCTCTCATTGATATGTTTCATATTTTGTTGTTGTACTTGGATTAATTATTTAATGAGTGATACATGGTGATGATGGGTTTTCTTATTATAGTAGTATAAGTACCATTGGTTTTCTATTTTTACATGGGTCTAGTAGTATTCTTCATTCACATGTGCATGAGATATATTCATTTTCTAACTGAGTATACCTATATGAATGTCCTATGTATATAAAATTTTCTTCCAGATTTCAGGAGGATTATGAAGACTATTATGGACATTACTAGCTCAGACCTCCGGGAAATTGATGTGTCATTGCAATATATTTTTTTGTTGGGAATTTACTTTGGATAATTTTATTTGTATATTATTTTAATTTTTACATTCATTGTGGGTTGGATTTTGTTTTATTCTATTTTTTATTGTCTATTTTTTATGTATGATTAATATTTAATCTCAATATTATTTTAATATAGTGGGAATTACATCCCATTTAATGATATTTTTCTACCATCTGTGTTATTTGCTACCCCAGGGCCTACAAGATATAGGGCTTACGTTCCATTAGATCTCTCCCTTTATTACAGTAACAATTTTGGGAGGGGGTCCTGATAGAGTGTTATATGAGGCTTATGGTTTTGTGATATGATTGAGTTTGGAGAAAGGAATTGTGTTGATTTCAATGTTTGGTATGGAAATAGTTCTATATTACCATGGTATGCGACACAGGCCAAGGAGACCAACTCAGAAAATGGATTTTTGGGCCCACCATGATCTATTGAAAGTGATCTTATCTTATTTAATAGTTAATTCTGTTGGAAAATATTGTAGTTATAAACTTATTATATGTACATTAATCGTGATTACTTGTGTTATAGTTTCCATTGGATTCCTTTGGTTCTAAGAAAATTGAAATAATATAAAACCTATAAAATTAAGCTTAATAAAAATTCATTATAAAGGGATTTGGAAATCCTTGTTTTTTTCTGATATGGAAGTTAGTTATCATCTACATGTATCTCAAGAAGCGGAGGTTCAACATGAAGACCTAGTTGATCACCAAAGGTTTGATCTAGTTGAGGAGTATTATTAGTGGCATAGGATAATACACTCTTATAGTAGAAGGATTTATTTGTATATTAGGGAATCTTTTTTAATGTTGAGACATATTGATGTGTAGAGGATATGGAGACTGATTTCATTTTGACTAAGTACCAATCATGTACTTGGGTCAAATGGAAGTTAGTTATACACAATGATTTTCACATCAAGGGTAGAGATTGTACCTTGTTGAGTATAAATAGATCAGGGTTCATGGTTCAACGTCTCAAAATAGATTTCCATAGAGTTATTTTTTCAGACCATGAAATCTATGAGGTGGCAAGAACTTATCACCCTTCCTCAATGGAGTATCCCTTTGAATGATATTGACATCATTTTCATGGTACTTCTTCATTTTACCCCAGATTTTGGTCATTATAAGGATCCCCATGTGATATGTCTTTAGGAGGCACAAAATCTTTTGATCTAGTATGCAGTTACCCCTTTTACATTTCAATCAAAAATGGAGGTTTAGAAGAGAGTGGAGGTGATTGAGAATATTCACTAATGAGGAGGTTTACCTGAAGAGGGGGATCAACATGTTCCATGAGAATTAGAGTTTTTAGTAGTTGATCATAGGTGCCAAGACCCTCATGTTTTCGACTAGAAAGGTGTAATCCTCTGTGGCTTCCCTTCTAACTTTCTAGTTCTAATGGTTTTCATTCCTTTCGTTGAGACTTCAATCTACTTTGTTTTTTCTCTAGGGTTCATGGACACCGTCAGGATCAGTTCCCAGTGGCTGTCCAGGATCTGTTTTGTGGATTCTTTCAGGATGAATTCCTTTCTTAGAAATAGTTTACAATGATACCATTTTGTTTGTAGGAGAAGTATGTTTATGCTCTGTAGAGGGGTGATGGAGTAGGTAGAGGCTAAGCTCAAGATGTTCCTCATATTCAGGGACCTCAACCCATGCACAATCATGAAGGTGGTAATCAAAAAAGATATAGAGGCTCTAGGTGTGGTTAGTTTCATTCACATGATGAATTATAATAAAAGGGGATAGATATCATTCAAGTTATTATCAATTTTACATTTTTTATTGATAGTTCCTTCTTTGATTTGCGATCTTCTTACTCCTTTTCTACTCCCAATTTAGTTTGTTCATTAGAACTGGACATATAGTGGTATCATATGCTCTCGGTTTTTTCTATGCCATTTAAAGGCTAGGTAATCTTGTTTGATGTGTTTTTGGGGAGTATAATGAAGATAGGGCCACATCATTACCATATATAAATTTTCTTGATTCATATGAATCAATTATATTTTATCCTCATCTTAAAATAGTTGTATTCTATGCACTATTTTGATAAATTCTTCTAGAGGATAGTCAATTTCTTGTATTTTAATGGCTAGCATGTGGTTTTTCTTGAAGGGAAGTGTTTCTAGGTGGTTATTATACATTTGAAGACCCATAATTAAATAATTGAATATTAATATATGTAATTATTAGAAACAAGGATAGTTTAGATTCTAAAGGTCATTATAGAATTATTGGATGTTTTCTCTGAGGATGTTATGGCATTACCCCCTCAATGTGATGCTTAGTTTTGGATAGTCATGTAGCTTCATTCTTCTCCAATTTTGATGGATTTTTATCAGATAGAACCGTAAAAGTTATTTGAAATGTGGTTTAATATATATGATATATTGTAAAAGGTCTTCTTTTAACCTACTTTTTTATCTTGGGGTTTTATAGTGTTTTTCACCATGAAATAGGATTGTAGTATGAGGTTGTGTATAGACTACTGAAGGATCGAACATGTGATGATCAAGAATCAGCATCCTCTTCTGAGGATTTATGATCTTTTGGACTAGTTTAGCATAGATATTTTTTTCTTCAAGATTGATCTTTGGCCTTGAAATCACTAATTAATAGGGAAGAATGAGTATATCCTAAAGACTAAATTTGGATGAAGGTATGGAAACATCATGTTTATGGTTATGTTGTTTTGTATCATGAATGTTCCAGTTGTTTCCATAGGGATCATGAATTATATTTCAATTAATTGCTAGACCATATCATAGTCGTGTTCATTAATTTCAAATTGATCTACTCAATTTAAAAGGAAAAGCATGTTGATAATCATGGATATATTTATCATATCCTTCTACACCAACTACTTTATATAATGTTTTAAAAGTGTATGATTTGGACATTAGAGGGGAATTATCTTAGGCATGTGGTGTCTGAGAAGGGTGTTACATAGGAATAATAAATTATTATGGAATTTGTTTCTTGGGAAACATAAAAAATGTGAAAAAGGATCAATGTTTCCTTGGTCTTGCAGGATATTACCGGAGGTTCGTGCCTGATTTCTCTTGAGTTCCTCCCACACTAACCAGATTGACCAAGAAGTAAAATATTTCATGTGTACTAATCAATGTCTGGTGGTGTTTTGTTATCTAAAAATA
Organism: Viscum album; assembly: GCA_963277665.1. Taxonomy (NCBI): domain Eukaryota; kingdom Viridiplantae; phylum Streptophyta; class Magnoliopsida; order Santalales; family Viscaceae; genus Viscum; species Viscum album. The sequence goes on along the minus strand of OY728147.1, from coordinate 1,479,167,063 downwards.
ATACTAGTCAGTGCTCTCGTACTCTAGTTTCCATATGAGGGGGTGATGTTTGGGGTATATTGTTATTTATTCTTTCATGGATTGGGGGGAATATTCATTTGGTAGAAAGTGGTGATCTCTTTTGTTCTAGGAAGTAATGTCCACATGATAATGAGTATTCCCCTCATGATTTATAGCTTCTTGTGGTTGTGTTTTCATTGAGTTTGTAGTGGAATTACAACATTAGGGAGTTCTTTATGGTCTTTGTGAATCACAAGAGTTTGAGATCTATCATTTCGAGGCATGATATGAAACTATATAAATGGAGTTGGATGAATATTCATTCAAATTATGATTTTGATATCTCCTACACATTAGGAAATGGGAATGTTGTTGTCAATGATTTGATATGAAATTCATGGAAGGGTGTTGTTCGAGAGTCCAGAGAAGCTTGGAGAGGGATGGAGGTGTTGGTAGCACTACACATAGATGTACGGTTGGTGGAAGGATGATGTTTCTTATTTTATATGATGGTTTAGTCTCCTATAATTTTTATGGTGGAGGAGTATCAATGTGGAATTCAATTGTGTAGGTGATTCATGATCATAAATCTTGTAAAAATTGTCCATAGGGGTGGTTGTAGAATTTTTGATACGAGATAATGTTTTGTAAGATATTATTGGCTCCGGTAGTCATATGCCAAGGAGTCCCTTATGAGTTTAAGTGATAAACTTAAGCTACAAATTAGATAGTTTCCAATACATAATGTGTCTTAACGGTACATTTTTTTAGGCATATTATGAAATGAGTAGTGGTTGAGATTGTGGCTCAGTGTCTTCTTTTCAAATAGATAAAGGTTGAGCACCACATTCCCTATAGATTGTTTCAGCCATTGGATAACCCTAATTTGAAATGGGATTAAATATTTATGGACATCATAATATTTTCTCCCTTAACATAGGAGGGTTATATTCTATTTGGAATATCATGGATCCGTTTACAAAATTGGATCACGTCCTAGCGATTAAGGTGTCGCGTGCAGCAGACATTTTGGCAATGAGGTATGTGGATGAGGATGTCTGTTTTCATGGTGTACTAAGGACTATCTTATTATATTCATAAGAACAGTTTACCTCATGAGATTTTAGGGTATTGAATCATGACTTTCGAACATAGTTATGCCTCTTCACTTCTTTCCACCCATAGAAAAATGGGAACACAGAGTCGACGATTTAGACACTACGTGATATGTTTCGGGCATGAATCTTAAACATTGGAAGATATTCGGTGTCCAATTTCTATTTGGTTGAGTTTTCATGTAATAATAATTATCCAACGACCATCATCCTTTCCACTTTTGTAGAATTATATGGGAGTCCATGTCATTCTCTATTATGATTGATGGAGGTTAGGAATATGATGACCCAACTCTTTATTCCATATTTAAACATAATTTTTTACCTAAACTTTCACTTGATACAACCAAGATGATCGAGATGTATAGTGTCTTGGGAAATTATGAACATTAAATAACAACATAAAATATGAAATACAACATCTTTATTTTTAACTGCTTTTACGTGACCAACTAATTCCTTCATTCTTAAAACTTTGTGGGATAACCTCATGATATACATAAGAAATAGGTGAGATATAAATCCCAATAAGTGAGTAAAAAATTCATACATTAAATAATACAATAAATGTTATGGAATAGGAATATCAATGGATAATAAGATAAACATGACCACAACTTCATGATATAGCATGATTATCATAACATGGAAATGGGGAAATAACTTACAATAGTGCATCATTAACATAATGGAATCTCGTAAACCCCAGTCACAAAATGGGGGACAAATGGACGAAAAAGGAATCAGGTAAAACCCTATCCCAAAATAAAGTATCATGAAACTAAACATAACCAAATTCATTATTGTGCTATCAGGGTGCACCCATTAGGAACATTTAATCTCAAGCTTATGTGTGCATCCTATATAATATAACATGGATTCATTCTACATCAATATTTACTCGATGAAAAATGAATTTGGAATACATCTATGAAATTCTAAAATAAAAAATTATATGTGCATAAATTTTATTACCCTTGATATAGATATGGCCATGGTATTCACAAAATGATGATTTTTCCATGGAAAATTATGGTGCAATTTCAGCAACATAACGACATCACATGGGGATCCATAACATTGGTTGATTAGAGAGAAAGGTGTCTCTCATCAGTTATAAATGAAATGGTCAGTAAGGGGATCATTTATCATGACATTCCATCATATTATATAGAATTCAATATGCATAATATAACCGAAATGCTTGAATGAAATATATTAGAGAGAAATCCCTTATAGAATTACGACATTTTAATAGGTGCGCATGGGAGGGATTAATGACAGTGAAAATTGGTCACTCATCATTAAAATATAATAAGGGAACTATAGTGTAGTTTTAAAAACATATTCAATGATTTTTAATTAAATAAATAAAGGGTATAACAATATAAGGAAACATTGGAAAATTGATAAAAGAAGGAAAGTGAGGAGCCCTTACTTGGATGTGCGATCCCAAAGACTTTGTAGAGGCTTCTTGGTAGCTTTAGATACCTTCGTAGGACTCTAGGGAGTATATATAAGAGTAATTATGAGCTTTATGATGATTGAGTGAATGGGAATGGGTGGATTGGTGGGTTTATATAGGAATAGTAGGGGAATTCTTTATTATTTAGGTTTCCAACACTACAAACTAACATCTTCAAAACCACTAATCAGACCATGTTATTTTCCAATGGATTATATGAAAATGGTATATAATAAATTATCTTATAAGGACAAATGGAAAATACATTAAAATATTGACCTTTCATTTGTGGATGTGGGTCCCCATCTCATAGAAAATTCTTCTAAAATCTTTAATATTTAATAAGTCTTGGAGGATTCACTATGGATTTATAAGTAAAATAAAATAAACATTAAATTAAATTATTTTAAATTAAAAACATATATTTGGCCTAATATACCTTTTATAGTATTTTTTTTACAACACAATTAGGTCATTACGATGTCATAAAACACATTTTATATTAATATGGTATTTATTTTTTACCCAGAAATATGATTATATCAAAAAATTATGAACAAATCACCATTGGACAATTTTTAGATCCTGATTCCAAAAAAATATATTCATTCTATCTAAATAAGTTTTTAAATACCTGAATTTTTAATTTTAATGTAAAAATGACATTTATTAAAAACTGATGGGTTTTGACAAAAAAAATCAAACCATAATAAAAAACTAATTTTGGAGACATAGGAATTATTTGATCATTTATATTTAATAAAAATTAATTAATAACAATATCTGTTTATAATTTTTTTACTTAAAAATTCCATTACTTTTTTAAAAATAGATTTTTTTATTGAATTTTAATACTATACAAAAATACTATTTGTGGTGTATCATATCAAAATATTTATTTTCCAAACTTATTAATTAACAAATTATAAATCAAAAAAAATAATGAATAAATATATTAATTATTTTAATGAATATGAAATATAAATAACAATACTATTAGGGTTACGTTTATTTTTTTTATCAAATTATTTTTTACCGTTAACTATCCTATTTTTATTCTTATCATGATAATATATATTTATTATAGTAAGTAATCATATTGTATAAATAAAAAGATGAAATTATTAACTAATATTAACTATATTTATTGAAAATATGGAATACATTTTCTCAGAGTCAATTAAATTTAATATAAAATACATATGTATTACCGAAAATAGTTTTCCCAGAAATTCATTTTTACGAAAAATATGAGTTCGACTTAACTCTATAACTACTCATTATAATTTTATTAATTTCAATTCATAAATACAGATATATATTATAAAAATTTCATTTAGTTCATTTATAATTAGTTGTTATTTTATTAAATAAAATAGAGATACATTATGCCTTTCAAACTACTTTTCAGAAAAATAGCATTTGTAATCCAATAAATAATATTATAATAAAATATAGTATAAATATGATTTACATGTTATTAAATGAATTAAATTTAATTAAATATAAAATATGATACCTTGAAATAAAATTAATCGAATAATTAATTCATTTATCAGAAGAAATGACAATTTTATGTAAAAACTATATTTTCAATATTCACACAAAAATCAATATTTTCCAAAATAATACCAAATTGTTACCCTAGGTTAGTTATGATATGATGAGTCAAAAATATGAGATTATTTATCAGCTAAATATTATATATGTTATATAAAATAATTAATATAAATAAATAAATAAATATTACTAAAAACATATTTTGGAAATTAATAATACATCACCCAAATTTGATTGAATAATTAATAAAAATTTACAAATGTATATATGGAATATATATTTCATAAATTAGATAATCCTAATAAAATCATAAAATTTAATTTAATAGATAAAATATTAATATTTAAATAATCATTTCTTTTTTTGTTTCATTTTTTTGTATTGCATTGGCTATCGAACTTAATTTTTTATTTTAAAAAATCAGGTGACTACATTCTTCCCCCATTAAATAAATTCCTCCCCCACAATTTAAACATTAACTTAGTTATTTATTTTTCCATCTATTCTCTAGAACAATGGGTTAAATTAAGAATGTTTATTTTTATACTATTAAATACTAAAACAGGAATCTAATGACATTAATGGGATAACATATAAATTACTTTTTTCTCCTTTAATTATGAGTTTATAGACTTTAATCTAAGTTATCCTTGATCAACATCCAAACATATATTCGTAGGATGATTTTTATGGTTACCTTAATAATAGTTCATGATAATATTTTAAATTTACTGAAGCATTCCCACTAGGAGTGTCGACCCAAGAGTGTAGCAAGCCTCATTTCTGTGCACCATTTCTCATTATAGTATATATAAATGCAGTGTTTTTGGGTTTTACACCAAGATACATATGTTCTAGAGCCACATCCATTTATTTTTATCCAAATAGGGATTTATATTCATTATAGACCAATTACTATATACTCATAAAAATTTAGGGATAATTTTCTTATACTTTGTCTTATCCCTAAAGAATTTACTTGTGTTTTTAATCCTAATACCAAATATAACAAAACCTACCCTTTGATACCAAATATAACAGACCATTCACTTTTTTATATTTAAAATTGATTTATAAAAGAAATTTACACTTCATACAACCCAACATATCATGTGGTCTAGTGTCTTTTGAAATCATGAACATTAAATAACAACATAAAACATAAAATACAACATCTTTATTTAAACCTTATTTGAAATGACTAACTCATTCCTTTGTACTTAACACTACGTTGGATAACCTGAGAACATTGATAAAAAAGGGGTGAGCTATAAATCCCAGTAATTGAGTAAACAAGGAATAATATTTAGAATACAATACATGTTAAGAAATAGGCATATCAATGGATAATAAGAGAAAGATGAACATAATGGTATGATATAACATGATTATCAAAACATGGAAATGTGGAAACAACTTAGAACAGTGCATCATTAACAAAAAGAAATATGGTAAAACCTTGTCCTAACCATGTGGACCCACCTCCAATAAATCAATTAGGTAAACCCTTATCCTCTATTGACATATCATGACACTAAACAATACTCAATTTATTTAAGCCATATTAAGGTGCACCCTTCATGAACATTTTAATCTCATGCTTATTTGTGAAAAATAGACCATATAACATGGATTCATTCAACATCATCAATTATTCCACAAAAATAGAATTGAAATACATATATGAAAGTCTATAATAAATAATTATATGTTGATAAATTTTAATACACATGATTGGGAAATGGTAATTGTATTCACTACATGATCATTTTGGCATGGAAAATCATGGTGCAATTTTGAAAGCATAACGACATCACATGGGGATTCATAAAATGTGTTTATGAGAGAGAAATGGGCCTCTCATCATTTAGACACGAAATGGGAAGTAAGGGGACCATGGAGAAAAATATCCCATAACGTAAAATGGAATTTGATTTGCATAATATAAGAGAAGTGCTTGAATAAAAATGAGGAGAGAGAAATCTCTTATAGAATTTTGGCATGGTAATGGGTGTACATGGTAGGGATTAATGAGAGTGAAAAGTGAACTCACAAAATTCAATTATAATAAAGGAATTATAGTGGATAAATGGGAAATATACCCCTAAATATGGAATTGAAAAATTAAAGGGTATAAGAATATAAGGAAACATGGACAAAAATGATAAAAGAAGGAAAGTGAGGAACCCTTACATGGATGTGTGTTCCCAAAGTCTAGGGATAGGGTTATCAGGAGCTTTGGGTGCCTTGGGGGGACTATAGGGAGTGGAGAGAAGAGTGAAAATGAGATTCCATGAGTTTGAGTGAATTGGATTGGGTTCCTAGGTGGGTATATATAGGAAAGGTGGGGAGAATCTTTATTATATAGTTTTTGGACACTGTACATTAAAATATTCAAAACCCCAAATCTGACTAGGTTATTTCCCATGGATTCTGGCCAAGAAGAGTAGAAAAATTTATTTTACAAGGAAAAGGGATGAAGGCATTTAAATATTAGCGTTATTATGTGGAGGTGAGTCACACTCTCAAGGAAATTGTTTTAAAATCATAAAATATTTAATATGTCTTGGAGGATTCACAAAGGCTTTATAAAATAAAACAAATAAACCTAAACTTATATTATATTAATTTAAAAACAAAATTTTGATGAATATAACTTTTATATTATTTTATTACATCACTATTGGGTTATTATGATTTCATAGAACACATTATATATTTATATGGTATTAATTTTTTTCCCAAAACATAGACTACCATAAAATTTTATGAAAAATTCACCATTGGATAATTTTTACATCCAAATTACAAAAATAATATTCATTTTACCTAAGTAATTTTCAAAATATTTGGTTTTTAACTTTTAAAATAAGAACCAACATTAATTGATAATTGATGGGTTTTGACCAAAATAGTTTTTCAAACATTAAGAAAAATTACTTTTTTACATCAGAAAAATTATATAATGATTTATAAATAATGAAAAAATTTAATAATAATATTTTATTATGATATTTTATATTTCAAAACTCCATTAATTCATTAAAAATATATTTCTTAATATAATTTTAATATTAACTAAAAAACTATTTGTGGTTTATCATATCAAAATATATTTCCTTCAAACTGATTACTTGAAAAATTATTACGTAAAAAAATAATAATAATATATTAATAATTTAAATGAAAATAAAATTTAAATATTCATACTATTAGGGTTACTTTGATTCACTTATTGTCAAATTATGTTTTTATTATTAATTGTCCTATTTTTTTTATTGTGATAATTAATATTTAGTATAGTTATTAATAATATTTTTCAAATAATAAGAAGTCATTTTTAACTAATATTAATTATGATTATTCAAATTACGGACTAAATTTTGTAAAAATCATTTTAATTTAATATAAAATCCACAAGTATTATGGAGAATAATTTTCACAAAAATGAATTTTTAAGGAAAATATGAGTTTAATTTAACTCTATAACAACATATATAAATCATAATTATTTTCAATATGTAAATATATATATATATATATATTAAATATTTTATTTATTACAATTTTCATCATGGGTTTTTTTAATTTATTAAAATGTATAAACATTATTCTTTTTAAATCTGTTTTCAGAAAAATGCATTTGTAATCCTAAAAATAATATTATAATAAAACCAAGTATAATTATGCATTACATGTAATGAATTTACTTAAATATTATTAAATAATTATTCTCATGCCTTGAAATTAAATTAATTTAATAATTAATTATTTATCAATAGAATGGACAATTGTATGTACAAGCTATATTTTAACTATTCACAAAAAACAATATTTTTAAAAAAACCAAATTATTACCTTGGTAAATATTGATATGATTAGACCAAAAGTTTTGTTTACTTATTAAAAAAAATTATATATAATATCTAAATTAATTATTATAAATAAATAAAAAACATTTTTAATGAAAACATTATTTCAAAAAAAATTACCAAAATTTGATCGAATAATTAATAACCATTTATTATTCTATTTATGAAATATATTTTTCATAATGTAGATAATATAAATCATATCAAAAATTTTAATGTAACTTTTATAGTAGTAATATTTGAATATTAAATGTTTTTAGGATATATTTTGTGTATTGTATTGGATATCATAGGTAATTTTATTTTTAAAAAACTCAGGTCATTATAGGGCTTAGTAGTTCTTGGTATCAAACAGGTGTTGAAAATAACATAATAAAATTAGCTTTTTTGAGGGTAATGAAAGTAGTTTATTACTAGAAAAAATCTTATGCCTTTCATAATAGGAGGAACTTTGAGTTCAAGGTTGGGGACCAAATATTCTTTATGGTTTCTCCTAGATGTGGTGAGTGGTGGTCTGGTAGTTGGAGTAAGCTCTCTTGTAGGTGTTTCGGCCCTTTTAGGTGTTGGGGAATGTTTTCATGGTGTTGTATCAATTGGAATTTCCATAAAAGGTATAGAGGATCCACAAAATCATTCATGTCTATCATCTTCATCAGTATTTTTAGGATGAATCACATGTCATTTTCTGGGGGAGAGGGATATCAAGGATGACACAACATTTTTTGGACTGTCCAGTAGAGATCCAGGATCAATAAGATAATGTGTTTTGTGGTTTGTCCATTCCATTGGTTTGTCCACTCTGGAGGATTGTTTTTCTAGTTTATAGTACTTTGGAGAAAAATAAGTAGATGTTTACCCTTTACTAAATGTTTTTTTTTCAGTTTTTATTTACTCTTTTCCCATTCTTATGTGATATTTGGAACCTAATGTGTTATGATATGTTTTATTTTATTTATATATGAAGTGTGATAATGTTTCGAGATTCAAAAATTCAAGGAACTGATTCTCAATCGAGGTTCATTGTACTATGAGTTGATAAAAACACTTGTGGGTGAGTAAATTTTTCCCAAAAGGGATAGTATCTGGACATGGAGGATGAAATTTCTGTATTTTTATGTTCATGGTAGAGTGGGTTTTCATCAGTCGAAATTGTTGGTTTTCATATTCATGGAGGTTGATATGGGTTTATGGTGGATGTGTGGTAGTGTGGATGTTTTAAAGGAAGAAGTTATTGGTTATGTTGTATGTTTGATAAATGTCTTGATTGGTGTGTTCGTTTTTTTATCATTGAGGTGTTTGGAGATCCATGTGAGGTATGTCAGGGGATGGTTGTCCTGGCCTTTTCAATGTTTCCTTCTATGTGGTTTTTTTCATTTTTGAGGGATTGAGTATTTAATAAGTACCCGATGTAATGACTCTGGCATTCTAGACCATTAATTTTTTGTAAATTTGATGATCAAGGTTCCTATGAAAAGTTCTAAGGTTTTTGTTGAGGAAGGGATGATTTTGGAAGTGTTTTGAAAAAAAAATTTGTGTTTTAGATGATGAAGGTGGACCCTAATGCTAGATCATCCAAAAGGTAGATCCTAATGGTATATCCAAATGGTATCTCATCCCAACTGAATATCACAATGGTAGATCATCCCAATAGTATATCGTAATTTTTTATTATAATAATGGTACATCCAAAAGGTAGATCCTCACAATGGCGGTTTTCAATGGTGGATCATCCCAATAGTATATCCCCATGGAAGATAATCCTGACATTATATCATGATGGGGTATCATCCCAATGGTATATCTCAATAGTAAATCAATGATTTTAGATCTACAGTGAATCTATTTTTCATGAAAAATTCTAATTTTTCTGTTTGATTCCTTCTTTAATTTAAAATCATTTAAAAGGATTAATTAATCCAATATAAATCATATTTAAAGGAGCATAATTATTTCTTCAAAATATAAAAAGGTATGTATCTTTTTTAATTTCTATAAGTCCTATATTTGATTGGATTTGATAAGATCCTCCATTAATGGTTTATAAAATCCTGATAAAATCCCGCCAATTTTGAATTTGTTCATTCTAGAGAGAAAATGTAACATTCATTCATGTAATATTTATTTCTCTATAGATGGTCGGTTCCCAATTCTTATTCCCTAGTATTCAAGGAAGCTTGGTGATGCAATTGGATTGAGTTCTCTGTGTGTTGTTTTCTCCTGCGTATGGACCCCCTATTTCTAGTGTAGTAACATGGTATGAAATTTATTTCCTCTTAGTAGGGGTTAAATATTTTCTTACATAAAGTATCATGTGGTATGGGTTTTTTATTATTATCTCATTTTTGACTGTTCTAATCTATCTTAACAAAGATAAATGAATTGGATTAATTTAAATTTAAAGTGGTAGGAGAATGTGAAGTATGATCTTACCCAATTTTTTTATTAATTTAATGTTGTTTATTATATAGGATAAATTTCGTCTATAAATTATGGTCAGTGGGGCTAATGTGTGCACTATTATGGCTTTAATTTACTTATTAATGTTGAGTGGTATTTGAAAACACTCATAATCTAATTGTCTAATCACTTATACATGGTTAATGAACTGGATTCCCCAAGATCTTATGGCCTATTAGATAACACCATTAAATAAGGAAGTGGAGTCGATAGAAATCAAATTTTCCTAAATGTATAAAATGATTTTTTTTGTTTTTAAATTTTTTTGGAATTTTATTTGGTTTCTGGCTTAGTTATTCTAATGTGATTATTGTACTATGGCTTTGTTGTGACGTGTCTACGTACTAGGGCACTTATAGTGGTGGTGGTGTGGTTATCTAGAGGCTCTAAAAAAGTGTGTGTCCCCTTGTTGGTATATAGATGTTGGGATATCTATTTTTTGATATGTTGTGTTAGGATAGTTTCTCGGGAAATAATAGAATTAAATGCTTGATAACTATTTCTAATGGGGTTGTTTAATGCATGAATTTGATAAAGGGAATTAAGGATTAAATGGTTAATGTTTATATATAATCTAATGGGTGGAAAATATGAATCATGGTGATTGTCTTTGTGAATTGGGTTGGTAAAGGAAATCAGAAAAAATGGATTCATTAGAATTAACGATTAAAATATTTCTTCTAGATTGGGATTTTATTGTGCGGGGTTGTGAATTCTATATTATAAGTGGATTGTAGAGGATCATGTGAGATGAATTTTTCACCGGTTTTGTACCCTTATGAAAGAGTTTGTATGATGTGACTCTATATGTATTTATATTACATATTCGTGTGATTTTATATATATGCCTAACCCATTTTTATCACCTAGTTATAACAACAAAATGTCTTGGAGGTCTTTTTTCAAACATCCTTAAGATGATGATGGATGGTTGTCCACTTTTTATTCCCTTATCCCTCTTCATGGTGATGTATACACGAATTGGATGTTATAACCTGAATTCAATAGTTCTATTTTCAAGATTTGAGGTGATGAGATTTGATTCCTTTGAATCTTTGGGTGAGATGTGATGATAGGGTTTATGGTGGGGGTCATTCATGTTAGGAGGATAGAATTAGGTGGATGTCCTTCATGTTCATAGTACCCAACTATATAGGTTATGGGATATGATGTGATGTGATGTGATGTATTAGGTATCCTCGAGTTAGATGTGATGTGATTTGGTAGCCCAGGTGCCTATGTGTGGGTTGTGATGTGATGTATTGTGATGTTATACATAAGGGTGGGAGTGCCAATGTGGTTTTTTGGGGTGTGAGAGAATCTAATAATTAAGAAAGTGGTGAATAATACTATTCATTGATATTATTTTTATTATTTTATTATAATTTAATAATTTAATTCGTGAGTGAGACTTATTGATAATGGGTTTCATTAGTATAACTATATCGCATCTATTGATTTTCTTTGTTTTCTCACTGGTCTATTAGTATGCTACTTTCTCATGTGTATAAGAGACATTAGTTTTTCTATTGAGTATAAATATATGCTCACCTTATTTATATAATACTATTTTCAGGTTTTTAGGTGGATTACAGTGACTGTCCTAGAAATTACTAGATCGGACCTCTGGATAGTTGTTCTGCTGCTACTTTAACTTTTTTATTGGGTATTTCATTTGGATATTTTTATCTCTATCTATTTTATTTATATTTGAATTATGGGATTTTTTTTATTAGTTATATATTAAGTCATATATTATCTTGTGGATGACTCATATTATCTCTCAATATGGTATTATTATAGAGGTTATGGCCTCCCATTTCAGGGGATTTTTAAACACTCAGTGCTTGAGTCTAACATAGGGCCAATTGGTGGCGGGAATCATGGGTTTTTATCTCTCTCCATTTATTGTGGCATCTTTGGTGTGAGGGGTAATTATTGGTTCTCTTCTTGTTAGTGGCTCATATTGATCTATTCCAGTGTTTGTGGAGTTCCATAGGGTAATATTGTCTTTAAAGTGTATGAATTTTGTATATAAAATATATGATATTGGTAGGAAAATGAAATCACTATAATGAAATTTTCCCTGGGTGTGTGGATTTTTGTAAAACTGAATAGTTACCATATTCCCACCAACACGTAAACGATTCAATAAAAATGGTTGTTCTCAATTAAATGGTATTTGAGTAGGAAATACTAGATGATTATCATTGCTCTGACCATAAATTGATCCTCTAATATAGGGCCAACCCATTCCATCCCTCTGAACATCCTCTTAATGTCTCCCTAATGTTCATACCCAATATGGTTATTTCTAATTCCTCGTTGTGGTTTCATTCCTACAATATTCTAGATTCTAAGTGTTGGATTCATTTTTTCCTTCTGAAATATCATGATTTTTCAAAATCGAGGATTTTTAAAAAATGATGGTTTTTGTCCATATTCTTGTTTTTTCGATAAACATTACCAAAGAATCTTTAGAATAATATTTATATAGTACAATAAAATTAAAAAATTATTAATTGAAAATATTTAAACATAAAAATCCTCACTAAATAACGAATATATATATATATATATTAGATTCATCTAACTTCTGCACACATGAATTATAACAAACCTTTTTTTATTACACATTAACACATGGTTTAATTACATAATATTAATATTCCTAAAACTTGAAAGATCTATAATCATTGTGTTTTTGGGAATTAGGTACATTTCATTACAAGTTTACACATGAATTACTACATATTTATTGAAAAATGTTTTAACTTGTTTGAGCTAAAACTAAATTAGATAAGCTGGGGAAAATACATAAGAAATGGGTGTGCCATAAATATTATTAAAGAAATAAACAAGGTAGAAATTTAAGAGAACAATAAATGTTAGACAAGTAATATCCATGAGGAATAATTTAACATAAATAATAAGGCATGATATAGCATGATAATAATAACATTAGAAATGTGGAAACTACAAAAAGCACTGCATCACAAAAATATGTTATTCTTAAACAAAAATAATTCATGGTTGAAAATGTACTATAAATAAATTTGGTATACCCCTATCCAAATATGATATACCGTGATACTAAAAATTACATAATTCATTGGAGCACAATATAATTATGTGTGCACCTATCACTTTCTTTTTATTCCCATGCTTAAGTGTGCCACATAGATCATAAAACACAGATTCATTCATCATCATAATTTATTATATAGTAAAGTATACTGGAATAAATAAATATAATACCCCCAATAAAAAATTATATAAACATAAAACTGAACACCCATGATAGGAAGTGGTTACATCATTCCCAATATAAACGGGTTGCCAGGAAAATCATGGTGAAAATTTGACAGTAGAATAATATCACATAAAGACTCATAAAATGGATTTTTCGTAGGGAAATGGGTATCTCATAAATTTTACATGAAGTGGTCAGTATTAGGGGAATTTTAGAACATTTACACACATTTATAATTAACAAAAATAAGGTATTTGATAATAAAAAGGTTGAATAAAAAGAAAAAAGAAAGGATTGTTAAAAAATTTTGGCATCATAACAGGTGTAGATGGGGGTATTTCATGAGTGAGAGAGAGAGATATTGGTTTATCATTACTTATAAAAAATAGTGGAAGTATTTGGATGTGTGAAAACATTACACATCATTAGTAATTGAAAATAAAAGGGTATAACATTGAAGAGATTCCTAAATAAAAGAGAGAAATACAGAATCCCTTGCCTTAAGAGTTTGACACCAAAAGCTTGAAAGGATCTTCGTGAGATCATGAGGGAACCTTTGAAAGATTCTTGAGATAGTAGGTCTAAGTAAGGTCATGATCCAAGGAATTTTAGTGAAGATAAGTGGGAGCTTATGGGTGTTTATATATGAAAAGAGAGGTATTTCTTTAATATTTAGGTTTTGGACTCTACAAAATGAAATACTTCAAACCACAAACCATCCCATGGTTTTCTAAAAAAAATTTTTATAAAGGGGAGAGTTATAAATTATTTTATTATTTAAAGGTCCTAACTTATATAAATATTGCCCTTTATTATGTAATGGTGAGTGACATTTTTAAAGACATGAATTTAAAATCATAAAATATAATATATGTTTTGGAGGATTCATAAAGGATTAATAAAATTAATTAAGTGATTATATAATCATGTTATTTTAAATAGTATACATATATTTTTCCAATGATACCAATTATAGTATTTATATTATCAATTCTGGTTAATTATGATGTCATAAAACACACTATATATTTATACAAAATTTAATATTTACCTAAAAATTCGGTTGTCTATAAAATTTTTGAAAAAATAACCATTGAATAATTTAAATGTTTTGATTAAAAATATAATATTCATTTAATATAAATAATTTTATAAATATTTTAATTTTTACATTTAATATAATATTCAACATTAATTGAAAATTTATGGGTTTTTTGACAAGAGCTATTTTGAACACTTATAAAAAGAACATTTCACTTCATAAAACTTATATAAGTTTTTTAAATTAAACAATCATATTTATTAATATGATTTATCTAAATAAATAAATTAATTAATCAAAATAAATAACATAATTTAATTTGAATTTTACATGAAAATACGATTTGTGTCTAATTGAATCAAAATCATATTCATTTACAAAGTAATAATAAAATAGGAAAAAATTCATTATTTTAAATAATATACATATTCAATTTATTATGGTCATGTTAAATATCCATTTATTACACTATAATACACCTCAAGAGTCATATGTGCGATGGTGATACTTTCATTGGGTCATTCAACAAACATGGTTTGGGTAATGATCTCGATGAGCATTAACTTCTCTCGTAAACGGTTTCACTCACGCTTAATTTGTTGGATATCCACTTGGGTATGGTCAAGCGAAAATAACAGTGATGATATCTACCTTGGAATATTTTATATATGGGCTTCATAGGATAAATTCATACTGTATGAGGTTGTAACATCCCTTTTCATGGTCAATTGGATTCATTAAAACAAAATATTTATACTAATCATGATATCACAACTTAACGGCTATATTAACCATTGAAATATTCAAAAAAATCTTTTAAATACAAATATATAACTAAGGAAGTACATTTGGTTTCAATAAAAATATTACATATTAAGACATTTCATTGACTTACAATGGGAATCACTGTTTATAATATTTTGGGTCTTTACAATCTTCCACCTTGAGAAATTTCTCCCACACAATTTATATTTCACCCCTACCTTAAAATGATGAGGGAAATTCAATCTAATCGCATCCTATGATTCCTATATTGCATCTTCAAATATGTGGTTTCTCCACAGCACTTTTACAAATTGAATTATCTTATTTCGTTCAAATTCTTCTCTATAATCTAATATCTTCACTATATGTTTCTCATAAGAAAGATCATTCTCTAATGATACAACCTATAGATTGAGTACATGTGATTGTTTAAGTATGTAATTTCTTAATATTTGTTGATGAAATACATCATAAACTTGTGATAGGTTAGTTGGGGTTGACAGTCTATAGGCGCTTCTCCGATGTGATTAAGGAACTCAAATGGGCCGATGGATCTTGTACTAAGCTTCCCTTTTTCCCAAATCACATCACAATATTCAATGGAGATATGCACAAGAATATCTTGTCTCCAACACTAAATTCTATGTCTCATCGATGATTGTCTGCAGAGCTCTTTTTTACTCTGAGCATCCTTGAAGTGCTTTTGAATGGTCTTAACCTTTTCCATAATTTCCTTGACCCTCTCAGGACCTAGCTATTTTCTCCAAATTCATCCCATCTTGTAAGTGTCCTACTACTCTTCCCAAAAAACTATTCATAAAAAGAAAATTTGGTGTTCATGTGGAAACCATTGATGTAGGTGAAAATGACCAGGGGAAGATTTTGATCCCCCCTCCATAAATTCCATTTATTGTTCCCTCAGTATGTCCTCATGTTTATGGATATAATTCATAGAATGGCCAATCGTTTGAGGGTGATAGGTCATGATAATGTTAAAATCAGTATTCAGAACATGTTGGATACTCTTCCAGAATATAGAGTTGAATCTTTTATCTCTATATAATACAATAGATTGAGGTACTCCATGCAACCTGACGACTACCCAGATGCATATCCCTGAAAGTATGTCTAGTGATAATTCTAATCACAAAGCAATGACGTGTGTAGTTATTGTAAGAAAATCCGCCAAACCCCTTATATAATTATTCCCCCTTGATGTATTTGTAATATCAGTGACAAATTCCATAGTGATGTTTTCCTATTTCCATGTAGTTATGGGTAATATCTGCATCACCCCCTTTAATTTTTTCCTTTACTATTTAATATTTTGACATAGTAGACATCATAAATCATACTATATAATCTCATTCTTCATATTTTCCAACCAATACTATTCTTATAGATCTCGATATAAATTTTTTCTTCCTGGGTTGATGAAGATGGTTGGGTTATGTGCACCATCCAATAAAACCTTCTTTAAATAGGATTTAATGGTACACATAGTCTTCCCCAAATATCACAAAACCATCATCATTAACATTAAAATCTGAGGATTTTCCATTTCTTATATATTCAACATTCTTTTAAATGCCCACATAAACTCTTTGAACATCATTTAACATCTCCATAATTAATTATTGAGCAATCATTTTTAAACAGATTGATGATGTTCCTTCTTTATGGATTCCTATGTCCATTCAATCCAAATTTAAGAAGATAGGATCCCTTGAAATTCTCAACAAGGAATGAACTATTGGATCCTTTCTACATAGATCATCTGTCACTTTATTTTCTATCCCATAATGGTGGTGGATGAAGTAGTCATACTTTTAGGTCATCTCTAACCATCTTCATCAGCACATATTCATCCTTTTTTGTGTAAATATATACTTGAGGCTTTTGTGATCCATATATATTTACCACTTCACAATAAATATATAATGTCTCCAAATTTTTAAAGAGAAAATAATTTTAGTAAAAAAATGATGTGTTGGGGAGTTCTATTCATGAACATTCAACTACCTTGATGTATAGGCAATGCCATGGTAATTTTTCATCAACAAAAATCTCAAACACTTATTCTCAGAATCATTGAATACGATGAAAAACACTCCATTTATGGGTAGTGTGAGAACATGTATAATGATAAGACTCCATTTCAAATCCTTTAATCTTTCCTTGAGTTTTTCATTCCATGAAAACATGACTCCCTTCTAAGATAGTTTTGTAAGAGGGTTTTACAATCACAAGAAATTTCACATCAATCAATGATAATACCTAGCTATCCTAAGAAAACTACATATTTCTATCATTGATGTTGGTCTCTTCCAACCTTAATTTTTTTTTCAAAGGTTCAATATATATCCCATTTATTGAGATGATATGCCCCAAGAAAAAGACTTCCTTAAAATAAAACACACATTTTTTGTTATAGGCATAAATAATTTCCTTCCGCATGGTCTTTATAATAGTTTTCAAATGTGCATCAAGATCTTATTTACTTTTGGATTATATTATAATATCATCTATAATGAATACCAAAATAATCATCTAGGTAATATATAAGTACTATATTTAACATTTGTATGATGATTGGTGGGGTATTAGTGAATCTCAAAGGCATTAGTATGAATTCATAGTGCCCATACCTTGTACAAAAGGTTGTATTTGGGATATCCTCTTTCTTCATGCTAACTTGGTAAAATCTCGACCATATTTCCACCTTGGAAAAGTAATTTTCTCCATATAACTGATCAAACAACTCATCAATTTGATTCCGAGGATACATTTTATTTATCATGATCTTGTTTAGCTCATTATGATCAATGAAAAGGAGAATTGAACCATCCTTATTCTTGATCTAGAGTATTGGTGAATGCCATGGTGAATAATGTGGGCATATGAAACCATTATCCAAATTATCCTTCAGTTGTTTCTTGAGTTCATCAAGTTCCAAAATAGCCACTATATATGGAGTCTTGGATAATGTAATCTTTCTGGGTATAAGTTTTTAAAAAATTCAACATCTTGGCTATGAGGAGGACCAAGAAATTCCTTGGGAAACACATCAATGTATTCAACCAACATAGGCATGACTTCAAGGGTGATTATTTCGTTAGACTCAATTAATTGATCTAGATAAAAAAATCTCATAGGTACATAATATTCATGCTTGTGGTGATGGTACTAATGAAAATTCTCCTTCTCGTTTTATTTTTAAATAATATGAAGGAAATTTTAAATATGGAGAGTGATTTCCATATTGGGGTAATTTATGATGACTCTATATAGGGAAGTCCAATCCATGACTAGAATTGAATCAACTTCCAATTAAGGGATTCAGAAAAGGATTTTTGGGAAATTCATCGCACATACATTGAAAGGGTAGGAGTGAAATACTTGGGATGAAATGATTTCCTCATTTTCCATTTTCACCAACATCTCTACATCCATGATTTTGGGTGTTGTTTTAATATTTATACAAAACATTCATCATATGAATCAATTCATAGAACCAGAATCAAAAAGGTTTTTCACAGTTCATGAATGAATAAGTATCATACCTCTCACCACTTCATTATCGGAATTTACTTCAGTGGTAGTGATGAAAAAGATCTTGTCCAATTCATCCTTAGAGGTTGTTGGTTGTCTCTGAAAACCCTTATCTTAATTCATTGGTTTTCAAAATTCCATTTTTCCTTGTAGTTTTAGAAATGAACAATATGATGAGGTTTTCCCATATCATTTCTTTCTTCTATCACAATTTCAGGTTTCTTCTACCACAGATCACTAACTATGATCCCTTATTTCCCACACCTAAATCATTACCACATCCCCTTCACGGAATTTCTAGGTTTCTTTCTTCCACATTGTTGGAAAATATGATGTAGGAATTTTGTGGAAGAATTATATCTCTCTAACAGACTTTCAGAATTGATCTCCACTTTACGATTCTTATCATTATGATACCCCTAAGATTCTCTGATCTCCATTTTTGCTTTTAGGATAAAAAATACAATTTCTGCATAGCTATCAATTTCATGGATCACTAGGTATTGTTTTAGGCTAGGTTTTATCTCCCTAAAGAAGATTTTGACAATTCATTTGGGTGTAATGAAAATTTTGGAGGCATATCGTGCAAGCCATGTGAATTTTCTAATTTACACCCAAATATAGTTTTCATTTTATCTATTTACAGAAAGGAACTATGCTTCTATTTTAATTTTGAGGGTATTGGGAAATTATTTATCAAAAATCATTTTTCAAAATTCAATCGAAACGGTTACTTTGATCACTTATTTAGGATTTTTTGTTTTAATCATTGCACACCATTGATCAACTCCACCATCTATTTGTTAAATATCTATGAAAAATTTTCTTGTTTGGATTATTCAAGGATGGAAAAGATCTACTCAATGGATTTGATCCATTGTTCAGTGATTAAGGGATCAGATGATCCATTGAAATTTGGAGGCCTTTTTTCGTGAAGCACTCTATTGCATATTGTTTTCTTTTTGGGGGATTAAGATTCTACTAATTATTCATTTTTTTTATTAAAAACCTGATTCAACTAAGAGTGTATCATCTTGAAGTGTGCAATTCCTGCTTCTATCGAGTTGGGAATATCATTGGGGCAGTCATTACATTGACCTTCACATTGATTTTTTACCTCATTTGTCCAATTTATGGCCATTTTTTATAATAAAAGTAATATTAAGTATGAATATAATTAACATATAAACACCAAAATTGAAATGTAATGACATTAATGGGATAAATTATTACATACATTTATATCCTTATCTTTTGTATTTATATGCTTCAGTCTTTTTTATCCATTATTTTTATCCTAACATGTCATCTTCTGTTCAATTTTTTAATCCCTTAATAATGGGATGCTACAAGCTTATGAATTACCAAATCATATTTTCAAGGATTTTCAAACGTGGTGCGCAGTAAGGCATGTTTTTGTGCACTGGTTGCCTGAAATTAGGCCTGATACACTTTTTCAGAGTTGTTATTCATAGGTACATCTTTTCCAAAATGACATCCACTGGTAGTATCCAGATAGGGATTATTTTCATGATAAAATAATTAAACTATAAAAACCAAAATTTTATGTATTAATTATTTTACATAGGCTTATGTTTATGTATTTTTATAGTGTTTTCTAATATTAATCCCAAAAATAACTAAACTTTTCCTTTGATAGTAACTATAAGAAACCATTTTTATTAAACATAAATACCCAGTTTAATGACAAAAAACAAGACTTAATACAACCCAAAATATTGAAAGGGTTAGTGTCTTTGGTAATTATTCATATTTCATTACTATTTTAAACATTAATTAAAAAAATATTTATTGAGAGATTCTTTAACATGCTTGGGCTTAAAACTACATTGGATAAAATGCAGAAAATACATAAGAAAGGGGAGATATATAAATCACAGTAAAGGGAATAAGCATGGAATAACATGAAGATAATAAAATTTATTAGATAAGGAAAATCATTTTGTCATAAAGGATAATGAATTATAAGGCATGTATAGCATGATATTACTAACATGGGAAATGCGGAAACAACTTAAAACATTACATCATAAACATAGGTAAAGGCTAAACCATAAAAAAATCATGGTTGAAAAAAATCCAATAGTGAAATCAGTTACACCCATATCCCAAGATGATGTATCATGACACTAAACATTACCCAATCAATTGGAGGGATATACAATTCTTGGACCACTAGTCACTATCATTTAATTATCATGCTTAAATGTGCCACATATATCATAAAACATGGTATCATTTATCCTCATAATTTATTCCAATATAATGGAGAGTGGAACTAAAACATGAAATTCCCCTAATTTAAATTTATATACATAAAATGGAACAAACATTATTGTAAATGAATATGACATTCACTACATAAATGTTTTGGCTTGAAAATCGAGGTGAAAATTTGATAGCATAACATTGTCACGTAAAATTTCATAAAATGGGTTCTTTAGAGTGAAATCGGTCCATATTCATTTTAACATTAACTGTACACCATTAGTTACATAGGAAGACACATCCACACATTTAGAAATTGAAAAAATAAGGCATATAAAAATAAATAATCTTGAATAAAATAAAAAAAGAATAGATGCTTATGAAATTTTGGCATGATAACGGGTGAACATGAGAGTGTTTAATGAGAGAAAAAGGTGTCTCTAATAATTTATACATAAAAATGGAATTATGGGGGAGGATAGAAAACATACCCCATCATTAGAAATTGAAAATAAAATGGCATTATATAGAATAGATTCTTGAATAAAAGGGATAATGAGAGAATCCCTTACCTTTACAATATAACACACAAATCATGAAAAGGGATTCATGAGAACTTGGGGAACCATTATAAAGTTATAGAGATAAGAGGGTAGATTAATTACATGATCCGAGAACATTGAGTGAATATAAGTGTGAGATTGGGTTGTTTTATATAGGTAAAGAGAGGGATTTCAATAATATTTAGGTGTTGGAATCTACAAAATAAAATAATTCAAAACACAATCCTTCCCGTGGTTTTTACAAAAGTGGATAGGTTTTAATTATTTTATTATGAAATTTTTTGAACTTATTAAAATATTATCCTTTCTTATGTGGATGTGAGTCACATATTTAGATAAATGAATTTACAATCATAAAATATATTATATGTTTTGGAGGATATATAGAAGAATAATAAAAATTATCAACTAATCTTAAAATCTGATTATTTTGTTTTTAAAACATATATTTGGTCTAGGATTTTCATTATTTTTTATATGACATCATTTTGGGTCATTATGATGTCATAAAACAAATAGTATATTTATACAGTATTTAATTTTTACACGAAAATATGATTGTCTAAAAAATTTATGAATAATTCACCATATGATAATTTTGACATTTTGATTCCAAAAATAATGTTCATTTAATAAAAATAATTTTATAAATATGTGGATTTTGAATTTTAAAATAATATTCTATTTTATTAAAAAAAATCAGTTTTTTGAAAATAATTGCTTGTGAACCATTATAAAAAGTAGATTTCAGTACACAAAAAATATTTGACAATTTATAAATAATAAAACGTATTTCATAATAATATTTATTAAAACAATTTATTAATTTATCAAAATAAATCAATTAATTGAATATTCATATTACCTGAAATTACAATTTGTGTTTAAATGAATGAAAATAAGAATCATTTATAAAGTAACAATAAAAAGAAAAAAATCAATATTCTATACAATATACATATTAATATTGTTACGGTATTTATATATATTCCATCATTACACCATCATATTCCCTAAGAGTAAGGTGAATTATGGTGAGACATTCATGGGGTTGTTCGAAAAACCTGGTTTGGGTCGAGATCAAGAAGAGCTTAAACTTATCCAATAAATGGTTTCTCTCTTGCTTAATTTATTAGATCTCAGCTTGGGATTAGTCAAAGTTAAATAACAATGATTTTATCTCCCTCATAAGCTCTGATAATTGGGATTCTTAGGATGTAATCCAACCTGAAAAGGTCATCACATCCTTTTTGTGGGTCAATTGGATTCGCAAAAGTCTTATATATATACTCATCATCTTGTCATTGTTTAATGGATATATAAACAATGGTAATATCATTAATTGTTTTCTAAATCCAAATATATAACCATGTAATTTCATTTATTTTCTATAACCATATTTCAAAATAATACATTTAATGATATCACAAAGAGAAACTCCATTTATAACAGCTCGGTTCGTTACATGAATATATTCTTATCAGGAAGAAAAAACTCAAAACCTAATTAAAATTGATATAAACTACTAAAATAGTTATTTTTTAAGTAAAATTCTCATAAGAATAGTAAACTTATAATTTATTATTTATAAATCACAAAAATTACCTGGAAACTAGTGGAAAGTCATGCCTCAGATATAACCCACAGTAAAAGATATTTTCATCTTATCCACTCTCAGAATTAATCTTATCATTTTTAATCATTCCATTAATGGTTTACCACATGTGAGTTGAAATTATCTCATCACTCAAGAACTTATGATATTAAATTAAACACAATAAAATGTTCATGCTCTCAATATATATTATTTAATTTCTTCTAAATATTCTATTATAAATTGAACCAAGAATTCATTAGGATATTTTCTTCATGTTCAAATGACTCTAAGGTAAAAATTAGGAGGGTGATGTTGTTAAAAATATATTTAGAGTCTTGAAAATGAGATTAATTTTATTTAATAAAAATTTCATGATATTTATGATAAATCTCAATAACAAAATATCTTCCCCCTTTTTTCGAAAAAAATTAACATGTCACTTCATTTCATTATCTTAATTTTTTAATTTACTAGAATAATAATGAAGTAATTTGGTAACCCATTTTTTATATTTTCTAAAATAATATTTTCTCTTTATACATTTCATCTTTTTCAGGTTTATTTTTCGAAATTTATGAATTATTTTTTCAGTACAATTTATGAAAAATTGTAAACACCTTACCCAATACAATAAAGAGATATATACCCCATACTTAATTCATGGAACACTCACTAAATAGTACCATAAAACACCAAATACCTTGTTTAATGAAAAAAATATAATAATGAAATGAAACTCAATTATAAGGTTAAAATATATATATTGGGCTATACATTGGATTTATATCATGGTATACAATGGTTACATAGGGTTTCACAAAAAATGGATGTATAGTTGGCCTCATGGTCAAACAGGATGAAACATTTCAATTGATGTCCTCAACTATATTATTGAAATTTAAAATCAGCATTCTTCAATATGAAATGTAATACAATTATAGAAGTTATGTACCTCCTGGGTTCTCTCAATAAAAAATGATAATTAAGGAATATTTGATAAGTGTGTTATATCCCTCTTGGGAATGATAATTAAAATATTTTAGTCAATTTAGTCATCTGTGGATATTAATAATTGGTCTACAGAATGTATTTTTGTAAAAATATATATCAATAATTGAAATCATTAATGAATAAATTTTTTTAAACAACTCAAAATTTAAAAAAACAACTTGACTCACAAAAACTTCTACTAAATTCTTTTCCTATTATGATCATGATAAATACAAAAAAAATTAACAATTAAAAACAATTTTCCAAATCTATATTGCCTCTTAAGTTAGTTAAAGTAAAAAATATCCAAATGAGGGTGTATAAGGATTCCTCCCATAATATTATTTTGAAAATTCACCCCAATATTCAATCAAGTAGATGGGGGAGAATGGAAATTTCGTAATCATGTTTATTATTATAAGGGATCAAAAATAATGATAGATACATAAATGTTTCCCTATTTAAAATATATCCACATCATTGGTCCTTTAATGGGATTTATTTAACATTAATAATTTATATAATTTTATTATCCTTATTTTTTCATTCCTATAACATTATTATTTTTACCTCAAATAATATATTATGAATGTAAAATATAAATTTTAAATCATTAATGTTGGGAAGTATAAGAGGGTTGGTACGAACCACCAAGATAAATATTGAAACTCAAATTCGATATAATTCTTATTGCAGGAGAAAAAACTCTGGTTTTCTCTATAGACTATTTTTTTATGGTGATAATGTTATAATGTTAAATCATTAAACATGGTAAGATAATAAAACAATGCAACTAATTCTGGTTATAAATTATATTTTTAATATTTTTTATATGGTTTTAATGTTCCATCTCTCCTACATAATTAAATCACAATCCATGTTTTTGGTGCAGAGTAATTTTTTGGAAATTTACTAAGAGGATAATATAATTGAAATATAACAAAATTTTGAAACTTTATTACACAAATAATTATTAATTATTGAATTACATGATAATTTTGTGAGTTCCAGCATGTTCGTCCTATTGATTAGGTGTTGTAGTTTGGTCTTTCATGATATTTTTTGTATAAACATGATACGTTTCGAATAAAATTTTGGGTAATTTTTTGTATTCCATATATTATATAATATATCCTAAAAATAAATTATTATTTAACCATATTTTTTTTGGAGAACCTTCCTATAATAAAAATTTATTCAACTCAAAAAAATTCGTCCTCATCAACCATTATATTCTTTATTCCCACATTTACTAGCATAATGTGTATATGAATTAAATAAGTATCTTCAATAAAACCATCATTTAAATAAGGTTATTTCTATGGAAATTTTTCAAAAATATCCATGCATTCTTCCTCCTCTGTTTTATATTTATTTTTCTCTTAGATTTATTTTATGATTCATAGTATTTTAGTAGAATTTTTTTCAAATTTTTCAAGTAGAGCAAGGTATTTTTCCTCAATCAATTTAAAATGATCATTGAAATCAAACTCCTCCTCTACTCCTAATTTACAGGCCTCTTAAGATATATTTGTACCATTATTATTTTATTACACATTACACTCGACCATAATTTCATTAATTAGATCCATCATGTCCTTCTCTGCTTTTTCTTATAAGTGATAGAGTGATGCCTATAATTATTTATTGTGATTTTTAGTTCATTCAAGGAATAATTTCTCACTTTCCTAAATCGTTTATATAATAATATATTTCACTTCCTCTACTTTATATCTTTTTGTATTCATTATAGAAATATATAAAAATGAGTAATTCAAATTGCAATAAAAAATATTACCATCTAAACCCTATTATTGTCTATCTCTTCATGGTACTTATGTATCGTTGTATGTTTTTTAACCTATTTCATGTCTACTATGAGTGACTTATTTTTATTTTTATAGTAATTTATATAATAATATATCAACATTTTTTAGGAAGTATTCTCTTGTGAAATTTGACATATAATCTCTTATTGGTAGTACGCTCAACCCATATATTTTCTTGATAGTTCTTAAAATATAAAGAAATACCATATATAAGATAGCAGGTGTCATTCAATTATATATTTTGGAATTCATCACATTTTAAGGGATATTAATAACCATATTCTCATGTTTTTTGTATCCACCATATAGAATTTTTCTCTACCCATGGGGATGACACATCCTGATAACTTGTATACCTCAGTTGTATTTTGTGATATCCATGCATCATGTAATTCATATACAAAAAATACCTTTAAAAAACAAGATAATAAAATATAAACAAAAATAAATAACATAGAAATTACAAAATTAATAAAATGATATTGAAATGTGGAAAAAATTCATTACCTGAGAAACCAGTTAGTTGATCATTTATATATTTTTTTATTCCTTGAAAATGGAACGAAGAATAATAAAATTCTCCAATGCATCATTAATTCCCCAAGGAAGATGGAGATAAGAATTTAATTCTTTTTAAAGGATGTCACTAACCCTAAGAGCATAATATAGTGAAGGTATGGCATTGATCCTGTGAAGACAATGAGACCATGTTACTATCTCTAATCTCATTAAATGATCATTATATTTTTATTATAAAATTTAATATAATTTAAACAAAAAAATCATCTAGATTATTTAAGTAAGAGTTTCAAAATTATTTGTCAATTAGGTGAAATAATATAGGGTAATTTACGTACGTGGATGTTTTTTCATTATTAAAAAAAATAACCCCACTTTGGAAATTCATAGAATCTCTAGTTGTAATATTTCGTGAATTAATTAGCTCCAATTTGTTGATTTGAACTAAAACATTCTATGACCACTAATTAATTTGGTCGAGGATATCGTTTGAATCATAAATCCATCTTGTTTTATCATTAAGATAAATGTGGAGTAAAGTAGGTTCTTTCTCCCCACACCCTTCTATCACACAAGGATTCATCCCTATATAACAATCCCTCTAATAAGGAATCTTGGGTCTATGCCATAAATTAAGGATAATGAAATAATAATTGATAAGAATAATAAAAAAATAGGAATAGAAATGAGGCCATAATAATCCTTTTCAATGAATTTCCCCCTCTTTTATGGCATCAAAAACACATTATCTAATGAACATTAATCATATGTAAGACAAATATCATGTAAAATCAAATATAATTTCTAACAAAAAATAAATGTTTTGAATAATAATTCGACACTCGCATAAAAAATGATAATTAATCTATAAAAGAATCATACTAATAAATAATGTAAAAAATTGAAAAAATAGGTACCAACCTATAAAGCACCCTTGTAACTATATTTACTTTCACGTATTAGTCCTCCATATAGTCCAACCTATCAATTTGGTGCTTATTATAGATTATTTTACTCTTCTTTTCTAATGGTTAAAGTCTTCCATGAAACCTTCCCAAAATTGATCCAATCATTGCCTGAAAAAAAAACCACGAAATTCAGAAATGATTGGAATTCAATTTTAATACTTTTAGTGACATTATTTAATCTATGGTGTAGCAAAAACCCCTATGGAACAAAAAAATAGTCGTTCTAAAAATCCATCCTCAAACCACTTCCTTCCTACGTACCCCCAATATCACAATGAATACTTCCATTGTGTAACCTCAATGTCAACCAAGGTCCAAAAAAAGAGGTTTAAATCCACATTTTAAATCACAAAAAATCACACAAAAGAGATACACTTCTTCCCACACATATCAGCTATAGATTTACTCTATTTTATCATAAATTATGGAAACAAAAAGGACTGGCTACTATAGTGTAGAACACATATGACCAAAACATGAGTCAATTTCTATTTAAAACCCTATATAGTGTAATTAAAACCCTATAGTAAACCCTCCTTCAAATAGGGAGTTAACATATTCTTCTTATACCATACTATTGAAAACTATAGTCTAATCATTTGCCCTAAATCTAAGAGGTTTTTATGTGAGCCTCTATCCTTCCTGATATTTGAGTACTATTATATAATATGGAATGTTATAGTGAAAAGAAACTCCATATTGGTCTTGTTACTATTTATATAGGTGGGTTTTGTAGTGCAAAGTCTCTAGAAAAGGAGTTGCTAGTTCCCTATGAGTTAGTGGCTTGAATCTAGATCCTTTAGTGTAAATGATAGTTTATAATATATTTATGTGTCCATGGTGTATGAATTTTAATTTAAAACACTAGGTGATCAGTGGATAATATGAGCATGTATGACGATGTTTCACTCAGGGAGTTGATTATTAATTAACATGATCATGACTCATATAATCAATCTAATGTTGATGTTTTTATGGGTATATGAATTCTTTATTAATCAAGACGTAGGTGGGACCATCCTGGTGGGTACTATGTAGGACCCTAGAGCACCTAGAGATGGAGGGGTGAAGCAGGGTGTCAACATTGTTTTAAAATGATGTATTTTAGTACCATGTTTATATGAAATTGTTGAACATGTATGTACGAATCATACAAAAATTAATAATTCACAAGAATAGGGGAAACACAACAATTTTACTTTGATTATCACTAAGGTATAGTCTAAAGATAACACGGCCACAGTGTGTCGATCATACCAAAATCAACTAATATTTACTATTTGTATTATATAGGAGTACATAAATATTCACTCTATACTAGGTATACTACATTTAAAAGATTTTAGGGATATCACACTACCTCCGTCAAAACACTACTTTTGAATACCCCTATTTCATTACTTTCTTCAAAGTTTCACTATATTTAATGACATGAAGTTCACTTAAGTAGATGGTAGTTTACGTATTTTTTTCAAACTAAAATTATACTCTACATGCACCATAGTCTGGAGTTGATACACTTGAAATCACTATTCACATAAGAAATATGCCTAACCCTACTTTTAACAAAGATATAATCCTTTATAAAGACTCTTTTTTGTTTCTATGAAATACCAACCCTCACAAATCCACAAACTTTCTTGAAACTCTATACCTTTTTCACGCTCGAAAATTCACAGAAATAAACAAACATCATGAAGATCACAACATTCATAAAATAAAACACCTTCATGAAGCTCACCACATTTGGGAAACACTTTTTATTCATGAAACACTCAGTATTGATGAAAAATTCAAAATATATCATAACTTATATCCATCAAGGCATAATGATTCCTTTCACATTGTTCAATATTGCATAAAATTTCAGATTCCTAAACCTCCTAGTCTATGTAAAATCAATGTGATTCATTTTTTTCTCCATTAATATTAATTGGAAATGAAATCTAGGTTGCCTCATATTCACAGTCGCGGCCTCTCGTGGTTCTCCCATTTTTCTAGAGATATTGTAATGAAACTCCATAACCATTTTCATGATGTTACATCACTCATGAAGCTCTAGTTAAATTAAACCCGCTCATAAAGCTTCTCCTAGTCAAAAACATTACTATTAACACTTCAATAATTCATGATTCTCTACTTATCATTGTCAATGAAATCATTGTCAATACATTTCACCTTTCGCTATACTTGTTTGTGATTCTTCACATCTTCATGAATCTTAGCATTTGTGCTCCTTGGGGTTGTAAAACTGATGCCTATACCATATTTATAAATATTCAATCCCATAGAACCATTTTTCGCAATTCTTTCCACATCGTCCAAATTTTGAGACCAAATTTTTTTAAAACACTACTAAATGAGGCCACCTTTAAAATTAATGTCATCTTGTATAGTCAGATTACTTATTTTGTAATCTTCATGATCAACCCAATGTGGATTTTTAAAAAACACAAACCATACATCATTCTCAACAAATAAATTCCTTGGTTAATACATAACACTGGTCACTCCTTATTAATGTCCTCTTACCGAACATCGACCCATAATACCGCATATTCTATAATCTTGGCCACTGCATAGAGTTGACCCTAACTAGGACTTCACACTTCCTCTTGATTCATCCCTATTGATCATTATTGCTGAATTTGATCTTGTTTCCTTACAGTGGTAGGGTTCCTATTCCAAACTATATTCCAATGATTGGATTCAAATTTTCCTTCCAATATATCTATACTCTAACAATTCTAGAAATTTTCAAAATTGAAGGATTTGATGCTAGATTCATGTTATTTTCACCAAACTATACAGGATATCCATTATACACTTTTTTTACCAAAAAACAAATTAAAAAGATAAAAATTGACAAGAATGTGAATTTTGTTTTCATACTTAATAATGAATATATATATATATTCATATATTAGATTCACCACTATCATTGATGGGTATATTTCACATCCATAGAGTGTGATTATTATTCCCTTATCTAAGAGTATGGTTTGTATGGAGGCAATTTAGAACCTAGAAATAGGCATGAAGGGATGATCTCATTATAGTATTAAAACATTGATCAAGGAGATGAAAATATGATAACTTTGGTCTTTCCTCTTATTATTGAACAGTTTCAAGGCATATTTCAAAATTATTTCTTTGGTTTTACACCTGGTAGATATGTTTAATTCATGATCTAGTTGATTTCAGTCATGGATCCTATATTTATCCCATTAAATATGATTAATACTACAATTAATGAAGAGAATGAGGTTTCAATAGGAGACTATTAGGCAATGGGGTTTATGAATCAAAGTGTGTAACCTTGGGCAGATCCTATAATATTTACTATGAATGTGGATGGGTTATTGTGATTGTTTATGTGTTACCATTGACTGAACAGAGTAATAGTTAGGAATCAATATCCTCTTCCACATATAGAAGACCGTATTGAAAAATTAAAGATAGTAAACTAGCCTAAAATATTATCCGATATGTGGATATCATCAGTTTCATGTGAGTTCATTTAACACTATTTATTTTTTTCATATCATGAATGGTTTAAATAAGGATATTGAGATTTTTTTTGAATCAAAAACGCACTAGATATGTTCATTTAATTAACGATTATATTTTTCCATCCATATTTGGTTTCGTTCAAGTTCAACAATGACCACAATATTCTCATTTACTCTCAATCAATGGAAGACAATTATTAGATCCTAGAAAACTTTTTATGTACACTGATAGAGAAACAGCTATAAATAAAACTTGAAAAGTGTGATTTCATTATCAATATTTTTTATAATGTAATTTCATATCATATATTAGAATATATTTATTCTATGAGATGTTAATGAATGATGTGTCTTGGGAGTAACCAAATAGTTAATCTAATTTCTATAGTTTCCTAGGATTGGTAGTTTACTACTGAATGTTTATTAAAGACTTATCCTAGTTTTCATCAATGATGATGGATCTAACTAAAAGGGTTAAATGTTTGTGTATTTTGATTATTATAAGATATTTTTGTATCATATGAAAATGAGATTAATATCTGAACTCATCCTGGTATTTACTGATCATGGTTAACAGTGTAAATTAAATTGTGATGCCTCAAGAGTTAGGTTTGGAGATGTTATTATATAAGAAAGGTGATTAGTAACCTATTAATCTAGGAAATAGTGTCCATATGATAAAAGCCACAAAAAAATTACCTATTCATAGGTTTGAAGCGTACACATTGAGGTTATGGGGTCATTACAAATTTATTGAGAGTTTTGTGGCCTATACCAACCATAAGATACCGAAATATATTTTCTCACTTTATACTATAATACTTTCCTAGAAATAATCATTCCAACTATCTAAAGTCATCAATATTCATGATATAATATAATACATGGATACTGAATTCTATAGAGGTTTTATTTTGTAGGAATATACAATCTTATATTGTGTCTGAGTCTAGTGGCGAGTATATTTAATGATCCTATTCTCTATGACTCCCAAAAATATCCAAGAGTATCAATATATGTCTATACTTGATTCCAAGATAAATACCACCTCACTCTTTAATATGGTGGAGGAGATCCAAGTTTATACTATTAATTTATTTGTGATAAGAGAAATCTGTATATGGTGTGGATACACCAATTCATTAGTCCCATAATGGTTATGAAATCATATATTTATATTATTGGTTTGGGGTCCCCATGAGAATATGAAGGGAGATTATATGGTACTCGCATGCCTAAAGATATTTTATCATCTAAGGATCATCAATATATACTATCAAATTAAATAGAAGTATTATTCTCCCAATATAGGGATGGACATAGTGGGATAAATCTCACAATGTTTTACCTCCAAGTGGTTGATGGTTAGGAATCAACATCCCATAATAAATCTAAAACCTATTATTATTCTTGAGTAGAAGTGGGATGGTGTGAATATAGACATTGTGATGGGATTTTTTAGTACACCGTGGGGTTGTGAGAAAGTGTCAAAAAATTTCAAGTGTTTAATAAAGTTTATCTATTTCATTCAGATCAGATATTTTTATTCCATCCATGAAATGGGAAAGATGTATGTTCATGATATAGTGCATTTACATGAAGTTCATTAGATAATGGAATCAAATTAGGATGATTAATTCATTTCACACTTATGGTAGTGGTAACACAATTCATTTAATACCAATACATATTTGACCATAGAATACAATCACCAGACTAATTGGTATTTTATATGTATTATATGAATATTATAGGAAATTCATTGAGATTATCTCATTAACTCCATCAATTCATTGAAGGGATATCTTTCACTAGTGGAATTTTTCTATAGAAATAGTTATCAAGAATAAATCCATATTTCATCCTTTAATGATTTTATAGAAATTTTTTTGGATCAACACTATGCTGGATAAAGGTTGTAGATTCTTCTATCATCATGATGTTTCTTATGAAAGATATAATGGTGAATATCTAGTTGAGTAAGAACTAGATAGTGAATACATAGAGAAGGAAGTAGTCATATATTGACAAAGGATTTTATGCTTTAGAGTTTAAGGTGTGAGACAACGTATTCTTGAGAGTGTTATATCAGTTGGGACATAGGTATATTTGGAGAGAAAGGAAGTTATCACATTTTTATTTTCTTTTATTTCATGTTAAAGACAGGATAAATACCATTTAATAATAGTTAACACTCCCTTGATTATATTGTTTTATACATTGTGTAATCCATATATCTGAAATTTTAAGGTAACGTCTGGATCCTTCTCATTGGATTTACAATGATGAAATGGATCTAGTGTCAGGGATGTCAATCATAGAAGGAGCGGTTCTCATGGTAGATGAATGTGAGAAGATTATTTGATCTATAAATCTTCCTTGGGTATGTGTACGGTTGAAGAATGGGTATTTCTTTGACGATATATGGGGATGATAAGCTGATATACTATTGTAGTTGTCGAATATTTACCTTGGTCATTACCAATGATACATATCAATAATGACCTATATTATCAAAGGATGGTTATAATAATAATTCTTTAATGAGGTATGGGTTGCATAAAATTTCTCTAAAACACATGTAATTTGAAAATTTTAGGTTGTGGAGGTACTGGTTAATGCCCATTGGTTGGTTTTGAGAAGATGTTCTGGGTGACCAGAATTTCAAATTGAAAAAGGAAGGCACTAGGTACCTGATGATATGTTATTGGGTACCATGTCTGTAAGAACCCGGATCTTCATTTTAGGTATGCTTTTTCATTTCTAGTCATTTTTTAGAAAAAGAGGAAAATCTGTAAATTTTCTAAGTACACGCTGTGTACATTATGAGTACATGCCGTGTAATTTTCTCCCACGCGATTATGTGTGTTGGCCATATCCGGGCCACACACATGGTGTGTAGCGGTGATGTGGAGGCCACTTAAGGTGATTTATGGATAGGGAAAGTACATGTCATGTACTTATGAAGTACACGCCGTGCAATTTTCTTTTTATTTCATTAATCGGACTGGGGTCGCATCTTAAACCTATTTACGTCTTCTTCTCCATCTTTTTCGACCGATAGTGAGGGTACGGCTGCAGATCTTATCTGAGCCACCAATCAGTCACCTTTTGTATGAATTGAACGCCGTTGGTTGCAATAGAATCACAGCGGTGAGTTCTTGGTTCTTCATTGGCCATGTATCATGATTCCTTCTCTTGTGAGAGTTATCTTAAGTAGAAAGTTTTATACATTTTGTCATATCTTCTCCATTATCGGGTGATTCACAAGAAGAGGTTCAAGTATATCGATCTCATAAGATCAAGGTAGGTCATCGGTTTCCCTGCGTTGAATGTCTTTGATTTTTTGGTGCAATAGTGCCAGATACCCATGTATCTGTTATCTCGGGATAGGGTTTTGATCTTGTATTTTTATCTTCCTTAGATTAAATGTATTCATGAGGTTATTATATGAATGATAATTTCCTGTTGACATGTTTGAGGATCACCCCATGGCCCTTCCCCCTGTTTTGGTTGTTTATTGACGTTTGGCTTAGGTTGCCTACGAGGTATACCTTGTTGCATTATTTTCATGACTTAATATAATTGATTTCATGTATTTCCTGTTGTTTGTTTTCTTTTGATGCATTTTTTCTATTAGAAAAGTCGTTTTTGAAAATAAGTTGGGCTAAAAAGAGTCTATTACGCATGAATATATTTCTCAGGGCTGTGTGAACCTGGTGCGATGGACTAAATAGGGAATTGATGATTAAGGGCTTCCCTAGAGAGTTTTTTATAAATATTAATTGTTCGCAGGACCTATGGGAATTGGACTTTGTGCTTCCTTAGAGTGTCCTTAGTTATATATCGAGACTATAGGGGGAATTAGATGAAAGTGATTTCTCAGAGAGACTATAGTTATAATTGTAAGACCGTAGGGGAATTGACAGTGAGAGATTCCCAGAGTGTCTGTGCCTTTGTATGATTACTTGACTATATGGGTCTGCCAGTATGAGCCACCGAGAGAGTTAGTGTGAATATTGTTTGGTTGGTTGTGACGAGTCCACCATGCAAAAAAACAAGCTTGTGTTTTGTAAATCTTGTAGTTTAGGTAGTCTGCTGAGATGCATGTTGTGTTACTTGCTATGCATTGAGAATATAGAGTTGTTTTCTAGATTACTTGGTTGATAATTTAATGACTGAATTAAATTAATTAATAAATGTGAATGGAGATTGGTAGGATTGTTTATTTTAGTGTACTCTTTCTTATGTATTGCATTTATTTAATTTACTATTCTTATATTTCTTACTGACAGTAGGGCACAGATCTTTTGGTGAATGCCTACTGGGATTAGTCCCACACCCTGTTTGGGTCCTGCTTTTCAGCCCAAACAGGTTATATTATTGCAGGTGTGGATAGGGATTGTGGCCCTTCTACTTCAAGTGCATGATTTATGGGTATAGTTGGAGAGAATAGGACTGAGCTTAGGCTTGGGATGCTGCTGGAGTTGTAGTTTACACTTAGTGCTTCGTTCTCAGTTGTATTTTAGCACGTTGTAGTGTTTTCTGATTTCCTTTGATTCATGCACCATGCTGCATCATTATTATATTATACATTTCTTCTGCTATTTAGTTTCAGTTGTTGTATGCTCTTTACTGCTTACGCTATTGACTGTTATTTCATGTACCTTATATACCTTACCAAATGAGGGCATAGTTTCCCCAATAACCTACCAAGACCTTCAGTGCTAGTCGGCAGCTTTTGGAATATGGGGAAATGCACTAGAGGTCATGTGGAAAACCGAGCACGAGGCACTAGTTGAGGGGATCTGGATTCGGGTCAATATAAAGTGGTATCGGTGGAGTTTCATTCCTTTTCTATTGACTTACTATTTAGAGACATTAGACATGGATAGAACGGAATAGTTAATTGGTAAATAGGTGTGCCCGGGTGTTCTAGAACCCGTGTACAGGGAAAAGGCCAGATTACCTCAAATATTGCAATTTATTAGTTTTTGAAAATGTTATAGTTTAATTGATTTCACCGTTGGGTGGTGCACTTGTTTTGTGATATTATTGTTTGTATGATTTTGGTTCTATTTTGTTGCAACCTGATGAGATGAGGGTATGCCATCTCATGCATCATATAGGCACTTGTTAGAAAATCACATTTAATGCATTTTGCCAGGCCATCTAGATTGCATTATAATTTTCATGCGGTTGTGATAGAATTTGTGATAGAATATGCATGATGTTGTGATAGCTGATGTGATAGAATACCTGCTAAGTTGATAGGTTATCGTTTGTCTAGAGCTTCTTTATCATGGACACAAAACATTGGCCTTCGAGGTGTTATGGGCCTTCGAGGATCATAATTTGGTGGATCGTGAGTTGTTATAATTTTTACTTGTTATATCCATTGTTATGATGAAAAACTTTGATTCGCGGGGAGTATGGTCCCCCCCGGATCGGAATTTGTAACCTTAACACTTGTTTTATGTGTTTTCTAGGCTCCGGTGTAGTTCTGAGGCTACTGTCCAGAAAAACCTAGAATACACAACATGTACTATATGCATACACGCCATGTAGTTTTTATCTGTGTCCCTGACTGTGTTGGGTAGAGACATAGTGTTGTAAATTTTCCTGTAGTATCACGCCTTGTACCAACTTAGCATGCTGTGTAGTCTAGAATGGGTATCTGGTCATGTCACGAACAACATGGGCAGAGGCATTCCATCAAGTGAACGCAGTGTCCCTTGGGAACACGCCGTGTATAGTTGAACATGTCTTTGTCCGTGTAGCCAACAGAACAAGTTCGTGTTATCCTTCTGCATACACGCCGTGTCCGTGTGGAACATGCCGTGTAGTGTCGACCGTGTTCCAGACCGTGTCACTAACAACACTGGCCAGGTAAGGCATGTTAATTACACGTTTTTTCCCCTTTGAAACACCATGTAGTAGGGGTCTGTGTACCAGTCTGTGTGACTAACAACACAGACAAGGGTGAGATCTTAAGGACACACCATGTAGTGTACAAGCACGCCGTGTAGTTTCCTGCTAGGACAATATGTGTTCCCAGCCATGTAGGAGTGAACGTATAGGGAGGAAAAGGTTTAGTACATGTCGTGTAGTTTAAGAACACGTCATGTAGCCAGTTGGTTTACACAACCATGCATGGCCAAGGTACATGCCTAGGTTAAACTTTTAGGAAACATGCTGTGTAGTAGAACAACACGCCCTATAGTCATGTTTTCCCATACTTTAAAGTTTTTATCTCATGTTCTGTTTTTATCTCTTATGTATCATTTGTGTTCATCGTTAAGGATGGTGTGCTTTGACCATTCAGATCTGTGGCCCCAATATGTCCTCTTGATGCACATCAGGAACCAAGTAGTGAACGTATGCCTGATATAGCAGACCACATACGACCAGTAGTTCCGCCTATCATTCCGGACATGGCACCTGCAGTGATTCCAGACACTGGTGCCGATGCTCAAGAGAGGGTTTCATGAGATTCATGCAGACCTTCCAGAGAGCTGAGTATCCTACCCCATCTATGGTAGAGCTGACGCGGGAGGCAGGATTTGTGGATCAGGGCGCTTCAGCATCCAGGGTTGATTCTCTCTAGACAGACAGTAGGAAGCGCCACCGAGAGTCTACATGAGGTGACTCAAGGAATCAAGGTATTCCTTATGGTAGACAAGATATTCCCACTAGAAACCAAGTGGTGTTCTATCAGTGTGGACGAATTATGCATAAGAAGCCCCAGTTCCCGAGAGTCCCAATGGAGTGCCAGTCTTGTGACAAGATGGGTCATCTGCAACACTTCTGCATGGCTCTTCTTCCAGTGGCTAGTGAAGGAGGATCAGTTTCGACTCTGCATACATGAGTAGGATTACCATTTCCGTAGTAGACTGGGGGATGATGTTATTTAGGTTGTTTAGGTCGAGGTAGAGTATGTGTACGGAGTGGTCAGGCTTAAGAAGGAGTAGCACAGAGATCTCAGGCTGCTACACTGGGCCGCGGTACTGGCCATACATTTTCTGTAGAGCAGATTCATTAGTAGTAGGATCCTAGACCTTCTATAGTTCAAGGTACAATTTTAGTAACCTCAGTTTTATCCTCTGCACTTTTAGATACAGGACATTCTCATAGCTTGATTTCTGTGCATATGGTGGAAAGCCTTAGACTTACTGTTTATACTTCTGAGGATATGATGACTCCAGACACTCCATTCGGAATTAGAACTGCTAGCATGCGTTAGTGCTTAGACGGCCCCCTTGAGGTTAGTGGGTGTTGTTTTTCATGGAGTCTCTGTTTTTTGGAGATGGCAGGATATGATTTCATTCCCGGGATGGATTGGTTTGTTCCCTTCTAGGGCTGTGTCAATTGCTATTGTCGCGGGGTTAGTTTCAAATCACCATAGGGAGGATCATTTCATCATAAGGGTGAATGGGAGGTATAGGAGAGCAGAGTTGGAATAGAGAATCATGGGTTGTGAGGTGTTATGGCCCAGATTTCTAGGTTATATCTGGATGACAACGAGACTTCTTAGGAAAAATTTCCTCCAGTGGTTGATCACTTTCCAGATGTCTTTTTAGAATACTTTTCAGGTTTTCCTCCAGAGTGAGAGGAGGAATTCTCTATTGAGAATGTGCTGGGAGAGACACCGGTGTTCATTCCACTTTATAGGATAGCTACACCTGACATGCAGGAGCTCAAGAAGCGGTTGGAGGAGTTATAGGCAAGGGGTTTCATCCGACCTAGTACTTCTCCTTGGGGTTCGCCTGTCCTGTTTTTGAAGAAGTCAGACGACATCCATAGGCTTTGTGTGGATTATCCGAAGCAGAACCAGTTGATGGTCAACAACAGATATCCATTGCCACAGATATATGATCTCTTTGATTAGATTCAAGGAGATGGAGTGTTCTAGAAGATCTACTTGAGATCCAGATACCATAAGTTGGGTGTCAGGCTATCTGATATACCTCTTACAACCTTCCGGAGCAGGTATGGTCTGTATGAGTATTTGGTTATGCCGTTCGGTCTCACGAACATGCTAGCAATTTTCATGGCGCTGATTAACAGATTTTTCCATCCTTACGTGGATTCCTTCATGGTGGTTTTCGTGAATGACATCTTTGTGTACTCCCACACTCAACACGACCATACTACCCATCTTGAGATCATTTTCAGTACACTGAGGGATCATCAGTTATATGCTAATCTCTCAAAGAACCACTTTTTTATGGATGTCGTTAACTTCCTGGGTCATGTCATCTCAGAGACATGAGTATCAGTAGACCCAGAGAAGGTGAGAGTCGTAGTCACCTGGGAGAAGCCAAAGAACGTCTTCGAGGTAAAAAGTTTCTTAGGGCTAGATGGTTACTACCGGCAGTTTATACAGGACGTTTCACACCTTGCAGCACTGTTGATTGGATTGACTAAGAAAGGGGTGAAGTATGTTTGGTCAGAAGAATGTGATTCAGCCTTTCATAAGCTGAAATGGAAATGGACTTCAGCACCGATTCTAGTTTTTTCGGATCTGGGAAAGAGTTATACAGTTTTCTGTGATGCATCTGGCATCGGGCTCGGAGTAGTGCTTATGTCGGAGGATCGTGTTGTTGCGTACGGATCTTGGTAGTTGAGGACACATGAGAGGAACTATCCTACGCACGACATGGAGTTTTCTTCAGTTGTTCATTTTCTGCGTTGTTGGAGACATTATCTTCTGGGAGAACATTTTGTGGTGTATACTGACCACAAGAGCCTCAACTACATCTTCACACAGCGTGACATGAATCTGAGATAGCGGATGTGGGTTGAGTACCTGCAGTCATTCGATTTCGATCTTCCCTTTACACATGGGAAAGGAAATGTACTGGCTGATGCACTAAGCATTAGGACTCAGATACATGCATTTCAGGAGGCCAGCAGTCAGTGGAAGCTTTTGGTTCTATTCTCTGAGATGCATTTGTAGGTGCACGACAAGAAGGGGCAGAATTTCCTATCTTCTATAGTTGTTACCTCTACCCTTCTTGACCTAGTTCGAATGAGGCAGTTATCAGATTCTGAAGACCTAGTCTTATGGGAAAGCATGTCAGGAGAGGACCCTCTTCCTAGTTGGACCATAGGTGAGGTTGAGATCTTGCATTTCTAGGGATGCGTATAGGGACCGGTAGATATACGCGAGGATCTGATGCGAGACATTCATTCCACAGTCTAGGAAGTTCATCCTGGCATGACCAAGAAGTATCATGATCTACACTACCAATATTGGTGGCAAGGTATGAAGAGATATGTTGCTGGTTTTGTCATGAGATGTTCCACCAGTCAGCAGGTGATGCAGAGCACGAGTGACTGGTAGGGCTTTTACAGGAGCTACCCATTCCCAAGTGGAAGTGGAATGATGTCGCGATGGAATTTGTGATAGGGTTGGTGAGATCATCACAAGGGAATGATGTGGTATGGGTGTTCATTGATAGGATCATGAAGGTTTCTAACTTCTTGCCGATTAAGGAGACCTTTGATGTTGATGAGCTTGGACGATTGTACATCCCTGAGATTGTACGCTTGCATGGGGTTCCGAGTACTGTCATTTTAAATAGGTACACTCACATCATGTCACGTTTTTATCAAGGGCTATAGAGGTCATTGGGTACACAGGTACTTCTGAGTACAACTTAACATTCCTAGACAGATGGCCAGTCGGAGCGCACGATTCAGGGTCTAGAGGATATGCTTCGATCACGTGTCCTTGATTTTTGAGGTTATTGGGAGAGACATCTACCTCTAGTGAAGTTTTCCTATAATAATATATTTCAAGAAACTATTTAGATGGAACCTTATGAGGCTTTGTATGGTAGGTCATGTCGATCAACCTTGTGTTGGATGGAGGCAGGAGAGGCAGCTATGCTGGGACCTCGTCTTGTTCGGGAGACCATAGAGCAGGTGGAGTTGATTCGAAAAAGCATGGCTACTGCACAGTCTAAGAAGAAATCATAGGATGATCAGAGGAGACGAAATTTGGAGTTTAAGTTCAGGGATCAGGTTTTCTTACGTGTTACCCCGAGGAGGGGATGCAAGAGGATCAGAAGACAGGGTAAGCTTCTGCAAGATATGTCAGGCTGTTTGAGGTTCTCGAGAGGGTCGGGCAGGTTTCTTATAGGTTGCAGTTGCCTCAGAGGTACAGGGCTATGCACGACATCTTCAATGTTTTTCATCTTCGCCGCTATTTCTCAGACACATATCATGTTTTTCAACCCGAGGAGGATGACATGGAGTAGGATGCATCGTTCGAGAAGCATCCTATTAGGATTATTGATTTTAGTGAAAAGACAGTCCATGGAATGTCTGTTCCTCTAGTACGGGTGCTATGGAAGCACGACCGTGTACAGGACGAGACTTGGGAGAGGGAGGTCAATATGTGATCCCAGTGGCCAGAGTTGTTTGAGGTTTCTTATTTTCCACCAAGTTAGGGAAATTATGGGATGAATTTCTTTATGGGGGGAAGTTTTTAATAACTCAGATGTTCGTTTCAGGTATGTTTTTCCTTTTCTGGTCATTTTTGTGAAAAAGAGGAAATCTGGAAATTTTCTAAGTACACGCCGTGTACTTTTCTCCCACGTGAGGTCATGTGTTGGCCATGTCCAGGCCACACACACATCGTGTAGTGGTGATGTGGAGACCACTTAATGAGGTGTATGGAAAATGCGAGTACACGTTGTATACTCATGAAGTACACACCGTGTATTTTTCTTTTTATTTAATTAATAGGATTGGGGTCGCGTATTAAACCTATTTACGTCTTCTTCTCTAGCTTCTTTGACTGAGAGCGAGGGTGTGGTCACATATCTTATCTGAGCCATTGATTCATCACCTGCTGTCTGAATGGAATGTCGTTGGTTTTAGTAGAATCGCCGCAGTGAGTTCTTGGTTCTTCTTTTTCCACATTTCTTGATTCCTTCTCTTGTGAGAGTTATCTGAGGTTGAACATTTATATTTTTTTGCAGATATTCTCAGTTCTAGGCTGATTCACAGGCCGAGGTTCAAGTATATCAATCTCCTAGGATTGAGGTAGGTGGCTTGTTTCCCTATGTTTAATGTCTTTGATTTTTTCATGAAAAGGTGTTGGATACCCATGTATCGGGTATCTCGGGTTAGGGTTTTGATCCTGTATTTTTATCTGCCATAGATTGAAAGTAATCTTGAGGTTATTAGATGATTGATAATTAGTTGTTAACATGTTTTAGGATCACCCCAGGGGTGTTCCCCCTGTTTTGGTTATTTATTGCTGTTTGGCTGAGGTTGCCTGTGAGGCTTTCCTTGTTGCATTGTTTTACTGCCTTGATATAATTGATTTCATGTATTTTTTGCTGTTTTTATACTTTTGATTCATTGAACCTATTATCCGAGTAGTTTTTGAACTTACTTTGGGCTGATAACTGTCGATTACGCACGACTGGACTTCTTCGGGCTATGTGATCCGGGTGCGGTAGAATAAAGTGGGAATTAACGATTATGGGATTCCCTAGAGAGTCTATTATAAATTAAAATCATTCGTAGGACCTATGGGAATTGGGCATTCTACTTCCTTAGAGTTTCCTTAGTTACATATCAAGACTATAGGGGGAATTAGGGGTAAGTGATTCCTCAGAGAGTCTATAGTTATCATTGCAAGACCACATGGGAATTGATGGTGAGAGCTTCCCAGAGTGTCTGTGCCTTTGTATTATTACTTGATTATAGGGGTATGCCAGTATTAGCCACCTAGAGAGTTAGTGTGAATATTGTTTAGTTGTTTGTGACGAGTCCACCAATCCAAAGAGCAAGCTTGTGTTTTTTACTTCTTGTAGTTTAGGTAGTCTGTTGATATATATGTTGTGTTACTTGCTATGACTTAAGAATATAGAGCTGTTTTCTAGATTCCATGGTTAATAATTTAATGATTGAATTAAATTAATAAATAAATGTGAATGGAGATTGGTGGGATTGTTTACTTTACAGTACTCATTTTTCTCTGCTGCATTTATTTCCATTACTTTTTCTATATTGCATACTGACAGTAGGGCACAGATCTTGTGGTGATGGCTACTGGGATTAGTCTCACACCCTGTTTAGGTCCTGCTTTTTGGCACAAATAGGTTATATGGATGCAGGTGTGGATAGGGATTTTGGACCTTCTACTTCAGGTACATGATTGCTGGTTGGTGCTGGAGATCATAAGACCGATCTTAGGCTTCCGATGCGGCTCGAGTTGCTGTTTACTTTTAGTGCTTTGTTCTTAGTTGTATTTTAGCATGTTTTTGTGTTTGCTGCTTTCCTTAGATACATGTACCATGCTGCATCATTATTATATTATACATTGCTTTTGTTGTTTAGTTTCAGTTGTTTTATACTCTGTACTGCTTCTACTATTGACTGTTATTTTCTATAACTTGTATACCTTACCAAATGAGGGCATGGTTTCCCCAATAACTTACCAAGGAACTCGCTGCTAGTCTGCAGTCTCTGGAGTTTGGGGAAATGCACTTGAGGCCATGTGGAAAACCGGGCATGGGGCACCAATTGAGGGGCTCCAGATTCAGGTTGTTACAATGTCACTCCTAGTGGAAGGGGTAGTTTCAGAAGGACAAATAGCCTCTTGATTCCCATTGAAGATATGATTGGTGAGTATCAAGAACTCAATGGATGTTACCTGGATAACTTGTGGTTTATTTGTTGTTTTTTAATATGTAAATTTGATATAAAATGAGGATAAAATTTTTGAACAATAAGTTTCATCCTCATTTTTTCCATATCTACACATCTCACCAATTGTAGCCCACATTTTCTTCTACTTCCGTAGTTGGATCACCTCCATTCATTCACAAAATCATGGACCATCTTTTATTATAGATTTTCATAGGTATTTTGATCACTCCTATTATGTTGATTCTATGTTTCCCATGTTCATTTATAATTTATCATTAGTTATTACACAATTCAGTGCTTTATCCCTGGATTAAAAATTACTTCAATATATTGTAAAATAATTCATCAATATTTTACAAAAAGGTTCATGTAAATTTTAGGTAGGTTGTCCCAAAGTTTCCTCGTTGATTTATAGTTGTTTCTTGTGTTTTGTATAAATGATGAGAAAGAATCATCAATGTGTTCAAGCCCTTAATTTGTTTTTAATTGTATTCATGGTTTTTTATTATATGAGTATGACCAAACTAGGGTCATAAGTGTTCTATTGTGTTTTTTTCATCAAATCCATTGTTTTGGAAGACCATGTACCTTATCTAAAGAATTATGAAAGTGTTCCTTTGAGATATAAGGGTGTTAATTATATATATGAATCGTTTTAGAGACCATATTGGGAAACCAAGCCATTTTTATTAGGAGAAACAAGGCAGAGGGTTTGGATCAGGGTTAATTGGCCTCACAAAAAAATTGTTTTTTGACTTATTATGCATCATTCAATTAATTTTTTGATGGGAGATGTATTTAATACTTGAAAATTGATCTATATCCATATTTTAGGGAGAAAACGTGGGTATAGGGCAC
This sequence comes from Viscum album, assembly GCA_963277665.1. NCBI lineage: Eukaryota > Viridiplantae > Streptophyta > Magnoliopsida > Santalales > Viscaceae > Viscum > Viscum album. The sequence continues at coordinate 1,479,122,245 of OY728147.1, read as the reverse complement.
CCTAAAACCACATTTTTCCAAAACATTGAGTATAAGAATATTATGGGACCCAATCCCCGCGGTTTTGGAAAACCATGGGTATTGGTTTTCTTCGAGACCTATACCAAAGGTTTTTTTCAAAATGTTTCTATAATTTGTCTTTTAATACCAATACATATGGGTTTTGAAATCCATGGGTATATATTTCCTATATTATGGAAAGAAAAATAAAAATTTCCCAAGGATAAAAAATATGTGAGAACACCTATACCCATAGTTTTGCACCAATAGCCACATTTTAAAAAATTATGCAAACGTAAATATATATATATATTTATATTTATATATAAATTATATAAGATAGTGTAGTGTTTAGGCTCTACAACCAAATAGATAAGTTTTAGGGATTGAAACTCATGGCCACATATTTTTTAAATACTATACCAATGATTTCAAAACTGTGGGGTATACGGTCAATAATATAGTGTAATGCACCTATACCCATAGTTTGGAAACCGTGGGTATATATTAGGGATATACTGATGCATCAGTTTCCCACAGTTTTGTGGGCTATACCCAAGGATTGAAATCGTGGGTATAGGCAAAATTTCAAGAAGTTATTACTCACTTATTTTTATTTTTTAAGGTAGTGTATAAACCACCTGGGAATTTATATCTGGGGAACATCATCCTCTTAGGATTTTTTATTTGTGGTGAATCATTCACTAGAGAGTTTTCATTGGGTAATGGATCATTCACCTTAATAAATCTATATAATGATATATAACACACCTTAGGGGTTTTTGGAAATGAAACATGTCATGGCCCCCTCCCTACAATGTTTCCTCTCTTAGGCCATCAAGGAAGAAAGGGAGATAATGACTCCGGAGTCCAGCCACTAGATGGCCTCGAGTTGGTGACTGGTAATGAGGATATAAAGAATGTCACACATATGAGATGAATTATCCACAAATAGATATAAAATTAGGTTTTACAGACAACATATCAACATATAAAGAAATTAACAATATACGAAAATGGTAATATTTATAATATCACATCATCCATGTAATGTAATACAAAAACTATGAAACTCTCTAAGTAAAACATCAAATAAATCCAATGATAGAATCATAACAACCCCAAAACCCAAACTATTAATGCCCTAATCAATCCTCAAAATATACTAGGAAACCTTAAATATAATTTATGTATGTGAAGGGTGATCATTCATGTATGCTCAGTAAGATTGTATGAAAATGTATTTCTTGAACATGTGTAAATAACATACCAATTCACCAATGAGAAAATTGATGAACCAATGACACCTTAACATGTCAAATAACAAATCATATACTCACTAGGTCATTTTAAACAAATAACACATACAATTAAAGTAGTATAATATAAAACATATAAATAAAAGGGCACCTCAATCCAATTTCCACTTATTCCCCAGTCTGATAACCTGGCATCACACTTCATAGACTTCTCATCACTTCAGTATTATAACCCTTAAGAATGAAACATGGTCTATCGCATCACGTATAGCCTGAAGACTTCTGGTCCATCAAATTGTATCTCACCCAAAGACACATGGGACATCATATCATATCCCAATCACATCCAAAACCAAAATATTAGTTTATCATGATCATAAAATAAATCAAAATCTTGTCATCCTCCCACCATTCATGAGCCTCGGCATGAACCACATCATCCTATAATCAATCACAAGGAAAAATATACTATAATCTAGTATTCATCATGACCCACTCGTAAGAACCTCACCTTGAAGAGATAGTAGGGATTATGGGTTTTCCATCCATCCATTATTACTATATAGATGTTGAGAAAAAACAACAACAAAACATTTGGGTGAATCCATAAAGTGATCTTTGTTGGTGGGATATATAAAAAAAGATAAAAATACATTATATAAAAGGAACACAAATAATCCCAATTAAATTGGTTTTCAATAAGAATAAAATCCCATCCAAAACAACTCCAAACGATCCTGAAAACCTCCACCACTTTTTCTAGAACATCAAAATTACTAACACCAATCATGAATTTTAAAAACCACATGTAAATTTTGTCTTCTATCTTCAATTTATAAAATATTTAAATTTTCCAATTTTGATGAACTTTATTTGTTGATATCATTCATTTAATATTAAAAAATAACTTTTCATTAAACACTTCTGATTTTAATTCATATATTATTTGTCCATTCGATATTATTATATACCATTTCATATTAAAACAACCCATTCATTTATCTTTCAATTAAATTAATTCAAATACATCACATCAATTTCACAATAATTAATTAACCACATAAAATAATAACCATTTTAAAATTCACTAATCAATTTTCCATAATAAAATTAATCATCATTATCTCATTTAAAATTTATCTTTTCTATCCCTTACCAATAATTACCAAAAAAAATATTCAATAAAATTATCTCCACAATTCAACCATTTCACTAAAATAAACACACTTCGCATGAACTACACATCATAATATATCAATGCATAAAAAGAAACCTCATCTTATAAATCTACTAGAATCTATTTATAGGGATCTCATAACATTAAACCATTTTTAGCACGCGGTATTATCAAAACATTGCATATTTCTTTAAGAAACCAATTCATTAACAATATATATCTTATTATCCTCTTAAATTACAGTTTGATTAATTTATATAATGGTTTTGATAATACATAATACTCACTTCACAAATAATTTTTCCAACCAACATTATTCTCAGTAAGGAAAAAATTAGAGAAATCCTTTAAAAAATAAAACAAAACAATTAAAAACTTATGAGACCTCACACTGTATAAAGTAAATCATTATATTCACATGATTATAAATATATCTTTCAAGGATAATCTTTAGTTGGTCAAAATGAACACATCAAGTGATAATTAAAATAATAATTATTTGTGCAATTGATAATACTTTCTAGGGAAACATATTTCCAAAACAAGAAGAGACTTGGAAAAATACATGTGAAACACCCAATTACATTTAATTTATTTCAAACAGTTAATTATTTTCATTAATCAGGGTAATACAATATATCAAAAAGAAAAAAACAACATGATCCCTACCACATGTTAAAACTATAAAATACAGGCGATGTATACCCTACATGGTGATGTTATAAGAATCATGTTGTACCAAAAGTAAAGGAGGTAAAATGATAATGTCATCCTAAAAGCATTGAATAAAACTTTTAAAATTTATATTAATATCTCAAAAAACATTAATGATGGAATTTTGGTTCCCTAAAACTTTTTAGAAACAACATGTTTCCCAAATGATTTAAAAAACATGTTTTTAACATTCATGGATTTCACTTCTTATATACTCTATTGAATTTCCGTATTTAATTCCCAATTAAATTTTCATTTAAATAAAATTGGATTTACTATCCATTTTAAACCAATATAATTTCTAGATATGATTTTAAATGAAACAAAAACATTTAATTATGTGATTTTATCATTTACAGATCATTGAAAATGAGTTCCATTGGTTAGATATCGATCATGGGATGGAAATATAAAATTATGGTGAAACAGATACCCATACATAAGAGATACTTGTTATCAATGGGTAAAAAGTTTTACCATTACACAAATCCTTTGAAATTCTCATATAAGGGTAACTATAACTTTTACATATGAAGGCTCTGAAAAACTGGATGACACTTATGGGAATACCATTATGAAACTCCACCCTCGTTAGAGATCTTCCTTACCCTTATATAGGATTGAAGTACCCTTACCCAAGTTGTGATTATTTATATAGTTCATGATATTTTGATGTTATATTTACCAAACTAGAATAAATAAAAAATAACATTATATTAATTCATGAGATACCCTTATATAGGATTTAGAAAATTGGGTTGACCATTACACATGTTTTAAAAAATCAGGGCTACCCTTATGTAGAATAGGGATACCATTATGAAAATAAAAGAAATAAAATATAACCCTTATAAAACTAATATATTACCATTATGCAGCATATTTAAAATTTAGGTGACCCTTATGCAACTCATTTTATATTTATCATTCATTTAGACACATAATGAAATGTTTCTGTTACCTTAGCACAATATGGGTAAAATGATATTACACTTACAAAACATAAGGAAATGATAGGTTGAATTTTGGAATCCTATATAAAATATAGGCTACCGTTATGTAGTCATATTAAAACCACCATTTCATATATGTACCACTAATTTCATGTGTAAGGGGAAATATTTCATTGAAAATATTAACTTTTCAATTAAACTAACTTATAAATAATTAAGAGAAGTGATTATAATCAATTCCCAAATCACAAAAAATATTTATTAAACATTATAATCAATTTGAAAACTCTCAAATAAAATTTATGATAGACATTTCAAACATTAAAATTTCATTAATAGTTTTTAAAACAATTTTAATCCCACTTTATTATTTATAAAATCATTTCAAAAAACATCTATATTTTATGAAATTTTATAGAACCACCAAACACACCAAAATGTAAAAAGAATGATTTCAAATATTCTAGACCATTAAATTAGATAACTATCAATATATTCTAATCCAGGAGAATTAAAACAACACTGGGAGGGTGAGAAATGGATACAGAGGTAATTTAGGGACCCCATAAGATTCCTCGCATGGTTCCAAATATATTTGGAACACAACCAAAACTATTAAGAAAACATTTTCTGGGAGTCACCTCTAAAGTAAGATCAAGTCCACATATATCAACCTAAATACAATTAAAGAATAAAATATCGATCAATAATTCATTACATTAAAAACACTATATGTGGAACACTTCCAAATATAAATTCCACAAATTATTTTGAAAAAACAATATTAGAGATTTTATGCTCGACAAAACATTATCTTATCATTAACTTCAGTCAATTAATTCATTAATTACATAAACTAATGATCTATAAAAATTTCATCCTTATTTCCATGCCAAAAAAATTAAATCCATTACATTTATATGTTATCTTACAAAACAAGTCATGAATAATTTAGATTAGTATGATTTCATAAACATTTATTAAAAAAACTAAATGTGTTACTTAAATTATTTAATTATTTTTTTGTCAATAATTGAGTTCAATAAACTATTCATAACCATTTCCTTCTTTCTACACACATATCACAACATTTCATATTGACACATGTTATGTTCAAAAAAAATTTGAAAACAAATTTAACCATGTCTCTTATATTTTAAAAACAATATGTTAAGAAAACCATTTTGAATGAACACCCTTCTGAATCCATTATATAATAGGATATTTTTCAAAATAATCTTTGTAAAAACAATTCTATCACATTTTTCAAAACATCATTTTAGATAAATGAATATTTTAAAAAAATAATATAGTTTGGTTGAGAAAACATGATGCTGTAAAATAAATTTTTTTCAATGTGGGTCTCCCTAAAATATATTACAAAACATGAAGATAACATCCATTGAAGAAATACTCAATGAAATTTTATCTTTTCTAAAAATGGTTCATTACCAATTAAAAAACTAATATGACCAAAATATTAACCAGATAAATTTACCATACATCACACGATTTAATTCTTCCACCAACAATTTGATTTAAAAATCCAAAATGATTCATATAAAAACACTATGTTATTTGTAGGAGACATAAAACATTAACATCATGATATCAAACCTTTCATATTTAGAATCCATCCCAAACTGTGGAGTCAAGTCACTTGATTTCACAAAAAATATATTAAACTAACACAGATGTACCATGATCTTTACCAAGATAATGTCTACAGAAAACATGAAAATTAGATATCCCAATTTAACATATAACATGCATAATAGAATTTCAGGTTGGAACGGTCCACTTTAGGAATATGTAAATTCTTACAGGTTTTATAAAAAAATATTATTTACTAGGATCACACTCATTCAAAAACAAAAAAGGTTTCAACATTCCTATTTTTATTTTCTAAAGGTGTATTCCATTACTTCAAAATGATTCAAATAATAATTCTCAACAATGAAAATCAATTATATTGTTATGACTAGATATTATGTAAGAATAAAAAAATGTAAATTCACTTTCATTACTAATATATTTTCTACTTTTGATGGCACTCACTCACCATCATGATTTTGAAACATTGCACATAATTTGTCTTTATTAGGAAAAGGTTTTTCTTTTTTTATATTATTGAATATGTAATACATGTAAACTATATTAGAGTAACCCCTTATGGGGATGTAAGTACAGTGGTTCACAACCATTAAATAGAAATATTCATTGTCATGAAATAATTCCAACCATAAGAACAAAAATAATGAGAAATAAAAACTTTAAACCATTCTATTTGGCCTAGTTCCACCCCTTCACCACATCATATGAAAACACATCTGATATCACATGCTAACATATTTATCGTAACAGACACCATGTTCCACTAATAAATCCTCAACCATACCTTCCCATATCTCATCAACTAATATCCATCCTAGGATCACAACACTTCACATAAAAATTCACACATCCATAATAAATATAGAACAATGAAAACGATAAACAGTATCAGTAGGGAATATACCACCTAAAACAAGGAATCTAGTGTTCATAAGAATATGGTATTAGTCAGTGCCATGCATTTACCCTTATCAGACTACCATTTTTATTACCAAGATGGATTAATCAATTCATTCATAACATGTAACTACAACAGGTAACCTATTTCATCAAAAATGTTAAGCCACATATTATTCAAACATGATTTAAATTGTAACTTTAATTTCAAAAAAAAATTATAATGAAAAACATCTTTATTATCAAGCCTCTAAATTATATAAAAAAAAACATTACCAGAATCATGTTATTTTTCTAATCACATTAAAAAATGGATGCACAATTTTATTTAACCATTCAAGAGATATCATTTGATTTCCATCAATTTATAAGAAACAATGGTTTCAATAAACATTACACATTAATTATTGAGCCATCAAAATTTTCTATATTTATGTAAATAATAAATTTTTAGATCATTGGTTATTCAATTAATAAAACCACAAAATGACTCAATAGATAGTCACATCAGGGTTAAATGTTAAGAGTAGCAAGTAACAACATCTCATATATCACATTATTTTTATAATGTTAAGAAATATAAGTTTTTTATGACTTATGATTAATTATTTATAATATTCTTATTAAACATCCCTTAAAAAATCATCTTACGGTTTGGAAAAATGTTTCCAGAAAGGAAAATTAATAATTCAACTATTCAGTTAGCCCAACTATTTTAAATCGCCTGATAGGGTGTGAATCAGGGTATGAAAAATTAAAAAAAATCCCCATTGGACCTTGATTCATGGTTAAACAAAAAATCATATTTCACTTCCCTATGAAAAGTTATGAAAATAAATTAAATGATGCATGAGATGAAAAAATTTACATGTCCCAACCTCACTGGGCTACATCCAATTAACATAGAAAAAATGATCCTATTTACAATATCCATTAAATTATGTTTTTGCCATAAATTTTGGAGTTGAACCACAATCCCTCTAGGATTAGAAAAAATCACAATTTTAAATTTCATCCATCGATCAACTAAATTCTTCTAATTTACCCTTTATAAGATTTTCATTTTGATCATTTTAATCAATATGGTATACACAAATTTTTCCACATCATTATGTTTCACTATCAACCAATTTATGAGAACCATGATACAAAACAATTTATGTGAAAATAATTCTTATTTTTGTAATAATCACATTTGATAAACTGCAACCCCACCTTCATGAAACTTACCAATTCTTCACAACACTATAAGTATTCTTGAACTCCACAAATTTCCGGAATCTCAATAATTTGAGAAATAAAAAACATTCATGAAACTTCTTTTTTCATGAAACTGATTGTCATATAAAAACCTTCACATAAGAAAACTAATTTCAGAATTATTTCACAAATTTAGAGATTTTGGATTTTTTAAGCTTGATCAATCCTAATATGAGGGCTAGATAGTTATTTATAACATTTTACTCCCCATAATGAATATATCATCCTTTCCACTTCAATTTCATGAAATAGTTCATGACTATTCATGAAACACCACATCATTATGAAACATTAGAGAAATGTTTTATTCATGAAACTTCTCATAATTACATAACATACATTATTATTATTCTATGAAATAGTAGTCTATTGCCAAATATTATTAATGAATCTGTATTATATCATTAAATATTCCATTATAAATTAAATTCCCATAATAAAAAATTCATTCATGAATATCCATAAATTCATGATAGAAAAATTTCAATAATTCTATTCCATACGCATATTTTCCAGAGGTAATCCTAGAAATCCATAATTCAATAAACTTCACCGTTCCTCTAAAATTTGACACTATTTATTTATAAAACACTACAAAACAACACCACCTTAAAAAAATAATTTTTTTTACCACTTCAATAGATTTGAAAACATTATCTTTAATAATTTTAAATATAACTGATTAAAAATTATGAAACAACTCTAAACTAAAATTATCAACCTTTTTTTCAACAAATATAATCAATCAAAAATTATTTCAGAGTTACCATGAGGGGTTTTTTCCAAATCGCATCAGTAGATAAATAATTAATGTAAAAACTAATTAACATTTCTATGTCATTTCCAAGGGAACATAGAGACTTGAATGTAAATATCTCTATTATAAGACCAAGTTAATAGTAAAAAATAAAAAATGCGGCATCTAATGCAGCATGATTAACATGGTTATATAAGAAACTAAATATTCAACTTATTACTAAGGAAACACACTTCAAATATGATTTGAAATTTTTTTGTTCTATGTTATAGTGATAAATTAAAATATCCCATTATATATACAACATGAATTTGTAATTATAAATATAAATCATGCATGGAAATATTTATTAAACTATACAATCATTAAAAATTAATTGTTTTAGAAAACATTCTTATATACATCAACAAGAGTAGTAAGATTTTATATGCATATTTAATTGCAACATGACAAGTATATACCATCATCATAATCATCATCTTTATTTATTTAAATTTTAAAATAATGATAAAATTAATATTGATATTAAAGAGGTCAAAAGTAATAGAGCATGTGGGAATCCCCTTAATCCAAATGCATATCATCATGGGGTGGAAATTCCATCCATGAAATCAAGTTACCGACCTTTCATGAGTGTCCACAAAGGATAAGAAATATAAAACATTGGACCCCTCTTGATAAGTACAAATAACCCCCATATGGTCATTGATAAGTGTTATTAACTTGAATATGATGTGGGAAATAGTCAATGTTATGGGGTAATAGACACATAGGGAGTTGTGAATGATTTTGGAATTGGTTTCCACCAACCCAAGGCTGATGTTTTTCTATCTATAGGGAAGAATACATTCCAACATCGCCCTTTCCACATTCTTAATAAATTCACCATTCCCAAATAAATTGACGTGTGAAATAATAACACTACCCTGGGTATCACAAGCAATGACACCACCTCGTATAACACCTAAAATATAGGAGTTATCGATATTACTTTTGGGTCCTAAGCTGTGATAAATAATATATATCAACATCACCTTTTATGAATTACAACACAGGGGGTAGGGAATATTGCATCCAATATGACCTAAGGGAAGCAACATTATACCAATGCTTGAAGTATTGATAGAGATTGATCAATAAACTTTTAGTTCCCAAAAAAAGAGTCATATTCAATAAAATATTACCCTCTTGTTGAGCATTTTTCATAGATACCTATATACAAAAATAGCATACAATAAGAATAATGGTTCTGTAATTCCACTCACGGTTGTTATTATCTACACCTTGAAACCAGTCTTCTATGAAGGAAGTACATGAGGTCCACTATGCATGAACACCCATAAAATAGCCAAATGTTTTGCATATTGTGAGTTCCCATTTTAAATTGACAAATATGTGAGATGTGGACTATTCTTACAGATTATTATAGAAACTACACCAGAATGAAATATTGATGTCAGTTCACTTGATCATCTCATCATTGGAAAAATCATTAATTCTAATTTACCTATAATAAAATTTATTTTGGAAGGGATTTCCATGTACTAGAGTAAATCCCCCTAACTATCCATATTGGACGATGGAGATTCTATGAATCAATAACACATTCTTGAGAAATCTGAAAACACCAGGAAAATAAATTTACATGTGTCTGGATTGATAATCATTTCAATGATATCGAATAACATACACTGGTCCTCATCCAAGACTGCATGGGTAAAAATCAGGTACTCCCATAAATGATTGAATGTCCTGTATGGGACAGGGCGTCTGGGGAAGCCCAAGGTTGAACTAGCCCTATTATCATGTAAAACTTATATGTAACCACTTCCCATGATCCAATTTGAATGGGGTAGAAGAAACAATATATGAGGGTGGATCAAGACCCATAAAGAAAAAGAATTCATATTCATTAAATCAATGTTGTTCCCATATTTTTTATCAATGTCCCTGCCTAAAAAAAATTCTAGCCTTCTAACATTATTTCATATTTTAACAATAACATGTTAAAAATTATACATTCAAAGGGTCCGTATACTATAAATTTCATAGTTACTATACAAATTATTTCAACATTTTACATTCTTCCCATAAAAAACTACTAATTGGTTAAGGGTAATGGAACAATTATTTCATCAATAAATAATATCAATCCTGAACTGAAATAGTTTAATCATTATAATAGTTTAAACTATCTATTGTCTTTTATAAATAATAATTATAATAATTTAAAAATATAAAGAATCACAATGAATATTTACGCTCATAGAAACCAGAATAATTCTAAAATTTGTTTTTAAAATAGTTAGTTCATTATGAAAGTACGAAATCTACTCAAGGTGCCATTTTTTCATAGGAGTCTTCAAAATGAATCCACTATTCTGAGATAAATACACTAATAATTCCCCTATATCAACGTAAAACATTAGAATGATATATTATCATGTTATTAATTTTTATGATTCAAAAAATATTAACTCATGAAGATTCCTTATATAACTAGAAAGAAAATAAAAAATTTAAATCTTAATATTGTTTTTAACCAATGTATTTTGATAATTAATCCCCATTTTCCAATTATTTTTATGTGTTATGAAAATTTAGGAAAACAATAATTATTCATTAGAAATTACATAAAGGAAATAATAAAATATAAAATTAAAAAAATACATGAATTATTTAATTAAATTCATTAACTACCCAACACCACCTTCCTCAATCATAGGAACAATCAATAATGATTCACAGACCTCTCCCAAGTCTCTACCCTAAAATTTTAACCACTTCACCTATTTTTTATATAGTCTCTATGCCCTTAAATCAGATATTGGGGGTATAAAATCATATATATTAGTTGATCTCCCTAGCCTATGTTACAGACCAAGATCGACTGGAACCATCACCTTACCAACCAATTCAATCCATACAATTCCCAACTCCAAAATGTATCATTTATCTAAACCAAAACCTTAAAAGCCTATTTTTCATGACCCCATCCATACAATGGTACCCCTCCTAGTCTGTAAAAAGGAAATAGGGGAAAGGAACCCTGATTCCAGCCTCATGTAGGCCTTAGGTTAGTGACTATCACAAATGGTATAACAAAGACACACATATTAGAAGAATTACCATGAACAGAAATAAAATTAGGATTTAAAGAGATGATATCCACCAAGAAACAATTTTATAATAGGTGAAGATGGTAAAATCTATAATATCTCATCATGAATGAAATTTAATAATAATATAATGAAAGTCTCCTTATAGAACATTTTTGATAATCCTACAGTTTCAAATCAAAAACATATCTAATTCCCAGGACAATAATTCCCAAATTATCCCTTAAATTCTGATTTTAGGCCTAAAAATAGATTATATATTCATAGGGATCTCATACAAGTATTCTTAGTATGGTCAGACTGAAATTGTCTCATCCACATGTGAAAAGATAATATTAATGTGCCACTGAGAAAATAATAGAACCAACATCTCATAAATAGGATACCTAATTAATCTCATCCTCACCAAGGCACGCTCATTAAATAAAATATCCACATATATTATTATAATAAAGAGCATATTGGTAGTAGGGTACCCCATACCACTTTCTCCCTAGTTTGATAGTCTTTCACCCCAATGTAGTACGTCCTGGTGCTCCCTTCTCTTTTGTATAGTAACCCAACAAAAAGACCCACATCCCATCACATCACATCTCCCTTTAAGAAGCATGGGCAATAACATAGCATATTTCTTAAATCATCCTAGGCCATTACATCACATCTTTATCACATACATAGGAAAAATTGTTGGTTATCATGAAGATGAAGTTCATAAACTTCATTCCTTCCACTATTCATGCACGAAAACCATAATAAACCCCATAATCATTCCATCAAACACAATTTAATGTTCATTATAATATTCAATCCATCATAGCTTTTGTATAAGAAAATTTATTAGAAGAGAAAGAATGGAATTGGGGGTTTCTATCTATCAATTGTAACTATATGTATGTTGGAAAAAATATCCCTAAAACATTTTTGTGTCAACACTAAGTGATCGATGTGGGTGGGGTGAGAATGGAAATCATGATGAAAATAAAAAATATAATATCTGCAGAAATTATCTGAGTACTATGGGATTTCAACAAGAATAAAATTGCATTTCCAACATTAAGAAAGGGCCTCACAGACTCTACTACATTCTCTACCAGTTCTAAATACATAAAACCAGTCAAGTCTTCCAAAAACCTGAAGCCACTTTCCCCATTTATTTCATTTGTTAATCCAATTTCTATATTTTCCTTTTATAATACACCTTTATTTATCAATCAAATTATTTTCATTTAAAACAACAACCACTTTAACAAAACATCCCATTTTAATTAAATAATTATTTATCATTTCCAACCCATTCTATTCGGTTTAATCTTAACACAACACATTTTTTAATAATTAAATTCCATTAATCCAAAATTGAAACAAAAATTTCATACATCTCAATAAAGCACATAAAATACTGACTGTTTTTACATTTATTAATCAACTTTCCATATTCAAATTTGACATCATTCTCTTATTTAACATTCATGATTTTAATCCCTAACCAATAATCATCACAACAAATTATAAGACATGACATCACCATAATTGAACCATGTCAGTGTAGTAACCAAAAAACACATCCACAAAACATAATCATATATCAATACATAACATCCCACATCAACATACACATCCACCACAATCTAATTTTATGTATTTAATAACATTTAATCATCTTTATCTAGGATATTATCACACAAATCCATATTTCCCTTGGAAAATGAATCATTAACTAAATATAATGGGTTATCTTTTTGATGCATAGTGATATTAATCAAATAATCAGATGAATGGACTCATAATGTATAACAATCTCTACACAAACTTGGTTTCCAACTGCTATAATTTTAATGAAGAAAACATGCATGGATAATCCATTAAAAAATTTCATAACATACGTAAAAATACTTGAGATCTCCATTTTCATAAAAAATTATTATAATTACATTCATGTGGTTTTAACTTTATATTTATAGAATAATATTTAAAATATATCCATTAATAAAATATTTAATCATAAGAATAGTATTTATTAATGAATATGATAATACATTCTATAGAAATAATTATCCAGAACATTAAAAAACTAGTTAAAATATTAGGGAAACTCCCCATTACAATTAATTTATATTAACCAATTAATTATCTTCATTAAGTAAATGTATACCATATTCTCAAAATACTAAAAAAATGACCCCTCTTCCTTGTTAAAAATCAAATAATGATAATGTATCTCCTTCCTTTTGATGGTACTAGACTCACACAACACAAATAATAGTAGATAGATGAAGATCATTGGTGCCTTGAAAACAATATAGAATCATCATAAAAACTGTATAATACTTCCCAACGAATGAAATATTGGTATTTGCATCTCTGAAACTCAATATAATAATTAAGAACCCCAAATGATTGAAAAAAACATGTTATTAAAATTTACAACAATACCACCAAGGGTATTCCACCAGATATTCATATTTTATTCCATATTTAGTTCACATTAAAATCTTTTCATTATTTTGATCCATTTAAAACATTGAAAACACTAGATGTAATACTAAATGAGTTGAAAATATGAAATTCCATGGTTTTTTCAATAATGATCATTGAAATGGATTTCACATGGTTGAAGATGGAATAGGGGAAGGAAATCCTAAAATTTAGGAAAAACAAATACCCATATATATAATATAAACCATGTATTTTGTCAACTTTCCTTATACATACACATTTTGTTGGAAATTAACACATTACGGTAACTCTATCTTACACCTTATGTAGGATTTGAAAACCCATATTGATTCTTTGTGAAAATAAACATATGGAACTCTACCCTCACATGAGATTTGGATTACTAATAACTACGTTCGAGCTACCCTTACATTGATTGGGAAGTACCATTATGTCATTCATGCGATTTATAGGTTCCCTTTATGTATATAATATAATTCACCTTTTACCCTTATTTAAAACGTGAGTTTCCATTATATAGGATTAAAAAATTGGCTTCCCTTATATAGAAGAGGTTTAACTTGACACAAATAATGGAAACCAAATCATACAATTATGAAACAACCATATTACCCCAACAAAAATTGTTTAAATTCAAATATACCATTACACACCTCAAGTGGAATTTATCATACCATTATAAATTTTTTTTGATAAACTTTACATAGAAATTGATAGAATGATATTTACCTTGAGAAACATATGGAAATGTGGGGTTACACTTATCTAACAGATGAAATAGAGTGGTCACCCATGTATAAGCCATTAATAATCACCATTGTCCTTATATGAATCCCTTTTCATGCCTAAAAGTAAATAAATCATTTAAAATAGAATCCTTTCAATTATAATAATATAAAAATAATTATAAAAAAGTTTTATTATATCTTCCAAAATCATAAACATATTTTTAAAACATTATAATCACTTTCAATACATCAAATTAAAATTCCAAAAAACATCTAAAACATTGAAGTTACATTCATAATTTCAAATATTCATTTTAAAACCACTTAATAATATACAAAAACATTTTCAAAAGTCTTATAAATATTAATAAATTGTTCCTAAACTGACAGAAACCCCAGAATATCAATATAAGTCTTTGGGATATTATATACCATTACATTAAAATGTTCACTAGTATATACCTAATTTTCAAGTGTTTTTATATAGGTGATAAATATTAATCTACGGGTTTAATGGTGTTGAAACATAATTCACCAAACATACTCTATTCACCACTATTTTTGGTTCAGTAAAATTCCATTCTCCAAAAATATATCTGATTATGATGTATCGTTCATCAGACATATGTTGTTTTTATGTATCATTCACGGAGATTATGTGATGATGATGGATAACTTTTTAGGTAAATGTTGTGTTAGGAAACTACATTCACCCAAGGGTAATATAAATGTGTTCTCTCATTCATATTTAATTATGAGATTAGTGGTGATAGTTCATTCTACAACAGGTTTTGTTTAGACTATGGGTGCATCATCCAATTTTTACACCCAAACAATTCATGTAGAGTCATGCATGGTTTTGTTTTAAAACACAATATAATGAGATATACATTAATTATTTATTATAGCATAAATTTTCCTTTTCAACATGCATTTCTATTTAATATATATATTTATGGAAACCATTTTTTGGTGGCTTGTAGAGTTTTAATCTCACTATTCATGGTCATTCCAATATGCTTGTAAATTTCATGATTCATGAATCGAGTAAATAAATGGTGTGTTTGTTGGATAATTGATAGCCTATAGTGGGTATAGAGTCGATATATGGGACTTTGTGGGCACATAAAATCTAGTTGTCTAATAGTAGTTTCTATTCATTCTCCTATTTCATTGCATGATGTATATATATTCATCTCATCACATATCATTCATTTAATGTATTCCCATGTAAAATTGTATTATAAATCATTTTTTATCACATAATATTATTGCATATTCATGTTTATCCTATCACTATAATGTTTACATTATGATTTCCTCTACGATTGATTATTTTTCTTATATAAACTGTTATTTATCATTGTTCAATAGAGGGTTCAGTGTCCTCAAATGATATACATCAACCCTCTCTAATAGAAGTTGGATTAAATAAAATAGGGATGCATTCCTAATAGAATAAGGCTCCCTCAGACTAACTCTATTATAGAAAACTTACCTGAGGATGTTAATGTGGGGATATTATAAAATTGTTTGGAAGTTGTTTTTCTTGAATGTTGGAGGTACCACTTATTGGTTATTGTTCGTATGTTATAGATTTAAATATTACCTAATAGATTTGGTGGAATATTTAGGGTGTATGAATGATTATTTTTAAAATATTATAATATGATATTTTTATTATAACTTACATTGAGCATACATATTTTTGAAATGACAAATTTAATTAATGTGATGTTATCTATTATTAGATGATTTGGGAATGTTTTAAAAAATAAAATTTAATTGTTTGTTTATTTTCAAAATAAAGGGGTGAACATAGATTCCTTGGGATATCCTAAAAGGTCTTATACTCACCTCCCACTCATCCACCTTAGGGATGTGTGGATTTTATTTTTCATTTTATATGTAATGTATGGTAGTTATACTTAACTAATGGTGGACCATATAAATGGAGGTAGAGTTATGGAGGAGGAGTTTTTTATGATGAGATTACTCATAAATTGTTAGGGTATATATGGAGTGGTCACGAGGTACTCTATTTTAGTACGATTTTTTTGGTATCATCATCTTCATTTATTTTGAGTTGTATACACCAACTATAACTATTAGTTTGGTTTTAATATTATGACTTATTTTCAATCTATATTATACTATGTCAAACAAGAGATCCTAGGTATTATTTGTCGTTATTTAAATTTTTCATGTATAAATATTTAGATCTTCTTATAGAAATATATATTCTTTATACTAAAATTTAATTAGATTCATGGAAATAGGATAGTTTATTTGAGTTAAAATCATCTCCATATAATATTATCTAATCTCTTTGTATTTTTTGAATTATTTTTCTAATCAAGTGTATTCACCTATATCTTATTATAATTTTTTCATTACTGGACTGTGGTTGAGGTGTGATTATCCAAATCAGGATGTGAACTCCTATTTTTTATGAGGATTTTGAGATATGTAAAATAAAATATTTACTATGGTTTATAGTACTAAAATGGGAAAAATGATTTTCTTGAATATATGGATATTATTTGGGAAGAAGATAAGCTATATATAAAGTCACCAAGAATATGTGATTTTTATATTATATAAAATTATACAATTTTATAATAAATAATTAGGAATGTAAATCACATAAACTACAATTACTGAATATATATATACTATTGATGAATGTACTCATATAATTGTGATGAAATAGTCTCAAGAATATATATAGTTACCTATGGTGATTTTATATTATAATAAGAGTTCTATTTACATTATTTAAAATCCATTTCAACACTAAAGGACCAACCTAATTGAAAGAAGTTGTCACTTCATTAAATAAATGGTTGAACAATGTGTAGTCAAAGGGGAACATATTTTAATCAATAATCAAGTTATTGATATCCCTAAAAAACCACTATAAATGAAATATTATAGAAGCATAGACTGAATTTAGTTGTTCAATTCAATCCCTTAACTTAAATAATTTTATAATGTATCGCTTTGTTCAAACTATATTTCTCACCATTTTTTGGAATTAAATTGAATATAATGGGTTAGATAAAATCCAAGTGGTTTTTTTCTAGGTAATTTGAGGTTAATTAATAATTTCATTAAAAGTGTCATTTGACCCTTTTAGAAAAATATATATTCCAAATTTTTAGCATAAAGGTTGAAAATGTTCAAATTTATTTTTCCCTTGGTTCTTAATTAGATATTTAAATCATGTCATTTTAGAAAGGATGATATAGATAATTTATCATTGGAGGATTAACCCCTTATAAATAACTATCATACTAATCTTTTGATTTATTTAACAAAGTGGGTAATGGTTTAGAGGTACAGTAATTATAGTTTTGAGGTCTACATTGAATGGTGATATTTGGATAGTTATTCAGAAGAAAATTACTCAAATGCATGTCTGGATGGTTGGGTGAGATTAAGCATGTCAAATCAATAGTAATTATAAGGTTGAATAACTCCACGCCAATAAATTTAATAGTTTTAAATAACTAAGAACAATAAGATATTTACCCATGTTTATAAATATAGGTAATGTTTTACCAATGTTCATGAAAAGCATGGGAAAATGAGGTATGGGTAAATTATTCAAGTTTATAAACATATCTATTTAACTATTTTTTTGGAAATATTATTTAATATTGATGTTTTCATAAATGAAATTAAATCTCTATTTTTTTTAAAATATGTATAATTATCCCCATTATAAATATTTTTAATTACGCATGCTGAATTTTCATATGTTTGTAAATATGATGGAATAAATGGTTTCAAAACATAGCGAGTTATTTTTTAAAATATTAATATATAATTTTATTATATTTCCTACACCATTCTCAAATAGAGGGTTCCTAGCCTTGTATACTATCATCTACTTCTCTACAACATAGTAGAATCTAAAAAACATCATCACCCATCCACCTATAGAGAAGTATCAGACATCCTTTGTTAGATATTTGAATCATTCTAATTGAATAAAATAAATATAAAATATGATAAAGTAAACTCAACCTTAATATTGGAATGTAATTCCAAGGAAGACTATCCTAATAAATTGATATGTTAATGACATTATATATTTCTTTGTGTGTGTGTGTTTGTTTTGTCTGGGTGTGAGAACTATTTTTTAGTTAAGAACTGGAAAAAATATAATAAGTGATTCTGTAAGTAAAGAATGGAACTACATTATGACACATCCAATATTTTTATTTGGAGGTAATATTTTGTTTATTTTCGGTACGGTATTTATCTCTTTTTTTACCCATGAATTTTTAGATAAAATGGAGTTTTAGGTCTTGATGGTAGGTGGTGCAGAGTTGGAACATAGTAAGGGGAAACTATGTATTCTTCTATAAGAAATGGTATGGCCTCATTACATAGGGATATTGAGGAATGCATAGCTTCCACAGTGTTTGGTAAGCCATGTGGGATAATAGAGGAAGATGTTGTTATTGGAAAGAGAGGTACACATGGTTGTCGCCTAGTTTTTAAAACTATGCAGGCTAACCCTGCAACCTACCCATTTCATAAAAAAGTGGAATATTAATTTCCTTCTCTACTTGGAATTAACCCTAAAACACCTATAATGAAAACCTTTGAGATTTTATGTTTTGGTATCTTTCTATAAACATTCATGGAGCCTTTCATCATCAATATTTGGGTGGTCTTCTCCCATGTTCATTAATAAATCATCATGTAAGTAAGATATCATTTGGTTTCTCCCTTATCAATGTGATTCTCTCCCCTCTTTCTTGGGTTTTTAATTTCTCGTCTGTTTTTTGACTAAATGAGGAGTCAATATTATGTTATTGGGTTAAATAATTATGGTTGTTTGTTAATATTTCTTTTTTATGGTCTTCTTGAGGTGCGGATGTGGTTTTTCACTAGTTTCCAAATGTTTCTCAGTGTGGGGTAGCTGGTTCCCTGATTTTACATTATTATACAATTTGGGATTTCATTATTGGTTTCATGAATGTGATTTTTGGAAAATGTGTGTGGTTATAAATATGTTTTTAATTTTTTTTAGAGAAATATGTGTTGAGTGATGGTTTTTTAAAGAGAAAATGGTTATGTTTCAAGTCTTAATCATCTTTATGATTCATGAAAGTGTTCTATGATTTTTTATAAAAGGTGGGAAATGTGTTTTCAAATATATTTGAGGTCTTTACACATTTAAATATATAAAAAAGGGCTTTGTAACATGTGATATCATTTTTCATGCACCAATAATGTGATTTTTTGAATTGTGAATGTGATGTGATTTATTTTTTAAAGTGGATATGGTGTTCATTTGGATTTAAAAAATGATTTCACTTGGAAATGGTTGGATTTTACATGTTCTCTTGTTTTTTTATTTCAAATGGGTTTCAAGAATTATGAATGTTGTGAGAAATTTATTTCTAAATTTTTTTAGTGAGTGTGTGAAAAGGAAAGTGGGTTTTTATGGATAATGGTGCTTTCCATGTGAGTTTTGATCATTGGATCAATGTGAATTGTGAAAGTAGTGATTTTCATATATAATTATGATTCTTGGAATATTTATGTAGATGTGATGAATTATTTGACACGTTGAATGTAATTTGAGTACAAATGGAATCCGGAGTACCTATGTGGGTGAAAAAGAACTAGTACGCTAGTTGATTTTGAGGGATCAAGGTCTTGTTTCATCTACAAGATTGATTAATACAACATTAACTAACCATGTTATATGATTGAATACCACCTTACTATGGGATGGGATCCCATATAGCATTTCTTAGATAGGAATGATGTTGGATCTACCTAATGATATGGATAATATTTGACAGTTGGATGATATCCCCTATAGTGGATTGTTCATAGGAACACTATTGGTATTGATTGATGATTTAACCATAGAGATAAGAGCTATCTAGGGTCACACATGTGCCACTTACCAATAGGGATTTCCCACGGTGCTTTCTTGTGATATTATTCTTGTGTGATGTGGTTCTAGCTATCGGTAAATGGTAATAATTGTGTACATTTTGTTCTTAAATAAATCTTATTTTGAGATATAAGTTTTCCTTAAAAAAGTTTACTCGAAAAATGTTTCCCTTAAATAAATTCTTGGAAATATTTCATGTTTTTTTAAATTAATTTAATGTTGGTTTATCGTCTAATGTTATATAATGTAATTATTATTTTGGGTGGAATCCTACACTGATTTCATAATCACCGTGCATAAAACATTGGGAGTATATAGAATTGTAATATATGACCCAAGAAAAGGAAAGATTCTCCTCAGTGGTTATACTGGATCTGAATTCTAATTTCCCACTTATTTCAGGTGTTGGTGGTGGGGGATTGAGGTTTGGGCCCTATTATTTATTGTAGGTGTTTGCGATGGTCTTTTTCTCTTTCAATTATGGAATAAATATTTTTTGTTAATGTTAAATGACCTTGAATCTAAAAAATTATTGTACCTCATTTTGGTTATGATTACCAATTAGTTGACATTTATTATAGTTGGTAGGTTATGGTTATATAAATGGTTAAAATCGTTCCAAAAGTGTATTATTGATGCCATGGAACTAGTTTCTAGCCTATGGAGATTAGGAATTCCCTTCGATCAATTTCTTGTACATGATCAAGTGTCGGGATGGTTGACATCCTAGCTTGGTTCATAAGAAAATGGTATAAGAGTAGGACATGATCTTTTGTGTAAAGATGTTTGGTAAGATCCAAGATATAATGAAGTTACGATTATCATTCTATGATCATTTTTGTTACAAGTGGGGTATCGTTCCAACACACCTTGTTAAAGGGCTCGGGTCACGATGGGATATTGGTTTTTGGTTTGACGTCTCTTCCAGGTGAGATGCATAGGTTATAGACACTGTATGGAAATGGGTTGGGGTGAAATTTCTAGGGTTTTTTATCTTTGTTTTGAATTTATTGGAGTTTTTTTATTTAATTTTTTCACTAAAAATTTTGTGAATTTTAATTTAATAGTGTATTGGTGGGTTTTCCTAGTGATTGTTGCTTATTAATGAAAGATTACTATGTGGAAAATTCTTCTCAAACCATAGGAAGAGGTCATATATAGTTATCCCTCACAAATAAATTAGGTATTAGTTGATGGTGTGGTTCGGGTGGTTGATGATTTTGTTTATGGAGTCAGCTCTAGTCCTACTCAGGTTAGAGTTGTCAAATTAGTTCTAAAAAATTAAAAAAGATGAAGAGTTCCTCAAGAACTAGAATCCTTCTCTCCAATGTGGTAGGGAACCACAAGAAACAGATAAAAGGATTGATAAAATTTAGAGGGTGTTTTATTTTCTAGACAACCCTATGGTAGTTATGGTAATGTTTTATTTTTTCATGATGGAGGTTCCCTATCAAAAGTCATTTGACTAAGTGGTTCTAGTTAGGAAGCACAAGAAGATGTCTTGGATGGATTTAGAGGCCATTTTCAATGAGTAGTACTGCCAAGAATATTTGTTCTTGCCCAAGTAATTGGTGTTTTAGGAGATTCTCCACGGAGACTGGACCATGATAGAGTGTGATAACCACTTTGCATAGATTTTTTAGATGTCATTTCCAATGAGCACCAAAATGTTCAAAAGATTGAGATGGGGTAACTGCTGTAAATTTGATCCCATTCCTTTTTGTATAATCTTATGAATTATGTCAAGGTAGACGATCATGATATGATTTTAGAAATTGATCATAAATGAATATATATATTATATCTTCAGAGCAGTGTCAATACTGATTACCAATAGTTCATTTGGGAATTAGAAGAATAGAGATGAGTATGAATGGAGGGGAGGGGGGAATTCAATCCATCCATCCCTTTTTTCTTCATCATCCTATTCAAGTGTTGGGTTCTTCATGTTTCATCGGAGTGGGAAGGAAGGGAAGATGTGATCTTCATGTTAATCCCCATATAGGAATTTCCATCATTTTTCAGTTATGGAAGACTTGCAACGTTATTTCATGGAGGTTATACCAAATCAAAATGGTTTAGGATGTTTAACATTCAATGGGATGTCATTCTGGTCAGAACAATCTCAGATATTGGGCTCTCAGTTTGGTGGTCATGGCAGCATTTTTTGATCATCTTCTAGATAGGGTTAGTTTTGGGTAGAGCCATAGGATAGTGGACATTCTCCAGATCAAGTAGATATTAGGAAACATTATATGGTAGATCAAGCCTTAAGGGAGTTAGATTTAAGGCCTTTGATAGTTTGAGGTACCATTTTTATTGCATCATCACTAGCTATTGTTCTGTTTGTTACTTTTGAATCTCTTTCTTTTATTTATTCTCATATTATGGATATTCTCAAAAAAATGAGCTTATTTATTATGAGATAGAGTTGGAGACTCCACTTATTATGTTTAGAGAGAAGGGATTCAGGTGTCCACCCATTGAACTCTTCATGGTAGAGGTTGATCTAGAATCTGATTTTCTAGTTTATGGGATAACACTTTTTTACATGATGATCAGTATTTATTGGATAGTTCATTTTCATGTACACATTGATTACTATTACTAGTGAGTGATTTTGGTGGAACCTAATGGAAGTATCAAAGTTGTTCACACTGAATGGGTTCCTTGGTCGGGTGGTGTCGGACTTCCAATTCAGGAATTAGGAAAACCACAATCTTTATTTTTCATTGTGTTTGTTTGAAAAAGAAATTGATGTACCAAATCATGAATTAACTCTAATGGTGGATGAGATCCTAGTGGTTTTTCTATTGGATTTATTGAGTTCTATAGCTGGAGTGGGATGTGGAGTTCTTCGTTGATTTGGACCAGAGAAAAAATCCAATATATCTTCCTTCATATCATATTTCCCCCACTAAGTTGAGGTATTTGAAGGTATAACTATATAATTTGGAATCTAAAGGATTAATTTTCCTAAGCTTCTTTCCTTTAATAATAAACCTTCTTTTTATTACACATTATTACATGGTTCAATTACAAACAATTACACTTAATGAAAACTACATGATCGAGAAGTCTAGTATCTTTTTGAACTAGTTACATTGGAATACCATTTTAAAAATGAAGTAAATATCATTTTTGGAAACTTATTTAATATGTGTGAGCTTAAAACTACATTGGATAACATTGAAAAAATACATAAGAAACGGGTGTTTCATAATTCTTGGTAGGGGAATGAAAATTCCATTACCTGAAGATAATAATACCTATCAGAAAAGGCACATAAATTTGGCTTAAAGGAACATAGATATTAAAGTATAATATATCATTATAATCCTAAAATAGAAAATGTGGAAGCAACATAAAACACTTTATCATAAACATAGGTTGAGGTGAAACTACCAAGACATCAGGGTTGAAAATTTCCCATAAAAGAATGGGGTGCACCCCTATTCCAATATGATGTATCATGATACTAAACATTTCCCAATATATTGGAGCACTATATAGTTTTAGGTGAACCGTCCACATTCATTTTATTCTCATGTTTAAGTGTTCCACATTGGTAATAAAACATGGATTCTTTAATCATCATAATGTATATCAAGATCAAGGAGAGTGGAATAAATACACAAAATACCCCCAATAAAAATGTATATACATATAAAATTGAACACCCTTGATAAGAAATGGGTATGAAATTCTCTACATAAATGGTTTGGCATTAACATCGTGGTCCAAATTTCACAACATAACGATGCCACATAAAAATTCCTAAAATTTTTTGATGGGAGAGAAATGTGTATATCCAAATTCTAACATGAATTGTACATTATTAGTGAAAAGTTATAACATCTCTACATATTTAGAGTTAGTAAAAATAAGTCCTATGATAATAAATTAGCAGGAATAAAAATTTAAAAGAAAGGATACTTGAAAAATTTCAGCATGGTAATGGTTGTACATGAGAGGGATTAATGAGAGAGAATTGGGAATCTAATCATTTATAAATAATAATTTATCTATGAGGGATGTTAAAAAAAACCCCATAATTAGAAATTTAAAATATAAGTGCATAACGTAGAAGAGATTCTGGATACTAGTTGAAATGGAGGTTTTCCCAACGCTTTTATGCTAACAGTTTGAAGAAACTGTTAGTATACAATTTTTAGATCATCCTTTCCTTATGGTTTGTTGAAATTATTAGTATATTGGTTTTAGATTGAATATTTTCCAACGGTTTACTCAACCCATTGAGAAATATATAATTTTTATCATCTATACAAACAATTTTTTAGAACCATTGGTAAATAATATATTTCCCAATGGTTTTTAAAAAACTGTAGGAAAGGTTTCCCCAATATACATAGTAGATCCAAATACACCATCTGCGCAATTGCAGTCCTAAACTGAAGCTCTCAGAAAGCTCTCTCTTTACCCTAGGATAAAAAACATCTTCCACCTAATAGATCTATCTTCATTCAAGCAATTTTTTATTATTACACTAAAAATTAGTAAGTGGTACCTTAGTTTTAATGTTCTATATCTATTTTTCTTTGTTTTATATTTTGATTTGGTCTGAACCAGAGTTCTATGTGTTCTATGGCATGGTATATTGATCACTTTGACATGTTTTCTATTTTTTTTCTATACTTCAAGTGAAGTGATTTTTTGAATAACCTTTATTTTAAGTCTTCATAGTCACTCCTTATGTGTAGAGTTCATGAACCATAGGAACTAATGGAGGTCATGGTTACATGTATCCCCATTCAAATACGGTGAAGTTTTTGTTTAGTCATATGGTCTTGAGGGGGGGTAATGGATATAAGGATGGTCCCTGTGAAGAGATTAGGGATGTTTGAGGAAGTGTTTTAGGTGGTATCCCATTTTTTAGTGTGGTAATAAGGTAGTTTCTATGGAAATTAGTTTCCTAAAAAATTGGATTTGGATTTTGAATTTATAGTTTCTCTCCACTGAATAATGGGAAGGGTAGTGATATTGAAGATGAATTGGATTTCGGTTGGGTGATATATTGGAATTTTGATGTTGGTTGGATTGGGTATAGGTAAATTTCAAGGTATTATAGGGATATTTCCATCCTTGAAGACAGCCACCCCCTCCCCCTGGACACCCCCCCGATTTCCATGGGCACACCCACCCCCTAGACACCCCCACCCCCTGGGATCGCTCCCCTAGACACCACCACAACCCCAATACATGTACATAACCCACCCCCTTGGACAGCCCCCCTCGACATACCCCACCTCGTGGACACCCCCACCCCATAGACACCCCACCCCCTTGGAAAGCCCCCCACCCATGGACAACCCCCCATGGATACCACCCCACCCACTTTCCAGCCCCCATCCCCCTTGACACCCCCCAACCTGTATGGACAACCCCCCCCCCCCACCACCTAGACACCCCACCCCCTGAACACCATCACACCCTTGTACAGCCCCCACCCCATGGACACCCCCACCCCATGGATAGCCCACCCCCGGGACTCCCCTACCACTTGGAAAAACCCCCACCCAATACCCCCTAACACCCCCCCCCCCCCCCAGGACACCCTCATCTCTTCGACAACCCTCCCTGGACCCCCCCCCCCCCATCGACAGCCACTTCACCCCCCTAGACACCCCCTGGATACCCCCACCACCTTGACATCCCCCTCCCCATTGACACCCCACCCCCTAGACAACCACAACCCCCTTGGCCACCCCACCCCATGAACACCCCCACACCTTGGACCCCCCCCCCCCACACCCCCACTAATTGGACACCCCCCCAGGATCAAATTTTCAAGTGATGTGTTTATAGAGATGATTGTTTTAGGGGTGTTTTGGTTTCTAGTGGTGTAATTTGTTAGCTGAATTGGTGTTATTCAGAATTCCAAATAGTGTACTATAATTGCACTGGTGATCTTTTTATGGAATACTATTTTGATGATATTTGTCTTCATTGGTGTTATTTTGAATTATGTATAGTGTATTTGAATTTTAGGCAATTTCACAAGTAATTGGAGATAATTAATTCTGAAATCTATATAGGTATGATATTTTCTTCATTTGGGTTATTTTGATGGAACATTACTTAATGATTTTCTGTGACTGATTCATCCCTCCCCTGGACACCCCCACCCCTCCTAAACCACCCCACCCCTTGGACTCCCCTACACCCCTGGACATCCCCCCACCCCTAGAAACCCCAACCCCATGGAAACCCTTGACCCACTTGGATAGCCCAAAAACCCAAGATAGCCAACCCCCACCCCTATGAACACCCATCATCCCCCTGCACACACCTACCCACATGGATAGCCCTCCCCTTATACACCCCCAAATCCCCTAGAACCCCCCCCCCAACCCCATAGACACCGCCACCCATAGACACCCTCAACCCTCTTGGACACCCCCCCCCCAAACCCCATGGATAGCCCCCTACCCCTAGAAACCCTCCCCCAACCCCTAGACATCCCCTACCCCCTTGGATATCCCCCCAACCCCCTGGACACCCCCACCCCTAGGCACCACCCCACCCCATAGACACCCCCACCCCTACCCCCTTGGATAGCTCCCCAACACCCTAGACATCCCCACCACCAAAAACACCTCCACATCCGGGAAAACCACCCCCGAGATACCCCCACACCCATGGACAGCACTCCCCACCCCGGGACACCCCCCTTGACAGCCCCCCCCCCCCCCCCCATGGACATCACCCCACCGACAGGACACCCCCCACACCCTAGATACCCCTGACCCCCATGGACACCCCCAACACCCCCAACACCCTAGAAACCCCACTGAACACCACCTCACCCCCTAGACACCCCCACCCCACTAGGGACCCCACCCCCATAGACACCCCCACCCCTTGGACACCCCTACCACCATGGGAAAACCACACCCCTAGACATCCCCTTACCCCCTAGACACCCCTTCCCAATAAAAATCCCCCCAACCCCCAGGACACCCCCCATGAAATCCCAAACCCCTGGACACCACCACCCCCACGGACAGTCCCACCCACCTATATAGCCCCGCCCCCATCCCCACCCCCCCTAGACACCTCCCCACCCCCTGGACCCCCTTGCCCCTTGGACCCCATCCCCCTGGACACCCCCACCTCTACTCCCCCAAGACACCCCACCTACATGGATACCTCAGCACTTGAACATTCCCCCCCCCCCCGGACACCCCCTTGATACCCCCTACCCCCTTGGATAGTCCCCTAACCCCCTGGACATCCCCAAACCCCCTGGACACCCCCCAGTCACCCCCACCCCCACGAACAGCCCCACCCTTAGATATCCCACCTCTCATCCCCCAGACACCTCCAACCCCCTGAATAGCCCCCCCCCCCCCCCCCCACAGCCCCCTTGGACACCACCCTGGACACCCCCACCCCCATGGAAAAAACCCCCACCCAACCCCCTTGATAGCCCTAACCCCAATGGACACCACCTTGACAACCCCACCCCATGGACACCCCCACCCCTTCAAGAGCCCCCCACCCCCACCAAAGACGCACTCAACCCCCCCTATACACCCCTTACCTTGATGGAAAGCCCCTCCAACCCCCTGGACAGCCCCCACCCCCAGGATACTACCCCACCCCCTGGACACCCCACCCCCGAGACACCCTCACTCCCATGCCCCCCCCCCCCCCCGCCATGGACACCACCCCACCTCACTTGTCTTCATTGGGGTAATTTTTTAATATGTATAGAGTATTGAAATTACAGGTATTTACACATGTAATTGGATGTATTAGTTTTTTATTATTGTCTTCTGGTACTGCCTGATAAAAAAATTCTAAATTTTGTATAGGATTTTTTATTATTGGATGTAAGTAATTCTGATATATATATATAGGTTTGATAATTATGAATTCTATATTGAATTAATTCTAAACTCTCTAATTGTAGAAGGGGAGGTAGGTACTACTACTAGAGCTATAGAAACTCTATTCCAACGGTTTCAAAACCATTAATACAGATGTCAAAATCAAATCTATACCAACGATTTCATCAAACCAATGGTAAAACTATATACCAACGGCTTAAAAAACATTGTTATAGACCTGTTAACTTTTTTGTTACCAAATTTTTCTTCAATCCATTGGTATTTGTATTTACCGAAGGTTCATAAAAACATTGGTATATATATAAAGTGGTTTTTATTGCAATGGTGTAAAACCATTAGTAAAACGTTATACCAACAGTTATAGAAAATCGTCGGTATAATATGCTGTAACATGACTTACCATAATGGTTTATGAATAATCTTTAGGGTATGTCTATCCCCATGGCTTTGTTTCCAACGGTTTTCTAGCCTATACCTATTGTTTAAAACTATTTGTATATCATAGATTTCTAGTAGTGGGAATAAAAGAGATAAAGAGAGAATCCATATTCTTAATAGTATGACACCGAACGATTGAAAGGGAATTATTGAGATCTTGAGGGAACCTTGGGAGGAATATAGGGAGGGATGGGAGAGTAAGGATGTGATATTAGTATTTTTATTGAAGATAAGTGGGATCTTGGGTGTTTTTATATAGTAAAAGAGATAGATATGATTAATATTTTGGTTTTGGACTCTATAAAGTAAAATATTTCAAAACATAGACCATACCATGGTTTTTTCCTTTAGTCTTTACCATGATAGAGAGGATTTAATTATTTTATTTGGAAAATGTCAGACATATTAAAATATTAACCTTGATTTCTTGATGTGATTCACATTTTTTAAGAAATGAATTTAAAATAATAAAATATATTATAGTTTTTTGAGGATTCATAAAGGATTAAAAAATTAATTAAGAAATAATAAAATCACATTATTTAAAGGGGAAAATATTTTTCCTAGGATACCTATTATAGAATTAATTACATAATTTATGGGTTATTATGATCTCATTAAGCACACTGCACATTTCATCAGTATTTATTTTTTACCTGAAAATTCTACTATCTTATAAAATTAAAAAGTATTCATTATTGAATAATTTATATGTTGTGTTTTAAAAAATAAAATTAATTTATTATAAATAATTTTTAAAATATGTGAATGTTCACTTTTACAATAATATTCGACATTTTGTTGAAAAATCATGGTTTTTTTTGAAAAGACAGTTTTTAAGACCTTATAAATAGAAAATTTAAAAACATAAAACATGTATGATCATTTATAATTAACAAACATTTTTTAAAAATTTATTTAGTTAAAAAATTCATTTATTAGTCAAAATGAATCCCTTAATTGAATTTTAATATTACCTAAAATACAATTTTTGTTTAGTTGAATCAAAATCAAAATCTTTTATAAAGTATAAATAATAACAAAATGATCATTAGTCTATATAATATATATATATATATATTCATACTATTAATATATTGATATGTATCCCTTTATGACACCAGTGTACACTATAAATATAGGGTGTTCTCGGTGGTACTTTCATAGGGTTGTTTAGCAAACATGGTTTGGGTTCTATCCATGATAAGATTGAACTTCTCCTGTAAATGGTTTCTCGCATGATTATGTTATTGGATCACAACATGGGTTTGGAAAAGGGAACATCCCAGTGATGTTATCTCCCCTAAAAGCTCTAATAAATGGTCTTTATTTGGAACAATCGTACTGGATGAGGCCATAACTTACATTATTCTAGTCAATTGGATTTTTTAAATCACTATATTTATAATAATAATGTGATCACTATTTAATGGTTATATTAATAATCATAATTTTATTAATTTCCTTTTAAAACCAAATATATAACCAAGGATTTTCATGTGTTTTCTATTACTATATTACATAATAATACTTTAAATTAATTCACCAAGAGAAACTTCATTTATAATAGGTTGGGTGGTTACAATCTTCCCCTTGAGAAATTTCACCCTCAAAATTTTCATTTCACCCCCATCCCCCTTAAAATATAAGACTACAATTATTTCCCATCACTTCATCTAATTCCCATGTAACTTTTTCAGACAAGTGGTTCCTCTACAACACTATGTTAATGTGCTTTTAGTTATTTTTTATAACATTGTCTTGATGATCTAAGATCATCACTAGATTATCCTCATAGTAATGAGCATTATCTAATGGTCCCTCCTCTGGATCGAGTACATGTGATTTGTCAGGTATGTACTTCCTCAAGAGTGATACATGGAAAACATCATGAACTAAAGATAGGTTAGGTCGGAGTGAATTTCTATAAGCCACAAATATGATGTGTTGAAGGATCTCAAATGGGCCAATGTATCTTGGAATTAACTTCGCCTTATTCCCAAATCACATCGCTTTATTACAAAGAGATATGTGGTGGAATACCATGTTTCCAACATCAAACTCTTCGTCTCATCGAAGATTTTCAACGTAGCTCTTTTGTCGACTCTAGGTAGCCTTCATGTGTTGTTTAATGGTCTTATCCTTTCCACCATATACTCAACCATTTTAGGACATATCAGTTTTCATTCCCCAATGTCATCATAGAATGAAGGTGTCCTTTAACACTTCCCATAAGGGGAATCATAGGAATACATTTGGATGCTCTTATCAAAACTACTGTTAAAATAGATCATGTCTAGAGGAATATGTTGATCCCATCCTTCTTTAAATTTTTTATCAAGCTCTCAACATGTCCTCAACTTTCTTAATAGTCTTCTTAGATGTGACATCAGTTTGAGGGTGATAGGACATTCTGATGTTCAACTAAGTATTCAAAGAATGTTGGAGACTCTTCTAGAACATGGGGAGTCAATCTTGTATATCGATCAGATAAAATTGATTGTGGTAATCCTCAAAACATGAGCACTTCTTGGATAAATATCCATGAATGTATACTCAGTGATAGTTCCTCTCCTATTACAATAAATTGTGTAGTATATATAATATTATACAGCACAACCCAAATAGCATTATTCCCTCCTGATGTCTTTGGAAGATCAGTGACAATGATCATAGTGATGTTTTCCCATTTCCAGGTAGGTATGGGAAAATATTGCATCATCCCTTTGGAGTTTCTCCTTCGCTATTATACTTGATATCATACAAGACATATTTATGTATATTTTTTCATCACCTTCTTCATATTGTCCCACCAACAGTGTTCGTAGAGATCTATATACATAATTGTGCTTCCTAGGTGGATAGATAAGTTTGATCTAGGTGCTTCATCCAAAACCTCCTTCTTTAACTTAGGATTTTATGGTACACATAGCCTTGCCCCAAATATCAAAATAACTTCATCATTAAGATTGATCTCAAAGGACTTCCTTTTCCTTAAAGCTTCCACTTTCTTTTAAAATATGTCATCAATTCTTTGAGAATTTTTTATCCTCTCCATAATATATGGTTGAAAAATAATTTGTGAGAGGATTGATGATGTTCGTTTCAATGTGATTCCCATGTCTACTCTTTCCAAATATAATAAGATCAAATCCCATCCAACTATCATCAATGACATAATTTTTAAATACTCTTTACCTAGATAATATTTCACTTTATTCGCTTTCCCATGAAGGTAGTGGATGGATCAGTCATTTTCATTGATCACATATAACCAACTTAGTTGAAACATATTCATCTATTTTTTTAATATATATTTAAGGCTTCTCTGATCCGTATTTATTTCACACTTCTCCGAAAAGATATAATGGAATGAAATTATTACAGAAAAAATCATCGCATCCAACTCTAGATCATGTGTTCGGTAGTTCTGTTTGTAAACATTAAACTCCATTGAAGCATAGTCACTAAAATTTTCATTTTTCATCAACAAAAATCCCATGAACTTCATCGAAGAATCACTAAATACCTTGAAATGCTCTCCACCTATGGGTGGTGTGATCATAAGGGCATTGAAAAGACTATTTTTTTACACCTTCATTATTTCTTCACATTCATCATTCCATGATATCTAGAATCCATTATGGATTATTTTTGTGAGTGGGTTTGATAGTCGTGATAAGTTTCTCATGAATTAGTGATTATACCCAAGTATCCCAAAGAAACAATGGATATATCTCATAGATGTTAGCCTCCACCATTCTACAATTTCTTCTATTTTAAAATGGGTCTATAAATATTCCATAGATTCTGATGATATTCCACAATAAAGAGACATCATTCAACTAAAATTTACATTTCTTGTACTTTGTATAAATATTTTTCTTTTTTAAGGTATTTAGAATAATATTCAAATTCTCATCATTCTCATCTATAAATTAGGATTATATTACAAAATCACCTATAAATACTACCAATTTTTTTTTGAGGTAACCTATAAATACTCTATTCAAAAATTCCATTAATATATACGGATCGTAGTGAGTATAAAAGGAATTATAGTTAATTAATAATTCCCATACCTTGTATGGAAATTATAATTGGGGATATTCCCCTATTTTAGCCTAACTTGGTAAAATATTGATAGTAAAACCACCTTGGAAAAGTATTGTGCTCCGTGTAGCTGATTGAACAAGTCATCAATCCATGGCTAGGGATACTTGATCTTTTTTCCAAAATTGTCGATCTCTTTATAAATGATTCTAAGGCACATTGACACATCCTTATTCATGATAATGTGTACTAGTTCACCCCGTGGTGAATCATAAGGGTATATTAATCCTTTATCCAAATTATACTATAATTGTTTCTTTAGATCCTCAAGTTCTATAATATCTATTCTATATGGAGTCTTGGATAATGGTAACAACCCTGGTCTAATCTTGATTCAATATTAAACATCTCTGATAGGAGAACGACAGGGAAATTTCTCAGGAAACACATTAGTGTATTCCCTCATAATTGGGAATGTATTCAAGGTAGATTCTTTCTTTAGAATCAATCATTTGATCTAGATACACATTCTAAAAGTGAAATAATATCCATGTTTGAGATCATTGTGCTAAATAAGATTCTTCCTTCTCCCTGTATTTGTACAAAATGTAGGGGAAATTCATAATACGAAGATTGATTTCATTCCAATGAAAATTTCTATTAGATATATATATATATATATGGAACAACTACCATAGATAAAAAATTCATCAAAATTAAACAAAATGGAGTACGACATCATTTTCTAGGAAATTCATCCCACAAACTTTGATTGGGGAGGAGTAAAAAACTTGGGATGTAATAATTTACCCATTTTCTATTTTCTGCAACATCTCTATATCCATTTTTTTGTGGTGATTGAATAATTATACTAAAATATCATGATATAAAGTTATGCATATAACTATAATAAAATATTACATTCAATATTAGTGAATGAATAACCAGTGTACTTGTCACCACTACAATATTGGGATTCACTTCAATCATAGAGATCAAAAAAGGTGGCCCTTACTGCCTTGGAGGTTTTTTATTGTCTCCAAAAACCCTTTGGATTGGTTCTTGGTTTCAAAATGGACTATTTACTTGAAATTGTAGAGATGAGAAATGCATTGATGGTTGAATGGAGCATTTATTTCCTCTGTCATAGTAGTAGGTTTCTTCTTCAAGAAATCGCTAGCTAGGTCCCCTTAATTCCAACACCCGATGAATTTCATCATCCCCTTTATGAAATTTTTGGGGTGCTTCTTTATGAACCTTTGGAATGTTTTATATTTTTATTTATTTGTACCATTAGATATCTATAATGACCCATACCTTACATACATTGTTAATACTTCCAAATTGAAGCATACTTATTACAACATATAACAAAACCATGAAAGGACCGTATAGGTATAGTGTCTTTAGAAACTGGGAAACATAAACAAATGGTTCATAAAGCATCAACTTTGCCTCCCACTTATTTCATCATATCTAGAGTCCCTTTTTATCATATCCTAATTAATAACCTTCTTCTTGACTTGGGGAAAGAAAACATACAAAAGGGTGAGCTCAAATGCTCAATAAGGGTAAAAAAAGAAATATAAATCACATCGTATACACAAGCACATAACTTTTGGAAATCTTAACATGAAAAAGAGATCATAATTTCATAACATGGGATAAATCATGGTAGTGAAATGTAATCACAATAATCATAACATAAAACATGAAACTTTGTGGCATACACACATAATCATAGAAAATCATTTCTTGTTAGTTAAGACTCATTGCCAAGACTATCTTAGTGGACAAAGTCCCTTTCTGAACTGAGTCACCCTCGTTTCAGTCCTGTTTCACTGAACCGGTATAACCTACCGTTCCAGACATGTCTATCTCATGAGATATAAAATCTTTACCCAATGCATTGGAGGGAGATATAGGTCCCACCCATCTCATAATGATACCATTCTTATGTGTGCCACAAAATCATAAATCATACATCATTGCATAACCCGTGTAATAAAAATGGGATTCTTAAACAACATGACATCATAAAACAATTCATATAAGATAAAGGAATTCATAAAAATAATTCCATAAAAACATAATCAAATAAATGTAATAATAGGGATGAAAACAGAACCCTTTATTATCTTAGATGGAAAATAATTTTGATAAAACACTTGAACTCCATTCTTGAGGAAAATATCCTTTCTTCTTCAAAAACACTTTTCCTTTCTTAACATGTCGTACAAAAAGAAGTTGATTAAAAATAAACTTGAAAACTTGTAAAGTAAGCTTCTTGGAAATAATGTTTAAAATCCATTCATTCCATATAAGTTAAAAGACATTCTTCTCGTACTTTTGTCGGAAAAGTCAAAAAGTACCTCGTATGAAAAACGACAAAAGATTCCTTTCATATATTTTACTAAAAACTCACCGAAGGGTAAAATTGGATTTACAAAATTGTAGGTGGATGTAAATAATATTATATATTGAGAAAACATGGATTTGGATGATAAAATACACCCCAGTAAATACCAAAGTATAAACAATCTCGGATAAAATGAGATTGTGATATATTCCATTACCTTAGGTCCGAATTGCTTTGTAAGTGTCCGAACCTCCTGTATAATGATTTAAATAATGTTATTGACTTATTCCAGAATCATAATTATTTTTATGATATCATATATGGTCATATTCTTAGCTTCTTAGTAGTAATATTTCATTGCTACTTATTATTCGGGTGTTTATAACTTTTTGTTCTTATGCGTGTTTTGTCGAATAAATTCTTATTCTTCTCTTTAGGTTATAGATACCTCATTTCCAGAATGGTATTATTGTAATATATATATCATATTCATTCATTAAATTCATTTATATAATCTTTATGAAATGAAGATCATGTAGAACGAGTCGCATTACATCGTGGAGACGGTATTCCGTACGTACGCACGAGTGATGATATCGTTCCTATGATCATGGAATTGTATTGGAGTATATGTATACTATTTCAGAATCAATATAACTTTATAATAGTCATATATGGTCATTATTTATCCCATTATACCCATCCATGTAAGGTTTTTGGGGAAAGTAGATTACACCACGGCGTGGAGACGGTATTCCGTACGTACGCACGCGCGGTGATTTCTTTTTCCGTAGGATGGATAGATGGTGAAATAGGGTTGTTTCATACTTATAATAACATATCAGTATATGAGTTATACTGATGTTATTACTTCATAATGAAACAACTAAAGAAGAAGAAGTGGAAGAAGAAATAAAGATGAAAGAATCGGTAACGGGCATTACCTATTCTTTGAAGTACTTCTTTGAGACCTTCTTTTAGGGCACTAAAATTGGACTTTGAAGAATACCAGGACCTCTAGGATGTATCTAGGGAAGTGGAGAGGATAAATTGGCAGGGGTTGGCCGAGATTGAAGGCTCAAAGTGGTGTGAGTAAGAGAGGGAGGAGGTTCCCTTTTATAAGGGAGGAGAGGGGCACCTTTGGAATAACTAAAAATATTATTTTATTATAAAGTCAAGTTCGGTTTTAAATAGCTCAAAATTGATTTATTTCGAGGCTAAGGAGGGGATGGGTCGAAATCCTCTCATCCAATAGAATTTAGACAAGTTTAGGTTCCTATTTTAACCTTATCATTTAGATTTGACATTAAGTTAAATAATTTTACTTTTACCATGTCTTCTTGTGTTCTTATACTATAAGGTTAATAAACTTACTATAAGTAGCCAAACGAACCCCAAGTTGTTTATTATTAATATATATAACCTTATCTAAGTCATTTATCCAAACCTTAGATTTTTAGGAATAAAATAACAATTACCAATATAATATTTGTTTTAAAAACTATTTTATGTCAATTTTGACACTATTTAGTAATTGATTTTTGTGAAAATCATAGAAGAATTATTAGTTCAAACCAACTTAATTAAATCAATACTAACATGTAATATTAACATATAAAATTAGTGGGATTCATAAAAGGTCTCAAATTACATTTATTTTGGTGTTTATAACATCAATTATGTCAATATTTCATTAATAAGATAATTACTGCATCATCATTGTGTCATAAATAAATTAAATTATTTCATGTCTAAAAATTACAAATAAAATTCCATTATGTAGGAAATCTTTTTAGCGTTCTAATGAATATTTATAGTCCAATTTATCTTTTGTATAACCCCATATTAAAAACTATTTACTTATTAAACTTTGATTTTAACTATTTTAACCCTTCTTTAAATAAATTAGTAATAAATGTCCTAATCTAATCCAAGTGGGCCTAAACGGTCATATTTTATTCCTAAGTTTGTTTTTGGTCGAATTAAACTTATCCAATAGAATTAGGACATGTGTTAGGGTAATAATAATATCATCTTTACCCTTAATTACCCTATTTACTTTTAACCGTGGTAAAAAAGTAAAAAGTTACTATTCACCAAAAAATTATTTTCATCTCATTGAACCACATTTTACTTACTGATATCAACCGTGTCTCTCAGATTTTTGAAATTCCACTCACAGAAGCTGTAAAATTATGTTTTATGAAAAATTCAGTTTTTTAACTACCACTTAGTGGTTTCACTGTTCATCAAAAATTGAAAGTTTTCAGAAAAATACCAAAATTTCACCTTAGGCTAATTTCGATATTCCGAATCCAAAAATGAAGTCCATTTTGAAAAATAAAATTTATAAAATTTCAAAAAGTGGTTATTACTATTCATAATGGCTAGTATTAATGATATTTTAATAGCATATCGTTGTTTAGTGAAACTCGGTATTGCGTACGACGTAAGCTATCGAGGAAGGTCGCGATTTCGTGTAAAGCAAGCCAAGCAAGTGTTGTATAGAAAAATATTCCTTTGATGATTTATATAACATAAAAGTCTCGGGTGTTACATTCTACCCCCCCTTAAAATTAATTTCTCCCTCGAAATACGTCACTTTGTAACAAACAGATGAGAATACCTCTCCCTCATCATATCCTCAAGCTCCCATGTAGCTTCTTCTAATTGATGGTTCCGACATAAAACTTTCACCAATCGAGTGGTCTTGTTTTGTAGGATTTTTTCGCTATGATCCAGAATCTCTATCGGTTGTTCTTCATAAGAAATATCTTTCTCCAGCGGTACAACTTCTGAGCTGAGTACATGTGAAGGATCATGTATGTACTTTCTCAGGAGAGATACATGGAACACATATTGAACTTGAGAGAGATTCGGTGGAAGCGCCAATCGGTAAGCTACCTTCCCAACACGATCCAGTATTTCGAAAGGACCGATATATCTAGGGCTCAACTTCCCCTTCTTTCCAAATCTCATAACTCTCTTCCAGGGAGATATTTGTAAGAACACTTTATCACCACTTCAAACTCTAGGTCTTTTCTTCGATTGTTGGCATAACTTTTCTGTCGACTCTGAGCTGCTCTTATGTGTTGTTGAATAGATCTGACCTTTTCTGCCATTTCATCAACAAGATCAGGTCCTAATAGCTTTCATTCCCCAACTTCATCCCAGCAAGTAGGAGTCCTGCATTTCTTTCCATAGAGAGCTTCATAAGGAGCCATCTGAATACTGAAGTGAAAGCTATTATTATAAGAAAATTCCACCAAAGGTAGGTGTTGATCCCAACCTCCTTTGAAATCCATAGAGCAAGCTCTCAACATATCTTCTAGGGTTTGAATTGTTCTCTCAGACTGACCGTCTGTATGAGGATGATAAGCAGTGCTGAAACTCAACTCTGTATCCAGAGTATGCTGAAGACTTCGCCAGAACTTCAACGTAAATCTCGGATCCCGATTAGATATAATAGAAAGTGGTACTCAATGCAATCTTACCACTTCCTTTACATATATCCTGGCAAGCTGATCCAGAGAGAAATCCTCTCTAATAGCAATGAAGTGTGCAGACTTTGTAAGATGATCAACTATGACCCAGATAGCATTATTGCCTTTGGATGTTTTAGGAAGTCCTGTGACAAAATCCATAGTGATGTTTTCCCATTTCCATTTGGGTATGGGTAATGGTTGTAACATCCCCTTAGACTTCTGTCTCTCAGCTTTAACTTGTTGACAAACCAAGCATCGAGAGACATATTCAGCAACATCTCTTTTCATGCCATCCCACCAGAAGTACTCTTTCAGGTCCCTGTACATCTTCATGCTTCTAGTATGAATAGATAATGAAGAACTATGAGCCTCATCCAGCAGCTCCTTCTTTAATTCGGGGATGGGAGGAACACAAACCCGATTCCTGAACATTATTATCCTATCACAATCAAGGATGAATTCAGGAACATTTCTCATCTTCTTTTGTAACTCAACATCTTCTTTTTGTGCCTCTTTAATCTTCACATGTATAGATGGTTGAACATTCATTTGAGAAAGATAAGATTTTTCCCCTTTAATTATAATTCCAAGATCCATCCTTTGTAAATCCATAAATATTGGATATTTCGTGATCCTCATCATGGATAAACTGGCGTGGTCTTGTCGACTTAATGCATCTACCACCTTGTTTGCATTCCCAGGGTGGTAATGGATTGAGTAGTCATAATCCTTAATCAGCTCCAACCATCTTCTTTGACGCATATTCATCTCCTTTTGTGTGAAAATGTACTTTAAACTTTTATGATCAGTATAAATATCACACCTTTCACCATAAAGGTAATGCCTCTAAATCTTTAATGCAAAGATTACCGCAGCTAACTCCAAATTATGTGTTGGGTAATTTTGCTCATGGATTTTCAACTGTCGTGAGGCATAAGCTATCACCATATCATTTTGCATAAGAACACACCCCAATCCCTTCTTGGATGCATCACTGTAGATCACAAACCTTTCTCCACTACAAGGCAATGTGAGCACAGGTGCACTGGATAACCTTCATTTCAAATCCTTGAAATTCAATTCACATTCATCCATCCAAACAAACTTAACTCCTTTCCGTGTCAACTTGGTGACTGGATTAGATAATCGTGAAAATTCTTTCACAAAATTCCGATAATATCCAGCGAAACCAAGGAAACATCGGATCTCAGTTACTGTTGTTGGTCTCGACCATCTTTTGATAACCACTGTTTTTGCTGGATCCACAGATATCCCCTCTTTTGAGATTATGTGACCCAAAAATGCACCTTTTTGAAGCCAAAATTCACACTTGGTAAATTTGGCATAAAGCTTCTCCTTTCTCAGGGTCTTCAATATAATTCTCAAGTGATCTTTATGTTCTTCCTTTCTCTTTGAATAGACAAGAATATCATCTATAAAGACTACCAAAAATTGATCAAGATAGTCTCTAAAGACTCTATTCATTAGATCCATGAAGAT
The DNA here is from genome assembly GCA_963277665.1 of Viscum album. Taxonomy (NCBI): domain Eukaryota; kingdom Viridiplantae; phylum Streptophyta; class Magnoliopsida; order Santalales; family Viscaceae; genus Viscum; species Viscum album. Next base: position 1,479,081,675 of record OY728147.1, on the reverse strand, counting down.
AGCAGGGGCATTAGTAAGACCAAATGGCATCACTATAAATTCATAGTGTCCATACCTTGTATGGAAAGCCGTCTTTGGTATATCCTCCCTTTTGACCCTTAATTGATAATACCCTGAACGAATATCAATCTTGGAAAAGTATTGAGCTTCGCGTAGTTGGTCAAATAAGTCATCAATGCGTGGGAGAGGATATTTGTTCTTGATAGTGATCTTGTTAAGTTCTCGATAATCAATACAGAGTCTCATTGATCCATCATTCTTCTTAACAAATAGAACAGGTGCTCCCCAAGGTGACGCACTAGGGCGTATGAATCCCTTATCAATATTCTCTTGGAGTTGCTTCTTCAATTCCTGCAACTCAATTGGGGTCATTCTATAAGGTGTCTTTGAAATAGGCAAAGCACCCGGTACGAGTTCTATTGAAAACTCAACTTCACGATTTGGTGGAAGACCCCGTAATTCCTCCAGAAAGACATCATCAAACTCCCGCACTATGGGAATATTCTTAATGGTGAGTTTCTCACCAACCATTTGAGATAAATAACCTTCATTTAGTGGAATCAATACCCATAAAATGGAAGAAATTTCCACTGGAAGGTTATGTTCATCCTTGCATTGATTGATGATCATAAATTAATCTGGAAAATGAAATGTGACTTCCCTTATTTGGAAATTGGTATAATCTCCATATAAAGAAAGCCAATCCATGCCAAGAATCACATCAAATTCCACTATAGGAAGGATCACGATATTTGCAGGAAGAACATTCCCACAAACCTCGATCAGAGAAGAATTATAAACTTTTGATGCGACTGTTGTTCCATTAGGTGTTGTCACAGCTAACTCAACATCTAATTGTTGAGGTAATACAGTGATACCCTTAGAAAATTCATCAGAAATAAAAGATTGGGTGGATCCAGAATCAAATAAAACATTTTCTACTTTAGAGTGGATTGTAAGTGTACCTTTCACCACATCGTTATCGTACTCCACATCGCAGATAGAAATTGCATGTGACTTTACTTTGTCTTTAGCCTTAAGATTTTGTTGACGTCGACCATCATCATAAACCCTTGGATTAGGGCATTTATTGGCATAATGCCCCATCTCCTTGCACTTGAAACATTGAAGTGTAGTGGGTTCATTCTGTGTATCCCTTCCTTTGTTTGCATCATTAGACATCTTCTACCCATCATCGCGGCATTCAAATGCCCGATGACCTTCCTTTCCACATTTGAAACATTTACTTGTCCCTTTAAGACAACTCCCTCCATGTTTCTCTCCACACATTGAGCATAAGGGAAAGCTCATCTTCTTTTCAGTGTGCTCTTTAGATTTTCCTTTGAATTCCATTTTTTCTCTTCTTATCAAACCCATATGACTGATGGGTTACTCCAATCTCCATCTCAACATTGAGAGCACATTGAACGATTTCATCATAGCTATTGAAGTCCCTTATGGCTAATGCCCTTCGAAGATTTGGTTTTAAGCCACTAAATAATCGATCGATCTTACTCTCAGGTTGGATAATAATACCAGAAGCGTACCTTGCATGTATTGTAAAATTTGCTTCATAGGTACCAACAGATTCATCATCCTTTTGCTTCAGTTCAAGAAACTCTTTCTCCATCTTTTTTCGGAGAATACGAGGGAAGTACTTATTGAAAAATAAGTTCTTGAACTCGTCCCATTCCATGGACTCAATTTCATCCCTTTGCCTCGTATTCTTAATAAGATTCCACCATTGATCAACATCTCCTTCCAAACGATACACTGCTAGGATGACTTTATCATGTTCAGAACATTGAAGAACTGAAAATATCTTTTCAGTAGTACTAATCCATTGTTCAACAACTAATGGATCAGTAGACCAGCTGAAAAAAGGTGGATGCTGCCTCATGAAGTATTAAACAGAATATTGCTCCTTCCTTTGCTCGTTTGGAAGTCCTGCATGATTCATAGCTTGAGAAAGTTGTGTGAGCATGGCTACAAGATTTTTCATTCCAGCTCCCATAACGTTTGGTTGCTCAGGGGGACAATCATTGCATTGCCTGTCGCATTCCGCATTAACACGATTCCTTCGGGTTCCAGCCATTGACTAAAACCAAGAAGAATAGTGTGAGCAACACTAATTATAATAGGAAAAACACATAATCACGAATAAAATTTCACACTTAAGGTCTTATCCTAGGTTATTCATGGCCATTTCTAAAACACTAATATTGTGTTCTATGCTTAGACTTATCCTTAGGGTTCTTACTAAGGCTTTCACATCCTAGTTTCCAAAGGTTGACTATACCTTTCCTCTGATACCAACTATAACGACCCATACTTTACATACATTGTTAATACTTCAAAATTGAAGCATACTTATTACAACATATAACAAAACCACGAAAGGACCGTATAGGTATAGTGTCTTTAGAAACTGGGAAACATAAACAACTGGTTCATAAAGCATCAACTTTGCCTCCCACTTATTTCATCATATCTAGAGTCCCTTTTTGGCATATCCTACTTAATAACCTTCTTCCTGACCTGGGGAAAGAAAACATACAAAAGGGTGAGCTCAAATGCTCAGTAAGGGTAAACAAAAGAAATATAAATCACATCGTATACACAAGCACATAACTTTTGGAAATCTTAACCTGCAAAAGAGATCATAATTTCATAACATGGGATAAATCATGGCAGTGAAATGTAATCACAATAATCATAACCTAAAACATTAAACATTGTGGCATACACACATAATCATAGAAAATCATTTCTTTTTAGTCAAGACTCATTGCCAAGACTATCTTAGTGGACAAAGTCCCTTTCTGAACCGAGTCACCCTCGTTTCAGTCCTGTTTCACTGAACCGGTATAACCTACCATTCCAGCCATGTCTATATCATGAGATATAAAATCTTTACCCAATGCATTGAAGGGAAATATAGGTCCCACCCATCTCATAATGATACCATTCTTATGTGTGCCACAAAATCATAAATCATACATCATTGCATAACCCATGTAATAAAAATGGGATTCTTAAACAAAATGACTTCATAAAACAATTCATATAAGATAAAGGAATTCATAAAAATAATTACATCACAACATAATCAAATCAATGTAATAATAGGGATAAAAACATAACCCTTTATTATCTTAGTTGGAAAATAATTTTGATAAAACACTTGAACTCCATTCTTGAGGAAAATATCATTTCTTCTTCAAAAACACTTTTCCTTTCTTAACATGTCATACAAAAAGAATTTTATTAAAAATATACTTGAAAAATTGTCAAAGAAGCTTCTTGGAAATAATGTTTAAAATCCATTCATGCCGTATAAGTTAAAAAAACATTCTTCTCGTGCTTTTGTCAAAAAAGTCAAAAAGTACCTCGTACAAAAAACGACAAAAGATTCCTTTCATATATTTTACTAAAAACTCACCGAAGGGTAAAATTGGATTTAAAAAATTATAGGTGGATGGAAATAATATTACATATTGAGGAAACATGGATGTGGATGATAAAATACACCCTACAAAATACCAACATATAAACAATCTCGGATAAAATGAGATTGTGTTATATTCCCTTACCTTAGGTCCGAATTGCTTTGTAAGTGTCCTAACCTCCTGTATAATGATTTATATAATGTTATTGACTTATTCCAGAATCATACTTATTTTTATGATATCATATATGTTCATATTCTTAGCTTCTTAGTAGTAATATTTCATTGCTACTTGTTATTCGGGTGTTTATAACTTTTTGTTCTTATTTGTGTTTTGTCGAATAAATTCTTATTCTTCTCTTTAAGTTATAGATACCTCATTTCCAGAATGGTATTAGTGTTATATATATATCATATTCATTCATTCAATTCATTTATATAATCATTATGAAATGAAGACCATGTAGAACGAGTCGCATCACATCATGGAGACGGTATTCCGTACGTACGCACGAGTGATGATATCGTTCCTATGATCGTGGAATTGTATTGGAGTATATGTATACTATTTTAGAATAAATATAACTTTATAATAGTCATATATGGTCATTATTTATAACATTATACCCATACAAGTAAGGCGGTGGTGGAAAATAGATTACACCACGACGTGGAGACGGTATTCCGTACGTATGCACGCGCGGTGATTTCTTTTTCCGTAGGATGGATAGATGTGGAAATATGGTTGCTGCATACTTATAATAACATAACCTTATATGAGTGATACTTATCTTATTACTTCATAATGAAACAACTAAATAAGAAGAATTGGAAGAAGAAATAAAGATGAAAGAATCGGTAACGGACATTACCTCTTCTTTGAAGTGCTTCTTTGAGACCTTATTTTAGGGCACTAAAATTGGTCTTTGAAGAAGACCAGGACCTCTAGGATGTCTCTAGGGAAGTGGAGAGGAGAAAGTGGAAGGGGTTTGCCGAGCATGAAGGCTCAAAGTGGTGTGAGGAAGAGAGGGAGGAGGTGCCCTTTTATAAGGGAGGAGAGGGGCACCTTTGGAATAACTAAAAATATTATTTTATTATAAAGTCAAGTTCGGTTTTAAATATCTCAAAATTGATTAATTTAGAGGCTAAGGTGAGGATGGGTCAAAATCCTCTCATAAAATAGAATTTAGACAAGTTTAGGTTCCTATTTTAACCTTATCATTTAGATTTAACATTAAGTTAAATAATTTTACTTTTACCATGTCTTCTTGTGTTCTTATACTATAAGGTGAATAAACATACTATAAGCAGCCAAACGAACCCCAAGATGTTTATTGTTAATATATATAACATTATCTAAGTCATTTGGCCTATCCTTAGATTTTTAGGAATAAAATAACAGTTACCAATATAATATTTGTTTTAAAAACTATTTTATGTCAATTTTGACACTATTTAGTAATTGATTTTTTTGAAAATCATATCAGAAATATTTGTTCGAAAAAAGTTAATTAAATCAATACTAACATGTCATATTAAACTAGAAAATTATTGGGATTCATAGAAAGTCTCAAATTACATTTATTTTGGTGTTTATAACATCAATTATGTCAATATTTCATTAATAAGATCATTACTGCATCATCATTGTGTCATAAATAAATTAAATTATTTAATGTCTAAAAATTAAAAATAAAATACCATTATGTAGGAAATAATATTATCCTTATAATGAATATTTATAGTCGAATTTATCTTATGTATAACCGCATATTAAAAATTATTTACTTATTAAACTTTGATTTTAACTATTTAAACCCATCATTAAATAAATTAATAATAAATGTCCTAATCTAATCCAAGTGGGCCTAAATGGTCATATTTTATTCCTAAGTTTGTTTTTGGTCGAATTACACATATCCAATAGAATTAGGACATGTGTTAGGGTAATAATAATATCATCTTTACCCTTAATTACCCTATTTACTTTTAACCGTGGTAAAAAAAGTAAAAAGTTACTATCCACCAAAAAAATTATTTTCATCTCATTGAACCACATTTTACTTACTGACATAAACCGTGTCTCTCGGATTTTTGAAATTCCACTCACAGAAGCGGTAAAATTAAGTTTTATGAAAAATTCAGTTTTTTAACTACCACTTAGTGGTTTCACTATTCATCAAAAATTGAAAGTTTTCAGAAAAATACCAAAATTTCACCTTAGGCTAATTTCGATATTCCGAATCCAAAAATGAAGTCCATTTTGAAAAATAAAATTTATAAAATTTCAAAAAGTGGTTATTACTATTCATAACGGCTAGTTTTAATAATATTTTAATAGCATATCGTTGTTTAGTGAAACTCGGTATTGAATACAACGCAAGCTATCGAGGAAGGTCGCGATTTCGTGTAAAGCAAGCCAAGCATGTGTTGTATAGAAAAGGATTCCTTTGATGATTTATATAACATAAAATTCTTGGGTGTTACAATATCTCTATTGGACTCCAATAATTGAGATCCACTTATTGATTCTTATCCTCAGGATTCCTCTAAGAGTTGTTGATCACCATTTAAATATTGTGGGTAGATCTGAAAATTTCCTCATAGCTATCAAAGTCACAGATCATATTAGCTTTTGGAAGGCTAGGTTTTATCCCACCAATGAAGCTGTCAACCAATAATTTAGGTGTAACTATAATGATAGAGGTGTATCATCCAATTCTTGTGATGTTTTCCTCATACTCCCTAATAAATTCAATATCTTTTTTCATCAGGGAAAATCAATTTCCATTTTACGTCGGTGGGTGTGTGGAAAATATTTATGAAAATACATTTTTTGGAAATACATCCCCACAATTTATTCGATATCTTCTTCATGATTCTTGTATTTTATCATTGGCCTCCATTGATTAGTTTAACCCTCCATATAATTAAAAGTAAAAATAACAATCACTAGTACAGAGCATTGGCCAATAGAGAAGATCTTTACAATGGAGTTGGTCCATTTATTCAGTAATTCAGGGCTTAGATGATCCATTGATTGTTGGAGGACTTTGTCTGATTAATCTCTCGATTGTGGCTTGTTATCTTTTGGGGGGATTTGAACACTCCTCATAATCACGTTTTCTATTCAAAACCTAGGTCATCTCAGAGAATATTTTTCATAAGTGTCCAATTTATACTCCCATTAAGTTAGGAATCTCACTGTGTAAATCATCACATTGCTCTTCACATTGATTTTTTACTCGATTCCTCCTATTTCCATCCATTTCCTAGAATAAAAGGAAAACTAATTATGATTATCTTCATCATTTAAACAAAAAAGGGAATTAAATGTTATTAATGGGATAACATATAACTTATATGTGTTTCCTTATGTTATGTATTTCTATGCTTCAATCATTGTTATCCGTGATCTTTTTCTAAACATATATACTTATTTGTGTTTTTTTAATACCCCAATAATGGTTCATAATGATATTTTGAGTTACCAATTCAAATAAATTGGGAATGTCAAACTAGGTGCATAGTAAGCCTTGTTGTTGTGTACTGGGTGTCCCTAAGTTAGGACTGGGACACCTTGTCAGAGTCATTACTCTTAGATACATTTGTGCCAGAAACTCATTCACATGTAATATTCATATAGGGATGTATTTACTTGATAAAACAGTTACTCTATACTCCCAAATATTTTAGGGTTGTGTTATTATAATTAGTCTTATCTCTAAGGATATTTCTAGAGTTCTATATTCATAATCCAAAAAATAATTAAACATTTCCTTTGATACCAACTATAATAGAACTAATTTTTGTACACTTAAATTCATGTTTTAATTACATGTAATTAAACTTAATACTAACCAAAATATTTATTTTTCTAGTTTTTTTTGGAATATGTTTCATTTAATTTCAATTTTAAACATTAATTAAAATATCTTTATTGAAAAATTCCTTGACATGCTTGAGCTTAAACCTACATTAGATAACCTCGGGAAAATAAATAAGAAAGGGGGGAGCCATAAATACTATTAATGGAATAAACATGGATTAACATGAATATAATAGTATATTTTATGTTATAAATATCAATGATTCATAAAGGAACATGAATAATATGTCAGGATATAGCATTATAATCTTGGCTTAGAAATGTTGAAAAAATATAAAACACTAAATCATAAACATAGATCAAGTCTATACCCATATGAATTCAGGGTTTAAAATTTCCCATAATGGAATTAGGTAAACCCTGGTCCAAACATAATGTATCATGATACTAAAAATAACCTAATGCATTGGATCCCTATATAATTCATGGTGCACCTATCACTTTCATTTTATTCTCATGCTTAAGTGTGCCTCATAGATCCATAAACATGGATTCAATCATCATTTGAATCTATTACACGATCAAGGAGAGTGGATTAAATATATTTATATCCCCCTATAAAAAGTTTTATTTATATAAAAGTGAACAACTTTGATATGAAATGGGAATGACATTCACTACATAAATGGTTTGGTATGACAGTTGGGGTGAAAATTCAACATCATAACAACGTCACATAAAAATTCATAAAATTAGTTAAGGATAGAGAAATCGGTGTATCATCATTTTAAAATGAAATGGATAGTATTAGGGAATTTTAGGACATTTATTCACATTTATAATTATAAAAAAGGAATATTATAATAAATAATATTGAATAAAAATAGAGAACAGATGATGCTTACAAAATTTCGGAAAGGTAACGAGTGTACATGGGAGGATTTACTGAGAGTGAAAGGGTTTTATATTAACTTATAAATAATAAATGTAGTATAAGGGAGGTGTAAAAACAGACCCCATCATTATTAATTGAAATCAAAAGGGCATAACATAGACTATATTATTGACTAAAAGAGATAAAGACAGAATATTTTACCTTTTGAGTATTACACCAAAAGCATTATAGGGTGCTTTGTGAGAGCTTGGAGGAACCATGGGAGGATTATAGAGAAAGTAGGGAAGATTAAGTTAATTATCAAGGATTTCTAGTGATGATAAGTGGGAGACTAAGTGGTTTTATAATGGAAAAGTGAGGGATTTATTTAGTATTTTGGTTTTCTACTTTACAAAATAAAACATTTCAAACCAACAACCATACCATGGTTTTCTACAAAGGGGAGATGTTTTATTTTTTATTAGGAAATGGGGAAAAATTATAATAATATTATCCTTTCTATGTGGATATGAGTCTCATTTTTAAATAAATGAATTTAAAATCAAAAAATATATTATATGTTTGGAAGGATTCATAAAGGCTTAATAAAACATATCAAGTAAACTTAAAATCACATTATTTTAAGAATAAAACATATATTTGTCTTAGAATACCAATTATATTATCTATTACACCATTTATGGGTCATTATGATGTCATAAAACACACAATATATTTATATGGAATTTAATTTTTACTCAAAAATTTGACTATCTCAGAAAATTATGAAAATATCACCATTGGATAATTTTGCCATTTCATTTCCAAAAAGAATAGTATTTTAATATAATAATTTCCTAAATATTTTCAATTTAACATCTAAAATATTATTCAACATTTATTGATAAATACTATGCTTTTTAACAATAACAGTTTCTAAACCCTTATAAAAATTAAATTTCACTTCAATAAAATTATATAAAAATTTATAAATAATAATCCTTTTTTAATAATACTATTAATTTAATAAATATATTAATTCATCAACATAAATATATTACATTAATTCTAATATCACATGAAAATAAAATTTGTGTTTAATTAATTCCAATTCAAAATTATTTATAAAGAAACAATAAAATTGAAAAAAAGTATTATATATAATATTAATATTAATATTATTAAGGTCTTGACACATATCCAATTATTATTCCATAGTACATTCTTAGAGTAAGATTCATGGAAATGATATCTTCTTGGGGTCATTCGGCAAACATGGTTTGGGTCGTGAGCCCGATAAGCTTAAACTTTTCCCATAAACAGTTTCGCTCTTACATAAGTTATTGGATATCATATTGGGCTTGGTCAATGGAAAATACCAGGGTTGTTATCTCCCACATGATCTATGATAAATGAGATGAATGGGTTATAATCTTACTCGATGAGGTAATAACTTCCTTTTTTCTCATTCAATTTGATTTGTTAATTCCATATATTTATACTAAACATGTGATCAATTTTTAACATATATACAAAAAATGGTAATATAATTAATGGTATTTTAAATCAAAATATATAACCATCTATGTTAATTTTTTTCTACAACCATATTACATTATAATCCATTTAATTAAATCATAGAGGGAAACATCACTAATAATAGTTTGTTTCATTACACCAGGGGTCTCCCTAGTTCAATTTACGAAGAAGGATGATGGATCTCTATAGTTGTGTATTGATAACTAGAAGCTTAATGAAGTAACTGTAACTCCGGGAGATTTTATGAGATATATTATTTTTAATTTTATTAATGCCTTCTCTTGTACGCTGCACCAAAATTAGTGTGTTCTATACAAAACACCATTTTAGCATACCATATACGCAACACTATTCTTGGCTTGTCTTTAAAAAAATTTCAGGTTCTTTTGATAGAATTCATTTTACACAAGACCGAATATAATAGAACAACTAAATATTATAACCTAGTCATTATAATGGCGGGTTTGAATAGTATTAACTTCCATTAAAAAAAATTGAAATGCAAATTAATGAGTGTAAAATAATAAAATCAATATTTATTGATTAAATATATTGTTTGAAATTCATCTTATATGATTTCTAGATACGGTATAAGAAAAATTCAATTTTTTAGTTAAATATGTACATTTCAAAAAATGCGGTATTTCCACCTTTAATTCGTGCATGCATTTTAAATATTGATTTTGATCTTTTTATATATTATATTTAAAAAATAAATTTATTATTTAGAAGTGGGACATAATAATTTACTTTTGATGAATTTTTATATTTTTCGGATAAGTTTTAAATTTTTGATGAATAGTATAATTATAATAAATTTTAATTGGAAACCATTTTTTCAAAATAATTTAGGTAATAAATTTTTTTATTGAATTGTTTTAAAGTATAAATAGAATATATTTTGATCATAAATTATAATATATTTCATTATCATTAATATTACATTTAATCAGATTTAAAAACATTTCAATCATTTGTATTGTTTTAACTTTTAAAACCATGTTCTTTCTTTCAAACAATTAGAATAATTTTAAATGGATTACTGATACCTCTTTGTTTTTAATTTTCATAAATTGATTCAATATTTGGAATCAGAAGTCCCTGATAATGTAAATTTCTTTATTTTATTTTTGTTCATTAAGAATAGTAACTTCGGTAATTTTAATTAATACGACAAAAGTGTAAATGTGTAATTATGGGTAAAAATACTATTATAAAATTACTCTAAAACATATATTAATATAATTTGAAGAGAACTAAATAATCCTTGGTTCAAAATTAGGTCATTTGGAAGCCACTTGGACGAGATTAAGACATTCAAATTTTTTTTATTTAAAGCAAAGTTAAATATGTGTCCCTCATGTTTTAATAACTAGACCATTTTTTATATAAAGTTATACATAAGATATATTTGATTATAAATACTTATTTGAAATCTAAATCGTTTTATTTATCGTGTTAATTTATTTATAATTTTTAAGAAATATATATTTACAATAAAAACTTATACTTTGATGGTGTACAAATTAATTAATTTGATGAAAAATCCATCAGACAGTTATTATTAAAATGATAATAACGATCACAAGCCCAAAATAACATTCTCAGTTCCAATTTTCTGAGTATATCTAGACCGTAATCATCCATGTGTTGATTTATTTATCACTTTTAACCATATGTAAGATATTTTAACACTTATATTATTTTATTTAAAGTGATGTTAAAGTTTCCACCTTCATAATTTAATAAGTATATGTTTTTAAATAATGGATTTTCTAGAGATAAATTCGACTAAAAATATTATTAAAAACTATAGTATATTTATATTTATCATAGTATTTTATTTATAATATTTACTGTAAAATATGTATATAAAATAATTACACAAAACATATGTGGTAATTAATTTATTAATGGAAGTATCATTTTAATTTTATTAAATATATTTAAATAATTATACTTTTAGTTAATTAATTTGTCCAATGATTTTTTATTGATGACCGAAAAACAATAAGGCTATAATAATATAATTTATTCAAGGATAACATCCAATATTGATATCTTTTAAAATCCATTATTGAAATATTTTTAAAACTGATACTATTGTTGTTTTATTAAAATAATTTTTTATCAAATTCTTTAAAAAAAATAAAACATTTTTAAAAAAATGTATATTAAATATTATATGGTCTAAAATGATCCAAGTTACTTAATCACAGTCTAATTGGCATCAAATAAATAAATATTTTACACTTTTATTATTGAAATATGTTTTATCTTAATCCAATTTAAATAGAATAACTAAGTGTTAATTAAAAATATTAGGTTTAAATTGACATAAAAAATTGTCTAAATTTTAAATGATGATTAAATTAAAATATTATCATATCTTAGATTTTAATATATCTCATTATCAAAGATTTAGAGTGGGGTTTTATTTTATTATAAATTAATATTTATTATGTTTCCAAAAGTGCCCCTCACCTCAATTAAAAAAAGTCACCTCATCCCTCACATAATCACATCAATTTTACCAATAAAGCACAACCATATAAATAATTTTTAACTTATTAACTTCCCTATTTTTATTATAGATGTTTTTTATTTTTTAATGACCCACTCTAGTGCTCTAAGAGTAGATTCAGAGGAAGCCCATCGAAGAAGAGGCCACCTCATCTACCGATTCTTTCAAACATTATTCTTATTTTACTTCCACTTAGTGAGTTTTTTATCATTAATTAGTAAATAGAGTATAATTTATATATTGATATGTCATTATAATTTTGAAACAACCATATTACATCTTCTATCCATCCTAAAAAAAATGAAATCACCACGCTTGTGTACGTACGACTTACGGTCTCCGTGTCATAATGTAATCTGCTTTTCACCACCACCATACCAAGATGAGTATAATGATTGAAATAATGGAAATATTATTATTATAAAATTATTATAATTCTTAAGTAATATACATCATCATATTCAATACCATTCAAAATTTATGGTAGTCATATCGTCGCACGTATGTATGTATGGGAAACTGTCTCCACGATGTGATGCAATTCATTCTACATGATCTTCATTAAAAACCCTTTATATACATGAAAATAATGAATAAATATGATATATATATAATAATAATATCATACTATAAATTATATAGCTATAACATAAGAAGGGTAACATGAAATTTTCTGATAAAACTTGCATAAGAACAAAAAGTAGTTAATATCCGAATAACGAGTGACAATGGAATGTTACAAACAAATGAATGATAATATGAATGTATATGACATCATAAAAAGGAATATGATTCTATAATAAGTCAATAAAATTATTTAAATCATTATAAAGTAGGTTTGTATAAAAATGAAGGATGTTAGACCTATGGTAATGGATAATTTCACAATCTCATTAGTATATGTGACTGTTTACACGTTCGTATTTACTATGGTATATTTATCATATCAGTCCATGTTTCTTAAATTTATGATATTAATTATATTAATCCACTTTTTTAAGGTAAATATCACCAATTGGTTAATTTTTATTAAACTTTATGAAAATAATGGTTTGTAATAATTCGATTCAAGGTACTTTTTGACTATTTTGGCACAAGTATAAGGAGAATGTTTTTTAACATATATGGAATGAATGGAATTATACATTATTATAATGCATTATTTCCATGAAGCATTCCTTATAGTTTTTCAATGTTATTTTAAATGAAATTTATTTGTCTAAAATTTCATGTTGTGTTAAGAAAAGAAAATATTTTTGAAATCAAGAATTACATTCAATTGTTTTATCAAAATTATTTACCATCTAAGATTAAGACGAAGATTAAATTATTTTATCCTTATTATACTAACGGTTGATTATTTTTATCATGGGATGTTATTTATGAGATACACTTGTTTTTCATGGACTATATTATGATGGAATGATGTTTATGAAACCCATTTCATTCCATGGTTTAGGTTTATGATAAATGTTTTATAATATCATGGCACATGTTAGAATGATTTCATTATGAGCTAGGTGGGACCTATATCTCCCTCCAAAAAATTGGGTAAAGATTTATATCTCATTTGATATACATAAATATAATTATAAGTAAATCCAATTCAGTAATACACATGTGAAATGGTAACTATATCTGGTTCGGTAATATAGGGATGGAATGAGGAGTGAACTCAGTTCAATAATAGACTTTTTCTCCTATGATGGTCTTCGCTATAGTCCTTGGATAATATGGAAATTATTTTCTATTCTTATGTGTCCTCTATAACATCATGTTCAATTCAAATGCTATATTATCATGCTTAATTCTCTTTTATTATGTATGCCTTATGTATTGACATATTTTTTTATGACTCATGATTTTGCTGTCAATTATCCTAGAATTATTGTAACGATCATGAAAAAAGTAAGACTAAACCTAAGATCATATATATTTTATGTACTCCCCCTTGATTAAGTTGTTTTATTAGTATTTTTATTTCCTCTCACACTATTCCTTTTGGGTTTTAGAAAATGGATAGAAATAGGAGTAATCATGTTAATGTAGAATATGATGGACAATGGAATGATATTCCTAATGATAAAATAAGTGAAATTGGAGTTAGAAGGAAAAACATTGTTATTATGCCTAATCAACAATATCATAATATGATCAATAATCGTAACATTGGTGAGTTTCAGGACCCACATAAGAAGATAATGATATAGATTCATTGTGAATGAGGAGGAAAGAAAGTTATATTTTTCTCATGTAAATAATGTGGGAAGAGGCATCAAGGAGAATGTTTCAACAGAACATGAATATTCTTTGGGTGTGGAAAATAAGGACACAAGTCCAGCAATTGAAAAGGAAAAGGTTTAGTTAACACAATGTACAAGGATAATGGTATTCCTAACATGAAAATAGTGTAATGATTGCTTTTTTATCAAGAATAATGTTGTATAAGTAATTTTATAGTATTATGGATTAATGAAACTTTAAATATACTTAAACTATTATTTTCCTTAATTATTTGAAAGCATATGTTTAATGGTACCAGTAAACATGCAAAGTTAATGAGATATTTTCATAAAACACCAGATATGTATGTAATGATGGGTTAAGGAGATAATGATATGTTTGATAGTATTAATGACCCCATGACTGATATAATAACAAATTGATGTCATGTTTTGAGTATATATTATTTCTACATATTTATTGTAAGAGTTAAATTTTGATAGCATGAATGTTTTCATTAGGGTTCTATGGTAATTCATGTTATTACCTTTTTTCAATAGAATACATGATTAAGGTATTCCCATGTTTAGAATTTGAAAAGCAATAACTTCCTTATGTGATATGGTAGATAACTTCTATGCATATTTAGTTCACCTATTTCTCAATTTTTAGATATTTAGTTTTTGGATGGATTTTAATGTTATCCATTTATGGATAGTAAAAGTTATATTATGGTTTATATTTTTTAGATTTATTTATTATCTCTGTATAGGTGGACTTATTAATATTTCCTAACATGTGGTAAACATTTTTTTATGACATATGGAATGACATATCATTCTATTGCATGATCTGCTAATACTTCAAGAATGAAAAATTCATCTTCATTTCATTAAATAAGAGACTATGGGTAAATTGATGAAGGCATGAACAATGGTGATATTGTATCTAAATCAAGTAATTATTTATTCTCATGATTTTTTTTAAACTTTTGGGATAGTATATTGAAAACCAAAAAATGATATATTAGTACCATCTTTTCCAATGAATCAAATGGTCCCTTGAATCATCACAGATTTATGGTTTTTTGGTTGTTCACTTTTTTAAAACATTTTTCTCTATCACTCTCCATCTGAACATTATGTATATATTTTATCTTATATATATATGAATTGAATTCTCACATATTTTCTATTATGTGGAAACTTACGGATGAGTTACTTTGGGAAACCATTCTATTTTTAACCTTTGTTTACAATAAGATGTTTTGGTATTCCTTTTTAATGTGTGGGTTTCAATGAAATAAAATTTCAAGTAGTAAACTCTTTATAACCCAAATATATTTAAAGAGTGAAATTAATTTCATGGGGATATAATTTAACACCCTATAATTTTATGAATTATATTCTTTTTAATTTATTTGATATCTTTTTTACACTACACCAAAATTAGTGCGCGCTATATACAACACCATATTATCTTTTCGTATAAACGTCACAATTCATAGCTTGTGTTACAAAAAATTTCAAGTTATTTTGATATAATTCATTTCTTGCAATACTGAATATATGTTAACTACAAAATTTTATATCCTAGTCATTATAATAGCATGTATGAATAACTTCCTACAAAAAAAATTCAAATGAAAATAAGGGAGTATATAAAATAATAAAATAACACTTTATGTATTTAATATACTTTTTAAAATTCTTCTTTTGTGTTTTTTGGTAATGTTATAAGAATAAATTCAATTCTTTAGATAAAAGAAGTATTTTTCAAAAAATGTAGTTTTGCAGCCTTTTGATGGCACACCCATTTTAAATGTAGTTTTTGAAACTTTTATATATTCTATTTAACAAAATATATATCTTCATTGGAAGCGGGATTTTAAATTTTACATTGGATGAATTTTTTATATACTTTATTATAAGATTTAAATTATTAAGAATAGTAAAAATATACTAAATTTTAGTTGAAAAAAACTTTTCTCATCAAATTAATATATTAAATTAAATTAAATTATTGATATGATTTAATGTATAAATAGAATATATTTTTATCATTCAAAATAATTTATGTCCTTATCATTAATTTTTATCATTCAATATTTTTTCTCATTGTGGAAATCATCATTTTTCTATTCACGTTGATCTTTTACTCGATTAATCTTCTTTCCTACCATTCTCTAGAATAAAAGGAAAATTAATAATGTGTATATTTATTACATAAACAGATAAATGGTAATTTATTGAAATTAATGGGATAACATATAACTTAAATGTGTTTCCTTAACTTATGTATTTCTAGGCATTAATATTTTTTATATTTGATCTATATATTAACATATACTCTTATGTGCATTTGTTTAATCCCTTAATAATGGTTCATAAAGTGATTTTTAGTTACCAAAACATATCCCTTGGGAGTGTCAAATCTAGGGCACAGTAAGGCTTGTGGTTGTGTACTGGGTTTCCCTGAGTTAGGTCTGGAACCCCTTGTTAGATCCGTTACTCCTAGATATATTTGTCCCAAAACCACAACCACTTGTAATATCTATAGAGGGATTTATTTACTCGATAAAACACATACTCTATACTCACCAACATTTTAGGGTTGTATTATTATACTTAGTCTTATCTCTATGGAGTTTTCTAGATTTCTGTAATCTTATTCCCAAAAAATAACGAAACATTTCTTTTGATACCAACTATAAAAACCCTAATTTTTTCATACATTAAATCATGGTTTAATTACATTCAATTAAACTCAATACAAACCATAATATTGAGATTTCTAGTTTTTTTATAATAAGGTAAATTTCCATAAAATTTAAGACATGAATTAAAAATCCATTGCTGAAAAATTATTTGACATGCCTGAGATTAAAACTGCATTGGATAACCTATGGAAAATAAATAAGAAATGGGAGATACATAAATACTATCAATTAAATAAAAATGGATTAACATGAATATAATAATATATTTTAGGCTTGAAATATCAGTTAGTCGTAAAGGAACCTGAATAATAAGGCATGATATAGCATGGTAATCATGGCATGGGAAATGTGGAAGTAACTTTAAACACTAAATCATAAACATAGGTAAATTATAAACACTTAAAAATTCACGGTGGAAAATTACAATAAAGGAATTAGGTAAATCACAATCCAAACATAATTTATCATGATACTAAACATTAACCAATGCATTGGAGCACTATATAACTCATGGTGCACATGTCACTTTTATTTTATTCTAATACTTATGTGTTCCGCATAGATCCTTAAAAATTGATTCCATTGTTATCAAAATTTATTAAAAGATCAAGGATAGTGGAATAAACATATTTATTTCCATGAATAAAATTTATTATATGTAAAAAATTGAACAAACTTGATAGTAAATGATAATGATATTCACTACATAAATGGTTTGGCATGACAATTACAGTGAAAATTCAATAGCATGACAACATCACATAAAAATTCATAAAATTAATTCAAGATAGAAAAATGGGTTTATCATAATTTTAATATTAAATTGGTACTATTAGGGACATGGTAGAACATGTAAATGCATTTATAATACTAAAAAAAGAAATATGAAAATAAATAATCTTGAATAAAAAGAGAAAATAAATGGTGCTTACAAAATTTCAGCAAGGTAACAGGTGTACATGGGAGGATTTAATTAGAAAGAAAGGGGATTATCATCATTTATACATAATAAAGGTATTATGAGGGAGCTGTAAAAGCATAACCTGTCAATATTAAATGAAAATAAAAGGGCGTAATAGAGAATATATTATTGAATAAAAGAGATAAAGACAGAATCCTTTACCTTTAGAGTATTATACAAAAAATCTTTAAAGGAACTTTGTGAGAGCATGGGAGAACAGTGGGAGGATTATAGAGAGATGAGGAAAGATAATGTTAATTATAAAAGGATTTTGAGTGATGATAAGTGGGAGATTGAGTGGGTTTATAAAGGAAAATGAGTGATTTGTTTAGTATTTAGGTTTTCCAATTTACAAAATAAAATATTTCAAACCAAAAACCATCCGAGGGTTTTTTCTAAACTGGATATGTTTTCATTATTTTATTAGAAAAAGGGCCAATTTTATTATATTATTATATGTTCTTATGTAGATAAGATTCGCGTTTTTATTAAATGAATTTATAATGAAAAAAATATGTTATATGTTTTGGAGGATTCATAAAGGCTTAATAGAATTAATCATGTAAACTTAAAATATCATTATATTAAGGTGAAAACAAATATTTGGCCTATAATACCCATAATAGTATTTATTACATCATTTATAGGTCATTATGATTTCATAAAACACACTGTATATTTATACGGTATTAAATTTTTACTTGAAAATTTCATTATCTCAAAAAATTATTAAAAATTCACTATTGGATAATTTTGACTTTTGGATTCCAAAAATAATAGTAATTTAATATAATAGTTTCTTAAATATTTGTAATTTCACTTCAAAAATATTATTCAACATTTATTGAAAAATAATGTGTTTTTTTAAAATAAAAGTTTCTAAACCCTTAGAAAAATTACATTTCACTGCATGGATATTATATAACAATTAATAATTAATAATTAATATTTAATAATACTATTTATTTAAAAAATCATTAATTCATCAAAACAAATATATTACTTTAATTTTAATACTACCTGAAAATGAAATTTGTGTATAGTTAAATCAAAAACAAAATCATTTATAATGTAACAATAAAATTGAAAACAATTTCATTATTCAAAAAAATATACATATTAATATTATTAAGGTTTTGATAGTTATCATTTTATTATATCATTGTACCACCTAGTATTAAGATGCATGACAATGAGATCTTCAGGGGGTCGTTTGGAAAACATGGTTTGGTTCATGATCCTCATGTGCTTGAACAAATCCTATAAAAAATTTCTCTCTTACATAAGTTATTTGATATCATCCTGGTCTTGGTCAAGGGAAAATAATAGTGTTGTTATCTCCCTCAAGAGCTATGAAAAATGAGATGCATACGTTACAATCTTACTAGATGAGGCCGTCCCTTCTTTTGTTTGAGTTAATTGAATTTGTTAATTTCATATATTCATACTAAACATGTTATCAATGTATAATGTATATAATAAAATGGTAATATTCTTAATGATATTTTAAATCAATATATATAACCATCTAAGTTACTTTTTTTCTACAACCATATTAAATAATAAGACATTTAATTAAATCCCTAAGGAATACATAATTTATAACAGTTTGGGTGATTACAACTTTGGTCTCCCTGATTCTATTTATGAAGAAGGCTTATGGATCTCTCTAGATTGTATTGATTACTGGAAACTTAATAATGTATCTAAAAATCCCTGGAATTTTACGAGATAAATTATTTTTAATTTCTTTAATTTATTTCGTTGTACGCTATACCAATATTAAATTTTTCTATACACAACACCATATTAGCTTACAATATATGCAATAGTATTAATGGATTTTCTTTCACCCATATTAGTGTTCTTTTGATAGAATTATTTTCATGCATGACTAGATATAAGGGGACAACTAAATATTATAACTGAGTCATTATATTAAGGTGTATGAATAATTTTAACTTCCTTCAAAAAAATTATTTTAATGAAAGTAAGTGACTGTAAAATAATAAAATAAATATTTATATATTAAATGTAATCTTTTAAATTAATCTTATTTGTTTTCAAGACATGGTATAAGAACAAATTCATTTTTTTAGATAAAAGATGTACTTTTCAAAAAATTCTTTATTCCCACCATTTGATGGCGCAGTCAATTTAAATCTTGTTATTGATAATTTTATAAATTATATTTTACAAAATAATAATATTACTTGGAATTTTGATAAAAATTATACTTTTGATGACTTTTATAAATTTTTTTGATTAGTTTTAAATTTTTTATGAATAGTAAAATTATAATAATTTTTTATTGACAACAATTTTTTGGTCAAAATAATTTATGTAATTAAATATTATTTTTGAATGATTATAATGTATAAATAGAATAAATTTTTTATCATAAATTATAATATATTTCTTTATCAAAAAATTTACATTTAATTCAGATTTAAAAACATTTCCATCATTTGCAATTTCAAAACTTTTAAAAACCTGTTCTTTCTTTCTAACAATGGGAAAACATTTAAATTAATTACTGAAACTTCTTTGTTTTTATTTTTTATAAATATATTCAATATTTGAAATTAGTAGATCCAGATTATGTAAATTGATTTATTATATTTTTGGGCATTATGAATAGTAACTTTAGTAATTTTAATTAATGCGGTAAAAGAATAAAATTGGTAATTAAGAGTAAGAATACAGATATAAAATTAGCATAAAACACGTCCTAAAATAATTGGATGAGTTTTTTGACAGAAATCAAACATGGGTAAAAAATTATGTCATTAGAAAATCACATTGATGAGATTACGACATTCAATTTATTTTATTTATAGAAAAGATAAATATGTCTCACTCATGTTTTAATAACTAGACTATTTTCTATATAAAGTTATACATAAGATAAATTTGAATATAAATACTTATTTGAAATATAATTTTTTTATTTATCATGGTAAGTTATTTTTAATTTTTAGAAAATATATTATTACATTAAAAGCATTTAGTTTCATGGTGTAAATATTAATTAATTGATGAAAAATCCATAAAACTATTGTTATTAAAATAATAATAACCATTAGAAGGCCAAAAAACAGTCCCTATTCTTATTAGTCAAGTATATATAGACCATAATAATCTATTTGTTTATTTATTTATCAATTTTAACCATATATAAAATATTGTGACACTTATATTATTTTATTTAATGTGATGTTAAAGTTCACACCTTCATAATCTAATAAGTATTACTTCTTATGTGAATGATTTTTAAGAATATAAATTCTACTAAAAATATTATTAAAACTATATTATATTTATATTTATCATATTTTTTTATTTATAATATGCACTTAAAAATCTGTATTTTAAATAATTACACAAAACATATGTAATAATTATTTTATTAATGGAAATATCATATTAATGTTATTAAAAATATTAAAATAATTATAATTTTATCTAATTAATAGGTCCAATGATTTTTTATTTATGACCTAAAACCATTATGGATATAATAAAACAATTTATTCAATGATAACAACCTATATTGATATTTTTAAAATCCATTATTTTAATAGTTTAAAAATTTATAATATTACTGTTTTATTAAAATAATGTTTTATTAAATTATTTAAAAATAATAATAAAATTTAACAAAATATATAATAATTATTATATGGTCTAAAATAATCTATGTTACTTATTTATGGACTAATTAACATCAAATAAAGAAATATTTTACCATTTTAATATTGAAATATTTTTTATCTTAATTAAATTTAAATAGAATAACAAAGTGTTAATTAAAAATATGAGGTTTAAATTGATATCAAAACTTGTCTAAATTTTAATGGATGATGAAATTACAATATTATCATATTTTAGACTCGAATATATCTCATTCTGGGGTTTTTTACTGTGTTTTTATTTTATTATAAATTGATATTTTTGAGGTTTCTAAAAGTGCCCCTCACCTGTATTATAAAATGCAGCTCATCCCTCAATTATTCACATCAATTTCACCATTCATGATTGACCATATACTGAATTTTTACCTTATTAACTTCAGAATTTATATTATAGTGGTTTTTTCTTCTTCAAATAAAAACTCTAGTTCTCTGAGAGGATATTTAGATGAAGTACATCGAAGAAGAGGTAACCTACTCTAATGATTCTTTCAAACTTATTTCTTATTATACTTCTTAATCATGAATTTTTTATCATAAAGTAGTAACTAAAATATAAATTATATACTTAGAAGTAATTATAATTTTGAAACAACAATATTACACCTTCTATCTATCATACTAAAAAATGAAATCGCCACGCATGCGTATGTACGATTTACTGTCTCCACACCATGTTGTAATCTACCATTCACCACCACCATACATGGATGAGTATAATTATGGAGATAATAAAAATATTATTATTATAAAATGATACTAATTCTTAAATATAATACACCGTCCACATTCATAGAATTCAAAAATTATGGGAATGATATCGTCGCACATGTTTATGTACGGGTTACTGTCTCCACGATGTGATGCAATTAATTCTACATGATCTTCATTAAACACCCATTATATAAATGAATTTAATGAATAAATATGATATATATTATAATTATATAATTTTATAAATGAAATAATTATAAATTAATAAGGGTAACATGATCTTATCTTACAAAACAAGCATAAGAACATAAAGCAGTTAATATTGGAATAATGAGTTAAAGTGAAATTTTACTAACAAATGGATGATAATATGAATGTATATGATATAATAAAAAGGAATATAATTCTATGATAAGTCAATATCATTAATAAAATCATTATAAAAGAAGTTATTATATATACGAAGGATGTCAGACATAAGGTAAGAGATAATTTTGCAATCTCATTAGTATCTGAGATTGTTTATATGTTAGTATTTACTAGGGTATACTGATCATCTGAATCCATGTTTCCTAAATTTATGATATTATTTATATTAATCCACATTTTTAAGGTAAATTTCACCAATGGTTAAATTTTTATTAAATTTTATGAACATAATCTTTTTTCATTATTCGATTCCAGGTACTTTTTGACTTTTTTGGCATTAGTATGAAGAGATTGTTTTTAACTTATATGGAATGAATGGAATTATACAATTTCATAATGCCTTATTTAAATGAATAATACCTTACAGGTTTTCAGGGTAATTTTAAATGAAATTTCATTATTTCAAATATCATGGTGTTTTAAGAAAAGAAAATGTTTTTGAAAAATAAAGGATACTTTCATCATGAATTACATTAAATTGTTTAATCAAAACTGTTTATCATCTAAGATTATGATTATGTTTAAAGTTTTTTTTTCTTATTATAATTACAGTTGATCATTTTTATGTTGGGATTCTATTTATGAGATCAATTTATTTTACATATATAAAATTATTATTTAATGATGTTTAAGAATCCCATTTTATTCCTTGGGTTATATTTATGATAATTTCTTTGGTTTTTGTCGGGCATGTAATAATTATTTCATTATGGGTAAATTGAGTTCATTAATAAACCTCTGAAATGGTAATTATATCTCATTCAATAATACAGGGATGGAATAAGGTGTGAACTGAGTTCAATAATGAACTTTGTCTCCTATGATGGTCTAAGATGTGGGTCGTGGATAAAATGGAAATTCTTTTATAATATTATTTGTTCTCCACAACTTCATTTCAAATGTTAAGGCTATGATATCATGCTTAATTATCTTTTATGATATATTCCTTACGTACTCCCATGTTTTTTTTATGACTCATGACTTGGATATTTAAAATTTTTGTTCATGTTTTTACATTATTATGTTAATGATTTGTAAGATTTTCTCCATGAGTACCTTTACAGAGTATTTGATCTCACCCTTTTCATATGTTTTCATTTCCCCATGATTTAAAGAATGGTTTTATGCAGGAAAAAACTGGGAAGATAATTATGGAATATTATTTAGATCTTTCACCAAGCTAGAAGAATGTATTCTGAGATTTTAAATAAACTAAAATAATATAGTATTTGTTAGAATTTTTCTGTAATGTATTAATTATTAATAAAAGAAATATAATGTCCATGTACGTCATGTTTGGGATATTATAGTTGCTATCAGAGTGAAGGTTTAGTTTTCTTTTGAAACAAGGATGTGAAAAAATTAGTGAGATCCCTAGAGATATTTCCATGGATACATCTAGGGATGTCCCTAAGGGTAAGTCTAAATAAAGGTCACTATCCCAGAATTATGGTAATGACTATGAATAACCTAAGACTAAGCCTTAGATATTAAAGATTTACATTACTTCCCCCTTGATTAGGTTTTTTTACTAGTACGATTATTTCCTCTCAGACAATTCTTTTTGGGTTTATGAAAATGGCTAAAAACAATATTAATCATGTTAATGGATAATATAATGGACAATAGAATTATATTCCTCATGATCAACCATGTAAAATTGGAGTTGTAAGGAAAAATTGTTATTATTCCTAATATAAAACATCATAATATGATCAAAAATATTAACTTTGGGCTGTTTCATGACCCACCTAATAAGATAAAGATATAGTTTCATTGTGACCAAAGTGGAAAGAATGCCCAATTTTCATCATGTAAGTAATGTAGGAATAGGTATCAATGAGAATGTTTCAATAGAACTGAAATTTTATTTGGGTGTAGAAAAGAAGGATAAAAGTCTAGTAATTGAAATGGAAATGGTTCAGTTAACCCAATAGATAAATATATTTGAATTTCTAACACGAATATAGTGGAATGATTACATTTTAATCAAGAATAATGTTTTGTATGTAATTTTATTGTATTATGGAATAAAGAAACATCTAAATATATTTACTCTACTTTCATTCTTATGTATTTGAATGTGTATGTTTAATTATACCATTAACCCAGTAAGGTTATTCAGTTATTTTTGGGAAACTCATGATATGAACATAATGATGAGTTAAGGATATAATAATATGACTGATATTATTAATGGCCTAATGAATGATATAATAACAAATTGAAATCATGGTTTGAGTATATATAATTTCTATAGATATTTTGTATGAGTTAATTTCTGATAGAATGAATTTTTTCACTATGGTTCTATGGTAATTCATGTTATTACCCTTTTTCAAGTGGAAAGATGATTAATGTATTCCCATGTTTAGAATTTGAAAACCACTAACTTCCATATGAGATATGGTAGATAAATTCTAACCCATATTTAGATCACCTCTTTTTCATGTTTTAGATATTTAGTTTTAGGAAGGATTTTAATGTTATACAATTATGGATAGTAAAATTTATATTCAAGTTGATGTCTGTAAGATTAATCTATTTTCTCACTATATGTGGACTTATTAATATTTGATAAAATGTGATAAACATTTTTTTGAGACATATAGAATGACATATCATTCTATCACATGATCTTCTGACACATAATGAATGAAAAAATCATCTTCATATCCTTAAATAAATGATTAAGTATAAATTGTTCCATCCTTGAACAATGGTGATATTGTACCGCAATAAAGTAAGTATTTCTTCTCATGAAAAATTCTTCAGCTTTTGGGATAGAATCCCGAAAACCAAAAAATGATATCTTAGTATCATCTTATCCAATGAATCTGATGTTCTCTTGAATCATCACTGATTTATGGATTTATGGTTGTTAACTTTTTCCAGTCCTTTTCTTTATCAATATCCATTAAAACATGATGGTTATATTTTTTCTTCTAAATCTATGAAATAATTTCTCACATGTGTTCTCCTATGTGGAAACCTACTGATGAGTTACTTTGGGAAATCGTTCTGTTTCTAACCATCCTTTCTAATATGATATTTTATTATTCCATTTTACGATGTGGGTTTCTATTAAATAAAATTTCAATTATTAAACACTTTATAGCCCCAATTAAATTCAAGGTAGAAATTCATTTTAAGGTTGTGTAATTTAACACCCAAATATTTTATGAGTTAAAATCTTTTTAATTTATTTGATGTCTTTTGTTCAATGCTACACCAAAATTATAGTGCGCTATACATAACACCATATTATCTTTTGGTATACAAAAAACTATTAATTTCTTTTATTGAACAAAATTTTAAGATCTTTTGATATAATTCATTTCATGCAAGACCGAATAAAAGTGAACAACTAAATATTATAAACTAGTCATTATAATGGAATGTTTGAAAAGTATTAACATCCTTCAAAAAAATAATTCAAATGAAAAGAAGGGAATCTATAAAATAATAAAATAACCCTTTATGTATTCAATATATTGTTTAAAATTTATCTTATATGTTTTCTTGAAATGTTATAAGAACAAATTCAATTTTTTGGATAAATGAAGTATTTTTAAAAAAAATGCAATTTTACTACCTTTTGATGGTGCACCCATTTTAAATCTAGTTTTTGAAACATTTTTATATTATATTTAACAAAATATAATTCTTATTTGGAATGGGGCAATAAAATTTTACTCTGGATGAATGTTTTATATTTTTTTTAAATTTAAATTTTGAGGAATAGTAAGATTGTACTAAATTTTAATTGAAAACAACATTTCTCATCAAAATAATTTATGTAATTAAATTAAATTATTAAATTGTATTAATTTATAAATAGAATATATTTTTATCATTCAATATAATTTATATCATTATCAATAATTTAATATTGAACTTAGGGGTGAAAACCTTTCAATCCGTTGCAATGTTTTTACCTTTAATAACCCGTTATTTCTTTCTGACAAGAAGAATAATTTTAAGTTAATTACTAAAACTTATTTATTTTGAATTTAAAAAAAATTATTCCATATTTGTAATAATTAGTCCCAAATTATGTAAATATCTCTATTTTTTGGGAATTTTTAATAGTAACTTCAGAAATTTATATTAATACAATAAAAGGGTAATACCGGTAATTAAGGGCAAGAATACCCTTTAAAATTACCCCACCACTTTTCTTAATAACATTAAATGTTTTTTTAAACCTAAATCATCCTTAGGATGAAATGATGTCTTTTGGAAGCCACTGAGATGAGATTAGGACATTTTATTTATTTTATTTAAAGAAAAGTTAAATATGTCTCATTAAAATTTTAGTAACTAAACAATTTTTATATAAGGTTATATAGAAAATAAAGTCAATTATAAACACTTATTTTAAATCTAAAATGTTTTTGTTTTTCATGTTTATTCCTTTTTAATATTTTTTAAATATATAATTACATTAAAAGTTATACTTTCATGGTGTTCGGATTAATTAATTATTGAAAATCAATAAAAATTTACTATTAAAATGTTAATAGCCATAAAAGTCCAAAAATCCTAAACCATTCATATAGGTAGAGTTTATATTGATCATAATCATTCAATGGTGGATTTATTTACCATTTGGAATCATATGGATCCTATTGTGACAATTAAATTATTTTATTTAAACTGATGTTAAAGTTTTTAACTTCATTCTATATGATCTTCATTAAACCGTGATTATATACATGAATGTAATGAATAATTATTAAAGATATTATACTAATATCAACCATTAAATTATATAACTATAATCTAAGAAGGATAATGTGAAATTATTTGACAAATCTTACATAAGAACACAAAGAAGTTAATATTCGAATAACGAGTGACAATCAAATGTTAATAAAAATGGATGATAATATGATCATATAAGATATAATTAAAATGAATTTGATTCTAAAATAATTATATAAAATTATTTAAATCGTTTTACAATTGTTTCAGTTATATAAAAATTATATCATACCTAACATAACGGATAATTTTTCAATCTCATTAGTATCTAAGATTGTTTATAGATAAGTATTTACATGGGTATATTTATCACCAGAGACCATGTTCCCTAAAAATATGATATTACTTCTATTCATCTAAATTATTAATATAAATTTTACCCATTGGTGAACTTTT
The DNA here is from genome assembly GCA_963277665.1 of Viscum album. Classification (NCBI taxonomy): domain Eukaryota; kingdom Viridiplantae; phylum Streptophyta; class Magnoliopsida; order Santalales; family Viscaceae; genus Viscum; species Viscum album. Next base: position 1,479,053,560 of record OY728147.1, on the reverse strand, counting down.
ATTTAATTATATGAAAGGAATCTTTGGTCATTATTTGATTTCAGGTTCTTTTTTACTTTTCTTGAAAAAAAGTACGAGGATAATGTTATTTAAATTATATGACATGATAGGTTTTTGTGCTTTTATAATTTCATATTTCCATGAAACATACCTTAAAATTTTCCAATGTTATTTTCAATGAAATTACTTTCCTATAAAATTTTTTAGTGGTTTAAGAAAATAAAATGGTTTTGAATAAGAAAGGATATTTTACTCAAAAATTACATTCATGTTTTTTATCAAATTTAATTTCCATCGAAGATTAAGAATATTTTTAATATATCTTATAACTATTAATCTCATTGATTATTATATTTGTTATGGTATTATATTTATGTAATCGATTTTCTTTACATTGATTATGTTATGATGGAATGTTTTTTAAGAAATTTATTTTATTTTTGGTTTATTTTTATGATAAATGTTTTATGTTTGTAGTCCATGTATAAGAATTATTTAATTATTATACTGTTGGAACCTATATCTAACTCTAATGAATTTGGTAAATATTTATATCTCATGAGATAGTCATTAATTGAATGAAAATTAAATATGGTTCAGTGATATATGGATCAAACAACATTTATATTTGGCTTAGTAATACAGTGATGGAATGTGCTGTGAAATCAGTTCAGTATGAATTTGTCCTCAATAATGGTAAAGGATATGAGAATTGTCTTATATGGAAATTATTTTCTATGCTTACTATTTTTACACAAGTTCAACTTTTATTCCAATTCTATATTATCATGGTTAATGTTCTTTTATGATTGATGCCTTATGTAGTTCAATGTTTTATTTTAGGACTTGTGATTTTGATATTAAAAAGTTATTTTCATGTTTTTAAATTCCTATGTTTATGTTTAGTATGATGTTTTCCATGATTACATTACTGAGTATTTGATCTCACCATTTTCAAATGTTTTCTTTTCCAAAGGATATAATTAAATGTTTTATGTAGGAAAACTAATGGGGAAATTCGTTATAGGAGAAGCTGAAGATCTTTCACCAAGATATAATAATGTGTTCCGGGATTCCAAAGACACTAAACAAATATAGTATTTGGGAGTATATTTGTATAATGTATTAATTATTCCAAAAAATAATTTCAATGTCCTTGTACTTTAGTCTTGGGTTATCATAGTTTGTATTAGAGAAAATATTTAGTTAATATTTGGAAACATGGTTGTGAAAACATTAGTTAGATCCCTAGAGATATTCTTATGGATACATCAAGGTATGTCCCTAAGGATATGTCTAAATCTATGTAACTATCCTAGAATTTTGGTAATGATCATGAATAACCGAGGACTAAACCTAATATGTTATAGATTTAAATCACTCCCCCATGATTATGTTGTTTTCCAAGAATGATTTTTTCATTTCACGATATTTTTTTGGGTTTTGAAAAATAGTTGTTTCAGGAGGATTCATGTTAATGAAGATTATGGTGGAAAATTGAGTAATAATCCTCATTATAAACCAAATTAAATGGGATTTGTAATTTAAAACATAATTATTATTCTTAACAAAAAATCTCATAATATGATCAGTAATCTCATCTTTGGTGAGTTTACTGACCCCCCAAATTAGAGAAATATGAAGTTTCATGGTGAGAAAAGATAAAATAATGTTCAATTTCCCTCATATAAATCATGTGTGAAGAGGAATCAAGGAGAATGTTTCAATTGAACCTGAAGATTATATGGGTGTCTAAAAGAAGGACACAAAGCTTGTAATTGCAAAGAAAAAGGTTTAGTTGAAAAATGGACAAGGATAATGGTATTCCTAAGGCTTGAATTACGATTAAAATTTTAAAATGTGGAATGTATGGGAATTATGAAAATTAATGCATTAGAAGAAAATCTCATTAATAGAATCAGCATAAAGGTATGGGTATTATTTTTGTTGCTAATGATGAAGATACTATGAATGGCGCATGATATGGAAGAATTTTTAAGGAATAAAATGATGAAGCTCAGTCAATGGTTTAAGAAGATAGTAGAATTATTGCATGTTTATCGACAATAATGTTCTATATGTAATATTATGGTATTATGGTATAAATAAATATAAAAGTATTATTACACTATTGTTTTTTCCTTAAGTAATTGAATTTATATCTTGAATGGTACTGGTAACCATGTAAATTTATTATGATATTTTAGGAAAACACGTGATATGTTCAAAATGATGGGTTATGGAGAAAATGATTTGATTGATAGTATTCATGACCTCATGACTAATATTATGACAAAGTGATATCATGGTTTGAATATATATAATTTTTGGGGATTTTTTGTAAGAGTTAATTTTTGACAACATGCATTTTTTTACTAAGATTCGACGGGAATTCATTTTATTACCTTGTTTCAAGAGAATATATGATTAAGGTATTCCCTCTTTGGAATGTGAAAATCAAGAACTACACAATGAGATATTGTAGATAAATTCTAATCCTATTTAGTTATCCTCTTTCTAAAGTTTTCAATTTTCTATTATTAGAAGGATTGTAATGTTATTCATTTATGGATAGTATAATATATTTTCTCTTTGATAGTTGTTAGATTGATTATTATCTCACTATAGGTGGACTTATGCATGTTTTTTAAACTGTTATAAACTTTTTGTTGAGATTGAGGAATGAACTATCATTCTATTGCACAATCTGCAAATACTTCAAGAATGAAAAATTAAATATCATTTCTTTAAATAATTGATGAATTGGAAAGTTTTAAAGGCATGAAAAATGGGGATATTATACAAAAATAAAGTAATTATTTATCCTCCTAAAAAATTCTTCAACATTAGGGAAAGGATCTTGAAAACCAAAAATATTTTCATAGTATATTATTATCAAATGATTCAGACGGTCCCTTGATTCATCGTAGATTTATAGCTTTCTGGTTGATAACATTTCCTAACCTTGTTCTCTATAAATCTCAATCAAAAATTGATGGTTATATTTTTTTCTTCTATATCCATGTTTCATCTTCCTGCCTAAGTTATCCTATATGGATACCTAGTGATGTGTTACTTTGGGTAACCATTATTTTTATAAATTTACTTTTTTAAAATGAAGTATTATTATTCCTTTCTAACGTTTTGGGTTTCTATGTAATAAACATTTAGGTATTAATCCCTTTTTAACCCTGAAAAATTTTGAAGGAGAAATTAATTTTATGGGGTGTAGAATGTAACACCTCAATATTGTTTGAGATAAATTCCTTTTAATTTCTTTGATGTCTTCTGTTTTACACTACACCATGATTAGTTTCAGTTGTACGGAACAACATATTATCTTGAGGTATATGTAACTCTATTCTTGGATTGTATTGTACACACATTCATGTTCTTTTGATAAAATTCATTTCACGCAGGACATAATATAATTAAACAACTAAATATTATAACCTATCCATTATAATGGTGAGTATGAAGTGTATTAAATTACTTTACCTAAATTATTTAAATGAATATAAGTTACTCTATGAAATAACAAAATTACTTTTTATAAATTCAATCTAATTTCTATAATTTATCTAATATGTTTTCTAAACATGATATCGGAATAAAAGAAATTTTTCTGATAATCTAATTTTTTCTCAAAAATGGACTATTTTTTCATTTTGATGGTGCACCAATTGTAAATCTAGTTTTTGACACATTTATATATTCTCTTTAACAAAATATACTTCTTATTTAGAATTATGATATAAAGTCATACTTTGGTCAGAAATTTTATGTTGTTCTAATGAGTATTAAATTTCATTGAATAGTAAAATTTTACCAAATTTTAATTGAATGCCACTTTTTTCATCGAAATAATATAAGTAATTTAAATATTTTATTGAATGGATTTAAATTATAAATAGAATATATTTCTAATTTTTAATATAATGTATCTCATTATCATTAATTTTACATTGAACTCAAATGTAAACATATTTCAATCTTTTACGATGTTTTAACTTTTAAAAACTCATTATATCATTCTAAAAACATGATTAATTTAAAATTAATTACTTCCACTTTTTTGTTTCTATTTTATAAAAATTTATTCCATATTTCCAATCAGTAGTCTCAAATTATTTAGATATCAATATTATGTTTTTGGTCATTATGAATATTAACTTTGGTATTTTTTAATAATACATAAAAAGGGTAAAATGGGTATTTAAGGACAAAAATACTATTATAAAATTACCCTAAAACTTGTCTTAATATCATTTGATGAAAGGTATTCGATCGAAATCACAATTGGGCTGAAAATGATTCCTTTGGAAGCCACATGGATGATATTATGAAATTTGATTAATTTTATTTAATAAAAAGCTAATTATGTCTCACTCAAATTTTAATAACTAAACCAATTTTCAAATAATGTTATATTGAAGATAAATTCAATTAAAAATACTTGTTTTAAATGTAATATGTTTTTATTTATCATGGAAATGTATTATAAACTTTTATGAAATATATATTATCGTAAAGGTTTATACTGTAATGGTATAAAAATTAATTAATTGATGAAGAATAAAGAAAAAAATTATTATTAAAATGATAAAAAAACTAATGGCCAAAAAACATGCCCAATTCATATTTGAAGAGTATATATAGATGATAATCATCCAGGGGTGGATTTATTATCCATTAGGATCAATATTTTAGACATTTTGACACTTATATTATTTTATTTAAAGTGTTGTTAATGTGGTCACCTACATAAATTAATAATTATAACTTTTTAAATAATATATTTTTTAGAAGAAAAATTTTATTACAAATATTCTTATAAAATATATTATATTTATCTTCATCATAGTATTTTATTTTTTATTTTTACCCAAAATTGTATTATATAATTACAGAAAAATGATGTAGTAGTTATTTTATAAATTTAAATAACAAATTAATGTTATTAGAAATATGAAAATAAATATAATTTTAGATAATTAATAAGTCCTATATTTTATATGGAATACCTAGACCCCATAAAGATATAATTAAATAATTCGTTAAATGGTAACATCTTATCATTAAATTTTTAAAAAATTATTAATTGAATAGTGTCAAAATTTAGACTATTATTTTTTATTTAAAATAATGTTTTATAAAATTATTTAAAAATAATAAAACATTTTAAAAAGATCTATAATAATTATGATATTGTCTAGAATTATCTAGGTTAATTATTCATGGTCAAATTTAAATAAAATTAATAAATATTTCACTCATTTAATATTGAAATATTTGTTATCTTAATTAAAATTAAAATGAATAACTATGTATGAGGACCCAGCCTTAAACATTACATAATATTGATTTAAGTAAATAATTCACATTGAGGGTATTTTATTGCTTAGAGCTCTAGATAATTAGGTCATAACATAAACAAAACAACTTGAATATTACATGTAGACACTTCTACTCAGTATCAATTTTTTATAAAAAAACACTTTGAAAAAAAGATTCATGTGTAGGTCCATGTTTTAGATTACATTACTATCCCATGATCTCATCCTTAACCATATTCAACTTTATGTCAAGTAAAAAACATATCCAAAACTTGGGATGAGCATAAAAATCTCAGTAAGGAACAAAAATAGAGGGAAAATTGTTAGTTATTCAAAACAATAAGTAACCCATGAATACCTTATCATAAGTAATAATTTTCACCTTTATGAAGTAGTAAATACTTCTAAATGAATAAAAGATAATTTCATACCATTTTGTAACAAGACATTACTATAAAAACAATATAATGAACACATAACATAGAAAGGTAACATGGGAAATAAACATACTTAAATGGAATAACCATACCACCAACATCCTCACATATCACTAAATGGAATAGCCATATGACCGACTTCCATACCCAATGCATTAGAGGTTATAGCATAACCACCCATCCTAGTTTATCACGGCACCACCCATCTTTTGGTTTATCACATAACCACCTGTTAAATATCCATGTACTATTATAAAATCATAACACATAAAATATTTCAAATATACAAATTTCACTAATAACATTTCATTCGAAATAAAAATAGTTCATTTAAAGATATTAAAATAATAAATCAATTTCAAAAACCATTTCTAATACCAAAACACCCAAAAAATAGAATAAGGGTTTTCTTTTTCATTTTAAAACCATTAAGGCTTATAGTGGAAGGAAAATAATGATTACGGTGGTGGAGAGGTCGTTGTCACTGCAAACGTAAAATACATTCCTTTTGTAGTTTGGTAAAATAATTTATAGAAACAATATTCCTCTTTAATGAAATTAGTATTCAAATTGTTTATTTATATACCGTATAAAATAAATTCATGTATAAATCAATGTATTCCTCAATGAAAAGTTATTGATACGAAGTCCCTAACCTCATATCTGAATTGACCCATTCGTTCTTTATTCTCCTGAATTATAAAATTTAGTTTATTTATACTTGATTAATAAACTTTTTATAGTTTATTATTCCTTTTATATCGCTTATTACCTTTCTATAACAATTAGTTAATTATTTGAGTTCCTATTAGACATTTTGCCGATGTTCGGAACATGAGTTAAAAATGAACTTCTTATAATTATAAATTGTCCATGTGGTCAAAATTCCATTATATCCAGAATGATATTCATGATATAGATATCATATATATAATATATATCAATTATATATATAATTATTAATAATAGTACATAAAATTTTGAGGAAAGAAATGAAATGAACTATTTGTGGAGACAGTAAGTCGTACGTACGAATGAACACTACTTTCATTTCTATTTTATATTTAATGGAATGAAAAATTAATGATAGATAGGTATGTTATAATTAGAGTATAATATCATATATATATATATATATATATATATTATTTCAGTAAATCCATCTTTTATATGTTCCATGTTTGGCATGAATGATTCATATAACTTTGAAGATGCAGTAGTTCGGACATCCTAAAATGAAATTATCGCATTTACCCATAATAGAAATAACAAAGGTATGATATAAAGGAAAAATAAAGAATAATAGAAACAATAAAAATATAATATATATCACATATAAATATAGTGCTATCATGTTGGCCTTAATTAGAGGTAGTTGGAGATAATTGAACAATCATCGTTTCGTGAGGCTTTAGTTCGTCTTCCACAGAAACAATAGGTTCCTTACCCATTAGATAAATATGTGTTTATGTTTAGTTCAAATTATTCTAATCACAAAACCCTATTATATTTATAATACTATTTATTTATTATAAAAAATAAAAAATGAGTTTAGTTTGTTGGAGAAGTATAAAAAAAGAAAACAACTTAAGAGAAGACATTACTTTTAAAATCGGGTAACTCCCATTGGTTTGAACCAAATGGATTTCTGGAATTGCCCTTTTCCAAATGTAAGGCTTATTATGAGGAATAAAAGGATGTAAGGAGATTATTTAGGTAGAGTTTGGATGAGCCTAGGGGCTTTATAGGTCTGATTAATAGGTTAGATGTGATGTCTTTTATAAGGTGGAGATGGGGCTCTTTTGGAATATTTGAAAATGATAATTTATTATATAATTATTATCAGTTTTTATAGGTCCAAAACTCATTAATTTAAAATGTAATATGAATCATATTTTAAATAAAATATTCCAATAATAATTAGATGGGTTTTATATATTGTTTTAATTTTTATAATCTTTTTTATTTAAATCATTCCTTGATGAGGCAAATACTATATCATTATTGTGTCATTAAAATTTTATTTATTTGAGGTCTAAAAAATTCAAAAAAGTTACCATGATGTAGGAAATAAAATTATATTTCAAATGAGTATTTATAGTCTCAGAGATAACTTATATAACCTCATGTAAAAATTGATTTACTAAAGGATATATGTTTAAGTCAACTTTGTCTATACTAAAAATTAATTAATATAAAGATTCATTATTACACCCAACTAAATCCATGGGGTCCCAAAATAAACCCAATATTTCCCATGGTCGAAAATTTATCAACAAATAATAATATCACACATTTTAGGGTAAATTAATATAATTATAATATTATTTTTACCTTGAATTACCCTATTTACCTTTAACTGCGGTAAATAAATGTCAAAAGTTACTATTTACCAAAAATAATTTTCATCATATTGAACCAAATTTTAAATAATAATAATAACCATATAGGTCTAATTTTCAAAATTCAATTTAAATAATCGGTAAAATTTAATTTAAATGAAAAAGTCAGTTTCATAACTGCAACTAAGTGTTTTCACTATTCATCAAAAATATAAGTTTTTCAGAAAAATAACAAGAAATCCGCCTAAGATATATTTGATATTCTGAATTCTAAAATGATGCATATTTTACCAAATTCAAAACATATTAGTTAGATGACTTAATTTTAAAGATAATTCTCAGTGTCAAACCAAAAAGCGTGTTTTTACAAAATAATAACTATCAAAAGATTGACACTTTTTTATGTCCAATTTCAATTTGAAATTTCTTTCAAAGACCAACATTGAATTAAATGGTAAAAAATAATCTAATTTCACTTTAAAAACAATTAAAAAATATAATTTAACAATATAACTAAATTATATTAAATGGAAATTTTGAATTAAAATACAGTATTTTTTACTATTCATTAAAAAATGAATTTTTCATAAAAATACCAAAAATTTACCCCAAGTATATTTTGAGGTCCTAATTCTAAAAAAATATTTTATTTTGTCAAATAGAACATATAAAATATACCAAACTAGATATGAAGAGGGTTCTCTATCAAAAGGAAGTAAATCGTCCTTTTAAAGAATATTAGAGTATTTATGCATAAAATTATATTCATTAACATTTTATGCCTCTAACTTTTATTGCGTAAAAGTAAAAAAACATTTGAAAAACTTTTATAAACATATTGTAGTTAGTTATGTTCATTCCCTCCAATACAATGGCTAGGAGTTAACTATCATTTAAATTAATTTTATATTATTATTTTTTCATATAACTCAATGTTGTGTGAAACCTAAGATTTCAAAGAAACCCGTTGCTCTGTATCAGGTACACTATCAAGTATATCATACCATTTAAATTAAAATTATTATTTGAATCAAAAATATTAATAAATATGAAAATTTCTTATTCTTTATTTACCTAGGATGCTACATCCTTCCCCCCTTTTTGGAATTGCATCTTTACAATTTTATTCACTAATCAAATAAGTGGGGGTATTTATCTCTCATATCATTTTCAGATAACCATATTTCCTCTTCCACCATATGGTTTTTCATAAAACCTTTACTTGAAGAATTACCTTATTTCTCAACAAATGCTGTCTTTGGTCATGAATCAGGACTATTTATTCTTCATAAGAGATATTATCATCCAACTAAGATATCTATGGGCTCGAAACATGAGAGGAATCTAGCATATACTACCTCAACATTAAAACACGAAAAACATTGTGTACCTAGGAAAATCATGGAGGTAAAGCCACTCTATACACAACTAATCCAACATTCTCCAAGATTTCATAAGCTCTAATTAACCTCAGACTAAACTTTCCCTTCATACCGAAACACATCACACTTTCCCATGGAGAAACTTTGAGAAAGACACAATCACCTACCTCAAAAGAAAGATCCTCCACTTATCCACATTACATTTCTGCCTACTCTAATCTGTTCTCATGTTATTCTGAATAAACTAAATTATTTATGCCATCTATTCTACGAATTCTGGTCCAACCAACAACCTTTCACCTAATTCATCCCAAAAATATGGATATTGACACCACTTCCCATATAATTCATCAAATGTCGTTATCTGTATACTGGAATGAAAACTGTTATTATACTAAAATTAAACAAAAGAAAGTTGTTGGTCCCAACATCCCAGGTAATCTATCGATAAATCACGTAAAATATCCTACATGATCTAAATTGTTTGTTCTAAATTCCCATCTGATTGAGGATGGAATGCTGTACTAAAATTTAATTCAGTACCCAACGACTTCAAAAGGCCTTTCCAGAAGTTAGAAATAAACATGGACTAACAATGAAATAAAGTGGAGAGGGTAACTCCATGAAACCTGAATATCTCTTTAACATAACAATGAGAAAGTTGATCTAGATGTAATGTATCTCAAATAGGAAGGAAATGATCATATTTAGTTAATCGATCAACAATGACCTAGATTTCATTATTACCTCAGGATTTCTCTAGTAATCCCACAACAATGTCCCTGGATATATTTTCCCTTTTCCACTATGGAACAGGTAAACATTGAATAATCCATTTCAGTAACTACCACTCTACTTTAACCTGTTGACAAGTCAAACACCTCATAGTAAAGTTAGCAATATCTCTCTTCATTTCATCCCACCAGTAATACCCCCAATGATCCCCGTACAGCTTAGTACAGCCATGATGAACTGAAAACGAAGAACTATGAGCTTCACATAACAACGCAATACTCAACTACGAATCACATTGCACACATAATCTCTTTCCAAACCTCAAAACACTATCCTAATCAATTTTAAATTCAGGAAACTTACCCTTTTGAACCAACTCGAACGTTTTCTATAACTCCCTATCTTCCTTCTGCGATTTCATAATTCTGTCTAATAGAGATGATTTCACCAAAACCAAAAACATAACAGAGAAATTTCATGCACCAAAAGCTTCTATAAAAATGTTAATCCAGTCTTTATTCAAAAGATCTTATTTCAAACATTACAAGGTCAATGAAGCATTACATTATCGACACAAAGAATCCTCCAGTTTATTTTCTTTTCATAGCTGTTAATGGATCATGCAATCACAATTCATAATTAATTCAAACAATCTTCTCTGTCTCATGTTTAATTAATTCTTAGACAATATATACATCAAAATTTTGGATCAGTATATATTTTTTATTTTACTCCATACAGATGATGCCTCAAAAATTTTAAATCAAAAAGAACAGCATCTAATTCCAAATCATGTGTAGGGTAATACATCTAGTGATCTTTTAACTAACATGAAGCATAAGAAATTACCAGATCATTTTTCATGAAGACACATCCATGTCATTTCAAAGAAGCATCGTTATAGATAACAAAGTCACCATTTCTCGAAGGAAATTCCAAAATTGGAGTGTTAACCAATCTTTATTTCAATTTCAAACAATAATCATTACATTCTTTTGACCAAATGAACTTGACACCTTTTTTAGTTATCTTTGTCAGTGCGCTAGATAACCATTAAAAATTTTCAACAACCTTAAGTAATAAAATTACAAACCATGAGAACTACATATCTAAGATATATTTGTGGGTCTTGGACATTCTTCAACCACTATTGTTTTAGAATTATCAACTGTTATACCAATTTTGGAAATAATGTGACCAAGGAACGAAATTTGTTGTAACCAAAATTCAAACTTGCAGAATTTCCAATACTATTTTTTTCTTTTAAGATTTTCAAGACAACCCTTAAATGACATTCATGTTCCTATTTAATTTTGAAATAATCCAAAATATCATCTAAAAACACAACCATTATTTATCACTTGATTCAACTAAGCCATCACTGCAAAAAACTGTTCAATTCTTATTTTGACCATCTTTAGATGTTAATTTGGAAGGTAAATTCCCTTGGTATCCCTTCCCAGTATAGATGTCTATTCTTTTCTAAGGAAAACCATTTTGAAAATAGAAATATCTTAGGTGATCAAACATGGTAATATTTAAATTCTATATCATTAATATAAATTAATTTATGGATATTAATTTAACAATAAACTAACTCCTATAGTTTTCTAAACCAACCTCTGATACCAACTATAATGCATCAGCCTTAAAAATTACATAATCTTGAATTAAGTTAAAAATTCATATTGAGGATATTTTCAGGTTTAGTGCTTTAGAGAATTCGGTCATAACATAAACAAAACAACTTTAATATTACATGTAAACACTTCTACTTAGTATCCATTTTATTATAAAATAAAAACTCTTTGAAAAAAAACATTCACGTCTAGTTCCATGTTTTAAACAACATAACATTTCATTGATCCCATCCTTAACGCTATTACACATTATGTCCTATGAAATACATTTCAAAAACATTGGATGAGTATAAAAGGCTTAGTAAGGGTTACACAAAGAAGGAAAACGGTTAGCTTTTCAAAACAACTAGTAAACCATTAATAACTTATCATAAGTAATAATTTTCACAATTATGTAGTAGAAAATACTCTTCACTAAATTAAAGATCATTGCATACAATTTTTAACTAAAATATTGCCATAAAACCAATAGAAAAAACACATAACATATAAAGGTAACTTGGTATATAAACATACATAAATTGAATAACCATACAATCGACTTCCATACATATCACAAATTGGAATAGCCATATAACCGAATTCCATACCACATTCATTGGATTTTATAATGTAACCACCCATCTTGGTTTATCACAGCAACGCTCATCATTTGGTTTGTCACATAACCACCCGTCAAATTTCTAAGTACCATTATAAAATCATAACACATAAAATATTGAAAATGAAAATATTTCACTAATAACATTTAATTTGCAATCAAAATAAATCATTTGAAGATATTTAAATAATAAATTAATTTCCCAAACCTTTTTCAATACCAAAAAACCCAAAAATAGATTAAGGGGTTTCTTTTTTATTTTAAAAACATGAAATCTCATAAAGGAAGCCAACTAATGATTACGGCGGCTAAGAGGTCATTGTCACCGCAAACATTAAAAACATTCATTTTGTTGTTTAGTGAAAGGATTCATATAAAAATTATTCCCATTGAATGAAATTAAAATAAAAAGGGTTTAATTATCTTCCGTATAAAAATTTCATGTATAAATCAATGCTTCCCTCAATTAAAGGAGATTGAGACGAAGTCTCTTACCTCATGTCTGACTTAACCTATTCATTATTTAATCTCCTGAATAATAAGCTTATGTTAATTTATACATGACTAAGAACCTTTTTTGCATTTATTATTTCTTTTATATCACTTATTACCTTTTTATAAAAATTAGTTATTTATTTTAGTTCATATCATACATTTTGCCGATGTCTGGAACTTGAGTTAAAAAAGAAGTTTTTATAATTATAACTTGTCCAAGTGGTCGAAAATACATTATCTCCAAAATGATATTCATGATTTAGACATCATATATATCATATATATCCAGTATATATACATATTTATAATTTTACATAACATTTGGAGGTAAGAAATGAAATACACCATTCGTGGAGACAGTACGTTGTACGTACGGATAAACGAAAATTAATTTCAATTTCATATTTAATGGAATGAAAAATTAATGATACATAGGTATATTATAATTCTATAATAATATAACATAACTAATTTCAGAAACTACATCCTTAAAACGTTCTATATAGGGCATTAACGTGTCATATCACTATGAGTGGGCGGTTGTCCGCACTTCCTCAGATGAAATTATTGCATTTACCCATAATGGAAATCCTAAAGGCATGATATTAATGAAAATACATAAGCATAGATATAATATAAATATAATATATATAACATATAAATATAGTTCCATCATAATGGCCACGATTAGTGGTGGTTAGAGATAATTGAACAATCATCGTTTCGTGAGGCAGTACTTCACAATCCACAGAAATAGTATGTTCTTTAACAATTAGATGGAAGTGTGGGTAAGTGTAGTTCGAAATCTTCTCATAGAAAAAACATAGTATATTTAGGATACTGTTTTTGTAACAAACTAATGGAATAAAAATATTTTAGGGGGTTGGAGAAGTAAAATAAAATAAAAGAACTTAAAAGAATATGTTACTTTTATAATCGGGTAACTCACTTTGGTTTGAACAAAAAAGAATTTCTTTAAGTGTATTATTCATATGGTAAGAATTTTAAGAGAAATATAGAGACGTAGGGAGCTTATATAGGTAGAGTTTGGATGAGATAAGGGGCTTGAGAGGAGTGAGTAATGGCTTAGATGTGAAGGCTATTTATAAGGGGGAGGAGGGGCTCTTTTAGAATGTTTTAAAATATTATTTTATTATATAATGATATTCAGTTTTTGATTGTCGAAAACTCATTAAAGACGATGATAAGACTATTCCTGTTCGAAATAAAATCATACAATAAGAATATGATAGGTTTTAGATATTGTTTTAATTTTTATAATCATGTTTATTTAAATCATTCCTTAATAAGTTAAACACTATATCATTATTGTGTCATTAAAAAGATTATTTATATTATATCTAAAAACTATAAAATAAAATTCCATGATGTAGGAAATAGTTTAATCTTTAAAATGAATATTTATAGTGGAAATTATAACTTATATAACCCTATGAAAAATGTTATTTACAAAAAGATATATGTTTAAGTCATCTTTGTCTTTACATAAATTTAATTAATATAAAGTGTCATTATCACTACCAAGTAGATCTATGGGGTCCCCAAATTGACCCAAGGATGGTCATGGTTGTTCATGTATCAAAAAATATAAATAGGACACATGTTAGGGTAAATTAATATTATTATAATTTTATTTTTACCTTCAATTACCCTATTTATCTTTAACCGCGGTAAATAAAAGTAAAAAGTTAATATTCAACAAAAATTGTTTTCATCTTATTGAAACACAATTCACATACTTATAACAACCATGTATTTATGATTTTTTAAATTCAATTCATAGAATCAGTAAAACTTCTTATAAATGAAGAATTTATTTTTTTAACTACTACTTAGTGTTTTCACTATTCATCAATAATTGATGTTTTTCAGAAAAATACCAAAAAATCATCCTACGCTGTATTAGATATTGAGAATTCAAAAATGATATATATTATATCAAATTAAAAATAGAAAAGTTGAATTAGTTATTTTTAAAATTAATTCAAGTTTTTAAACAAACTTGTTTTTAAGAAATAGTAACTATCAATAGATTTACACTTGTTTATGTCCAGTTTCAGAGTGAAATTACATCTAATGACCAGAATTGGATTAAATGGGAAAAATATAATCGAAATAAACTTTAAAACTAATTAAAATGATAATCTAACCATATAAATAAATTATATTAAAAGGTAGTTTGGAATTAAAATACATGATTTTTCACTATTCATTAAGAAATGAATTTTATCCGAAAAATTCCAAAAATATACCCAATGTAAATTTTGATATCCCAATTAAAAATATATATTTTATTTTTTAAAATAAAAGATAGAAAATCATCCAAACTAGATTTAAATAAGATTCACCAACAAAAGGTTGTAAATCGACCTTTTGAAGAATATTAGAGTATTTATGATTAAAATTAGATTCTTTCACATTTTAAGCCACTAAATTTTAATGGATAAATTAAAAAAAATTAACAAAAAGGTATAATCATATTGTAGTTAGTTCTGTTCTTTCCTACCAATACAACGTCTAGGTGTTAATACCATTTAAAATAATATTATATTATTATTTTTCAGTATAACTCAAAATTGTGTGCAACATAAGATTTCAAAGAAACAAGTTGTTTCATATCAGGTATGCTATTGAACATAACAACCCATTTAATTTAAGATTAATATTTAAATCACAACTATTAACAAATATGAAAATGTATTATTCTTTATCTACCTTAGATGTTACACAAAGTGTTAATTAAACTGATTAGGTTAAAATTTACATCAAAACCGGCCTAAATTTTATTGGTTTATGATATTACAATTGTATAATATCATATCGTCTAATATTTATCATTTTGGATGTTTTTTAGTAGGTTTTTATTTTATTATAAATTAATCTTTTTGAGGTTTCAAAAATAGTCCATCACCTCAATTATGAAAGGGGGCCACCCCCATCACCTCTTCACAAAAATATGAGAATTCAATCTTGTTCATACACCACCCTATTCCCTTATTAACATATCTATTAACAATTTAGAGGTGTTTGTATTCTTCAAAGACCAACTGTAGTGCTCTATGTTTAGATTTAGAGGAAGCACGTCGAAGAAGAGGTGACATCCTCGATCAATTCTTTCAAACCTACGTCTTCTTATACTTCATCTTCATTAGTTGTTTCATTATTAAGTAATGACTAAACTATAAATTATATACTGATATTTAATTATAATTTTTAAACAATCATATTTCCAATTCTATCCATCCTATGAAAAATTAAATCACTATTCGTGCGTACATACGACTTACCATATCTATGTCGTGGTGTAATCTATTTTTCCCGACCACCATACTTAGATGGGTATAATGATGGAAATAATCACTATATGATAATTATAAAATGATACTGAATTATAAATATTATAAACCATCCACTTCAATACCATTCAACAAATATGGAAATGATATCATCCCTTGTGTGTATGTACGACCTACTATCACCATGATGTGATGAGATTCAATCAACCTAATCTTAAATAAACAATGATTATATACATGAATGGAATGAATAGATATGATTTATTTTATACAAATATCATTATATAAATTATATAACTATAACCTAATAAAGAAAACATGAACTTATCTGAAAAAAAATAATAAGAACATAAAAGAGTTCATATCTGAATATTATGTGACAATAAAATGTTACTAACAAACAGATGATAATAAGATCATATATCATATCATAAAAATGACTATTATTCTATAATAAGAGAATAAAATTATTTTATTCATTATACAATAGGTTTAGATACATGCGATGGATATGAGAACTCTAGAAGGGGATAATTTGGCAATCTCATTAGTATTTGAGATTGTTTACAGGTAAGTATTTACTGGGTTATATTTATCATCTGTGTCCATATTTCTCAAATATATGATATTATTTCTATTCATCTCCTTTTTCTATGGTGAAATCTACCCATTTTTGATTTTATTTTATTTTTATGGAAGGAATCTTATGTCATTATTCGAGTTGATGTACTTTTTCACTTTTCTGGAAAAATTAAAATTGAATGTTTTTAACTTATACAGCATGAATAGATTTCTAAGAATTCATAACCCCTTATTTCAATGAAGCTTCCAAAATATGTTTTCAAGTTTATTTTCAAAGAAATTCCTTTATTTTAAAATGTTGTGGTGTTTAAAAAATATAAATCATTTTTGAAAAAGAAAGGGTATTTTTTTCAAGATTTACTTTCAAGTGTTTTATCAAAATTATTTACAATATAAGATTATGAGAATGATTAATGTAACATAACCCTATTTATCTTCTGGTTGATTATGCATATTATGGGATAATATTTATGAAATCAATTTTTTTACATGGATTATTTTATGATGGAATGTTGTTTATGAAACCCATTTTATTCCTTGGATTACGTTTATGATAAATGTTTTATGTTGTTTTGGCACATGTAAGAATGATATCATTATAATATGAGTTGTACTTATATATCCCTCAAATTCATTGGGTAAAAATTTATATCTCATGAGATAGACATGATAGGAACAACCATTAAATATGGTTTTGTAATACATGGATGAAATGGAAATTATGTCTGATTTTTTAAAAGAGGGACAGAATGAGGACTGAATAACGTTTAGTAATGGACTTTTTCCACAATAATGGTCTTGGATATGAGACTAGGATAATATGGAATTGATTTTCAATGGTTATGTTTTCCCCACATCATCATTTTTTATTCCAATTCTATATTTTGAAAGTTAATGTTCCTTTATGATTTATTCCATACGTACTACTGAGATTTATATTAAGAATCACGATTTTGATAGTCAAAAGCTATGTTCATATAATGGTGGATTAACTCTGGTTCTATTCAAATATCAAGGAGGAGCATGATCAACACATGATAACTATGATATGAATACTTTGGGATCATCATCTCAATTAATTTTTTTATAAGTGAACATTTTATATCAATGAGGTAATGTTTCTCGGTCACGTGGTCTCAAAATGAGCGGACTCGGTGGACCACAAGAAAATTATTGTAAAGATGTCATTGGAACAACAAAAAAAATTTTGAAATCAGAATATTTTAGGGTATAGAATGGTATTATAATCAATTTTTTCTGTATTCTACTCTTCTTGGTTTATCCATTATTGTTCTTACTCATTAGGGGATACAGTTTGAGTGGATCCTTGAATTTCATGTATCATTTTAAGAGATTAAGCGGTGGTCGACCACTACCCTAGCCATGACCTTTCTTGAATCTAGAAAGGGGTTTATGAGGTCTATTTTGATGCCATATGTATGGGTCCTGGGTGTGTTCTATTACAAAAATAGAATGAGGTGGTGTATGATTCATGCAAAATCTGAACACATGAAAAGAATTACCCAACATAAGACCAGGATTCTTTAGTGGTAATGAATAAAAATAAAACATGGTGTATTTAACTTTTTTGGTTAGAATATTGTTATTTATTAAGATCAGAAGAATTTAGGCTATGTTTTCTATTATGATTATTTGAATTTAATTCATCATAATTGTGTTGAAAACCATCAAGGGTTTGATTTTGATATTATCTATACCCCTAGAAAAGGAAATGTGTTATCCAATCCATCAAGTAGGAATGGTCCAATGAAATCATTGAAATATTCTAGTGATGAGTGGAGTTTGATGGGTATTCTCACTCAATTGCATCATAATACAAAGAATTGTAGTGGGTGTGCATTCATGGGTAGTGTGTAGCTGACACCTTCCATTCTGTAGTTGATTCGGCAAGAGTATTCTTGTAATGGGATGTGTCAGCGTTTTATATTGTTTTTTAATGGTTGTGATGTGCCTTCTGAATGGTCATTATCTCCTAATGGAGATATATTCTTTAGAGGCCTCTTTGTGGTGTTGTGGTCACTATAGAAGGTGGTGATGAAGGATATCCATCAGTCATTGTGGTCAATTCCTTCGGGTACCCCATAGATATTTGATACTGTGTTTTGGTAGTTCCGGTGTCTATGTAGAAAGCGAGGTGTATCTAGATTTGTGTCATTGTGTTATATATGTCATAATGTTAAATAATATATATAAAGGCACTCATGTTTAATTAATCCACTACCCATTACTCTCTATAAGTGGGTTGATATTTCCATGTATTTTATTGTTGATTTACATAATACACTACAAGGAAAGAGAGAAATTTGGGTGGTGATTGGCCATCTGACCAAGTCATCCTATTTCATTCTGATCATGGATTCTGCCAATGTGGATGAGTTGGGTTGGTTGTATACTTAAGAAAAAGTGAGGCTTCATGGTGTTTCATCAGAAATCATTTTAGATAGGTACCCTAACTTAACTCATTTTTTTGGTAAGATATTTTGAAAGTGAGGGAGTTGTAGGTCACATTGAGTACGACATGACAACCCCAACAGGTTGGTCAGACGGACTGGTGAATTTGGATTTGGTAAGACATGATACGAAAATGTTTATTTTATTTTGGAGTTTTTTGGGAAAACTATTAGGTGTTTTTTGAGTTTGCATATAATAATAGTTATCAATCATCCATTCGAATGCATCCCTTTGAGGTATTTTCGTTTGACTGTGTAAATCCCCTTTGTGTCAGGAGGAGGTGGTTGAGACCTTATTGCTCGGATAGAGCCTTGTATAAGAAATATATAATAAATTTTGGTTGATATAGAATTTTTTGTTGATGGAAATTTTTTTTCACAAGTCTTATGTTGAACATAGGATTCGTGATTTGGGGTTTTCAATAGGCCATCTTGTGTTTTTGGAAGTAGTGCATAGATTGGGTCATTCTCGATTGGGTAAGAAATGGAAGCTAACACTGAGGTCTTTTGGACCTTTTATCATCATTGAGAGAGTTGTAAAGGTGGTGTTATGGTTGGATTTTCCCTCATAGTATACAATATTTTATGATGTGTTCTATGTCTCTCAGTTGAAAAAGCACAACCCAGATTTGTCTAATGTGTTTTATTGGGAAATACATGAATTAGAGCATGATATTTCTATGTAAAGTGGCCAGTATGTATTTTTTATTATCATGAGAAATTTCGGCATTTAAAGACTATAATATTATTCTATGTTATTTGGAATAATTATTTTCATGAGAATGAGACATAGGATAATAAGGCTTGGGTTAAGGTAGAGTACCCAGTTTTCTTCTCTAGTCAAATTTTAAAATGACATTACGAGGGTGGAAAGTTTTCATGGTGTAGAGAATTTTCAAATACATTGTTTTTTTGAGGTAATATGTTTTTTTATTTTTTTTAATTTATCCCTTTGGTTACTTATTTTTTTTAAAGAAATCATGTTTCGAGATCAGCAGAAGTTGGTGCATGATTGGCACACAGTTAAAGGAAACTGTTTGAAATTATCTAGGAAACTGTGGGGCCTCATTCCACTTGTTCAATGAGGGATTCTTGGTTTTTTAATGGTTTGGAAAACAATTCAGGCAAACAATGTATATTTTTCTTCTAGTACATAGAGGGACACATTGTTTCTACAGAGTTTTCTAAGTCATGTGGGCTAACCCTGCGACTATCTTGGAAATTAAAAGGTAGAAAATTATTTTCTTTACTACATTGTATTTAACCCTAAAACACTGTTAATATAAAAACTATGGGATTTTAAACTATGGGAGTTTCCACCAAACCTTCTTGGAGCCATTTATCATCAATATTTTGGTGGTTTTGGCTTTGGTTCATCATGATATCATCACGTAGGTTATTTATACTCTGTTGACTCCATTTTTCATGGGTTTATCTTCCCTCATTCCCAGGTTCTTCTTTTCTAGTGGTCTATTTGAACTAATGAGGGTTGAGTATTTTTTTATTGGGTGAAATCATGAGGTTTGTTTTTCAATATTTCCTTAATTGGGTCTTATTTATATGTGATCGTGGTTTCTTACTAGTTTCTAAATTTATTTGATTGTAATGTACATGG
The DNA here is from genome assembly GCA_963277665.1 of Viscum album. Taxonomy (NCBI): domain Eukaryota; kingdom Viridiplantae; phylum Streptophyta; class Magnoliopsida; order Santalales; family Viscaceae; genus Viscum; species Viscum album. The sequence continues at coordinate 1,479,032,607 of OY728147.1, read as the reverse complement.
TACCATGACTTCACATTATTTGATGACATTTTATTTCTTTCTTTATTTCATAAATAAAATTTGTAGAATATTTTTGTGGTAGGAATTACATTTTGAAAGGGTTTGAGAGGAATATGTGTGGAATGTTGGTTTTTTCAAAAGAATGTTTAATGTTTCATATTTTCCACATTAGGTTGTTTCTTGAAAGTTCTCTATGATTTGTGTAAAATGTGTGAAATGTGTTTTTGAAGAGATTTTATGTGTGTATACATTTAAAGTTGGTTTTCAAAAATAAATTTTCATTGAAATGTGTTAGATTCTTTATTGTGCACCTTGAATGTGATTTTTTTTAATTTTGAATGTGATGTGAAGGAAAATTTAATGTGGCATCATAATGATTTGGGATTTAAGAGGTATTTTCCCATATAAATGGTTGTTTTTCATATGTTATCTTCTTGTTCCATTTCCAAATCAGTTTCATGAATTGTTCAACTGTTGATAAATTTATTTCCATTTTTTGTGTTTATTTTATATAAAAAGTTATTTTTTATGGAAAATTGTTGTTTCCATGTGTGTTTTGATCATTATTTCAATGGGGGTTGTGTAAGGGGTAATTTACTTATGTGATTTTACTGTTTGGATTTTATATGTGGATGTGAGGAATTATGTGACATATTAAATGGAATTTGAGAACAAAGGGAATCTCATGTACCTAGGTCTGTGATCTTGAACAAGTATGCTAGTTGATTTGGCAGGTCCAAGGTCTGGTTTCTTCTTGTATGAATGACTATTACAACACTAACTAAACATGTGAAATTATTAGAGACCACTACACTATGGTATGGATCCCTCTATAGTGGCTCAAGAACAAGAATGTTGTAGGGTATGTATTATGATATACGGGCCATTATACTATGGTATGTGATCCCCTTTAATGACTCGTGCATGGGAATGTTATTTGTATTGGTTTTAAGATAATATCATCATGGTATGCGGTTTTTAGAGTCACAATTGTGGTAGTTTCCAATAGGGATTGAAATGGGTTCTCTCTTGTGGTATGATTCTTATGTGACTAGGTTCTATCCCTTCATATATGGTAAATTTTTTGTAAATTATGTTTTCAAATAATGATTATTTGGAGAAAATGATTTTCAATAACAGTATTTAGTTGATAAATGTTTACCTCAAAAATGTTTTCCTGATTTTTTCCTCTTTTAATTTTTTGTTGTTTTTATATAAATGTTCATGTTGATTTAAATTATAATATTTTGGAATGGAATCTGACTTTTGTGTTTCATCCAACTAGGAATTGGATCACACCCTACATATACCTTCTTGCGTATGTAGACTTTTTTATGTATGAATCAGTTAAATGGAATATGTTCTATGGTGGTGATTGTGGATCTTCTTGCTAGTGTTTCAATTCTTTTAGGTGTTATGGTGGTGGATTTAGGGTAAGGTCTATCTAGTTTCATGGAGTTGTTTGGGATGTTTTTTTGTTTCCTTTTTATTGTGGAATTTTTTGGATACAGTTGTAAAAGGATGAATTTAAAAAAACTATTTTTTTATGATTTCCAGTAATGTGATGTCTATTATTGTTGGTTGTTTATGGAAACTTAAATTTGTGAAATCATTCCCATATTGTATTATTGATACCCTCGCACTAGTTTCCAATCCATGGGGATTGGGAGCACCCATCAGGCCATGTCTCAGGCCAGTTTGACTGTTGGATTGGATGGCCTCACGGCTCGGTTCATGGCATATAGGGATAGCAATTTAGAATTACCAATGTTTGAAATTATAGAATAATATTATATTGGTAACACTAAATCATAACTTGATTCAAAGTAGTGGTGGAAATATAAAAATAATCCAAATCTCAAGAATTAATACTTAGAATGAGTAATATTTACGAATAATCATATAATAAAAATAAGATTAATGATTCATAACTATTTCAGATCCCATGTTATTCACTAGACGAAGGAGTTATTTCAATGTGTTCCTTTAACAATTTTAAGGGACACCCTAGAAGATCAGATACATAAATCATTTTTTACATTATGATCATAAGGTGATGGAAACCAATTTACTGTATGGCTATTGTAGAGTTTCTCTATAATTTCTTGGGTTCAATTCATCTTTATATAAATCATTTATATAATGATCATATTTCATTCATTAATAAAGTTTTACAATATTCTACATAAGTCATATGTAATTATCTATATCATGTTAGTCCTTTATATGATGTTTTTGTTCATCTACCATTATATTTTACATGTTATTATATGGTGTACGGTAGTTTTTTGGTGTTTGGATGGGGTTCATTGACTTCTCAGTTCTGTATACATCATATATTTGTGTTCCTAACAAATTAGGAGTTCTGTAACTTTTTTTCACATTTAAAGATATATAGTTTTATTTTTTAGAATATTTTGAACCAATCATGTGATATCAATGATCGGTTTTTGGTTTTTGTAAAATCAGACCCTATTTAAGGTGTTTCAAAACTCAAATAAGTAATATCATTATTTCCTCAAATGTGTTGGATAATTTTGCCATGGAATTTATAACCCCTCATATATTATTTAGATCCATGTGTGATTCATTTTTTTAAAAGATATATTTAGATTATAGTAATGAAACAATATATAATTTTGATGATATAGAATTTGTATTATATAATACACATATGTATGATTTTCTATTATATAAACATCTATAACTTCCATTTATGGCTGTAAAACTAGAGGTGATGAAAAAGGATGAAGGGCGAGGACATGATAAAACAACACATGGATGATGCTATATTTCACTGGCCTAGAACATGGCCTATAACATCAATGATGAAATTATGGAATCAAAACATACGAATGATATTTTTATATTTATGATGATACACCTATAATTAATAATTTCTTTCTATTATGGAGGCTATTTGAAATTAAAATGATAGAAGTAAATCCCACAACTGATCATAACAATGATTTTAGCATTATATGTAGTCAATTGGAAATTGATGAAGGTGATGTTTATGGATACAATGTAAGAAATGTTTTTATTACATAATTCTTATATTAATTAGATTGTATAGTTTCTAAGGTGACAAAATCTATTATGAAGAGTGATTTAGTGATCATAGTCATCCATGATCTAATTATAAATGAGGGAATTCAAAGGAATAAGATTCAAGATTACAATAAAAATGATTTCAGCATATAATGTTGAATTATATTAGTTTCATGGATATCCCATAAAAAATAAAACAAAAGACGCCATTGAATACAAAGTAGTTTAGTTTAAGAAAATCTCATATACCTTCATTGTGGGAATAAAACCCATATGAAGAAAAACATTAATGATTAATGTGCAAACTCAAGAAGATAATCCTCAAGAAGGGACTATACAAATCTCATTTTAAAATATACATGTTTTCAACAGATGAGATTCACTAGACTAGTCAACTGGTAGATCATATACTCTCAGGCATATTTTTAATTTATATGTAATTAGAGGATCATTGTGAATTATAAATCTATAAAATTTGGTAAGGTGTATCTTATTAATGATGATTTTCTCAAGATACTAGGAAAGGGTAATGTTACCATTCTGACTCGGTATGGAAGACTACTAAAATTATAAGCAGTGCAACGCATAATGGTGTTAAGGATGAGTTTCAACTCATTAGGATAACAAGATGATGTGGTTTCATATACTATATTTTTTATTGGAGTATGAAAAATTTAACATGGTTCCTTAGTGGTTTTCAAAATATAGAATGGTGAAACAGTATACAAAATAATATATTTAAAAATTGATATTTATGTTGGAAAAAACTTCTAGATCTATAATTCTATGTCATGAACATCAAAATCACTTATGTGAGAAATGGTTAAAAATCATATCTATTAATGGAATATTAAATATCATAATCATGGAGAATAGAACATATGAAGACTGTATTGATGGGAAGTAGTATAGGGTTCCTTCCAAGTGAATGATTAAACATCCATGTATTGAAAGTTTTATTTTTCTTATAAAAACATATGTGGGATTACTCTAGTCCATTCTAATAGTGGATCATTTTTATACATTACGTTCTTTGATGATGTGACATTGAGGATTTTGGTTCACTTTCTCCAGATCTATTAGGAGGTTTTTCTAACCTTATTTTACTAGAGAATCATGATGGAAAATGATATAAGATGTAAAATATAATGTTTGATATCTACCAAAGGTGAAGAAGATAAAATAATGGAATTATATAGTTTATTGTAAAGTAAAAGAATATGGTTTAAGAATAAAATATCATAAATATATTAGAACACTGAATCACAGAGATGATGGATTAAAATTTAATTGATAAGTAAATGTTCATGAGCATACACATTGGTTCACCCAATTAATTTTGGGTGGAGGATGAAAATTTTGTTTACTAATTAGAGAACATAAGTCCTTCTCTATAATAGTATTACATTTTAAAATCTTACTAAACATGTAATATGGTAGATATTTCCCCTTCAATTGTTTTTTGATTACTCTTCTATGTCATTGTGGATTCCATAAAAAGTGATAAGGTGGAGGATAATTCCTATGTGTGTTTCTTTGTAGGGTATAGAGGGGAAGGAATTGGGATTCAAATCTTAATTAATGTATTATTTCAGGTCTTTAAAAGATAAAATATTCACATTATTGAAGTTATTTTTTAAAATGGTATAAAAAATAAATTTTTACTAATTAAAATCAACAATATATTAGGTTCCACTAAATAGAAGATTGGAATTTTTTAGATGGTTAATGTTGGGAGAAAATTTCAGAAATAATAGATCTGATAGAAGGATTTTCTTATGTTTTCCAAAATATGATGTTGTTTCCAATTCCATAAGTATTATATGGATAAGGAACTATGAAATCACATTGTTGATCTTTGGAAGGAGATATTCTGGAAATAGTTATTTTTGAATGATTTGACATAAAATTTTATTTGTGAAGTTCTATATAGATTAAGTTCATATTGAAGATATATTAATGTTATCATCAATAATTACTTTTTCTATATAATGGGAATCATCAAATTATGTAAGAGGATGAAATTCTAATTGACTTGAAACTATGGGTTTTATTCATGGGTTTGAATTGTATTCATTATAGGTTTCAAAGACATGGGAGATAATCGAATGACCTTTTCAAAGGACAATGATTTAGATTAAGAGGGTTTATATAATAAAAGAGTATTCAGATAGTAGAAAATATTATTTGTAAAGGATTTTTATAAAGCAATTTCATGAAAGTAAAGGTCTATATATTTCCAAAATATTTTCTCTGTTTGTTATGTATATAAATATTAGGATAATACTTAATATTACTTCCATGAAATGGTTAAATCTTAAGAAGTTATAGGTTAGGATGTATTTCCATTAAGGATACATAGAGGATAATAATTACATAGAGTAATTCAATGGAATAATGGATAAATGAAATAGTAATTTCATGTGTCAATAAAGATTGTATGTGCTAAAAATGAACATGTTTATTAGAATTAAATTCCCAATTCCTTAAAAGAAGAATGGAAGTCAATCGAGATTAATGAGAATCATTATTATTACTAGAAGAAGTTTGATTATTGGAGCTTCATCATAATTCTTATCAACATATAAAATGTACTATTAGAATAACCTGTGAAGAAAAGTCCTAAGGGGATGAAATAGATTTTTTTAGTTTTATGATGAAGGATCTCATTATGGAAAAAGATATTTTTTGGATGTCAATTTTAAGGGATTTAATGTTTGTAATATTTTTCATAACACTTTATGAATCCATATAAAAGGTAATGTGACCTTTTTCAAGGAGTGAAGATAATATTGTTACCACTCTTAATATTTTAATTTTTAATTTGGGTGAGGGCAAGTCACCTATAATTAAATAATTGGATGAGTACACGAATAAATTTAATTTTTCATTGGTTATATCAATCATGATGAATTTTATGGTTTATACGAGGGTAGAAAATTACCATTTAGTGGTATTTTTTATCAGATTTAGGGATAATACAAAAATAGAACATTCATAAGTGGTAAAGTGCATTCACCAATATCTCAAAGGTTGTTAAATTATCAAACTCAGATTCATAATGGATGAATCGTTACAACAGATTAATTATTCAAACATCAGAGGAGATTCAAATACTCAAAAAAGTAATAAAATATTTTTGTTGACTTATAAAGGCACATCCATGAGTTATATTGTAAATAATTAACGTTTAGTTTCACTTTTAACAGTATATGATGGGTATGTTTCACATATGCAAAATAGGAAGGATTTTATTTCACTAAATGGGTTGCTGGTTGGTCTCAGAAGAAGTTAAGAGGTAGGGAGTTTTTATATTATTAAAAAAGTGACATATAATTATCCAAATATTTTATTCCTCAATCCATGATCAATAACATTCACTTTATGTATCACTCCATCTAGAAAATATTAGGGGATAATGTGTTGGAGACTTGTAGGTGGATGGAGTTTGAAATCTAGTACATATTTTATCCAATTTTGTAGTCAAGGATATGTTTGTGTGGCCTTTATCCTTTTTGGGTCTATGAAGATTGGAATCATTTTGGGGGGACTGTGATCCTTCAAATTATAATTTATAATGTAATTGCGTTATACCACCCCCAGAAATTATAATGGCATGCTTGATATCTTGATTAACATGCAACACAAAACTTTTAGTGTATTGTGACATACTTTAAAAATAATATTCTATATTGTAAATGTTTTCACATAAATAATTTATTTGGTGGGTATTAATTAGACTAATCACATTATGAAAAAAACTATAATTTTATATATATTTTATTTATTAATAATAAATAAGTACACAATTTATTAAAGATGAATTTTCTTCAATAATTGTTTTTATTGTATTATATCTGTGAAATTTATAATTTATTTATTTAACATTTATAAATTTTCTTTTATAAAATGACAATATTTTTTTAAATCATCCTCAGAAAATTAATATATGGTGAAATATTTTAATTTTTATGAAATGATTGATATTTTAATGAATAGTTGAAATTACCGATTTTCAAGTACTCTCATTTGATTTCATTAAATCAAGTAATTTATAAGTATAATTATATTTTGGAAATAATATAAAGTTAAAATATGATCTATTTTAATTATATTAATTTAATTAATTCAACATGAATTATAAATATTCATCAATTATATATGAGTTTGTTTTCATGCTTAAAAAGAAATTTTTTCTAAAAATTGTTTTTATTGCATCTTACTTATTTATTTTAAAATTGATTTATGTTACTTATTGAAATTGAATATTGAAAATTGATTACCATATTTAGAATGATGAGGTTGAAAATTATATATTGTTCCCTTTTATTTTTTTCATTATGAATATTAACTATAGAAAATATTTTTCACCACAACAAGTGTAAATCTGTAAAATATGGATAAAAATAGTTTGATAAGAACTATCAATAAGAAAAAAACATTTGTTTAATAAATTTTATTAGTCGTTTTGTACCATAATCATCAATTATTTTAATTTAGTTAAATATTCATTATTTTTCATTGAAAATGACTTATATGTTATTATAAGAAAATATAACGTCAAAAATGTCACTCTCATTCTTTTAATAACTGTAATAATTGGTGAAAGTCATAAAAACAACATCCATTTAGTAATAAATGGTTGTTTTAAAAAAAATTATTTTTTATCATGGAAATTTATATTTAATTTTTAGTGATAATTTAATTTCCATAAATGTGTATGTAATGTCGGTGCAAATACTTTTGCAATAAGTAAAAAAATCAAGTAAGTGATTTAAAAAACTATAAAAGTAATATTTTTTGTGTGATTAAAAGTTTAAAAATAATTTTAAATATATTTATGAGATATTATATTTTTAAAAAATATATATACGATAATTAAATAATTTTTTTGTTATTTTCCAAGAAAAATTATGTGAATAGTTACTAAAATTATTTTAATAGTATTTTATGATCAATATATTTCAATAAATTATTGAAAAATTATAAAAAAATTTATATAAAACAAATATGATTATAAATGATCTGAAATTTCATTCTTTATACGTTTATGATCCAATTATAACAATACAATAAAATTATAAAGATTTAATATTAAAAAAGTCATTATCACAGTTATTGTTAGAATTTGATAACCATGGGGTAAAATAAAAATATATTATTTAAAATAATATCAAAACCTATATAAATTTTATAGGATTATTAAATTAATAAAATATAGTAATTATATTCAAATTTAGTCCATTTTAGACCCTTTTTCATGAGTCAAACCAATATTATTTTATAATATTTCATGGATTTCCAAAAATGGAATTAATGGTATTTTTAATAAATAAAAATTTATTAAATGATTTAAAATTATTGAAAAAAATAATTTTATCAAATTTAATGGAATGTGGTTGAGAATATAAACTAATTTCCACTCATGGGCCTTTTTTCCTTTTATGGTATCATTCATCAGCTAAGACTTTTAGCAAACTTTTAAACTGTCGTAACTGTCAAATGGGTTAACTAGGTTTTTAACTAAATGTTATGGATAAAAAGATACCCTAAACTTGTCCAAATTTTATTTTCTGAGAATATTTAAACTCATCCTCATCCTATATTATAATTATAACACTTTAAATCCATTTGGTACTAAAAAATAAGTCACATTAATTAAATTAGTTTTTAAATTCCATTAATTCCCCTCCCCTAACATATAAAAGGATGCCACTTTTATGTTTTATTTATACCACGTTGAAAAAAATATTTCATCAAATACCATTTTGTTTATCATATAAATATTATTCTCTATGTTATAGAGGTTCTGGTCTTCCCAATAGACTAACCCAAATTCCCATAAAATGAGATATAAATGAATTCATCGAAATATTGGGTAATCATGTTTACCGATTATTTTATGTTTATTTCTTATTTATTGTCCTATAAATATTGTTGGTCACAAATCCCTCAAGGTATCATTGATAAATTTTTGTGGTGATTGGGTTTTCTGACAAATAGGATCTCTGTGTTGTGTTTGTTGACAAAGAAAACCATGGCATACAAATTTGTTGTCAAAGGGGATATAATGGTGGCATGTTGAGTTCAAGGTATGTGGTTAACGATCCAGGTTTGATTCAAGAATGTTGACAAAGGAATGGTAGATCTTGCGTGCTAGTGTCTTGGAGGCTTGGAAACTTGTGTGCCATTTTTTTCAAGATCAGAGCATCAAAATATGGAAAAGGATAAAATGGTTGTTATAGTTTTGGGTTTGGTCGCGCAAGTGACTTGCGCTGCAGTGACTAGGGCAGTTGTACTTGCGCGTCGAGAGGAAACTTGTGCGACGTCACGCAGGGTGTCCAAATTCCTATAAATATAGGTCAACCCCTCCTCATTTAGTAGAGATTTCACCACTTAAAGAAAATCAGAGCTCCCGTCGCGGAGGTGTTGTGGTCGCGCAAGTGGTGGTGGGGTCACGTAAGTATTAAGTTATTCAGGAGATGTGCTCATGTTGATAGTTTTGCACCCAAATTGGTTACGGTGAGAAAGGTTGTGAGTCTCCCATGTTTAGAGTTCAATAAGGGGGTTTCATGTAGGTGGTTTGGTGACACCTGCACGCCAGGATTCAAAGAAGCACAAAAGTTGATAGTTGTGCTCCAAAATTGGTTTGGGCGTAAAAGGTTATGAGTCACACATGTTTGAAGTTGAAGAATTGAGTTTCATAGAAGTGGTTAAGGTGAACTTGCGTGCCGGTTTGAACATGAGGGTAGGGACTTGCGCACCAGCTTATAGAAGGGCGCTAGGTATGGTTGAAGCACAATAGTCATTATTGGGATGTGCGAAAGCTAGAAGATTGCTCGATACCTTCAGTGCAATGTGAGATTCATCTATGGTTGAATGTTGGACTTCAATAGAGCATCTACAAAAAACAGAGGATGCATTCATTAGTGATAATGAAGAGACATATAGGTCTATAAACTGTGAGTGGATCCTTTCTAGTGTAGTGAGAAAAGGAAGAGGAAGAAGGTGATCCCCTCCACTGACTTGGAGCCAGAGAGAGAGAAACATGGAGTGACCATTGGGAATGTAGTGATCTGACCCTAAACATTATAAAGGCAGTGATCCTGGGAATAGAACTGATATATCTCAAACATTGTGTATAGTAGTATGCTTTTAGTGCATTTGGTACATCGGCACATAACGGGTGTATTCTCATTGGATGTAGCACAGTGAGGGTGAACCAAGTAAAAATTGTTTTTTCATGTGCATGCTTTAGTTTTTGTTTATACTGTGCTATAGGAAAGAGAGAGAAGAGATAATTTCTTAACAGCGAGACAAAATCAATAGGGGTAGTTGTTTTAATCTGTCATACCCTGATTCAACCACCCCCCTCCCCACTCATGGAATCTAATCTACATGACCTAAAAAATATGTTATAAAAATCATAAAATAATAAATAATACAAATAAGATATAATTTTATGTTTTTATTATAATGGGAACCCCATATTTCATCTCTTTTATATACAATAAAAAGTGAAAACATCACTCTTGTGTATGTATGGCTTACTTTATCCACGCAGCGATGTAAACATTCCTAGTACCAATTTATTTGGATGTCTATAAATATGGAAATAAGGAATATATATTATATATATGAGATAATTATTCTTATATAATTATAATATCTTATCAACCTATTAATCTTCAAATATATGGAAAAATGATAACATCGCTTTTTCATATGTGTGTACTACCATCACCACAATGAAATGTGATATGTTTTCTAGTTAAACATTAAATGTATGGTAAACAAATATGTATTTAAGAAATATATATTATATATATTATATAAAAATTATTCTATATATTTTATTTAATATTTACCATTCTTCCATTTCATCCCTTAAAAAGTGAAGGGAGTGTTGATGTGTATATATGTCCTACCATCACCATGAACGGTGTAATTCGTTTTTCAATCTATATATTTTATAGATGACTATAAATATTTATATATTTAATATTTATGATATTTATAATAATATTTTGGAGATTATAGATCCATAATAAATACATATGGAATGAAATTGTCGAATCAAAGCATACATGAAAATGATGTAGTAATAACTGAAAATAATAATAATTATAAACTATTGTGAACAAATGTGAGATAAAATGTGGTAAATGGATCATATATGTTATTATAAAAATGTATACTTTTTATCTAATTATTATAATTATAAATTTATTATATATGGGGTTTCAGTCACTTATGGGGATAGTCGAACTTGAGGTAAATGGTTTCTTAACTTACTTTACATTGATTGGGTTATAATTATACATCATTGTCTATGTTATTTTATATTTATGTATAAAAGTACCTCTCATTGAATTATATTTTATTTAAAAAATTTATGTTTTGATTTAATTTTGTCACGCATAATCAATTCAATAATTAATTCTCACTAAAATTATATGATCATTGTAAGTGATTTTTATCAATTTAAACTCCATTGAGAGAAATTTTGGATTATGAACTTATTTAATTTTTCATACTATATAAATACATATAATTTTATTTATTTATGATAAATATAAATTTATTTATTATAATTAATTTTTATATTCAATAATACAGTTTCAACATGTTACCATTTTTATTGAGACACATGCTTCCCATACAAGTGTATTACATGTTTTTAGATGAATATTTAATACATTAAACGAACATATGCCTAAGGGATGAAATATTTTAGTGTCCACGAAATCTTGGAACACAATATTCTAATATGGTGTATAATAATAAATTATTATCAAAAATAACTTTCCATTTATTACTCTCGATAGACATACCCAATAAAATTTATATCTACATAAACTAGGGAAGAGAAACATAAAAATGTGTCAGCTTAGATGCTCAATGAGGTTAACATGGTAAAAAAATAATCACAACATGATAATAATGAATGAGAACGTGATAATAACATATAAAACAATATCATCCATATAAAAATCATTTAGAGAATTTCTTGAACAAAATATCATTTCTGATATGAGAAATACTTTTTAAAAGTAAACCATCTTCCAAAAAATTTTCTTATCAAAATAAATTTTAAATCAAATAAACGAAGCCTTAAAAATCAATCAGCATATTTATTAAGTAAAATAAAATTTCTTCATTGAAACCCCACTTTTAAAATAAGAAAACTATTTTAAAGTCATTTTCATTGAAAATAAAATTCAAAACATATAATGAAACAATCATATAAAAAATTTAATAGAAAAAATATCTTTTCAATAATGATTTTTTAAAAAAAATAAAAAACTATTTCAAAATAATTTTCTTTTAAAATAACCTTTGAAATATATAAAGGATTATTTAAAAATAATTTAAATTGGTTATTGAGTAAAATAAAATTTCTTCCATAAAACAAAATATTTACTATATAAAACATTTTCAACATCCTTTAATTTGATAATATATTTGAAAACATTTTAATTGAAAATAATTTAAAAAAACTCATGTGGAAAACATCATTTTCCATTTGAAAATAATTTTGAAAATATATATTGTTTTCAATATCATTTTCATGGAAAATAACCTTTGACACATATAAATAAATATTTAGAAATCATTGAAAAAAATTCCTTAAAGAAATATACTTTCTTATTTCAAAAACAATAAAATAAATATTTTGAAAATACATTTTATTCAATATCAACACGAAAATATATAAATTATGCTTCAAAAAAATAATTTTTATGTTCATGGGCTGTTTCATTCATATAGTGATTCTTAAAACAACAATTTATTTAACTTTTTTGTGAAATCTAAACCTGCCTAGTAATGAAACCACCATGAACATTCCATTCAAATTATTTTTTAAAAATGAAATACATTGGAAATTTTTTTATTTAAAAATCATATGTGAATAGTAATTTATTTTTTAAAACATTTTAGAAAGCATGGTTTGGGTTGAAAACATATTTTCTACCAAAGATTGAAATAATGTTATTTTTCATAAAAAAAATTCATAATTAATTTATGTAACATGTAGTGGAAAATAGTATTATTATAACCATAAGTAAACATAGTCGAAGAAAATTCATGAGTTTCATGGGAGATAGATCATAACATTTATCGTCGAAAATATAATCATATTCAATCCCAATGTACAATGCGATTGTAATATAAATTCTTTACCACATTGGTAAAATTGAATCATAATCCCCATGTGGAAAAAAAGTTGAATAAAACATAAAATATAATGAGGAAAAATTAATTCATGATATTAAATTTTAAATTTTCTATACATACCCCTTATAATTAATTATAGGTGTATAACATAACATATGTCTAAAAGTATTAAAATTGAGACAAAAATCCCATTGATCCTTAGTAATCTTCTGAATTGTATGCCCCAATGAATAAAAAATCAAATAAAACATTGAATAACCAGAAAAATGGGGATATTCATGATATAACATGTGATATGTGTAGTATATAAACAACACAAAATAACCAAGTGGTGAATTATTATATGTCTTAATTAAATAAAGGTGTCTCTAAATTTCTTACCTTAAGTCTTGAATTTAATTGTACATGTTCAAAACTCATATATAATAAATATATGTTCATTATAAATCTATTAAAAAAATTAATTTTTTTGATCATACAATATGTGATTTTCCTAAGACCTTTTATGACTCATTTATTGACAATTTTTTTTTAATGTTTCAATTAAATTTGTAACCTCTTGGTTTTCGTATATATTTTGATTTGTTATTTGTATATTCATACATTGATAATGGTTTGATAATATCTTAATTTTTAAAATTGATATTAATATTATATATATTAATTATATATTTAGTTTTAGTAATCCATAAAATATAGAAATAAAAATTGAAATACACAGTTTATGGATATGATAGGTTTTCTATACACATGAATGTTGTTTCAGAGGGGACGCACTCAGGCTAAATTATTTTTGGCCCCCCTAGGCCTATGTGACCTTTTGGACCCAGGTGTCTACCTGTAGCTTCCTTTTTTTGTGTTGTTTTTCCCTTTCTTGTTTTCTGGCTACCTGGACCCTTTCTTTTGATTATTTTTATGAATAAAAATGTGACGTTGGAAGGATGAATGTTGTTTCTATTTTAACAATAATATTGGAATAATTAGAGTTAAATGATATATTATCATTAAATTAACCTATTTATGTCATATAAATCACATATTTTCAATACATCCATCCTTATTACCTTATATATAAAACATGAACAAATCACATCACTTCTTGAGGTGGTAGTACACTATACACATGGGCTACAATGTCATATTACTGTAAAATAGAGAGTGTGAATTTATGTGTGATATAAATATTCCATAAGTATAATAATATCATAAATAATATATATATATAATATATTCTTATTTAGAACCATTCTTTAAAGGTGGTAATTGAAAAATTAATGACATAAATTTGTGAGCTAGTAGTTCACCATACAAATGAATAATGATTTTGTAAACAATTTGATATAAGATGAGATGATTATAGGTAATTACCTTAAAAACTATATATAAATATATTTAATTTAATGACATTATAATATAATTATTTTTAATATTAATTTAAGGATTTTTTATGAATAAATAAAATAAAAAATTCCATTTAATTATGTTACCTCTTATTCAGGTTACCTCCTTATATTTCCACAAAAATCCTTCATACGAGACTTTTTTTCAACTAAGGACTCTTTGATTTGAGGAGTCATTTTGGTAAGTGATTTGGGTATAGAATTTAATAATTTTTTATTGTGTGAAAAGGATATGATATTGCTTTTCTTTTACAATCAAGATGAGTGTCACACTTTTAATTTTTAGGGAAAAATGTTAAAATGTTTATAATGCTTTTAAATCCAAATTCAATATTAGATTGATTAAAGTGAAGTAAATTTTATTAATTAAGTAAATTTAAATAATTTTACTAGGAAACCAATTTAATATATAATTATCTTTACAAATAAATTATAAAAAAATGATCTTTATAATTAAAATTATTTATTTCTCGTTATTCATGAAAAACATAAAACATTTCAGAAAATTATAAAATAAAAACCTTAATATAATTTTAAAAATTTAATTTCAAAATCTATATTTTATGATGAAAATAAAATTTATTGAGGATTAGAAAATTTTAAATAAGTGCCTCCAAAAGGTGAAATAATTGAGGTTTTAAAGAAATATATTTGCTGTGCTTAAAACTGGATTAATTATAATATCATATCTATAAAATATAGAAGATAAACATTAAATATTTGATTTAATATATATATATATATATATAATAAAAATTTCATTAAAGTCATTCACCAATTATTTGTTTAATTTATTTAGCTGAAATGTGTTTGTTTACACCCGAATAGCCCGAAGGCCTTCTTTTTTATTGATTATTTGATAACCCCCATTCAAGGGATGAGGGGTAACCCTTAAAAGGCATGTAGTATTAGAGATTACATGACCCGTATGTCTTAGTAATTATACAGATTATACTTGGAACTCCTCCTCCCAGCTTCTACATCGTGATATCAACTCTCCACCTTTCATAAGGCGATTCAGGTCAGCTTCCTACACAAGCATAGGCTGGTCCCAATAGTAATTCCATGCCCTCTCTTTCTGAAAATCCTCTTTGCTTCTGCTTGGGTGAAGGCACCTACACTGATCCCCATCTGGAGTTTGCTTCTTGTAGAGTATGTCTGACCATTAAGCAAAAAATTTCGGGTGGCCCGTAGGCCTGGAGGTAACCCGAAGGCCTTGAGGTGGCCCAAAAGCCTTACTAGCCCAAAGGCCTAAAAAGAAACCGAGATCCAAACCAGTGGCCTGAAATCCCAAACTTATGAATAGTTCCTAGTACAATATTATCGAACAATGTCTGTTATAGTACCTGTTATAGCACTACTACAGTACCGGCTACAATTCCATCTACACTACTACTACAGTACCTAGAAATATGTCTCCACCGGTTTTTGATCTCGGTTCTCTTGGATGCCCTTGTCCAGTCCTCACCAACTCGACTAAGGCTCTTGTGCGACATGTTTTTTTATTGAAAAACTCTTTCCCAAACAAAGTTTTCCATTATTTTCAATACTAAAAAAATTCTCAACATATAATTAATTTTTATATAAATGGGTGAACCATAAATTTTTATAATTTATTTAATCCTATTTCAACACGTAATTTAATTATCTATTGGACAACTATCATATTAAATAATAATATTTCACATTTCATTTAAACTCAATGTTGCGTGTAAAACAATCATTCTAATTAAAAACATTGAAAAACTTAAATTCCATTGACACAAAATATTTCAAAAAATACTAGGGTGTTTCATTCTACCCAAATTAAAATTAATTTCTCTTATTAAGTTCATATTGTTTTTTGAGAAATTAATATTTTTAAATTCCTTCATAGAAATCCATATCGTAAAAATGAAAAATAAAACTTCCCATAAAAGGGAATGTTTCAAAAAAAATGGTTACCGAAAGTAACTCATAACAATTTTTTATCATAGGATAAAAAAGGTGGTAATTTAATATTTCTACAAGTAGAAAAATAATAAATAATTATAGAGGGTGATAGAGATCACAAATTATATGAATGTGGGTGGTCTTGAGAAGGTTACAACCAAAAAATAAATAACTAGTGATCCATGAATAAAGGTCATTGAAATCATAAAAAAAATGTTCTTAACAAGTCAAAAATTTATTTCATGATCCCTTTATAAACATTGAATAATTTTTAAGAGAATATATACTTTGTTTATTTCATTATGTTTCATAAAAAAATCTCATCCTTTGGTTAAGCATTGATCAATTTCCACTTTATCTCTTAATTAATGAAATGAAGGTGAGTTTTTACTTCCAGAAGAACCAAAACATTATAAAATTGATAAATAATAATAATTCTTTCATTTTATATCAATTTTTACCAAAAAAAGTAGGCCAGTAAATTTCCATAATCAACACATCATTAATCCCCCAAACATCATAAAATATATCTTAATTGTCTCATACCAAATATAATAAAACCTTCATCATGTATTGAAATGAAATGTGGTGACAAAATTATTTACCATAAAACGTAGTTAAAATAAACATTCTTCCTTGTTCCTTAAATAAATCATATAAAATTGGATATATTCCATAAATCCAAAATAGTTGAAAACATCATCAATTATAACATAAACCACTTTTTCCGCAATGCATTAATAATGAAAATTTTCAACAATATTATATAATTATCACTATTAATATCAATCATATCTTTATTCCAATATCATTATAGGAACATATTATGGGTCAAGTTTCCCTTAATCAAAATATCAACTTACCATTAAATCTATTTTCTAATTCATCACAATTATTCACCATATAATTTAAAATCCTTAATAATAAACTTATATATATAATAATCTTTATATATTTCATGATTAGTATAATATAATTAATAAAATCTAGTACATAAATACATCAATCATTCAAGATACATCTTATACCATTAACTATTATTCATCATCTTATTCCTTAATACACCCTTCCTATCATATTGAATTCGTAGTATCTTAATTGTCAACAACAAAACCATTACTTGTAAAACCTTATAAATTCTTTTCATGAGTTATCCCCTTAGGAAATAAATTCTCATAATAACCATACATTTCATGTTATAAAAATTCAACCATCGAAGATATATTACGGTGACCTTTATTTTCATCCATTAAAATATCAAAACATTTAATTTTTACAATGTAGTTACTTTCTTTGGGTCATTCTTTTCTATACTCAAAACATCTTATCATCCCTCTTAGACAATCCATTTAAAGATTCGTCCCTCATTCTTGAAATGTATAAAAATTAATCATTTTTTATGTAAGTAATTCACTAAGAAAACACTCAATGAACTCCATCCTTCTCATATTTAGCATGTTCGAGTGTTAGTTAAGATGAACATTATTAATCATATTACAAGAAAACTGATTAGAAATGAAAAAATATCCTTTAATATAGTAATTATTTCATTTGTATTGTCATCATAAATATTCCCATTAAATTTAATGTTAACTTAGTTCTATATGGTTCCCTCTATTGGAAAAATATAAAAATCCCAGTGTGAGTAACACAAAACGTAATGGGAGAATATATAATTATTAAAAGAACTTATAAGATCTATTAATCATGATATCTTCTTTCTAATATTTGAAACCTAAGATTTATCTTAGGTCATTCAGTTTCAAAGTATATTTAAATCCTTCATGATGGTTTGTAAAGAGTTTATTAATTTTCAAAAAATATACCCTTAGAGTGTCAAACTAGGTGTGTTTGAAGGCCCATTTTTATATACCAGGTGACGATCGACTCATCTCAATATTCCTTTCAGAGTTATTACCCCTAGAAACCTTTGTTCCAGAACCACATCTACATTTAGTATACTGATAGGGATTAAATTTCCTTAGAAACAATCACTCTATCGTTTACCAAAACTATTGTACACTTTTTTAATATTTTACTCATGCATATACTTATCCTTTGAGACATCCCTACAAATATCCATAAAAATATCCCTTGCAACCTCACTAAAGTTTTTTATCTATGTTTCCAACCGATTACTTAAACATTACATTGATATAGACCATAGTGAACTAGGATTCACATACATGGATATTAAATCTTTTTAAATGAATATTCATCACATTACCAAAACACATTACTGAGTACAATAATAGTACAGTATCATTTGAAACATGGAATACAATATTAAAATATTGTGAAAAATCATTAATGTTTCCTACAATGATCATCCCATTTATTACTCTTAATTGACATACCCAATATAAAATAATTATTCATTATGTAGGTAAAGCAAACATAATAAAGGTTGCGCTCGTATGATTTGTGTTGGTAAATGAGGAAAATATGTAATCATAATTTGATCACAATGGTATGGGAATGTGATAATTACAAATGAAAACCATATCCTTCATAACAAAAAATTATGGAATCATGAAATAATTATTGTATGTTCATAAGACATGAGTCATAAGGAAGTCAATTCATATGATTCATGAAACCATAACACAGAAAAAATAAATTTAATTTTGGCACACATAAAGGAATAGAAAATAATTTCATTATTAGTTATGTCTTATAAGAAATAACATATCCCAGAACTCTATTGGAGTATTCACATACTCAGAAAGTCACACCACCATCTGTAGTGGCATCCCTTTCCATATAGTGTAATTGGTTCACTCCCCAAATCATCATGATATTCAAGGTTCACTCCAAAAACCATCATAGAAGACAAAGTCCCTTACTGAGCTGAGTTCTCTCCTCATTCATGTTTTATATCTGTCATGAGATATAAATCTATACACAATTAAATGAAGGGAGATATTTTTCAAACCAAATCACAATTTAAAATTATATTTATGTGTTTCATAAGATTATATAAAAATCAGCATATCATATCCCATGACATGAATGCGGTTTCCTTAACATTTAATCATATCATAACTTATTTGAAAGTGATAGGATAAATAATCATTTCATTAGATAATAACCTATGAAAATATTTCAATTTCAGAAGAATGTTATCATGGTATAACTCATGTAGGAGAAATATGTTTCATATATTTTATTCCATTAGAAACACAGCCCATTTAGGGAAATAATATAAAAAATATACATGGATAATAAATCCTGTAGAGTGTAATTAATATCAATGGATTTTCCTGTTATATAGAAAATTATTTTGAAATATCACATCATACATTTCTTAATAAAGATTAATTTTCTTTGAAAATAAATTTTTAAAATTAAAAATTCATAAAAATTTTCCAACCCTTTTCTTGGAAAATAATCATGAAAATTTGAAAAGGGATATTTAAAATAATTTTAAAATTTTATTGTGGAAAATATTCTTTCTTCTTGAAAAAAACATTTTTAAACTAAAACATTTCAAAATACTATTCCGTTTAAATTAAAAATTGAATCCTTATAAAGGAATCATAAAAAATAATTTAAATATTTTCTTCATAAAAATTATATTTATGTACCGAAAAAAAATTTAGAACCAAAACATTCTAAAAAGATGTTTCCACTAAAAGTTGCTGTGAAAAAATATAAAAATATTTAAAATACAATTTCAATCATTTCGTGTGAACAATATTCTTTATTTTTTTAAATAATACTTTTTAAAACATAAAACATTTGGAAAATATTGTTCTTTAAAAATATTATTGACGAAATATAATGGAAAAATCATTTAAAACTTTTCATTAGAAAAGTATCCTTTCCACTTTGTGAATAATTTTTAATCATACAAAATTTTCAATACCATTTCTATTCAAAAATACTTCGAAACATATAATGTATTATATAAAAATCATTTAAATTTTTTTTTGAAGAAAATACACTTTCTTATTTGAAAAAAGACTAATTCAAAAGATAAAATAGATTGAAAATACTTTTTTTTAAATGCATGAAATCATAGAAATTAAGAATCTTATAAAAATTTTCTAGAAGAAAATATTCTTTCATCTTTGAAAAGATTCGTTAAATTCATAAAAAATATTATAATTATTTTTTTTGAAATAACCTTACAAAAATATAATGGATTTTTAAATATCAATTTAATCATTTCATGGTGAAAATAACCCTTCTCTATTGAAAAAAACTTTTCAAAACAGTAAACATTTTTAAATTCTTATTCTTTTGAAATAAACATGAAAAATTATAAAGGAGGATTTGAAGAAAATAATTTTTATGATGATAGAAATATTCTTTCATAACACACACATTAAAATAAACATTACTATTAAATAAATTAAGAAGATTAAAAAATGGAGAATTTTTTTTTAAATAGTTGCATAAAATTAAAATATATTTTAAATAATTTTTATAAATCATGAAATTCTATGAAAACAAATTTCCATTTGAAGAGATAAATAAAGTAAAAATTTCATAACAAAATCTTATTTATTTTATGTACCAATGAGGGGGAAATAGTATTATTAATATAATTTGTAACTGTAAGAGAAAAATATTTATGAATTTATTGAGAAATGAATCATAATATTGTATCCATAAAAAAAATAATCAATACTGATAAATAATTATATTATAAAATAAAATATTTACCATTTTGGTAACTTTGAATCATAATACCCATGACGAGATAATGTAATTTGACACATTAAATATCATTTGGATGTGTAAATCCATGATATTAAATTTTAAATGGGCTATATATAAACCTCTTAAAATGTCTGAAAGAAGATAAATTCAGATGAAAATCTATTTCTACCTCATTAATATTTTCAACAATAATAACCAATAATGAATAATTTCCAATAAATAATTAAATATCATTAAAATTAATAGTTTCTTGATTTTAAATTTCAAATGGGTATTAAATACACTACAATAAATAAATGAGTAGTGAATTAGTATATGTCCTATAGAAATAAAAGAGATATTAGAAATATCATACCCTAAGTCTCTACTTGCATTATAAATGTTAAAACCTCCTATATAAACAATATAATTTTATTATGAATCTATTATAAAAAATATTTATATTTATAATAAAATATATTATTTTATTAACTGCTTTTATTACCTATTTATTATCAATTCCTATTAAAAATTAAGGATCGGGTAATAACTAATTTGATTTTAAGATGTGCTTTGATCTATTATTTTTGGTCCTATTACATCGATCATGGTTTAATTATCTCCATTATATTAACAATTATATATATATATATATCATTTATATTAAATATATATGTATTTTTATTAATCCATAAAAGATTGTTAAAGAAATAAATTACTCCATTTGTGGAGATGGTGTTTTATACGTATGAATGAATGTTGTATTCATATTATCATCATATTGAATGAAATAATGTTAAATTATATATTATCAATCCATAATAATTTTAATAACATATATATTACATATTTTCATTAAAAACTTCCATATTAACTTCCATTTGAAATGTGAATGAAATACGTCTCTTCGCAAGGCGCTAATCAGCTGCACACATGAACGACATTATCAAAATCTCAAAATATATAGAGAATGAAAAAATATGTAATATAATTATTTGAGAATTCTAAAAAACATATAATTTATATGTAATAAATTCACCATGTAAATAGGTTTTCAGTGGTGGTAATGTAAAAATGAATGACATTGGTTCACGAAGTGGTATTCCACCGTACACAGAATTTATGATTTCGTAACCCTATTGATGGAAAGGGAGATAGTTGTATGTAATTATCTCAACATAAAAATAAATCATTATATTTAATATATTTATCTTATTTTATTGTCATGGTTTAATAATATTTTTAGGATTTTTCGGATGAAATAAAATAAAAATACTCATCAACGAGTGTTACCTATTCTTTCGGTATCCACCTTAGGTTTTCACCAAAAGTCATCCTATAATTCATTTATATAACAAATAAGGATTATAGTATGAGATTAGGTACGTTATAAATTTATTTAGGTTTTTATTGGATAAACCAAATTGGTTTTAGGTTGTGAAGATGAGATGATAGTGGAAGTCCTTTTATAAGTGACGTGAGTGGCACACTTCTATTTTTTTTGAAAAGAATGAATTCCACACTTTTTTTCATGTCACAAAGATCTAATAAAAGGTAAATATTAATAATGGAAAGTATAAGGTCTAAATATTTCCTGGAAATAGTTTTTAGGAAATTCTTTAGTTAAATTTAACCGGCATCGTTCTTGTTTAACCAATAGTAAACCGATTTTTGCCTTAACTGCAATAATTAATTTGTATAGTTTTCACTATTAAATTCGGTCAAAAATTAATTTGACCATATTAGAAATAAAAATTATTTTTCTTCCAATTCGGAAAAAAAATTCTCAAAATTTATTCAGAAAATTTTAAAATTTAAATTTAAAATTAATCATAGAGACGAGCTGAGAAAGATGGTTTTTAAAAAGAAAATATCCAAAAGTTTACAATGATTTTATATAATGATTAAATATGAAATTTATTTTAATGAAATAAATTGGATTATTAGAATTATTTATAAACTAATTTTAATTTAAATAAATTTAAAATGTAATTTTACATTATAAATAAAGTATAAGAAAAGGAAGTTTACAAAAAAATGTAGTATTTTCATTATTCATCACAAATATTAATCCTTTAATAAAATTATCAAAAGTTATCCTAAATTTAATTTTGAAATTATGATTTAAATAATTAATATTATATTTTGAAGTAACATTATTAATGTTTTCGATAATTATCATTAAAATAAGTGTGCCAAAAAATGTGACAAAAATATTTTTATAAAAAAAAGTTTTTTTAGCATAAATGGGATTAATTTCTATCTATTATATAAACACCACATAAAATTAATTTTAAATAGTTAATTGAATATATAATCTATATAAATTTTTTTATAATAATTTACCAATTATGTTTATTTTTATTTATTTTGGTGAAACGTGTTTGATTGAATATAAATAGTTTCTCAGAAAAGTGTTTCAATTATATTCATTATTAAATAAATTATAACCAAAGAATTTATTTTATATATGTATGAAAACCATATATACATTCAATCCTACACTAGCATAAAATTTTAAAACCTAGGTGATAACTATTATTTTGAATAATAAAATGTCATGTTTTATTTAAACTCGTTGTTGCGTGTAAGGCAAGCTAAACATGGTGTTTCGTTTAACACGATAAAAAATTGATGTTGTCTATGAGATTAAAATGGGGTTATATATAATTTAAGAATAACAAAGAGTTTCATCTGATGAAAAATATCAAAAATATTAAATTATTTTCAAAAAAATTATTCACAAAATATTAGGGTGGTACAGTTTGACTATTAACAAAAGGCGAGAATTTATTTTACAATCCATATTTTTTATTGGGATTTATCTTATATTCATGAAAAAAATATTATAATAAATCCTTCTTAAAATATTTATATTTTCTTATCCACTGTATATTTATCTCTATTTTTCATTTATGTTATATTATAATAAATACTTTATAAACTCCATCAATTTCTTGAACCATTGTATATTTTTGAGATTCCATATTATCTTAAATATTTTCCCCTCTATGAAGCATTAATCAAGTAAAAAAAATATTAAAATAAAACATATCTAATTTTTATTTTTTATCTTGTTTATTTATCATTCATGTCTATATATTTCCAAATACAATTTTATTAAGTCAAATGATTTATCCATGATATTTAATGTCATCCTTTCCTTTTAAAAAAATTTAAAGTATGTTTTTAATGTTTTCAAAAAATGAGAATTTAGAAATTCATTATAAAAAATCAAAGGGATTCATTTTTTATTTATAATAGATTAATATATTATCCTTCAATAATAAACTTTTTATTCTCTTTATCTTCTTACACAGGTATTCAATGGTTTTACAGCTAAAACTCTTTAATGAATGTAAATGTTAATATTTTTTCCATTTTACATGATTCTTTGAAGGGTGTGATTTTATTTCAGAACATATATTTTTTATGAATTTATGGTCATATTTTAGAAATTAGTAATTTTTTGGTCATTAAATTTCTCTTGAAACAATTACCTTATTTTGATCCATTTTAATTGTAATGTACATTTCAATTCAATATCCATATTCTTCGTACCATGGATATGATTATTTATTTAACCTATTAAAACTTTTTCATAAGGTGTTTTACTGTGGATATTTTTTCATTTACCAGGTAAATATTAATATTCTTACTTCAATAGTTAATATCGTTATTTATTGATAAGTCAATTTTTTAATGAATTAAATTTATTACTCAATATATGGGGAATACATTGGACATGCTATGACAGGTGAGTCCCGGGTATAAATATCCCTTTGATAATATTATTGATATTATCCATAGATGCATTTAATGTTCATGTTATTGATTAAATTGAATTTTTTTCAATTATCTACCATTATATATTGATTATGTATTATTTTCTCATGATATCATTCAACATATTTTACCCCTACTAAGAATATGATCTGAACGTTATTTTTCTTCCTTTTCCCAGGATATAAAGAATAAATCATTGAATGCATTTCAAGGTTGTCAAACATATTCTTTTTTATGTCTTATAATATCATTCCAATTTATAAAAGGGATTCACTATAACAACCTGATATTTTGAAATAACATTATGATTGATAGCGTAAAAAACACATAATTATGAGCATAAATTAACACCAAGATATTGTTATTTAAATATAAAATTTATAACCTAGATTCTAAATCATAATATAATGATAATATTAATAGAATTATTAAATATAAATATGAATTACTTACTAGAAAAAATTGATTAGTGATTATTAAGTATATAATCAAATTTCAGTAATGTTATTTTATGCTTCATAAACATGTTATCATTAAAATTGGTTTTTATTTTTTTCCTAATAAATTGTTAAAATTAAGTTCTTGAGAAAATAAATATGTCATTTTATTTATATAATATCATCTTGAAAAATTTAAATCAAAATAATATTTGGGTAAAAGTTTTGTATTTTTTTGAAAATATTTATTTTCCATTGAATGATAAAAATCATGATTTTTTATTGAAAACTGTATTTTAGTTTCAACCATTTTCAATGATCCATTTTATTTTAAAATGTATTAGAAGTAAAGTTAGTTATATTTTTATATTAATAAAAAAATAAAGTCACTGAAATAAATTACATAAATGATTTTTTTAGAATGCTTTTATATAAAATGTATTTTTAAGAAATTTTTTTTTCTAAAACAAGATTTTCCTTATGTTGTGCGCAATTATTTAAAAATTATTTGTTTCTATTTATAGAGAGTTAATTTGATAAAATTGGTTCCATATTTCGAATCATTATTCTTAAATTTAATTATAGTTCCATTCATTTATA
Organism: Viscum album; assembly: GCA_963277665.1. Taxonomy (NCBI): domain Eukaryota; kingdom Viridiplantae; phylum Streptophyta; class Magnoliopsida; order Santalales; family Viscaceae; genus Viscum; species Viscum album. The sequence goes on along the minus strand of OY728147.1, from coordinate 1,479,006,575 downwards.
GGCATTATAAATAGTGACATTAGTAAAATTTAACACTTTGATAATGGGTAATGTAATTATTCTTGGTTAAAAATAAGTGATAAGGTCATTGTACGCCATATTAATTATTATCAAATGAATTAAATTATACCTACATAATGTTAATATCTTTATATAATGGTTGGATCTTCACATGTCCTTGAAAACACTACTTTAAAAATAACCTATACCAATGGTTTGGATCCATTGGTATAGGCCTCCAAACCGTTAGTATAGCCTATACCAACGGTTTGGAGGACCGTTCCCAAGTAAGCCATGAGGATAGGTTTATACCAACGGTTTTTTGGAAAACCATTAGTATATACCTATACCAACGTTTTTGAAAACCATTGGTATAGGTAATATGAAAATCTATACCAACAGTTCCATAAAACCGTTAGTATATGTATTTCAAAAAAAAATCAGTGGGATTTGATCCCAGGACCTCTAGTTTATAATTGAACGACCTAACCACCAAACTAAAATGACTTTTGTGAAAATAATTTCATAAATATATATATATATATATTTTTTATCATAAATATTTTAAATTTTGATTTATATAATGTTCTCGGTAAGAAGATTCGAAAAAAAATCAAAGAACCTATACCAACAGTTCTGAACACCATTGACATAGACCTATATCAATGGTTTTGAGAACCGTTGGAATATTTCCTTTGATTTTGGTACTCATACCAATGGTTTTGGACAAACTGTTTGTATAGGGGGGACCTATACCCACAATTTTGGCCAAACCATTGGTATAGGGTGTCTATAATGGACCTATATAAACGGTTTTCCCAAAACCATTGGTATAAGCCCTCTATAATGGACCTATACAAACGGTTTAGCCAAAAAGTTGTTATAGGTCCCCCTATACCAAAGTTTTGTCCAAAACTGTAGGTATAGCTTTATATAAGTTACCTATAACAATGGTTTTAACCAAACCGTAGGTATAGGTCCAAATTAATGAACTATACCCACGGTTTGGAAAAAACCATTGGTATAAGTCATATTTCCAGTTGTGAAATGACCCTTATAATATTTAAAATAAGGAAAGTTTCAAAATATCTCTCTCTTAGTTTTAAATATAAAATATGTTCCCATGTAGGGAAAAATCAAATATATTAACAAACCAAAATTTTAATTTTGTTCATAATTAAAGTATTATAATGATATATATGTATTTATATTTTTTAAAATTAATATATTAACCTTAAATTCTGGTGCAATGACAATCCATTATTTATTTAGCTAACATGAAACTAAAATAAATGATTTTGAAAATATGAAAAGTTATATAATTTTAAGGATTTAATAAACATAAAATATTTTAAATATATATATATATATGACACATTATAGAGGTTTCAATGTATTATACTCGAATTTCCTTTTTATGGAAGTATTTAATGTCAAATTATATGAATATCATCAAAATTGTACATTAATTATATTTTATCAAAATAATATATTATTAAAATAATTAAAATTCATAAAAATTTTATCATTATCCATGTTAATGGAATATTCTTAAACACGTCATGTATAGTCCATTTATGACTCACTTATCAATTTATGGTACCCTTATAAACCCTTTGTGATTAAAATGGTGGTTATCGTGATTTTGGTCAAAAGAATTAACAAAGGGGTTAATAAAAATGATAAGGAATAAAATGATATAAAATCAATTGTAAATAAGATTATATTATATTCTTTCACCCCTATAAAATTTTTATTCCAATTCATAAACATTTGGAATAATTTTTCCCTAAAATATTTATATTTTATTTTATAGTTTTTTATAAAATTCCAAAGGTACCCCCACCTCAATTATAAAAGAGAACCTATACCTCACATATTCACACCAATTCAATTGTATATATCAACAAAAATATGAAAAATTATCTTCAAAAATTTTTTATCCACATTATATGGTTGTTGCAATCCTCAAAAAGAGACAATATTATTCTTATTAGGATATCCAAATGTCTTTTTCCAAAGAAGTGGTAATCTATTTAACCGATCACATTCTATTTATATATTATTCTATCTCTTTAAAATTTATGTTATGTATCATAAAATTATAACATCAATATACTAGATATATTTTAATTTTATCATGGTTTTGAATCAACTATTATCCACCAACTGTCCCTTAAAATGGGTAGTAAATGTATCAGTCATTCATATTCATGTCTTATCATCTCGACATTGCGATTCAATTCTTTTTTCAACACCATAATTTATAGATTAGAATTATGAAGGGATTACAATTTATATATTATATTAAAAAAATTATTATACTTATTTAATTATTATACCATATCTTCCTTGTTACCTTTTAATCTTCTGGTAACGATAACATCGTTCATTCATACATTTGGACTACCACCTCCACAAAGCGATGTGATTATTTTTTTCATTTCTCATAAAAATGGATTGTAATAATGATGTACATGTTGAATTTATATGATTTATATTATATAATAATTATTATATAAATTATAATTTTTAATTACCTATATTTTATTTTATCCATAGAAGAATGAAAACTATTTTTACACGTATGTGTAGACTACCGTCTCCAGGAATAGTGCAACTCATTTTCCTATCTATAACATTTACGGATTAATATAATTAATATATATGATATTTATATCATTATTAAAACTCAAGATATGATGGAATTATAATTTTAATATATGGACTAAAACACCAAAACAAAAAAACATTGAAGAAAAATAATGCTATTGTCACCCAGAATAGTGATTTTAACATGAGTTGTTAATAAAGAGATGATAATATATTATATATGGAATGAAACATAATATTATGGTTATATAAGTGATTTATAATAATTTTATATTTATTATATAGATTTTAAAAACGCATTTTAAGAAATATGAATAATTGTTATGGGTTTATTCTACGATCCTATCATTATTCAGGATTTTATATGTTAATGTCTCCCTTGGTGAAATATTTTTATAAAATATGAATATTTTAGAAGAAATTTTTTAATGAATATTTAAATTAATTTTAAATTATATACTAATGAAATTTTTACCGATGTATTGCATTTAATATAATTCTTTGAAAGGAATATTATTTTTATTTTCAGAATGATGCACTATTGAACCATTTTACAATAATGTGAATGGAATGCTATTTAACTTATAAGGAATGAAATTATTTTACTACCTACAATACTAATATTTTCTTTTAATTTTATTTTGCATGTTTACTTGTTTATTTTCAATGAAATTTTTTTCCATTATAATTATTCATTTTTTTAAAATAAGTCATTTCAAAGTGAAAAGGGTACGTTCATCATGATTTTTCAATTGATCCTTTTAATATATTTCCATCTATGTCATAATAATTTTTTTAAACTTATTCTTTCAAGAGGTTATTTTATTTTAATACAATATAACATATTTTATTGGATTATTTGAGATTAGTTTTATTGGGGGTATAATATTTTCATAGCATTCTCCATATTATTCTGGATGGTTTATGATTATGCATATTGATTACGGTAATTATTAAGAATTTGTAAGATATCTTCTATAATAATTTATATGAAGAATAGTTTTCAGCCCTTTCATATAAGGAAAAAAATTGATTTATTATTTTATGGCCATTTCCCACTATATCAACTCAATGAATCGGTAGGTCTCATAAGACATACTAGACTACGTTTTGACCGAGCCTTACCTATTTTTATAGATGTCAGGGCACATGGTCTTAATGGTATTTTCATATGTCTTGGAAAATACCGTGATGGTTAGTTTAATATATACATAATTATGAATTTCATTATTATTTAAACATTTATTAATTTCTATATAATTATTTGATTAGTTATAATATCCATGCGATAAGTTTCAACATAATGAGATTATTTCAATTATATTATACTATATCATTTATACATACCATATTATTATTCATGAATATGATTTGATTAATTGTAAATTGTATTTATATATTTACCTTGAGATATTTTTAATTCCATATTTATTCATCTTATCCTCTATAGTATGTATACTTTTACTAAGAATCAGATCTCACCATTTTTTTGTGTTATTTTTCCCTAGGATACAATGAAATGTATTATGAATTATATGTAAAGATATGTTAATGGAATAATGGTGTAGTAAAATAAAATACTTGGTTGTGTTGTGTCGAAAAATTTAATATCATATTCTACTATGTATCTTGTTTTTAAATACTAATAAACTATTCATTCCAATGGTATTTGATTTCTTGTATTTGGTGATAATGTGATAAATAAACCACTAAATATGAGCTACTAAGGTAAGGTAAATTATATATAGTATCAGAGAAATTATTGTAAAAACCATGGGAATTGGATTTAAGAAAACCCAAATTATGAAACATAAATATATGATTTTATTTGATAATAATCTCAATGAAACAAGGCATACAATTATGAGATTGTATAAACATAAGTTTTCCAATAATTCTAAAAACATCACTCATTTTTTATATATACATTATGATTACTAAAATAATAATGTTCGTTCAATTATTTGTAATGGTTCGTAGTGGAAGGGATGGAAACTGTATCAATGATTATAATTCATATAGGGATTCACCTATAAGGAAACATAATGAATCTAGAATGGAGCCATAGAACAAGCTAACAAAATTATAACTATTACAGGATAGCTAACATATATTATGAACTGAAACCTTACCTATATCGAGAAGCTAAATAATCTATAATGTGGTGTAATAATGATGGACTACATCATGCATCAGCAACCTCCATCTTTTAATGGAACTATAAATCTATTTATCAATCAGAAATGGATAAGTTCCTTAAAGAATATATTTCTCACTTTGGAAAGTAATGTAATGGAAAAGTTTTTAATGGAACATTATACTCTCTTAAGGGATAAATATCAGTGTAATTAATTGATTGAAAACACAATGTATGAGGATCACTACTACAAAATTGTGTTTATCCAGGACAAGTGATTCAACAATTGTAGACAAAAATACTGTTAAAGTCTCCCTTTTCATCACTAAAAAATGTTATTAAAGAGGGTATTTAATAGTACCTAAGATTCACTACTAAATGGGGACCTTTATCAGTGATTTTATACAAGTGCTCAAAAATTATCACCCATTATTATTACATTTTAAACATTATGGATAAATAGGTTCATTTATCAGTGATTGTAAAAAGCATTGATAAAGGGGGGTTTATCACCTATATTTTAGAAGAGCTATAAAAGTCCCACCTTTATCATTAATTTTTACCATCAGTGGTAAAATCATACTTCAGAAAACATATTTAATTAAAAATATTATATAAATATATAAATATATTTATATTCACATAAATATTTCATATACTTTTTAAAATATGTTTTAAATAATGTAAATAAAAAATTACACTAAATATATTATATATTTAGTAAAAATGGCTTGTAAAATAATTTTAAATTTTTTATTTAATAATGTGCTTATTATTATGATGTAATAGTCATTTAATATCAACTTTAAGATAAAAAATAAAATAAATTATAATAAAATGTGTAAAATAAGTTGAAAACATAGCTCGAACTTCAAATGGACATAACTTTCGATCCAAGTGTCTGTTTGGGCACTACCATATATCAAATTGATGTATGTGATGGTATCTATGCCATGTAGGTCTGGGAGTAGTTCTTTGACCATTTTCTTACTTTTTCCCCCAGAAGGGCCCAAAAGGCCTCCAAAATAGAGTGTTTTGTAGCCGACCCCAATTTCTTAAAATTCAAACGACTATAACATCATATCAAGGAGTATGTTTGGATTATTCCACATATCATATAAAATCAAGTTTCATTATCTTTGATTTTACTAGTCTTATAGAGGAAAAAGAAATCCTAGATCAGATTTTGTGGCCATTTTAGTGTTTATAGGGTTTTTTGTGTTTCTTTAATTTTTAGGGTTTGTTTATTTATTCATTAATTATTTTTTATTTTTTTATTTATTAATTATTTATTAATTATTTATTAATTATTTACTAATAAATTAGTTATAAATTAATTAATTATTTATTATCTATTATCTATTATTTATTGTTTATTGTTTATTGTTTATACTTTATTTAAATAAATATAAGTTTATATATATCACACACAAACACATATATTGTATAAATGTATTTAAAAATAGTTTTATAAATTTGCATAAATATATATGTGATGATATATATAAATAAATAAATTAACCATTAATCATATAGAAAAATAACATTGTGTAGTGGTAATGGTGTTTCATCTTTGAAGAAGCGGTGTAGGGATCAAATCCAAGATGCTGGGCATGAGGATGGAAATTTGAAAAGTGCAGAAAAGGGGGTGAAAAGTATTGATAATGGTGTGGTGGATCAATGTCGATGGGGTTCGGAAAGTAATTCTAAAAAGGGTTCAGAAACTCATAAATGTCTAAAAACAATTTACCCCCTGTAGCAGCACTGTTAAAAGTCTTTTTTGTAGTGGTGGATATAATATCTTGCTTGGAATGGAAGAATTTTAAGGAACTTTTCTGGGAAAAGTTTTATACCCATGAAGAGTAAGTGGATATGAAGAGACAATTCTTCAGTTTGAGACAATAGGAAGAGGAAAAAAGTTGACAATTTTGAATCTATCTTTAAAAGTTTATCTAGGAATGTTTTGGACAAAATACATATTCCAATGACAAATACTGAAAATTTATTTAATGTTCTTTACACCATACATTTAAGGTAACTAGTCTCACAAACATTCTCAACATAAGAGGGTAGAGTACTGTGTTATATTAAGATAGAAAAAAATTATCCATGTATTATGTCCTTAAAGGATTGAAATATGAGAAAAAGATGGAAGGGGGAATGGATTTGGGAAATAATGGAAAGAAGGATATTTCCCGCATGTGATAATTATTGAAATAAACACTCAAGTAATTTTTTAATGGGAATTGAAATTTTAAAAAACTGGGGAGAGAAAGGCCATAATCATTTTGATTTTAAGGGTAAGAAATAAGCTTCCATTGTTAAATGTTTCAACTATATGGGGATTGGGAACTGTGAAAATGAATTTCCTTAGAAACAAGGTAATATACCTCTTGAAACACTAAGGGATAAAGGTAAAGTTTTTCTATTACAACATATAAAGTGGAATTATTACTTTTCTGGTATATTATGTTGAATAATTATTTTATTAATGATAGTATAATTATAAGAATCTAGAAATTTACAAGTATTGTACTATGGTTACTTTCTTTATGTATTTAAATGAGTATGTTTAATGGTACCAATATCAATGAGATGTTATTATTTTAAGGTAGTTTTCTTATATAATAAGAGAAAAAGGGAATTATAAACCTAATATGTTCTTTACGTAGATATAGATGTAAGTGGGATAGTATTTGTGACATTGAAAATGGACAGTGATTTGATTCATGATATAGTTTACTATATTTCTAGATTTATGGAATATATTTGACAATCAAAGATTTTACATTTTGAACATTCCATGATTTCATTAAGGTTTTATATTGATACATGTTATTACCTTGTGATCAAGGTTTTTATATTTTTCATTAAGATACACTTTATTGGAGATTATTGATATGCTTTTTTTTGGAATTTAGTGACCTTATTCCTAAAATTTTGGATTTTTAAATTTTCTCACACAAATTTTGGAGGGGCCTTAATATTGAGAGCATAGAAAAATTAGTACTTTAAAATTTGGATATTATTATTTCTGGTTAAAGTTTGATATATTATATTGGATAACATGTGATAAACATTTTTTGTTAATATTTTTAGTCAAAAAGATTTACTTATATATCTTATGATTTGTTAAAAGTGCTTTGGGCATGAAAAAAAATCCATATTGAATATCCATTTCTTGGAGTATGAGATGAATTGGAAATAGAACGAATGAAGATAATATGAATAAAAAAAAATTTCTCTATTTATTTAACTAGATATTAAATTAATCCCCCCCCCACTTTTGGAAAAAACATCAAAATAAAGACATTATCTATTTACATTTATTACCAATAAATCAATGGTCTTTTAACCAATCACAAGTTTATAGTTTTGTGATGGATACTTTTATCATGACCATATTATCTATCATTATACACCAATTATTAGGTTTTTTTCTTCTATATAAATATTATTACACTCCACATATTTTCTCCTTTTTAAAATCCTTGTTTTGTGATGACCTTTGAATTTCATTTTTATTATTTTTAGGAGAAGATTTTATTAAACCTTTTTATAACATTAGTTTTCCAAAAAAAGTATTCTCAAATGTCAAACGATTGGTGTTTAAATTGAGAGGAAATAGTTTACTGAATGGGGTAATGTAACTCTATGAGGATTTAAAATAATATTATATTCGATAACAAATTCAAAATGCATCCCCAAACTTAAACGCACCAAAAATATTATTATTTAAATATAACTGTTATAACCTAGCCACCAAATTTGAAGTTATAGATAGTAATAAAAACATTATGATAAATAAATATATATATATATATATAACGTACACAATAAAAATTCATGTAATAATGCTTTTAAGATAAGTACAAAATTTTTAGTAAATTTGTTTTATACATTGGAAATAAGTTTTCTAGAAAAATTATATTAATTGATTTGTTCTAGAAAATATTATAATTAATTTGTATAACGTATAAAAATAATAATTTTTCAAAATATTTTTTTTAAAAAAATAACATATTTTTTTAAAATCGTAATATCAGAATCATATTATGTTCATTTTTTTAGATTTTATAGAAATGTTTCATTTATGAATGAAAAGTAAAAAATTCCTTTTTAAATATATTTTTCATTCAACCATTTGAAAAATTATATTTTATTTTATAATTATTTAAAAGAAACATTAGAAATATTATATTATTAATAATCCTATTAGTTTCAATTAAATCATTTTTATAATTTAATTTTTAATAAACCTATTTTCATAAAAAATAATCATTTTTATGAAAAACAGTACCTTCAAAAAACGGTTTTCATTAATTTTTTCTCACTTATTTTAAATTTATTTTTTTTAATTTAAAGATATTTAACTTTATAGAATCAATTAAATATTTGGAATCATGGTGTTAAAATTTGGTTATTATTTCCCTTTCAATTTTAGACATTATAAATATTAATTACCAAAAATTCTTATGCAATGTCGACACGACGCTTTTCAACAAGTAATAAAATCCAAAAATGGATTTTAAAAACAATAAAAGTTATATTTTTTAGGTGACCTAAATATTTAAAAAAATATAATATAATTATTATATTTTATCTTTTTTGAAAATAATGAGTTTATAATTCCATTTTTGCACTGTTATTTTTAAAGTAAAATTATGTAAATAGTTCTTAAAATTAAATTTTTAGTATTTTATTGAAAATATATTTTAGTAAATTATTTTAAAATCATAAAAACCTTTATTTTGGAAAATTAGGATTATTAATTATCAAAAATATCATTCCTTTTTCATTTATTATCCAATTTCCACCATTCAAATAAATTATAAATCATTATTATAGAAAAAGTCATTATGACAGTTAAGCATAGAATTGGATAACCAATGGGTTAATTGAAAATATAATAATTACCATAATATATAAACCTATACAAATTTTATTATATTATTTAACAAATAATATATCCTTATTGTATTCAAATCAATTCCATTTATACCCATTTTTAATGACTTAGAAAATGTTATTTTATAATATTTCATATAATTCAAAAAATGATAATAAAGATTTTTTTGTGAATAATAATTTATTAAATGATTTAAAATTATTAAAAACATATATTTATCCAATTTAATGTAATATGGTTCAAATTATCAACCAAGTTCCATTTATTGGCCATTTTCCTTTTATGGTAACATTGTTAACCCATAAAATTTAGTAAACATTAATATTGTTTTAATTGTCAAAAGGGTTAATGTGAGTTGTAACTAAATGATAAGGATAATATAATAACCAACAATAGTCAAAAATTTATTTTATGTGATTATTTCAAATTGCACTCATCCTTTAAATGAATTATTACAATTTGGATCCATTTGGGTAGTAAAATTGAATTGTATTAATCAAATAATTTTTTAAATTTCATGAATGCACCTCCCTGAACTTAAAAAAGGACACCACATAAATCATTAATTTATACCACTTTTAGAAACCAAGATCAAATTATACCTTTCGATTTCTCTTATAAATATATTTATGCAAGTTATATAAGTTTTGATCTTCAAAAAATATTATCCCTGGTTCCTTTAAAAGGAGATCCAAAGGAAGTCTGCAAAAGATGAGGTAATCATCTTTACTAACTCATTCAAGTTTATTTCTTCTCATACATCCTCAAATATATATTAAAAATCATAAATAATAAATTCTATATATTAAATGAAATTTTATGTTTTTATTACTTTGTAAAAATTGTATTCTATCTCTTTTATGTCATATGAAAACTGAAAACATCAATCGGGTGTACGTACAGCCTACCATCTCCATGTAATGATGTCATTTTCTCTTAGAACAAATTTATATTTATTTTTACAAAGATATAAATTTTTTATATATATTATATCTTTGAAATAATTATTCTTTTAAAATTATAATATATTATCTTCCTTCTTATCTTTTAATCCATTGTAAAACTATAATGGTGTTCATGCGTATGTGTGGTCTACTATCTCCAAAAAAAATCTGATCTATTTTTTATTAGCATTTAAAATTTACTAACAAAGGATATAGTCAATTAATATATAATATTTCTTTATTCTTAAAATTATCATTAAAATTTCAATTATAATTTACCATTCATACATTCTATCTGACAAAAAGTGAAGACAATGTTCATGCATCTATACAGCCTTCCATCCCCATGAATAGTGTAATTAATGTTTCTATAATTATATTTTATTGGTGAATCTATATGTTCATATATTTAATATAAATGATATTTAAAATAACATTCTGGAGATTATTTAACCATGATAAATACTTATGCATTGAAGTTTATAAATCAAAACATACATGAAAAACATAGTAAACACTGAAAATAAATATAATCAAAAAATATTTTCAATACAAATGAGATAAAATGTTGTAAATGGATCATAAATTATAATATAAATATATTTTTGGTTCTGGTATGTATGTATAATAAATATAAATTCATTATATTGTAGATCATAATCACTTACTAGGAATATCTTTCTTAAGGTAAAGGGTTTCTTAACTAAATTTCCATTTATTTGGACATACATCTACTTCATTGATATGTTATTACATGGCAATGTGTGAAATTACATATCATTTAATTATATTGTTTTTACACTTTTTTTGTGTTGATATATTTATTTTTTACAGCCAATCAATTCATTGATTAATTCTCACGTCAATTGTATGATCATTATAAGATATTTTTTCCCAATTTCAACTCTATTGATACATATCTGGTTACATGAACAAAAATTATTTTATGTGGTATATATAAACCTTATTTTATGTATTTTAGAGGAATATATATATATATATTATGATAATTAATTTTTATCTTAAATATTAAACATTAAATGGGCTACAGATTTTTTTGAAACCATAGCATCAAATATAAGGATATTATATGTTTTTAGATGAATATTCATTACATTATAAAAAACATGTCTAAGGACATTAATATTTTAGTTTCTATCTAATCGTGGAACACAATCAAATAATATGGGGAAATATATTCAATGTTTCACAAAAATGTCATCACATGTACTAATCTTCAGAGACATACCCTAAAAACATTCTTAATAACCTAGGGAAATAAAACATAATAATGGGTGGGCTCAGATGTTCAGTGAGTTTAATAAGTAAAATACATAATCACAACATTAGAATAAGGCACGATAACTTGAGACTAACATATAAAAACTATACAATACAAAACAATATTACAAATATGTGGTTATGAAATTATGATATAATGTTAATGAGACATGATTCATAAGGAATTAAATGAACAAGAGTCGTGAGATCCTAACATTGGCACAAAACATTGAATTTTTCCTTACACATAAGCAAAGAAAATATTTTCCATAGTAGACACAGATTATTTATAAAACATATTAGGGAACTACATGGGTGGATACACAACTTGGGTGGAACACAAAACCATCCCTCATTGTAATTATTTCCACATAGAAAAATGGTTTCACTCCCCAGAACATTCGGTTAGTCAAGCTTCACTCTTGAGATAATCATAGCCGAAAAATATTTTACTAAACAGAGTTTGTGTAAGAACTCGGGTTTTTTTGGACTTTCGTTTTGAGCATAACTTTGAATTTTTGCTGTTGAATTATCATGAGAGGTAAAATAGTAATTTTACTATACCATATGATCTCAGATAATTTTTCTGACAACTTCTTTGGTCCCAGAATAGGGTGTTTACACTAGAACAAGAGTTTGGTGGAAATATGAGTTATTCAAATTTTGTTGTAATATTTAATATTTAATATTATTAAATTAATTATTAGATTATTCAAGAAGGTTCTTCTTGAAATAAATTCTAAAAGAGTGTTGAATTGAGATTCTATCAGCACCATTGAGTTCGGAGTGGGGAGTTTAGCCTAGGGAAGGCATAGACTCATGTCGACCACCAGGGCCGGCCCGAGACCCTTTTTCTTCTTTTCCTTTTCTTTTCTTTTCATCCTTCTCATCATTCATCCTCCTCCTTGCATGCATCTCATATTCCACACCTTTTTCTGTGACCTATGGGAGATCTGGAGATTGAGAAAGAGAGATATTGGGAAGCCATGAGGGGTAGTGATTCGAAGCTCTCAACGTGTTGAGTCAGCGTGCGACAACGGTGAGCCGTGAAATCAACTGAAGCTTCGGTGGTTTCAGCCCAAAGGTATGGTTGTTTATGTTTTCTCCACAGATACCCTTTTAATTTTTTTTAAATTATTTGAATCCTTATATTTCTATCTTGTAAGCCCATGGGTCTTGATCCGTTGTTTCGGGGGTGAAAATGGGCGTTTCGGGCGTTTTCAGGGATTTACCATCAGAAAACCCAGAATACAGGGCATGTATTCTAGGGGTACACGCTGTGTGTTCTTCCCATTCAAGGAAGACAAGGTTTTCTTAATTACACGCCGTTTACTATGAGTACACACCGTGTAGTGGGTGGTCGTGTGGTTGGCCGTAAGAAATAGAACCCGGAATAGGGGTTTTAAAGGAGTACACACCGTGTACTTTGAGTACACATAGCGTATTGGTACTTGGGCATGTGTTTTAGTGAAAAAACTCATGGGGTGATTTTTTTGAATAGTAAATGCTGTGTATACTAAATTACACATTTTTTACTATTACACTATCATTTCCAATGTGCTTTGGCCATGTGTTCTGGCCATGTACTACTTCTACTTAGTAATATGGGGATATCATATGCTCTAGAAGTCAGAATTTGGAATGTGAGTAGTCTATTATGAAAGTTTTTTCATGTAGATCACAATGGTGGAAGTATTTATACATTTATAAATCATCTGAAGGTGTCTTTTGTGATTCTATCTAAATGGATGGTTTCTTCCTCCAATTATCGAGTTCAGTTGTCACCTGAGAGTGAGACTTGGCGTGGATGATAGGTTAGGTGTTCGAACCAACATTGTTGAGACCTTTAATAGAATATGAGCTATGATATATCTCCCATAACCTATGCATTATAAGACGTTCCCCTTATAATATGTTCCCTTCTGTCCTATGATTCTGTGAGACCAGATACTTCTAATGATCCCATGAGGGATGCCTTTACCTGTGTACTGACCAAGGGAGTTCCTTGATGGATCCCTCTCCTATTTTTCCATAGATATGACCCATATAATGGAATACCTATTTTTTACTTCCTTTAATGATGCCATGTAGTATTCCTCCCCTACTCATTTCTATGGATACGACATAGGATTCATTCACTCGTGTTTACTTGGAGAATCTCGAGTGTAATGCTTCCTCAGTGATTAACTTGAGGGGCCCAATGGGTGCCTGTTGTTTGAATGACCCTGAGTCATTATGTCATTTTTTGGTAGATATGGTGATTGGGTGTCACCAAGATCCTATGCCAAACTGCTAATCCCTTTGGGATTTGGATGTATTGTTGGGTTGGGCATTCGGGCCACCCACACTGTTTGTTTATATCTTACTTGGTTTGCTGATGTTGTAGTGTTTACTAGAGTTGCTTCATAGTTGGTAGTTGTCGAGCCTGAAACGAGGTTTCTTTCTTGTTTTTTGGGTTTCTCACTATTCCTAGTGTGATTTAGTAGAGGTGGTTTGATTGTAAATGGTGTTATTTCCCTTGTTATGGATGTTTTTGCCCATGTTACTTGATTTTGACCGTTTTGTCTAGCTTTCCTATTAGGCTACCTTATTTCCATGCCTAGTATTGTTTGGATGGAGTGGTTTTATCTGAAATACTTGATATGCTATATACTATTTATCCATGTAGTTCATTAGGTTTACTTTGTCCATATAGCATTACTATGGGTTGACTTACACGGGGCCGTGAGAACCTGGTGTAGTAGACTAAAAGGGGATAGACTGAGTGAGCTTTCTCAGAGAGTCTTTGAACATTATAGGCTATAAATAGATAGACCAAGTGAGATTCCTCATAGAGACATTGAACATTATATACTAAAAGGGGATAGACTGAGTGAGCTTCCTCCGAGAATCTTTGAACATTATAGACTATAAGGGGAAAGACCAAGTGAGCTTCCTCATAGAGTCTTTGAACATTATATACAATAAGGGGATAGACCGAGTGAGCTTTCTCAGAGAGTCTTTGGATATTATAGACTATAAGGGGATAGACCAAGTGAGCTTCCTCAGAGAGACTTTGTTTTAATTGAATTACCTTGATCCACTCTAGGCTATAAGGGGAATTGACTGTGTGAGGTTCCTCAGAGTGTCTCTGAACAACCTTGGGCTATAACAGGAATTGACTGAGTGAGCTTCCTCAGAGAGTCTCTTGACCTTGGGGATATAAGTGGAATTTACCATTTGTGCTTCCTTAGAGAGTCCTTGACTACCTTATACTATAAAGTGAATTGATTGTGAGTGCTTCCTCGGAGAGTCTTTATGAATTCTTATGACAGAACCTGAGGGTTTAGACTATGTGTACTTATTAGAGGGTTACTTTTGATTGATTGGTTGAACTAGAGGGTTACTTGTTTTTTAGCTCATTCAGAGGCATATTTCCCACGTTGGTCGATGCATATACATGTTGATTGGATTATGGACCCAGAGATCGACTTAATGATACACGGCTTCAGTAGCATGGCATCCAACTCAATTCCATTGTACATGATGTCCAAGAGATTGGGGTTATGGTCCCAATGATCGACTGCTGATGTTGTTCTTGTTATTTGAATCACCTAATCATGAATATTCAAATTTATATATATTTTCATTGGTATGGTACTATACATGTGTACGTATATAGATATGGACATTCTTAGTGGAACTTTCCTAGTTGATAGGGATCACATACCCCAGGTTTGACTATGGGTTCACATTTGGTTTCCTTATTTTATTGTGTTCCAGCTAGGCTGAGTACATTGTTGTTGCATACACATAGCATCACAGTTATAGGTTTCTTGTCGGGGTTCCCTACTGAGACTCTTCCTCACCATGCACGTGCACCTCAGTGTACGTGTAAACCTTATGTCTGCTTTTCAGGTTTAGCACGAGTTGCACGGTAGATAGGGCTGAGGACCAGTGTTTCATGATCGAGCAGATCTCCTTGAGTGGTTCTACAGATCGGGGTGTTATAGTTCAACAGTGTCTAGCGATTGGGTACGTGGATTGGCTCGGAGTTAGTAGTAGAGCCCTCTACTTTTAATTTTATTTTATTTTGTACATGTATTTTTATGGTTGGCCCAATGGGTTACCAATGTTGTATTGTATTGCATAGCTGTTCCAGATTTTATAGCATTTTACTATTACATCTTATTCTATTTTAGTTGTTTATTTCTTACACACTATGTTTAGTTTCCGCTGTGTATGATACTTTTTTATTTCCAAACTTTTCTGACACTAGTATGAGGGAATAGTCTCCCCACTATAATAATTTAGGCCCTCGCCCCTAGTCGGTAACATCTAATATACGGGGAGGCGCACTTGAGGCCTTGTGGGGAACCAGCTTGGAGCACCGGTTTAGTAGATTCTGGGTCGAGATGCTATAAAGTGGTATCAGAGAAGTTTTATTTCATTGTATTTACTATTTTTGAAATGGTAGACATGAGTATTAGGAATTTCTCTAAACCTGTGATGGATATCGGGCTGGTGTGTCGAGAAAAATTGTTTTGGAAAGAATTACTGGTTACCTGGGTTTGGGATTGCTATTCTGATTTTTTTGTATTACAGTTGTATATGATTTTCTCCTTGAGATATGCACATGTTGTGTGGTGTTTTATTTACTATGGATATTAGGATCTTTTCCATTGGTAATATTCTAGGGATATATTTTGACTCTTGGCCGGCAAAGGCAAGAGCTATCTCATACATCATACAAGGCACGTAGGATTCACATCATATAGGCGTGCTAGTGTGTGTTTTTACCAACGACTGAGTCCTTTTGGTTTGCTTACACATACTTTTTACTCTGATGGCAGGTTACATGGATCTATTTTTAGGAGTTTCTGTTGAGTATGATGACTCAGTTCTTATGCACAGGTGGTGCAGTGACCCTAGTTGGTCTATGCGGCACGTGATTCCTTTTTGTTTAACCCCTTATTGGGTGATTCTTCTCAGTTCTATGGTTAACTAGTTAGATCATTCTGTAAGATGTCGATATATATCAATTCTTTTCTTATGAATTAGACCTCCTTGTGGTATTTCTGTATAAGGATACCCGATGAGTATCAGTTTAGTTTCTCTTCTACTTGGGTTGTGAACTCTAGGGAGTAGTTCCTTATAAGGAAGCTCGGAGAGGATCAGGGCCCTTGTAGGTTGTGTTTCGGTTTTGACTTTCTTTGGTCGTTTTGATCTTTACCTTTTTCTGAGTGGTTTAGGATCATTTGGGTGAGGTGGTTAGACATTATGACCCAGTTATGATGAATTTTTCTGTAGGGCTATTTGGAAGATCTAGAGACCCTTGGTTTTGACTCGAACCCTTCTAGGTCAATGTCTGTTCCATTCTAGGGAAACATGTGTGAGAATGGTTTCCCTATGCTTAAATCCTGGTCAGGTTTTAGCAGGATGTTAGTGCGGCTCGGAGGTAGCTGGGAATGTCTTCAATGAAATATTAGTGTACTCCTATATGTAACGATCATGCGTTTTCTTGATTCATCTTGAGTATGCTGAGAGAGATTTGACCCTACATCAAGCTCCTTTTTTCTTTTTTAATGTTTATCCGTGTTGAGGTTGGAACGAGTTATGGTTTTTCTCTCGGAGTAGTACAAGAAAATCAACATGGTGGGGAGTGCACCATTGGCCATTTGAGGGTGGTTTTCCTTGTGTAGGTTAAATTATAATGTTTTCCAATGGGCGTTTGGGATTAAAGTTTCTTTTAAGATGACAACAAGGGTATTCCTATGGTGGGGAGTTCCATGTTGGTCATAGTTGAATATCTTTTATGTAGAAGGTGGTGGTTAACTCTATAAGTCTAGTCGTTGGATGGTCCAAATAGATTAGTTACATATATTCTCATTTTGGGAGCATAGAAGATGGTCCTTTTTCTGGGCCTCTCGGAGAGGATATGGTTTATGGTTGGGAGTTTTTAAGAACCCGTGATTTTTCAGACTATTGTTTTGAGAAGAAATTTGAATTGTTCTTGTAAGATGCTAATTAGGGGTAAAATGGTCATTTTCCCCTAACATAACTTCTTGGATATTTTTTCTGACAACTTAGTTGGTCCAGGAATATTTATTTTACCCTTGTAAAAGAGTTTGGTGAAAATCTGAGCTGTTCAAATTTTGCGAAAATATTTAATATTCAATATTATTAAATTAAATATTAAATTATTCACACAGGTTCATTTGGAAATAACTTCTAAATAGATCATTTAATTGATATTTCTTCTGCGTCATTGAGTCCGGAATGGGGAGTTTATCCTAGGGAAGGCATAAACTCATGTCAGGCAGTGGGGCTGGCCTGAGTCCCTTTTTCTTCATTTCCTTTTCTTTTCTTTTATTCCTTCTCTTCTTTCCTCCTCCTCCTTGCGCATGTCTCTTACCCCTCCCCTTTGGACATGAACTATGGGAGATAAGTATATTGTGAAATAGGGAGTGTTGGAAGCCAGGATGGGTGCCAATTCAATTCTCTGGACGCGCTGAGTCGGCGTGCGGCAATCGTGAGACGTGAAATCAACCGAAACTTCAGCAGTTTCTACCCAAAGGTAGGGTTGTTTATGTTTTGTGGATATATTTCATTTAAAAATGTTTTTGTATTCTTTAAATCATGATATTTCTATCTTGTAAGCGCATAGGGCACGATCTGTTGTTTTGGGGGGCGAAAACGGGCGTTTCGGGCATTTTCTGGGATTTCTCATCGGAAAACCCGGAATACACATCGTACATTCCAGAGATACATGGTGTGTGTTCTTCCTGTTTGGGGAAGAGGAAATATTCTTAAGTACACACCATGTACTTTGAGTACATTCCATGTATTGGGTGGTTGTGTGGCTATCAGTGTGAAATAGAACACATAATAGTGGTTTTTAAGGAGTACATGTCATATACTTTGATTACACACCGTGTAGTGGTACTTGAGCATGTGTTTTAGTGAGAACACACATGGGGTAACTTTTTTTGAATAGTACACTCCATGTACAGTAAATTACATACCGTGTAATATTACATAGGCATGCCCAATGTTCTTTGGCCATGTGTTCTGGCCATGTGCTACTTCAACATAGAAATTTGGGGATATCTTATGCTCTGGAAGTCAGAATTTGGCGTGTGAGTAGTCGATTCTGGGTGTTATCCATGTATATCTCAATGGTGGAATCCTTCTTAAATTTATAGGTCACATAAATGGGTTTTTGTGTGTTTCTATCTAAATGGAGGGGTTATTCCTCCAGTTACTGAGTTCAGTTGTCACCAGAGAGTGAGACTTGGCCTGGATGATAGACTGGGTGTTCGAACCAACTTATTTGAGACCATTAATAAGAGATGGTATATTAGCTATATCCCATAACATATTCTTTAGAAGACATTCTCTTTAGGATACTTTCTCTTTTGGCCTATGACTTTGTGAGACCGGATACTTCTAAGGATCCCCTGAGGGTTGCCTTTACTTGTGTACTGACCTTGGGAGTTCTCTATAGGATCCCCCTCCTGTTTTTCCTTTGATAGGACCCATGTTATGTAATTCCTATGTTGTCTTTCATTTGAGTGTCCCACGTAGGATTCCTCCCTTACTCATTTCTATGGATCTCGCATAGTATTCCTGTTCTCCTGTTTACCTGGAGAATCCCGATTGTAATACTTCCTCAGTGTTTGACTTGAGGGACCTAGTGGGTGCTTGTTGTTTGAATGACCCTGAGTCATTTTGTTGGGTTTGGGTAGAGATGGTGATCGGTTGTCACCTATAACTCATGCTAAACTAGTAATCCCTTTGGTCTATGGATGCATTGTTGGGTTGGGCGTTCGGGCCACCCTCACTGTTTGTTTATATCTGACTTGTTTAGCTGATGTTGTAGCATTTACCAGAGGTGCTTCTTGGTTGGTGGTTATTGAGTCTGACACGAGGCGTCTTTCTTGTTTGTTGGGATGCCTGTTATTCTTTTTTTTATTAGAGGTTTTTTTATTGTATATGGGGTTATTTACCTTGTTGTGGATGTGTTTTCCCATGTCACATGATTTTGACCATTTGGTCTAGCTTGCCTGTTAGGCTGCATTGTTTCCATACCTAGTATTGTTAGGATGGAGTGGTTTTATCTGAAATGCTTGATATGTTGTAGACTGTTTATCCAAGTAGTTCTACAGGTTTAATTTGGGCATATAGGATTACTATGCGTTGACTTACACGGGGCTATGAGAACCTAGTGTGGTAGACTTAAAGGGGATAGACCGAGTGAGCTTCCTCAGAGAGTATTTGATCATTATAGACTATAAGGGGATACACTGAGTGATCATACTCAGATAGTCTTTGAACATTATATACTATAAGGGGATAGACCGAGTGGGATTCCTCAGAGAGTCTTTGAACATTAGACTATAAGGGGATAGACAGAGTGAGCTTCTTCAGAGAGTCATTAAACATTATAGACTATAAGTGGATAGACCGAGTGAGCTTCCTCATAGAGCCTTTAGACATTATATAATATAAGGGGATAGACTATGTTAGATTCCTCAGAGAGTCTTTGTTTTACGTGAATTACCTTGAACCACTCCAAGTAATAAGGAGAATTGATCGGGTGAGCTTCCTGAGAGAGTCAATTAACGACCTGGGGATATAAGAGGAAATGACTGAGTGAGCTTTCTCAAAGAGTCTCTTGACCTTGGGGATATAAGGGGAATTGACCTTGTGGTCTTCCTTAAAGAGTCCTTGACTACCTTATACTATAAGGGGATTTTACCGTGAGTGCTTCCTCATAGAGTCTTCATGAATTCTTATAACAGAACCTGAGGGTTTAGACTGTGAGTACTGCCCAGAGGGTTTCTTGTGATTGATTGGCTGAACTAGAGGGTAACTTGTTTTTTTAAGCTTGTTCAGAGGTATATTTTCCTTCATTGGCCTAAGAAGGTACATGTCGATGGGATTACGGACAGAGAGATCGACTTAATGATACACAGCTTTAGTAGCACGACGTCCTGCTCAATTCCCTTGCAAGAATGTCTAAGAGATCAGGCTTATGGTCCCAATGATCGACTGCTGATGTTGTTCTTATTATTTGAATCACTTAATCATGAATATTCGTATTTATGAATATTTGTATAGGTATGGGACTATAAATTTGTATGTATATATATATATATGGACATCCATGGTGGAACTTTCCCAGTTGACAGGGTTCACATTCCCTAGTATTGACTGTGGTTTCACATTTGGTTTACTTCATTTGTTGTGTTCTAGCTAGGATGAGCATGTTGTTGTTACATACACATAGCAGCACAGTTATAGGTTTCATATCTTGGTGCCCTACTGAGATTATTTCTCACCCCTACACATGCACCACGGTGTACATGTAGACCTTATTTCTGCTTTTTAGGTTGATCATGAGTTTCATGGTGGATAGGGTTAAGTCCCAGTGTTGCGTGATCGAGCGGAGCTACTCGAGTGGTTCTAACGATCGGGCTGCTGCTGTTCGACAGTGTCTGGAGATCGGGTACGTGGATTGTCTCGTAGTTAGTAGCAGAGCCATGTACTTTCACTTTCATTTAATTTTGAACTTATATTTGTATGGTCATCTCGGTGGGTGACCAGTGTGGCTTTGTATTGCATAGTTGTTTGGGCTTTTACATCATTTTACTATTACATATTATTCTATTTCAGTTTTTTATTTATTCCACACTCTGTTTACTTTCCGCTGTGTATGATACATATTTATTTCCGTTGTTTTCAACTATAGTATGAGGGTATAGTCTCCCCACTATCACACCCTAGGCCCTCGCTGCTAGTTGGAAGCCTCTAGCATACGGGACGGTGCGCTTGAGGCCTTATGGAAAACCAGCTTGGAGCACCGATTTAGTGGCTTCTGGGTCGGGATGTTAAAATTCACTCTACATTCTATTACTATCAATCCTATGAGATAAAAATATTTACCCAATGTATTAGAGGGATATTTATTTCTCATTCATCACATAATGAATTCCATTTTTTTCAAAAGATCATGAGATACTCATCATTTCTTAAACTATTTAATGAAAGGGGTTTCATAAACATTTTATCATTTCATAACATGAGGAAAAGAGAAATGTTTCATAATCATTTAATCATTTGATCATCGAGAACCCCTTTAAAAGAAGTGGGTTTCATAATAACATTATCTGGGTATAACTCATGGAATAATAAATGTTTCCAAAAACATCATTTCATCATAGACATAAATTATTCATGTAAGGAATAATAATGGTATCCATAGATCATATGCTTAGTAAAGAAAAATTAATATCAAATTATTTCGTCTTACATGGTAAATTATTTCAAAATGTAACATCGTAAATTTCATAAAGAAGACATATTTTCATTGAAAGTCACATTTTAAAACTAAAATTTCATAGAACATTATTGAAATATTTTTCCATGAAAATAATATTTAAAACTTATAATGGAATCTTTAAAATTCATTCATATCTTTCCATGATGAATATAACCTTTCAAATTTTAAATATACTTTTACATATAATAAAATTTGGAAATAATTTTCCTTTTAAAATAACCTTGAGGGCTTATAAATAAATTTTGAAAATCATTTTGAAGGTTTTTGGATAAAAATATCATTTCCACTATAAAAAAAACTTTTTAAAAAATAATTTTAAAAGTTATATTCCTTTGAAAAAAACATGGGAAGAATATAAATGAATATTTAAAAAATAATTTAAAAACATTATAAAGGAAAACATCCGTTCTGAGTTTAGAAAACAATTTTTCAATAATAAAAAAATTTGAAAATAATTTCTTTGAAAACTATAACACCCAAATATTTCATAGTCAGTTATTTTCATTAATTCAATTGCTTGCACTATACGCAACACCGAGTTTGAGCACACCATGACTTACAGATCTAGCCATTCAAAAGTAGATATGAATAGTATTAACTAAATTTTGAATTTATATACTCTATATAATTTTAGAATTCATATTATGTGTTTCTTAGACCTAATATAAGAACCAATTCATTTTTTTCAGATAAAATTAGTATTTTCCAAAAAATACAATTTTACCACCCTTTAATGAAAAACTATTTTTAAAACCAATATTTGACACTTTTATGTATTCAATATAATGAACTTAAATTCTTCTTTAGCATTGGGACATAAAAATTTATTTTGGATAATGTTTTGGTACTTTTCTAATAACTTTTATATTTTGATGAATACTGAAAATTACTAAATTTTAAGTGAAAACATAATTTTTTAATCAATATATTTTATAGTTTTAAATTATGTATTTGAATGGTTTGGATGTATAATTAAATTATATTTTTATCATTTAGTAAAATTTAGGTGATTATAAGTAATTTCACATTAAATTTATTCATAAACACGTGTCAATCTTTTAATAGTTTTTACTTTTTAAAAACCCACTTTTTGGTATTGACAATGGGAATTAATTTTAAATTAATTAAAGAAACATCAAGGTTTTGAATATGGTAAAATATAATTCATTTTTGAATTAGGAATATAAAAATTAGCTTAGGAATAATTTTGGTATTTTTTTGATAACATTCAATTTTTTATGAATAGTGGAAAACACTACGTTATAGTTTAAAACTGACTTTTTATTTAAATAATTATTTATTTTATATTAATTTATTTTAAGTGAAAATAGATATATGATACCTATATAAGTTCAATATAATTAATTGGAGTCATTTTATAATAAAATTCGCTGTATAAAATTCTATTGAACTTTTTGTCGTCTTTTACCCCCCTCCTAGGCACATTTCCCAATTTACATAAAACATAATTTTACCACTTGTGTGAGTATAATCTCAAAAATAAGAAAGAAAAATTTTATATCAGTAAGTAAAATATGGTTCAATAAGATAAAAAATATTTTTCAGAATAGTAACTTTTGGCTTTTATTTACCACGGTTAAAAGTAAATAGGATAATTAATGGAAAAAATTTATATTATTATTACACTAAAACATGTCTTAATTCTATTGGATAAGTGTAATTCGACCAAAAAAATTAGGAAAAAATATTATCATTTAGGTCTACTTGGATTAGATTAGGACATTTATTATTATTTAATTGAGAGAATAGTTAAAAGTGTTAAATTCAATGTTTAATAACAAAACCATTTTTAATATAAGGTTAAACAAAAGATAAATTTGACTATAAATATTCATTAGATATATAAAAAGATTTACAACATAATGGTGTTTTATTTATATTTTTTAGTCATTAAATAATTTTATTTATTTATGACACAATGGTGATGCAGTAATTACCTAATTAATGAAAAATTAAAATAATTGTTATTATAAGTAACCAAATAAATGTAATTCGAGACATTCTATGAATATCAATAATTTTTTAGTTTATTATGACAAGTTAGGTTTAGTTAGATGAATTCTTTTTATGTAATAATGCTGTTATGAATTTAGAAAAAACAAAATACCAAATATTGTCAAAATTGACATAAAAGTGTTTTTAAAACAATTATTATATTATTAATTGATATTCTATTAATAAAAACATAAGTTTCTACCAAAAGACATATATAATGATAGGTGTATCATTAATTAATCTCTTGGGGTTCGATTGGAAGTATATAGTATGTTTATTAACCATATAATATAAAAATACAAAGAGACATGGTAAATGTCAACTATTTAACTAAGAGTTAAATCTAAAAGATAAGGTTAATATAGTTACCCAGACCTGTCTAAAACCTATTGGTTGAGTGGTATTCGACACATCCCCACCTTATCCTTTAAATAATTTATTTTCGATCCATTTTAAAAATAAAATTATTTTATTATAAAAAAATATTTCTTGCTTTCCCTACGGTGCACCTCACCCCTCTTATAAAAGGCACTCACCCTTCTCTCTAATTTACACCTTCATAGACATTAGTCTCGGCCAGCCCCAGCCCAAATATACTTCCAACTCTCCTCCCATAATCCTAGAGGCCTTAATTTAGTCATAAAGGCAACCTACAGAGCCCTTTTGATTAAATCAAAAAAAAGAACCCGATGTAGAGGTAAATATTTTATCACCACTTTTAAGTACCATTCTTCTTCCACTTCCGCTCTATTTGTTGATTCCATTCAAAAATAATTTCTTCAGTATCTTTTATATACTTTGATGTTATTATAAATATGGTACAAACATATTCATTATTCTATCCATCCTTTGAATGACATGCCACCATACGTGTGTATGTACGGATTACCGTCTCCAAGTTGTGGTGTAGTTGTTATTCAATACATTGCTATTTGTATAGATATAATAATGATGTATAACTGAATTAAATAATAAATATAACATGATAATAATTCTATATATAATATCTAATATCTAATTATATATGATTTTAATATCATAAAAATTATATTGTCGCTCGTGCATACGTACGGATTACCGTCTCCACGAACGCAATGAGATTCATTCCCCATCGTATCCATTCAAGAATAATTATCCTTTTAGGATTAAAAATAATGTTTAAAGACTTAATATCATTTTTAATATTAATAAGATACATACCATCCATAACAAACATGGCTTATGTAACCAGGAATATAAAGGAGAATGAATCTGTTAACACCCTGAACGACGATAATACAATAATATCAATATTAGAAGATAATATATGACATAATATTAATGTATATGGTTATTTAATAATTTAATAACAATTATTTCACCATTATAAAGGATATTAACATACCATCGACTAAGGAAATATATAATGTATGGGGTTTAATATCTCACATTTAATTCTGTGAGATTTACATTGTTGGCCACTTATTTATTGCATGTGGTGTATTCTATACCACCATTTGATATATATTATCATGATTCACTTTATATTAATGGTATTATGTGATTAATTTGGTAGTTATTAACTTTGGGTCATATGACTCGATTGATTACAATGAAGTAAGGGGTTTTCATCTCACTTTTTTATTCCTATGAGATTCATGCTATATTGGCCACGATTTCCTTTTGTGTGGCGTATGTACAATCCATGATTTCATTCTTGATGTAATATACGTTAATTTATGAGTATTTACATCTTCATTTTGTGATCCTTATTTCATGAGTTGTATGTTTCATTTGTTACCAAATCATTAAGGGAATTTTAATTTTAAATTTCCACTCTGTGGGCTTCACGCATACTTCATTGATTACTTTACTCCAATATTATATGTGGAATCACTATTTATTATTTATGTATTAATTTAAACTCACCTTTGTGTGGATATACTTTTTATACACATAATCAGTACATTTATAATTTCTCATGTCATTGATAAAAACTTTATCTTAACTCGATTTCCATTCATAGAGTTAAACATCTAAGTCATTGGTGTTGTTTTTACAAGAATATGTGTGAATGTACTCTGATTTATTTACACTAAATAACCAATCATATTGAGTGTATTTATATTTTTCAAACATAATTATTTCATTTATTTATCCTTTACCTAAGGATGATGTCTTTATAAGGGATTTCATCTCAATTTACATTCCTTTGCTACTTCTTTGTTGTTATACACCAATTCACTTTTATATGGTGTTTGTACAATCCTTTGACATAGTATATAATGAAATAATTTATTCTCATTGTATTATAAAGTTTTGATTACCACAATTGTAGGTATTCAAGTGTCTCTCATTTGGATAGTAACTCTAACTAAAATAAAATTTTAAATCTTTTAAAAAAATTATTCTTCTAAATCATTCTCACCATTGTCCATGTTTTAAAAATTGGTTTATGGTTTTGTTTATATGGACATTAATGTTTTAAAATCACTTTTTTTAAAGTTTCAGTGGTATGGGAAATTTTGATTCAAAAATATATTTTTAAATGGCGTCTTGACAAATACTATGGCTTTTAAATGTTTACAAGAAAAAGTGTTATATTTCTATCAACTAGTTTTGATGATTATTTTCATCTCTGTCAATATCCTTTATTATTATTGATTGAGGTTAATATGTTACAATAAAATCATTCATATTGTATTTAATGAGTTCTATTTGACTATGGATGTTCTATTTTTATACCATTCATGGTTTTCGGATAAATTATTGACATTTCGTATGCTAGTTTTAATACAAATGTTTATGTTATGTTTCAAACATTTCATATAAGGAATGCATTAGACATAGTAATTGAAGGGCATAGCCCGATATATCTCTTAAATGCATGAGTAGGTCTCATGAGACAAACTAATGTCTTGGCACGAGAAATTGAAAATATCTTATTTGTAGTCTTGGCACAAATCCATGACTATGTGGTTGTGAAGTCTGTAATTATGCATTTTATCGTTATTAATGTGTCTATTGATATTGCATGTGATTATTCGACTAGTATAATATCCTTGTAAATAAGTAAACGGAATTATTTGATTTTATCATTTCTATATTATAATGATGATCTAGTTTAAAAGACTTTTGTTTTAGTCTTATTCATTTCCGTTAATGTTTGTTCTTATTTATAAACTTTTTCGCTTTATTTTTATCCTTATAAAGCATCTAAACTCATCTCTTTCTATGTTTTATTTTTCCTAGGATGCAAATAATTATATTATGACTAACCTTTAGGGATAGTCTATGGGATATCAGTGTTGTCTATGGAAACAATGTTGTTGTAATATTCCATTTTATGATGTAATGTAAACCTTATTAATGTATCTAGTACATACAAGGGTACTAAACTAATTGGTCTTTTGAGACTTGATCTTTTGGGATCATGCCAATGATATGTAAAAATACATTGACTCTGGGCTTCTAGGTAAGGTTGTTACAAAAAAACAAGAAAATATATAAAAGATTAATCATTTACATGTTTTCAAGAGTTAAATAGAATTTATTCTATGAAAAACAATTTTAATAGAATAAAAAAATTTAAAAAAATAATTTGAAAATAAATATTTAAATTTTTATATTATTCTTTAAAAAATATTTAAATAATTTCTTCTATGAAATATTAAATAATATTCTAAAATAAAAAATTTATGACATAAATTTATTTAAAAATAACTTAATTGGAAAATAAACTTGAAAAATTATAAAGGAAAACCCATTTAAATCATTTATTGAGGAAAATATCCCATTCTCATTGAAGCTAATTTTTAGAACATGATACATTTTAAAAATAAATTTCCTTGAAAATAATTATTAAAACAAATCGAGGAAGCTTTAAAATCATTTAAAATGTTTCTTGGGTAAAATAACCTTTCTGATTTAAAAAATGTTAAAAATAATTTGAAAATACATTTCCTTGAAAATAATAGTGAAACAAATATTAATGATTCTTAATCTAAAATAATGGTCATGATTATGGGATTTCACTTTCAAATAGTAAATTTTAATACAATGATTCCTATCACTTTTTTTATAATATAAAAATGGGAATTGTTGATAAAATGACATGATTAATTTCAAAAAAAAATTTAAAAAAGACAAACATTGAATGAAATTTTATTTCAAAATCATAAGTGAAATGTAAATTTTTTTTGAAATCATGTTTTGGGAAAAATATATTTCTGATCAAATATTCAAAGAAAGTTATATTTTTGTTTTAAAAAATTCTTGAAGAAGGATAATTGATGCAAAAAATTCTTACCTCTTTAGTAATCTAGTGAATTGTAAGCCCCAATTAAGCATAAATTCAAATAAAACATTAAATATCATGAAAAAAAGATAATAGTGTTATAACATGTAAAATGGGTAATATATACACCTCAAGAAAATAACTGAGTGGTGAATTTTTAAATGTCTCCTAGAAATAAATGGGATACTTGAAATCCCTTACATTGACTTACGTCTGAAAAAATAGAAACACATGTATAATAAATATAATTTTATTATAATTACATTAAAAAATATAATTTTTTATATCATACAATATGTGATTTTCTTATTACATATTTTCAACCATTTGTTAACAATTATATCATAAAGTTACGTTTTAGCTAACAACCACTTCGTTTTCTGTATATGTTTTGATTTCTTATTTTTGTTCCTCTTACTTCAATCATGGTTTCCTAATCTCAAAAATGTTTACCATTATGTTAGTTTAATATATATTCATTTAATATTTATTTATAATAAACCACAAAATATAGAGATTGGAAATTAAATACAGCGTTTATAAATAAGGTAGGATGTACATACGCAAGAACATTGTTTCCATTTTCATGTAAGATTGAAAAGAACAGTTAAATTATATATTTTTATTACATAATACTTTTTATGTATTATATATCACACATACTCATTAAAACTATATTTATTAACTTCCATGTAAAACATGAATGAATCGCATCACTTCACGTGGTAGTAGTTCATTGTGCACACGAGTGACATTATCATATTCCCATAAAATGGATAGTATAAAGGTATCTCTGATATAATGATTAAAAGGTAAAATAATATCATAAATATAGTATATAAATAATAAATAAATCATTAAAACCATTCATGATATGTAGTAATCGAAGAATGAATGACATTAGTTTGTGAGGTGGTATTCAATCGTGCACATGAATGACGATTTCATAACTCATATGATGGAAGATGAGATGGTTATAGGTAATTTCCTTAAAAGAAAAACATATAAATATATTTATTATACTGAGGTTATTATATCATAATTTTTAATAGTAATTGAATTATTTTGGGGAATAAATAAAATAAAAATGCTTGTTGAAGAGTGTTACCTCTTCTTCATGTAACTTCCTTAGGTTTTCACTGAAATCCTTCTTAAGATGGTATTGTGTCCAAAATAATGCTTCTGTGATGTGAGGATGAAATATTATACATTATTTGGGTATGTAATGTCCGAAATAATTTGTTTTTAATGTGTGAATAAGAGATGAGAGGTGGTATCCCTTTATAAGAGATATGAGTGGTACACATGTAGTTTTGGAAAAAAGGAATTCCATCTACATTTTTTTCACGTCACATGAATTTGATATTGAAATATACTAGATAAAATATGGTGTATGGTTTAAACATGGTATTAAATAATTTCTAATACAGTTTTATAGGTCAATTTCGTCCTAATAATTCTAGTTTAACTCCACAATAATCCCATTTTTACCTTAATAATAGAAATTATTATCTATTTTTTCACTATTAATTTTTGTAAAAAATAATGTTTACCTTATGATAAAATGAAAATTATTCTCATTTAATATATGGAATCCATTTTTCCTAGTTATATTCACACGAATATAAAAGGTAAATTCAAAACCTATCCCCTAGATGTGGTGATAAAAAAGGTTTTTAGGTAGAAAATGTTCAAAATTTAACAAAGTTTTTATTAAAAATATTATAATTGACTCTAATGGCCTAAATTATATTAATTTATTTATAATTAAAATAATTGTAATTACATAAAAATAAATAAATAATTTATTTTTATAAATAAATTAAACTAAAATGATGGTTTCAGATACATTTCATTATTTTTACTATTAATAAAAAAAATAATTCATTGAATTCTAAAAACCTAACCCTAATATATTTTTAAAATTATGATTTAAAAAATTAGTTTTATGTTTTAAAATATATTTTCTAAAGGTTTCAACATGAATTTAAGTAAGTGTGCTAAAAAAAATGACAAGAATATTTTTTAGAGAAATATTGCTTTTAAGCACCAAATTTGATCAATTATTTTATATTGTCTAGATAATACATAAGCTAAATGTTTAATATTTTATTGAATATATATAATATATAAATTTCATTAAAATAATACACAAAAAGTTATTTGTTAAATTTATTTAGGTTTAATTTAATTGTTTGGAAAAAAAATTCCCCAAAAAAATCCTTTATTTTAATTAATAAATAATTTTTTAACAAAAAAACACATTTTATATACAAGTTTGATCAATATATTTTAATATTTATTTTTCCCTATTAATACCTGACATTTTAATGTCTTTGTGACAAATATCATATTAAATAATAATATTTCACATTTCTTTTAAACTCAGTGTAGCATGCATTGCAAGATAATCTTAGTATTGTGTGTACCATAAGATAAACAAGATGTTTTATATAAGATTAATAATATATTTTTGTAATGTAAGATTAAATAAATGTGGATTATAACAAAAAATATCAAAAAGATTAAATTTCACCGAAGAAAAATTTATCCCAACATCTCAGGGTGTTTCATTCTAACCCCCTTAACATCACTTTCCCCCTAAAAATTCATCTCAATTATCAATTATTTTACATTTGAAAATTTTGTCTTGGAAACTGAATATTTCGAAAATAAATAATTAAACTTCCCTTAAATTGTTATAGTTAGAAAAAATAATGTTACCTAAAGTGAATCTTAATTTTGTGTCCACATAGGATAACAGGGGTGGTATATAATGAGTTTGGAAAGGAAGAAAAGTAAAAATAATTATAAAAGTTGATAGAGATTACAGATCACCAGAATGTGGGTGATCCAAAAATGGTTAAAAACAAAAAACCATAATCCAATGAGGAAAAAAGGTCCTTAATATCATAAAAATTGATGATAACAGAACAATATTTTATTTAAAGATCATTTTCATAATGTCGAATAATTTTTATGAGAATATATATTTAAAATATTTAATATAATTTAAAATAAAAATTTCACCCTTTTGGTTATGTCTTGATCAATTTCCACTTAATCTCTCACTCTAAGAATTGAAGGTAAATTTTTAATGCCATTAGCAGAAATGGATCATGAAATCCAAAAACAATTATAGTTTATTGTTTAAATGTATATTTGTAACAAAAACAAAAATATTATCATAGGTTATCCATTATAAATAAATCCTCATAATAATAATTCATTCATTAATATCTAAAACCACATTCAAACTTCAACATCATCCATTTCATAATTTTTTAACCATGTGATCCTTTAAAAATATTAAAATATGAAACATTATAACATATTTCAAAAAAAATAAAAAATCAACTTATCATTTATCCACTAAAGATAATGAAATAGATTTTAATTCCACATACTAAACATGTTAATACCATCATCATATATTATCATAAAAATCGGAAATAATATTAATTACCATATTAACATGTTAAAACATACATTCTTTATTATTCCTTAAATAAAAAAAGATTATTGGATATATTCATTAAATCTAGAAGTGTTGTAATCTCCATGAATTATAACATAACCCACTTTTTCCTCAAATAATTATTCAATTACAAGGTCATCAATGTGATACAACTTACTTTATTCAAATTAATCAATTTTTAATCAAATATCATTATCAAGAACATATTAAGCGTTATGTTTTCCTCAATAAAAATATCACATTACTATTAAATCACTTTTCTAAGTAATCAATACCATTCAAAATATTTTTAAAAATCAATAATTAAAAACTCATATATAAAAATCATTATATATTTCATGATTCTTTTCCCATAATTCATGAATTCATATAAATAAATACTTTAATCACCCAAATTAATTCTCAGATAATTCAATTTGACTCATCATCTTGTTCCATAATACAACCTCCTTTAATATGTAATTCATGATCTCTTTATCACTAACAAAAATTCCATTACTCGTACATCATTACTGATTATCTTCACAATATTTCCCCTTATGAAATCTATTCACATAGTTCAAATACATTCTATTGTGGAACCATTCAACAATTGATGATATATTAGGGTAAATATTATTTTCATATCCTAAAATAGATAACATTTTCATTCTATATTTTTAATTACTTTACTTTTGTACTTTTTCCCCATACCCCAAACATATAATCATCCCTCTAAGACATTACCCTGAATGATTCTTCCAAAATTATTGAAAAATATGAAAATGAATCTTATTTCCTATATTCTCTCTACTAATTGAACACTCAAAGAACTCTATCATTTGATTATTTAGAATGTTCTAGAGTTGGTTAAGGTGTTTTCTATTAATCGTGATTCATGATAACTATTTAGGAATAATCACAATATCATTCACTCTTGTCACCATCCCATTCGGATTCTCGTTTGAAATTTTTCCATCAAATTATATAATAACATATCTCTTTATGGTTCCCTCTATTCACTATAACTTAAAATCATATTGTGTGAACCTCTAATCATAATGGGAGAACAAATAATCTTGAAAATTTATTTTAGGATAACTAAATAATGGAACATTTTTTTAATATATAACTCCTTATGTTTATATAAGGACCCATACATAAACATTAATTAATCTAGAATTAAGTTAATAATTTTTATTAAGGATATTTTTAGGTTTAGAGCATTAAAGAATTAGTTTATAGCATATACAAAAAAAATTGAATATTAACTGTAGACACATCTACTCAGTTTCCATTTTTTCATAAAATAAAAACTCTTAAAAGAAAACAAATATGTTTAGTTGCATGTTTTAATCATTATGACTTTTCCTTGATCACATCCTTGACCCTATTCCACTTTAGGTCCTGTGAATTTTTTTTTCAAAAACATGGGATTAGCATATAAATCTTAGTAAGGGTTACAAAATAAAGAATGAAAACATTATCCCATCAATAAACACATGTAAATTAAACAATACTTTTCTATCATAACATACCACATGAACTCATAATATTTATGAATAACACATGGAAATTATAAATCATAAGGGAAACTTTCGACAAACATAAAATACATACATTTTAGATTTCCTAGACACATAGGTAGATACATTTGGAATACCCATCACAGTATATTCCCTATATCTCTTAGGAGAAATATTAATGTTTACCTCTGTCATGTTACCCAATGCATTAGAGAGCTATCTCAGGCTCACCTTCCCTAGGTTTTTCACGGAACCACTCATATATGTAAAAAATTCCAAATAATAATAAAATAATCATAAAACCTAAAACATGAATAAAGAAAAGATAAAACTTCCACATTCTAGTAACATTTCATGATATTGACATATCCAATCTATTTCCTAAACCATTTAAAAATTTTAAAAAGAGGTTTTTGGGTCAAAGTGTCCCATACCACTTTGAGAATATTATCTAAATTAACATTATAAAACATTATTGTCCATAAAAATAAATCACTAAAACCATTTTGAAAACCTGGACATCAATTATAATTATTTATAAGATTAAATCTTTTAAATATTTTAAAACAATGTATTAGTTAAAGAAACCTTTACCACTTTAGAAACTCTTGAATAAAAATAATTAAAAAATAACAACAAATAAAAGTATAAATATCATGAGAATATATAAATTCATGATATATAATTTCAAAATGGTTGTATATACATCTTATAGGACTATAAAGGTTCAAAATATCAATATATGCCCGAATTGAAGGATATTGAGATGTAATCCTTTACAATGAATGTATCATCAGATAAAGGAAGAATGAATGACATAATCATGAATGAAAAAAATATAAAAACAACCAATATAAGAGGATATTATTTTTAAAACAATCATAGTTCATTCACACATATTCATAGAGTGACATAATCAATAATTAAAAGATTTGCCCAAATGATGGAAGTTGGGTTAAGATGTTCCCTTACCTCGAGTCCAACTTATCTCATATGTTCCTTGTTATTCATGAATAATAAACATGTGTTAATTTATAATTTATTCAGAACCTTTTTCAATTTTACTATTCCTTTAATATCACCTATTACTTTTAAATAAAAATTAGTTAATTATTTGAGTTCATATCGGACATTTTTTCGATGTTTGAAAATTGAGTTAAAAATGAACTGGTTATAATTACAATTTGCCCATGTGGTCAAAATTCCATTATATACAGAATGATATTAATGATTTAAATATCATTTATAGAATATATATCCAGTATATATGTATTTATAATAGTCCATATCATATTCATATATGAAATGAAATGCACCGTCCATGGAGACTGTAAGTTATACGTACGCATGAACTCTACTTTCATTTCATTTTCATATTGAATAGAATGAAAACATAATGATACATATATATATTATAATAAGAGTATAATATGATATTTTATATATTTTACATAAGTTAATTAACACCATCATTTATATGTTCCATGTATTGTATGAAAGAGTCATATCACTTTGAGGGGGCGATAGTCCGCACTTCCTCAAATGAAATTATCGTATTTACCCATTATGGAAGTCATAGAAGTATTAAATAAATCAAAAATACATAATAATAGAAAAATTATAAATATAATATATATATATATATAACATATAAATATAGTTCCATTATAATGGCCACCATGAGAGGCAGTAGGGGATAACCGAACAGTCATCGTTTTGTGAGGCTGTAGTTTGTCGTCCACAGAAATAGTATGTTCTTTACCCATTAGATGGATGTGTGTGTGTGTAGTTAGAATACATATTATAAAAACTACCTAGTATATTTAGGATACTGGTTTTATTATGTAAACAAACAATAAATATAACATAGGGAGTAATTATGTAAAATAAAAGAAGAGAACTTGAAGGAGGATATTACCTTTAAATCAGGTAACTTCATTTGGTTTGAACCAAAAGGATTTATTAAAGTCCCTTCTGCCTAGGGTAAGGATTTTAAGAGGAATATATGGATCTTGGTGGATTATTTGGGTAGAGTTTGAATGATCCAAGGGGATTGATATGTGTGTTTAATTAGTTAGAGGTAATGGCCTTTATAGGGGAGATGAAGGGCTGTTTAGAAAAGTTTGAAAATACTATTTTATTATAAAATGATTTTCGGATTCAAAAGGTCAAAAATTTATTTAATTATAATTTAAGTTTCATATAATTTGAAATAAATTCATCCAATAAAAATTCAACTAGATTGGGATATTTTTTAATCCTTATCTTTCTTATTTAACCCTTTTTTAACTTATTTAACATTTACCATGTCTTCCTCTATATTCAAACTATATGGTTAATATATTTACTATAAAATTCTTAGGGACAAAAAATGGATAGTTAATGACATTTTTAACAACTTATATGTCACTTGGATGAATATTATATTTTTAGGGCTATTTTATCATTTAATAAAATATTAATTGATTTAGAAACTCATTTATGTTAAATTTTATACTATTCATATCATGACTTTTTAAAAAATCTAAACCAACCTGATTCATTAGAAAAACCTTCATTAGTACAAAGAAAAAAATTCATAATAATCTCAAAAATTCTTGTATGGCATAAAATGTTTCAAAATTATTTTATTAATATATATAATCTAATTTATTTAAAACATTCATTTTTGAGTTAATCAGGACATCACCATTGTGTCTTAATTAAATTAATTTATTTAATGTCTAAAATTTATAAATAAAATAAAATTATTTAGTAAATCATTATAGATTTAAAATGACTACTTATAGTCAAAGATATATATTATATATCCCCACAGAATTTTTTTTTTCAAACAATAGATGTTTATGATATTTTGTTTTATTTTAAATAAAAATTTATTAATGTCAATATCTTACCTAAATGGATTTAAAAGGGAAAATATATTATTCAAGGATTGTCTGGGTTAGACATTACTCATCCAATAATGTTTGGGCAAGTGTTATGGTAATTTATATTATTATAATATTATTTTCAACATGAATTACCCGAATTAACATTAACAGCAGAAAATAAAAGTCAAAAGTTACAATTCAACAAAAATTAAATTCATCTTATTGAACCACATTTAACATACTTATGAAAATCATGTTTTTTGGATTTTTTAAATCAAATTCAGCGATGCGGTAAAATTTCATTTAAATGAAAAAGTCGGTTTTTAACTACGATGTTGTGTTTTTCACTATTCATCCAAAAATGAACGTTTCCCTAACAATACCAAAAATTAACCAAATGATAATTTTTATATTTCTAATTCAAAAATGATTTATATTTTAACAAATAAAAAACAAAGAAGTTTGATTAGTTAATTTAAAATTAATTTCTATTGTCAAAACTAGAAAGCGTGTTCTGAAGAAATAATAACTATCAAAAGATTGACATTTATTTATATCCAATTTCAAAGTGAAATTACTTCCAATGACTAAAATTGGATTATATGATAAAAATATAATCCATTTACACTTTAAAACAATTTTAAAATATAATCTATCCATATAAATAAATTATATTAAAAGGGATTTTTGAATTAAAATGCAATATTTTTCACTATTCATTAGAAAATGAACACTATCATAAAAATACCAAAATTTCATCCAATGTAAATTTTTATTTCCTAATTCTAAATAATAATTTTATTATTTTCAAATAGAACATATAAAAGTGAAAAAAAACTAGATTTAAAAATGGTTTTCCATCAAAAGGCTGTAGATCGACCTTTTAAAGAATATTTGAGTATTAATTCTTAAAATTGAATTCATTCACATTTTAGGCCTTTAAATTTTATTGTATAAATGAAAAAAATAAATAATAAACATGTTAATCATATTTTAGTTAGTTTTTATCATACCATCCAATATAACGGCTATGTTTTAACTACCATTTAAAATAATAACATTGTATTATTCTTTTCAGAATAACTCAATGTTGTGTGCAACGTGACATTTCAAAGAAACTCGTTCTTGTGTATCGGGTACCCTATAGAACATATAATCCACTTTAATATAAATTAAAATTTAATTACAAATATTAATAAATATAAAAATGACATATTATTTATTTACCTGGGATGTTACATCCTTCCCCCTTTTAGAAATTGTGTCCTCGTAATTTTATAATTGGGCTTGGAAATTTCATTTAAAGTCGCTAATAGGAAAAAGGGTGAATATAACTATCACTTTAAAAGAAATAAAGAAAAGTACAAAGTTCACTCAAGATAACCCACAATAGGATTCCTTGTAGGAATATATGGATATGGAAGACAAACAAACTATCATGTTCTGACGGAGAGTGTTAGAAGACATGATTATGAGACTGTTAACCACCAGAAAATCACAAACTTGTGATAGGTTAAATGGTCATCAATTACCCAGTAGGAAAAGTAAATAGACAACACTTTTTTTGGTTTCTTTTCATGAAGTTTAATAATTAATTTATGAAATAGACTAAGAACATAATGAAATACACCTACTTTTCTAGTACTGTTTTATCTTTTATTAAGTTTCTACCAAAAACTAATATTTTCTCCAAATGATAAGTATCCTAGATAACATTGATCACACATGAAGCACTCTAATCAAATTATAGAGAATCAAATAATCCACAAAATATGAACTATATATATCCATATCTTTAGACATTATCCAACACAAAAATGGTTATTACAAGATTAGATAATCCCCAAAAGGGATAATACGTTATAAAAATAAATTCTAGTCCAAATCTCTAAAATTAAACAAACAATACCAAATGTTCAACAAATACCATTCAAAAAACTATTATCCATAAAATTTCTCAATGTAAAACAAAATAAGATTGAAACCCAAAATTCAAAATGATTTCATCACATAGTTTTCTACAAAAATATTAGCATTTATCTCCAAATAACATTGGTTAATCTTAAAGTCTCATACTGAAGTGTAATTGACCTAATCACATATTTTGTTTGATAATTTAATCATTTCCATAAATAACCCAAATCTCCATCTATCCAAAATAAAAACAAAGATTCTTCCAAAATAAAATTCAATCATTACTCCTCAATTTTAATCCCATAGTATTCTATTTTCCTTAAGCATATAATGTTCACAAAAGAGAAAACATCTTCCGAAATAACCAGTATCACATAGTCACCAAATAATTTTCCTATACTCAGGATATTCATTTGACAAAACATAATATCCCAAATAAACATATTCTTCATCCATAATGGCATTTAACTAAAAAAATATTTCATACTAACTAGGTACTTCATGTAGTCCAGTGGTAGGCAATAAATCCAAATCGCACTATGGTTGTGGGTTCAATTCTGCATAGCTTTGTATAACGTGTTGGGTTATCACACGGTTTGCGTGTTTTCCATTTTCAAAAAATATATAATTTTATAATATTCTATAAAATGAGATAAATTCCTCAAAAATAACCAAAACATATTTTAAACACAAAATTTATCTCATACATCCCATTTTCTTTCTAAAAAGTAATAACCTATAATTTCCTCAAATTCATGAATCATATACAACCACATGGTTCTTTATAAATATATCCGAAAAATAAAAGATAATTATTCATTGAATAATATTTTCACATATCAAACTACAGGTTTACACCTACAAGAAAAAATATTCCAATTTAATCTCATCATCAAAAGAGCCTTAATACTTTTAAGCTTTTCATCATCCTAAAATCTACCATAACTCTTGAATCCATTATATGTAGACTCTTTACTCATTAAACATTCTTCATGATCCATTAACCATTATTTTACAACATATTTTGTAATACATCTTTGTGACAAGAAAAATCATGAGTCATATCCTAAGATTCGATAATGTCAAAACATTAGCTATAAAATACACCATAACTTTACTTGGTCATTGTTAGTTTCCTCATCTTCATTTGGAATTGCATTAGGTATTTGTAAAAATATATTTGTACAATCCTACTGATCCCATTCCTGAACCATCTTTGTAGGAAATCTATTTGTATAATGGTCATGGACACCAAATTTTAAACATTCAATTGATCACTCAGAAAGAACTCATTTCCCTATCCTAGAGTCAAATGGACACTTCCTTTTTTGATGGTAATTAATTGCTTTATGAACTTCATTACCACATCTAAGATATCTTACTGTCCCTGTGAAGCATTTTCCTAGGTGTTTCTTTTTTACATCCATGAGACATAGGTTTTTTAATATACTTACTTTTATGATTATTACATGAACATCTGTGGGGATTTCCTTCCCACATATATGATACCATATAAAAATCACCAAAGTTTAGGTGGTCAATCATGACTCCAGATAGTTGGTTTAGAATAAAAAAAATTATTCTCATTGCATCTCCCGCTTAATTTTATTTCTTATTCAGAAAACCATCACAATTTTCGTCACATCAATTGTTACTTTGGTGCCTACTAGATCTAGCCATATACTAAAACCAAAATGTTCAGTGTGATTATATCAGTAAAATCATCATAAAATATCTGATGAGGAGGTTAATACTATGATACAATTATTCATGTTATCTTAATATCATTCAATTTATCTAAAATAACTATGAATCATTCTAATATTATAAACATTTTGATTATGTCCTTTATACTCAAATAACACCCTAAACTCTTATGTTATTTATACCAAAATTTTATGCCAACTGTATGGACCCTGCCATAAACATTATATAATCATGAATTATGTTAATAATTCATATTGAAGATCATTTTATCTTTAGATATTTAGTGAATTAGGTCATAACATATTCAAAAAAATTTGAATAGTACATGTACACACTTCTACTCATTTTCCATTTTTTATATAAGAAAAACCCATTAAAATAAAAGAAACATGTTTAGTTCCATGTTTTAATCATCGTGCATTCTCTTTAATCCCATCCTTGACCCTATTCAACTTTATGTCTTGTAAAAAAGTTTTCAAAAACATGGCATGAGCATAAAATGTTCAATAAGGGTTATAAATTATGGAAAGAAAACATTAGCCCATCAATAAATAAAAATCAATAAAAACATACTTTTCAATCATAACATTCCTCAAAAAATCATAATATTTATGAATGACACACAAACATTATATATAATAAAGGTAAATATTGTCAAACATAACATACTTACATTATAGATTTCATAGCTACATGGGGAGTCACATTTCAAATAACAATAACAGCATATTCCCTCAATCTCTTAGGGGAAACATTAACGGTAACTCTGTCACTTTACCCAATGCATTGGAGAGCTATCTTGGGCTCACCTGCCCTAGTTTTATCATAAAACCACCCATATACATAAAAAATTACCAAGAACCATAACATAATCATAACATGTAAAATAATCATAAAGGAAAGATAACATTTCCACATTCCAATAACATTTCAAAATATTCACATATCCAATCCATTTTGAAAACTATATTAAAAATTTAATGAAGAGATTTTTTAGTCAAACTGTCACATACCACTTTGAAACTATTATAGGAATTAACATTTTAAAAAATTAATGTTGATATAATTAACCTTAAAACTATATTGAAAACATGGACATCAATAAGAATGATTTAGAAGATTAAATCTTCAAAAGATTTTAAAACAATGTATTAGTTAAAGAATCCATTACCACGTTAGAAAATCTTGAAAAAAAATTATTAAAGATTAACATCAAAGAAAAATATAAATATCATGATAATATGGAAATTGATGATATATATTTTCAAAAGGGTTGTATATACACCTTATAGGACAATAAATGTTCACAATATCAAATTATACCTCAATGAAAGGATATTGAGACGTAGCCCCTTACAAAGATTATATCATTGGATTAAGGATAAGTCAATGACATAATTATGTGTGAAAAATAAAAATAAACCCAATATATGTGGATATTAAGTGTAAAAAAATCATAGGTCATTCACAAATATTCATAGCACAACATAATCATGAAATAGAAGATTTGCCCCAAAAATGGAAATTGGGTTAAGAAGTACCCTTACCTCGAGTCCAACTTCTCTCGTATGGTCCTTGTTCTTCATAAATAATAAAATTATGTTAATTTAAACATTATAAAAAACATTTTTCATGTTTATTATTGATTTTATTTCACTTATTACCTTGAAATAACAATTATTTAATTATTTGAGTTCAAATCTGATATTTTGTTGATGGTCGAAAATTGAGTTGAAAATGAACTTGTTAGAATTACAATTTGTCCATATGGTAAAACATCAATCATCTCCAGAATTATATTCATGATTTAAATATCATATATGTCATATTTATATAGTATATATGTATTTATATTAGTACATATCATTTGGATATAAGAAATGAAATGCACCATTAATGGAGACGATAAGCCATACGTATGCATGAATGCTACTTTCATTTCTTATTCATATTTAATGGAATAAAAACATAATGATACATATGTATATTATAATTAAATTGTAATATAATAATTTATATATGTTAAATAATTTCATTAACACCATCATTTATACATTCCATGAATGGTATGAATGTGTCATATCACTTTTAGGGGGAGGTAGTCTGAACTTCCTCAAATGATATTATCGTATTTAGCCATTATGGAAACCAAAAATGTATTATTTAAATTAAAAATAAAGAAGAATATTGAAAATATAAATAAAATATATATCACATATAAATACAATTCCATCATAATGGCTACAATGAGAGGTAGTAGGGGATAATCGAACAATCATCGTTTCGTGAGGCAGTAGTTCGTCGTCCACGGAAATTGTTTGTTCTTTATGAATTAGATAGAGGTGTTTATAAGTGCAGATCAAATAAATCTCATGGAAAAACATATTATTTTGAGGATATTGGTTTTTTTATTTAAATAAATAATAAAAAGAGCATACAGAGGGAAGAACTAAAATAAACAAAGAGAACTTGAGGGAAAATGTTACCTTTAAATCGGGTAACTCCCACTGGTTTGAACCATAAGGCTTTATTGAAGGTTCTTCGGCCTAATGTAATGCTTCTAGTAATAATAGAGGGATATTGGGAGATTATTTGGGTATATTTTCGATAAGCCAAGGGGCTTTGGATGTTTGTTTAATCGGTTAGATGTGATGACCTTTTATAAGGGAGATGAGGGGCTCTTTAGGAATGTTTGAAAATATTATTTTCTTATAAATTGATTTTTTGTTTCATAAAGTCCAAAACATATATAATTATACGATAAGCTGAATATAATTTGAAATAAAATCATCTAATAAGAATAGAATATGTTTTGGATATTTTATAATCCTTATCATTGTTATTTAACACTTTGTAAACATATTTAACTTTTACCATGTCTTTTTGTGTATTCAAACTACATAGTTAATATATTTACAATAAAATTCAAAGAGACAAAACGGATCATTCAAGACATTTTAACCATAATATATGTTATTTGGTTAATTCTTAGATTTTTAAGACTATTTTATTATTTAATAAAATATTAATTGATTTAAAAACACATTTACATAAATTTTTATACTATTCATATCATGATATTTTAAAAAAATCCAAACCAACATGATACTTTCTAAAAATCCTTTATTTGTTCAAATAGAACAAATCTTCCTCATCTCTAAAATTCTTGGACGGCCTAAAAAGTTTCAAAATAAATTTATTTTAATATTTATAATCTAATTTATTTAAAACATTCATTAATGAGGTAATAATTACATCATCATTGTGTCATAATTAAATTTATTTATTTAATGCTTAAAAATTATAAAGAAAATACCATGATGTAAGAATTCTTTTTAGATTTATAATAAAGATTTATAGTTGAAGATATCTATTATATATCCCCACATTAAATTTATTTTAGAAAACAACACATGTTTATGATTTTTTTATTTTTTATTAAATAAAAAGTTATTAAAATCATTATTTTAAGCAAATGCCTTTCAAAGGCCAAAATACTTACAAAAGGATTTTCGTGGTCTAAAATTACTCATCCAATAATGTTAAGACAAGTGTTAAGGTAATTTTATATTATTATAATCTTATTTTTACCTTGAATTACCCTATTTACCTTTAATTGTGGTAAATAAAAGTCAAAAGTTACTATTAACCAGAAATTACTTTCATCTTATTGAAACAAATTTTACTTACTGATGAAAACCATATATGTCAGATTTTTAAAATTCAATTCATAGAAGTTGTAAAATTTCATTAAAATGAAAAACTGGTATTTATGTAATGGAGTGTTTTTCACTATTTATCAAAAATTGAACATTTTCAGAAAAATACAAAAAAATTAAACAAAAGATAATTTTGATATACAGAATTCAAAAAGGATTACTATTTTACCAAATTAAAGACATAGAGATTTCAATAATTAATTAAAAATTAATTTCGGTTGTCAAAACTAGAAAACTTGTTTTTAAGAAATAACTTCTATCAAAAGATTGACATTTTTGTATACCCAATTTCAAAGTATAATTACATACAATTACCAAAATTGTATTAAATTGTAAAAATATAATCTAATTACACTTTAAAACAATTTAATGAGATAATATAACCACTAATATAAATTAGATTTAAATGCAGTATTTTTAACTATTCATCAAAAAATGACCATTGTCAGAAAAATACCCACAATTCATCCAAAGTAAATTTTGATGTCCTGATTCTAAATAAAAATTTTATTTTTTCAAATAGAAAATATAAAAGTGAAAAACTAGATTTAAAAATGGGTTT
This sequence comes from Viscum album, assembly GCA_963277665.1. NCBI lineage: Eukaryota > Viridiplantae > Streptophyta > Magnoliopsida > Santalales > Viscaceae > Viscum > Viscum album. Next base: position 1,478,962,317 of record OY728147.1, on the reverse strand, counting down.
CCATCAAAAGGCGGTAAATCAACCTTTTAAAGAATATTTGAGTATTTATGTTTCAAATATGATTCATTCACATTTTAATCCTCTAACTTTTGTTGGATAAAAGTAAAAACATTTAACAAACATGTTTAATCATATTTTAGTTAGTTTTGTTAATTCCAGCCAATAAAATGGCTATTCCTTAACTACCATTTAGAATAATAATATTATATTAATATTTTTCATTATAACTCTACATTGTGTGCAACATATGATTTCAAAGAAACCTATTGTTGCGTATCGGGTACGCCATCGAACATATCATGCCCTTTAAAGTAAATATATTATTAAATTCAGAATTATTAATAAATATGAAAAATTATATATTCTTTATTTACCTAGGTTGTTACAGTTTATCTTAGTTCATTCATATTAATTATATTTTTAAATCATTCATTATCATTTGTAATGATTTTGATAATATACAAAGCATATTCCTTAAGAGTGAAAAACAAGTTGTGTAGATATTGCAATTTTTACGCACCAGGTAATGATCATGTCCATCTCAATGTAACAATTTTAGATATATTACCCATAGATACCTACGTTCCAGATCTATATTAACTAGAAGTATCTAGATAGGATGTAATTTATTTAAAAACACTCAATCTATCCTTCAACAAAACTCTAAGCAATTTTCCAATAATTAGACTCATCCTTAGACTTATCCTTAGAGACATCCCTAGAAATATCATTTGAAATATCCCAAGGTATCTCACTAATGTATTCTCATCCTAGTTTCCAATGGTTTACCAAATAATTCCATTAATACCAACTACAGTGGACCAGAATTCTAATACATTGATATTACATTTTTAAGATAAATCTTCAATACATTAAAAAAAACACATTTCTGACGACCATAATAGACTAGTGTCCTAAAAAACATTGAAAACAATCTTCTAATATGGTGAAATATATTCAATGCTTCCCATAATATCCTTCCCATTTATTACTATTCATTGACATACCCTACATAAAACATTCCTTCATAAACTAGTTAAAGGAAACATAATAAAGCTTGAGGTTATATTCTTAGTAAGGGTAAATAGAGGAAATATATAATAATAACATAATAATAAGGGTATTAGAATGTAATAATAATATATGAAAACTAAACCCTTCATAAGAAAGATAAAAATTATGAGTCATAAAATAAATATTGGAAGTTTATAATACATGATTCATAAAGAAATTAAATTACATTATTAATGAAATAAAAATGTTGGAATAATATATATAATAGTATCATAAACAAAGGAATAGAATAAAATTATTATTAGTCTATTTTTATATCCAAAATATATCCGGGGTCTCCATGGGTGGCTACACAAACAATACATGACAAAACACTATCTCTAGTGGTCTCTCATTCCTTATAGTGGATTAGTTTCACTTTCTAAATCGTCAAGTAAGACAAGGATCACTCCAAATACAATCATAAAAGACAACCTAGCATAGTGAACAGAGTCCATTCCTTCTTCTAGTCCTATATATCTCATGAGATATAAATCTTTACCCAATTCATTGGAATGAGATATTGTTTCCATCCATAAAATAAGGACTGCCATATTTATGTGTTCCATAAGATCATAAAATATTCATCATATCATAACCTATGAAATGATATGTGTTTCATAAATATTTCATCATGTAATATCTTATTTTAAATAGAGAGGATTCATAATCATTTCATCAGTTTATCATTGCATCAACCACGAAATGAAGTGAGTTTCATAACAATTTTATCACGGTAGAACTTATACAAAGAAACATTCTTCATAAAATTCATTGCATCATAAACATAAACCATTTGGGGAAAGAGTAAGAATGTAATCCTTAGATAATATCCCCATTAGATTATAGGTAACATAAAATTGAGGTCATATTGGAATGTATATTATTTTGAAAGACCACATTGAACATTTCATGAAGAATGTAACTTTTCCTTGGAAATCACGTTCCAAAACTAGAAAATCATAAAACATTTTTAAATAATTTTCTTTTAAAATAATATTGAAAGAAATTAAATAAATATTTAAAAATAAAAAGTTACTTTTCTTGAGGAAAAAATCATTTCTTCTTGAAAGACACCTTTCAAAACTAAATCATTTCAAAATACATTTCCTTATAAAATAAAATTAAAAATTTTTAATGAATGATATAAAAATTATTTAAAATATTTCTTGAGGAAAGTAATATTTCCGTAATAGAACAAAAATTAAAACAAAAAAATTTTCAACATAAGTTTACATTGAAAATTTCCTTAAACTTTATAAAGAAATGATTCAAAAAATTAAAACATTTTTGAGAAAAATAATTTTTATTATTTGAAAAAAAAAACTTTTTACAAAATTAATCATTTTTAAAATCCTAATTTTACTAAAATAGGCTTGAATAATTATAAATTATGAATAATTTGGTATATTTTATGAGGGAAATGTCGTTTTAACTATACAAATAATTTTTAAAATCTACAACATTTTAAAAATCATTTTCGTTTAAAATTTTCCTTAGAAGATATAATTTAAGCTTAAATAATCATTAAAAATATGATGTGAGGAAAATTAAATTTATACTTTGGAAAAAAATCAAAACATATATAGGTTTTAAAATAAATTTTTTAAAATATACATTAAAAAATTATATAAATAATCTTATAAAACATTTCTCATGGAAAATATTCATTCGTCTTTGAATAGAATTATTAAAAAAACATTACATTTTCTAAATAATATTTATTGAAATTTCCTATGAAAATTATGATGGAATATTTTTAAATAATTTTAATCAGTTATTGGGAAAAATTTTGTTTATTCATTGAAAAAAAACTTTAGAATAAATAAAAATTTTCAATATCCTATTAATTTAATATATTCTTTCAAACATATAATGTAATATTCAATGTAATTAATTGTTATAATGATGGGAAGTTTCTTTCAAACCATACATGTTCAGAAAATATTCCATTTATTGAAAATTTAAAAATGAAACATGGGTAACAAATATATTCTAAAAATTATTAGATAATATTAAAACCTTTTTTAAAATATTTTTTTTAAACATGGGTTTTTTAGAATACAAATTTCATATCGAAGAGAGAAATGATATCATATTTTCATAAAAACATTATATAAATAATTGTATGTACTAAAGAGTGGTATAAAGGTACTATTAATATCATTAATAACCACGGGAGACTAAAATTCATGTGTTTCTTTTGAGAGGCATCATGAGATTTTATCCTCGGGAATATAATCATAATCAATCCTAATAAACATTGTGATTATAACACACAGTATTTCTCAATTTGGTAACATTGAATCATAAAACCCATAAAGTAATACTATTAATTGAACCATAAAATAAAATAGGGATAACTAAATTCATGATATTACATGTCAAATGGGAATTCTATAAACCTATAAAAAGGAGATAGATTCGTAAGATAAGTTATGTCTCAGAGAGGATAGGTTGAGAAAAAAATCGCGTACCACATTAGTAATCCTTTCATTCATAATCACCAATAAATAATAACATCAAATTAAAATTTAAATATCATGAAAATTACTATATTACTAATATAACATGTTAAAAAGGTATTATATACACTAAAAAATAAATGATTAGTGAATAGACATATGTCCCCATGAAATAAAAGAAATACTAGAAATCGCTTTCCTTAAGTCTTGACGTCATAGTCCTAGTTCAAATATCATGTATAATAAATATATGTGTATCATAAAACTATTAAAGAATATTATTTATATTTATAATACCATATATTATTTTTACGACCTTTTCTTACCCATTTATGAACAATTCCATGATAATGTTATGTTTCAGGTAATAACTACCTTGATTTTCATATATAATTTGATTTTTTAGGTCATCTTGCATTTATACTATTTTAATTATCTACATTATTTAAACTGTTATATATATTTATATCATATATATTAAATATATATTTATTTCTAAAAATCTATAATATATAGAGAAATAAAAACAAATATACCATTCATTGATATGTTATGTTGTACGTACGCATGAACGTTATTTCCATTTTCTCATCATATTGAAATAAATAAAATAAAATTATATATTATAAGTCTATAATAATTTTTAGGTCATATATATTACATATTTTAATTAAAAACATAGTTATTACCTTCAATTAAAATCGTGAATGAATGACATCGCTTCACACGGTGGTAGTCCACCGTACACACGAACGATGCTATCGTATTCTAAAAAATGAATATTATAGAGGTATGTGTAATATAATTATATAAAAATATTAATAAGAAAATAAATATAATAAATAAATTTTAAATATAACATTAAAACCATCCTTGAGTGGTGCTAATGGAAAAATGAATGACATCGGTTAATGATGCGGTAGTCTTCCTTATACAAAAATAATGATTTCATAATCCCTTTAATGGAAGATAATATGGTTTTAGCTAATTAACATAACATAAAAATATCCTAGTATATGGAATATATTTATTTTTTTAGCATCGTGGTTTAATAAGTATTTATGGGGGTTGAAAATGATTTAAAATAAAATTTCTTTTTCAAGAACATTACCACTTATTTTTGTAAACTCCTTAGGGTTTCCCCAACCTCCATCCTAGATTTCTATTTTTTAAAAAAATTAGGATTATAGGATGAGATTAAAGAAGTTATGAATTTATTTTGGTATTTATTTTCTAAACTATTATTTTCTTATTTTTTTGAGGAGAGGAGAGGGGGTGGCCTTTTATAAGTGAAGTGAGTGGCACACATCTAATTTTAAAAAAAATGAATTCCACCAACGTTTTCATGTTACATAGCTCCAATAATGAATATTTATTGATTTTAAATGGTATAATGTATAAATATCTCCATTCAATAGTTTTTATCCATTAATTTCCGCCAATTAAGCCCTTATATTTTTAGTTTAACCCTCAGTAAACCCTTTTTTACCTTAAACGTGATAATTAAATTTTACTTTTTCATTATTTGATTAGATAAAAAATAAAGTTGACCATATTACAAATATAAATTATTTTAATTATAAATTTGGAATACATTTTTCAAAATTATATTCAGATATTTTTAAACATTAGATAAAATATTATTGTCACATACAAGATGAGAAAGCTGGTTTTTAAAGAGAAAATTGTCAAAGTTTTATAAGTTTTTGATTTCCGAATTCAAAATAAAATTAATTATAATGAACTAAATTCGATTAATGGATGTATTTTTGAACTATTTTTATTTTAAAAGTATTTTTTTAAAAAAAAATTAAAAAGTAATTTATCTTTATAAATAAAATATATGAAAATGATGTTTTAAATTAAAATTATGTACTTTTAATATTGAATAGATTTATTTTCTTCTCAGAAAATTCCCAAAAATTTACTCTAATATAAATTTGAAATTAGGATTTCAACAATGATATTTATATTTTCAAATAAATTTTTTAATGTTTTCAAAAATTACTTTTAGAATAAGTGCATCAAATAAAGGAGAAAAAACTTTTTTTCAAGAAAATATATATTTGAGCATAAAATTATATAAATTCAATTCAATTTTATAAATAACACATAAAATTAAATTTATATAATTAATTGAATATATATTATATATAAAGTTCATTAAAATTATTAAATTTTTTATTAAAATTAGTGTTTTCTAAATGCTTTTGATTGCATAAAAATGATTCTCAAAAAAACATTTCCATAATATTCATAATTAAATAAATGGTCACGGAAGAATTAATTTTATATAATTGTGTAATGATTATATTTTCATAATTTACTAAATTTTATTCATACCAAAATATTCAAAATCTTGGTGATAACAATCATTTTGAATAACAATAGTATGTTGTGTTTCATTTAAACTCACTGTTGCATGTCATGCAAACTAAACTCATTGTTGAATATAATACAAGTTAAAAATGATATTTTATTAAAGATTAAAATAGTGTTTACTATAATGTAATATTAACCCAGTTTAGCATGTAATGAAAATATGGAAAACATTTAATTCCTTTAAAGAAAATTTTCAAAAAATAATAGGGTTTTACAGTTTGAAAGACAACAAAAAGTAAATATTTATTTTATAATGACAATATTTTTTATGTATTTAGCTTATTTCCATTGAATTAATGTTATAATAAAATCTTTACAAACACTATTTATTTTAATTTCATCTGGATATTAAACACTTATTTTCATTGTAGGCATCTTATAATATCTTTTTTAAAAACATCATCTATTTTTATATCCTTTAGATATTATAGAGTTTCAATATATTCATCAATATTTTCATCTATTTGATGCCTGAATCCTTCAAATAAATTTTCAAAATAAAATATATCTTGTTTATATCTTTGATCATTTATATTATTATTCTATATTAATATTTTTAAAAAGAATTTTTTATTTACTTAAATTATTTTTAATAACATCTTCTGTCATCCTTTATTTTTTAAATGGTTTTAAAGGAACATTAAAATCTTTTCTAAAAAGATCATTTTAGACATTATTTAAAAACAATATTAATGAATTTTTTAAAATAAATGACATTAACATATTATCATTCCACCATAACTATTTTTTTCTATTTTTCTTCTTCTACAAGTATTAAATAGTTTTATAAAGAAAAATCAATAATGAATTATTAGGTTAATATTTTTCTATATTTACTTGATTATCAAATGGACATTATTTTAATTCAAAACATATAATTTTGATTGGTTTATTTTGATTTTTATCTATTAGTAATTTTATGGTCATTAAATTTCTCTTGAAATATTCACATCCTTAAGATCCATTTTAATTTTAAATTGTATATCTCTACAATATCCATATGTTTTGTACCATATATATGACTATTTATTCAACCTATAAAATTTAATATATTGTTTTTTTTACAATTAATGTTTTCTTATTTACTAGTTAAATGACAATATTCTTAATTATTTACCAAATATGCATGTTTATTGATAATTCAAAATTTTGAAGAATGAAATTGATCATTAAATATATTTTTCATACATTGTAGATGCAATGACTGGTGGGGAATGGGTATAAATAGCCCTTTGATGCACCAACAGGTCTCATGTGGCAAATCAATTGGCCAAACTTACTGAATGGGTTTTTTATATACATACCCACAATATAAACTATCATTTTTTAGGCCTTCGTGATAAATATATCATGATGTTTATGATCATGACATCTAATATTATCCATTTCCTTCATTTAGTATTTAATTATTATTATCCCTGATATTATAATATTAATATTATCCATGGATTCATTTCATGATCATGTTATTGATTAAATGTCATGTTTTTAAATAATCAACATTCCCAAAATTCTTGTGCATTATTTACTCATGATATCATCCAAAGTATATAATCCCTAAAAATAAATTGATCTCACCAATTTTTTACTTCCTTTCCCCATGTTATAAACAATAAATCTTTGAGTGTGTTTCAAGGATTTCAAAAGTCTGATTTTCTTGTATATTTTATTTACTATTTAAAAAGTTTATCAATATAAGACCCAAATATTTTAAAATAATATTATATTTGATAGCGTACACAACATGAAACAATGTTCTTAAATGAACATAAATATATTAATATGTAAATATAACCATCATAAAATAGTTGTTAAATTGGAAGATGGGAATAATATTAATGAAATCCTGAAATATAAATATAAAGTACGAAAAAAATCATTTATCATTTATTATGAATTATGTCCTCAATTTTTAGTATAGTTATTTAATGCTTCAGAAATATGTATTCATGAAAAATTATTTATATTATTTTTTATGATTAAATATTATAATTAATTTCTAGACCCAATAATTTTTTTTTCTAGAAATAATATAACTTTTGAAAAAAGTTATATCAAATTTATATTAGGATAAATTTTTTTTCTTTCTAAAAATATTATATTCCAAGTGAATTGTGATACATAAATATTTTTATTGAAAACTATAATTTTTCTTCAACCATTGTCGATGATCTATGTTATTTTAAATTGCTTTAAAATGATCATTATTTATATTATATTAGTAATATTATAATTCGGTTAATTGCAATCAATATAATAAATTAATTTTTTAGAAAACAATTTTTTATATAGTAAATGTATTTTTAAGAAAAATAGTATTTTCTAAAAAAAGGATTACATTACGTAGTGCACACATATTTTAAAATTAAATATTTCAATATATGGAGTTTTAATTTGATAAAGTGGCATCCATATTTTGATTGATTATGCCGACATTTATTAAAGTGTTCACTTTCATTTTGAGGCATAATGAATAATAACAACATTAATATTTATCATCTTGGTAATGGGTAAATCAGATTAATCTTTGTTAAAAGTAATTGATATGGTCATAATTTTTGCTCATAATTTTTATCAAATTAACTTATTTGGAAAATAATCATATTAGCACCCAAATATAATTGTTTAAGGTACAATTTTCCATGAAAATAAAATATTTGATTTTAAAAATATTAAATATGGGATAATTTGAATTATTTAATCATTATTACAAATTTTATAAAAATATATAAAATATTATTGAGTTTTAAAATTATTATATATGAATTATACTTATTTAGGGATATATTTAATGATAAATTATATTAATAGTGTCATATTTTACATTAAAAAATTATCAAAATAATATTTTAAAAGAATATTTAAAATATATAGAAATATTTTCATTGGCCATTTTAAATGAACATTTTTTAACACATCATATGTTGTCCATTTATGAGTTAGTTGTCCATTTATAGTAACATTATTAACCCTTTGTGATTAAAATGGTGGTTATCGTTGTTTATGTCAAAAATAATTAACTAATTTGTTAACAAAAACCATAAAGATTAAAATTATATAAAAACATATCTAAATATGATTGGATTATTTTATTTCAACCCAATAGACTTTTTATTCAAATTCAAGACCATTTGGATTCATTTTTCACAAGAATAGTCAAATTATATTTTGAGATTTTTTATAATATTATGAAGGTACCCATCACATCAATTGTAAAAAGGCTCCTATAAACTAAATTATTTACACAAATTGAAAAATAAATGTAATTTATCATATTTTTCATGTGTTATTTGTGGATATAGTACATATTATTTTGAAGACAGGGTGCTGACACGGCGTGTGATTCTATGGTCTGGTGTACCTAGAATAAATTTTTCCAATATGTTAAATATATAAAATACCATGCGCACATATTTTTACTAAAAAGGTAGAATAACATCTAAAAAGTTTCCCTAATTATAAATATGAGGGAACTGTTGATATAATAATGTGAGGTTTATCCTAGGCACAACAAAACATTCATCGGTTTAGGTCATTTGTTGAATATTCAATGCAGGTAGAGAAATGAATAAATTATTTTAATAAATTATTTTAATTCACATGTTTGACACAATGATTAATTTTCTTTTAAAAAATATATTATTTTATAATTATAGTATTAATTTTATAACCCTGTAACCTCTGGGTAATCATTGGTGGGTGAGATCTTTGGAGAATTATCTCAAGAGAATGACCGTGAATCATGGATCGATGATCGATGCACCTAAGATTCTATGAATCCTAGAAATGAAAAAGAAGACACATTTTTCTTTTTCATCGATCGAAATAAATCAATGTAGGGAATGAATTTTGATTTTCATTTCCTCCTCATTCTATATTTTTCAAACGAACATAAATATATCGACAAACGGATTCATTTTTGGATTGATCATTATGCGGGGAGGGATTATTTGAATGGTTTTCATGGGAGATTATATAACTATTACTAATTTCATCATTTTTAATTCTAATGGAAACGGATCAAGATAATCATTAATATAGATAGAAGTTTGTTCTACCATTTTATTATTGTTATTTTCACCCCCATACATCAGTTGTTGCAGGAATTCTTTATTTGGACCATGGATCAACAAATCTATATCAATTGATCATTGTGCACCTATTTCTTCATTTAACGATCTAATATCATAGATATATTATAGGAATGGCACAAAGGAGGTGTGATTATGGATATAGTTATTTGGATGACGGTGGATACCTGAATTCACGTTCTTCATCATTCTTCAGTGTATAATGAAGAATGATGATTTGATCAATATTCTGAGAAGATATGAATCTAAGAAAAAAAATTGATGAATAAATGGATTTTACAAGATTGGATATTTGATTTCTTGGAAAAATGATCTTCATTTAGAAATCTAGTAGTGGAGGATATTTTTAGGAGAATCTCCTGTAATTTTGGGAAATTGCGAACCACAAAGCGTGTAATTCGGAATTACATGGAATATGAGCCCCCCTGACTAATGATATGGGTTTTTGGGGGATGTTAAACATCACATGCCATATGAAACTATCACACTGCATGTGTTCCTCCCTGTAGACTCGTTGTGTACATGGAAGATTACACAAACATGGGGTGGACTAAACAGTCATCCTACCCAATGTGTACTCACACGGACACGGGTTAGACCAAGTACATAGGCTATGCCAGGTACTTGTACACAAACATGAATAAATGGGATGACGCCATGTACTGGAAAAATGGTAGAGTAAATTGGATTCCTAGATGGTATCTACTACAACACGAGCATGGTTTGATGATGCAATCCATTTACATGGGCAAGAATCGGGGTCAAGGGACATGGTGTGTGACCCTTACTACACAACATGTATCCTTTTATACTGGGATTTAATCTCTTTTCCTCTATATCTTTAAAAAGTATTGTTATGGTTTTCCCTTTATCCTTTCCTAAAAGGTAGTTATAGTATCATTTCCAACTCCTAAGACTATGACCCCTTCAGCAAGACTTCAAAGGTAGATTTATTGAAGTCCCTGTGAGTGGCCTAAAGTGATATCATTTATTCTTATTCGTTCCCCATGTGGTGTTCTTGGTATCGACATGACCAACACTACATGGGCACAAATCCTCTACTTAGAGGTTTAATCCATATTGAGTTTTTTGTATTACCCTATGTCCTCGGTTGTGATGCTTATTTTTCTTTATTATTATCTTAAGATCTATAAGTGTATTTTTTATCCTAATGAGGCTTGATTAAAAGTACAACTTAGATGGACATCATTAGTACTATTGAACTCATGAGTGTGTTATTCTAGATGAGTGCTTTGTGGAATATTTGAGCTAGAATCGTAGACTGACTATACTATGGTTGTGTCTCACATCTATAATGTGGGTCTTCATTGAGTTTATCTAGATAATCATATCATATATATTAAATATATATAAAAGTGAATATAAGACTATAATTTTTTTGTATGATTTCTAATTCCCCGTCTTCCTAGTGAGTATTGTTATACTCACCAATACAAGTTATTTTCCAACACATGTCATGTCTTTTCAATACGATCTGCCTTTTTAGAGAGTCCTTTGAAGACTAGGACCAGACAGTGCTCAGTGAGACCTGATAGACCAATGTGTGTTCATACAGCTTTCAGAAAGCACTACATGTACCTTTAATTTTACATTGGACTTCTGTTACAGGTTCTCTTTGGTTGGCATGTATTTGTCCATGTTTACATTCTTTACATCCTGTAATACTCAAGTTCTGGGATATAGATTTATGAATTAATTGTATTCCTAGTTGTTTTTACATTTCAGCATTTTCTTGCTCTGGATATGGGTGTTAGTGTATATGTACTTAGGGAATGCTTCCCATGTTAGTGACATACCAACTCAGTGCTAGTCACCAGCCCATGACCTATTGGAGGTGGTCTTGGGGAGTCACAAAATGGACCCCACTCTAATGAGTCATGAGATAGTGTTATTGACATTGGTAGGTTATACTATAGGACTAAGATTCTATTAGGTGTGTTTGGGGAAATAGTGTGAAGTGTTTCAATATTGGATTATTGGCCATGGACTCTAGTGTTGGTGTAGCGGCCAATGTATCCATACCCCAAGACTCTAATCATCTGGTTTTTGAATTAGTACATGAGAATAGTGATTTCAAAGAAAGAAATAGTACATGAATAATATAGTAATGGGTAGTGTTTTAATGCCTTTCTTGACTGATCTCTCCAAATATACTCATTGAATATGGTACATCTTGTTTACATTCATGATTCCTTTATAATTTATATGATTATGGATTCTGCATGATTATCATAAATATGATCTCCTCACTAATGAGACATTGATTCATGTATGAGTTCCCAAGATGTTACCCCTAAGTGGTGCATCAGACATACCACCTATAGATTAACATATTCTACCCACAGTACTAGTGGATGAGGTGCACATACTGAGTGTGATTCATGAGTTTCACACATAGAGGAAACTTAGGACCAGAGGTGATATAATCCAACATGAAAATAAGGTATGTATTGAGGCGATGATCCATGCTTCCCATCTACTGAGGATACCAGTTGATAAGATGGTTGTCCTGGCAGTGAGCCTTCCTCATGGCTCAGCAGGGCGATGGTGGGGTTTAGCTACCCAGTGTTATATTGAGGTTATTATTATGTGGAGTAAGTTTGATATCATTTTAATAGTGGAGTTATCACTAGCTACACTGAGGTATATATGTATATTGGAGGTCATTCAGCTTTTTTAGGGAAAAATGAAAGTAGCTTAGTATTCGTCTAAGTTTACCAACATCCTAAGGTACTCAATGGATATGGTTCAAGAATAGTTTTAGAGGGATTATACCATTGATCAATGTTTACCTAGAGACATCAAAACTTTTTTTTTCCCTATATGAATTCCTTACTATTCTTTGGTTGTATAGAGATTTTTGGTTTTTAATATATTTTTGGCTGTACAGATATAGCTATCTGTTGTCAATAGTGGGAAATCAGAAGCATAGACCTCGGTAGCAAGGATATGATGTCATCCATATTGACATGTATATGGGAGATGCTTCATGAATTGGTACTGACACAAAGTATTAGTAGTTAATTGATCATAGGGTGGGTTTGGTTATCCCTGAGAGAGGAGGTTCTATTCATGTAATGGCATGGGACACCTCGCCTGATATTGTCCGACCTATCGTACTAGTGACAAAAAATCATTAGATTAGACCTCGAGATAGAGACAATGGTAGGGGCATGCAGGTATGGAGGGTGTTGTATGTGTAAGAGGTGATGTTAGTGTAGTATGAGGTTGGTGATGTTTCTAAATGACACCACTACCATCCCTAGGTGGTTTATGCCAGGCTCATAGATATGGTCGAAAGTGTAGGTGATAGCTATAGGTGGTCGATGTGTATGACTCTGAGGAATTAGGAATAATTTAAAGTAAAATATTTTCCTTTTTTACTTTATTTACTCTACAAATATACACAAGTTTGAGTTATTCATTTCTTACCACATATATTTTTTGAGACATTGAGATTATGGGTGAACCATTGACTCGACCATTATTCTTGGAGACTCCCACAATAGAAGACTCAAGGATCACACACATGTGCCAATAGTGTTCTCTGGCCCTCTAAGGTCATAGTTTCAATTATAATTTCTTGGTAGCTACATCAAGAGCCTATTATTTCATTCTTGGAATGGAGTACTTTTATAAATTTCATGCCTAAATTGACTGTTTTAGGTGAAGAGTGTGGTGTGTCCACAGTGAATGAACCAGGTTTTCTTTTATCGGTGAAAATGAAACCTTGGTAGTGTGTGATGGACTAGTTCATAGGAGGTAGAAACCCATTACTCATAAGTTAGATACTTTGGCCCTTTGGGAAGTGGATTTTAGGAGTTTCCATTTGTATGTAGTGGTGGTGGATTATCTGTAATTCTTTATCGTGGAAATTTCACGTTTACCTCCCTACAAATAGATAGAATTTTTCATTGACCTACACCTTGGTAAGAAATTGATATCTATGTCATGATATTGGATGGATCCCATATAGATTCACTATTTGTGTGTGCATTGGAGTACATGTAGACGAAATAAATTGTTCAAACCATTTTTTTGACGATGGTAGCCCTAAATGTTCTGGCCACGATGGCTGAGAGGTGCTTGAGAGAGTGTGTGGACTTCAAGCGCTTGAATCTGCTGACTGTGTAAAATATTTATCCACTATCTATGATCAATGACCTATTTGATTAAGTGAGAGGGGAATGATGATTCTCGAAAAATGACATTAGATCATGTTATTACCAATTGCAAGAATAAGATGATGATATACCAAATATCTTATTCAAATGTCTTTATGGTCAGTATTAATACATAGTGATTCCCTTTGGCATAACGAATTCCCCAATAGTGTTTTGGGAATAATTAAGGGGATCTTTTAGCCTTACATAGACCATTTGTTGGTAGTCATCATAGAAGATATCCTTATGTTCTCGGCATCCATGGGGGAGCATGTGAGACACCTAAAGATATAAATGGAAATACTCTGAGAGAACTATCATTATGGAAAGCGTTAAAACATCTAGTTCTAGATTATAGAGGTCACCGTTCTAGGAAACATTACCTTCATGGATTGGGTGGCAGTGCATCCAGCCATATGTCAAGGCATTGTTAGCTTGGGAGCCACATAAAAATGTGATGGAGGTGTAGAGATTCCTTTTGTTGGATGTCTGTCACTAGAGATTGTTAATAGATATATACAGTGCGTCATCACCCATGAAATATTTAACTAAAAAGGGAAATCCTTTGTGTGAATAAATAAGTGTAATCCGGAATTTCTATAGTTTAAGTATAGTTTGACGAGCACTCCCATCATGAGCTTTTTAGAGGATGTTTTGAGTATCTAGTGTTCTATGATGAATCTAGAACTAGGTTTAGTTTTGTTCTAATGCAGATTTAAGTATTAATTTCCTATGTTTCACACCATTTCATACCACGTGACTTCAACTACACAACCCATGATCTTGAGTTTTTAGCATTACTATTCTCTTTGAAGATGTGGTGATACAACCAGTTGGGAATGTAGTTTATCATTTACTCTGATCACAAGAGTCTCAAGTATATATTCTTTTAGAAGGATCTCAACATGATATAGAGGCATTGATAGAGTTCCTCCATGATTATGAATTTTAAATTTTCCATACTCTTGGGAAGCGTAATGTGGTAGTTGATTCTATCATCAGAAGATCTTGTTCAAAGTTGTTGAACAAGTCATTAGAGCCGTTGGAAATGTTGCAGTTTTCCATTATGGATAAAAATCAAGAAGCTTATCTCTTGTCAATTGTTATTACCCCTCCAATACTATATTGAGTCAAGGAGGAATAAATTTTTGATATTGATGGTGAGACCCTATGTACTCAGATATCCATTCAACATACTCCTAAAAGTTTTTTAAAGTTGGGGATCCTGTCGTTCTTTTCAGAGTATGCATGATGGTACCAGTGATGTTGTGGGAGGCGGTTCTGAGAGGGTTTCATATATCTTCTTTTGAAGTATATCATGGTTTTTAAATGATTTACTGGGGCCTCTGACAATATTTTGGTGGCCAGGCACGAAAAAGTAAATTTCATAGATTTCTCCCTCGATGCCTCACTTATCCGAAAGTATAGTATGTGCACAAAGTTCATGAAGGTTTAGCTCAAACCCTTGTTGTGCTTGAATGGAAGTTAAATGGGATATTTTTGGTCTTCATTATGGGATTACCATGTATTACTAAGGAACCTGATGCCATCTGGGTGATAGTAGAATAACTCACCATGTCAGTCAGCTTCTTACCTATAAGACAAATGAATTCAGTAGAGAGCTTGAGACGCCAATAAAATCCGAATATAGTTTGAATACATGGAGTTGCATTGATTATTGTCTCTAATTGTGATGCTCACATTACATCACTATTGTGTAACGGATTACAAATAGATTTTCCAACCCAATTATGCTTCAAAATAGTGTTTCACCCATTAACTGATGGCCAGGTAGAGCGAACCATTTGGTTCTGTAGGACATGCTATGAGCTTTCATATTGGACTTCGTCTATATTTGGTTGGATAACAGTCAAATGTTGGAGTTCATTGAAAAAACAGTTACCACTCGACCATAGTTATGGAACCATATGAGGCCTTGTATAGGAGACCCTATAGGTAACCACTATGTTGGACTGGCATAGGAGTGTCAGCATTCATGGGCATAATGATGGTGAAATCTATAATAGAGAAGGATCAGTTCATCTAGGGGTGGATGGAGACTACAAAGGGATATTCTATGTCTCATGTTAATAGGGAATGGTATCCCTTGGAGGTCATGGAAAGAGACCATGTGTTCCCATGGTTTTCACATCAACATGGATTATAGAGAATTGGCGAGGGTGGAAAACTATATATAAGGTTCATTGGACCTTTCTAGATACTTTGTACAGTTGTAAAGTTGAAATTCCTCTTAGATATACCTTCATTGTTAGAATGTTTCATGACTACTTGTAGATTTCACATATGAGGAGGTGCTCCCATGATCTATTATACAATATTGAATATGGTGAACTAGATATCAAAGTTGGAGATAACTTATCTAAGTACCTGATAGAGATCTAAGATCAGAAAGAGTGGATTAGGTATGGGTGATAAATTCTTTTATTGCATGTCCAATGGTAGCACGAGAATCATCATGAGATCACATCAGAGCAGGAGGCTCGTATTAATTCCATGTACCCACATCTTTTTACATAACCATTTTTTTATTTTAAAAGAAATAAATACCTAAGGTGGGTAGAATATAATGTCTCTTATTTTCTATGTTTTATTTTTGGATATTATATGGATAATTTTTAATAGCTGGTGTTGAGACGGTGTGTGGTTTTGTGGCCTGATGTTCCAAGAATAAATGATTGAAATATTTTAAATATATTAAATAGAACATCCATTTAGTTTTCATGAAATAGTATAATAACATTGAGTATAGTTTCCAAATTAAAAATAAGAGGTCACCATTGAGTTAATAAAACTATTTTTACCCAAGTAATGACATAAATCTATTTTACATGATCTATTTTTGTAAAATTCATCGTGGGTGTGGAAAAGAATAATATAATTTCAATAAATTATTTTATTTCAAAAGTTTTTCACAGTGACTAGTTATCCTTTAAAAAGGATATCATATCATAATTCTAGTTTCAAATACATAACTCTAGAACCTCTAGTGAATTGTTGGAGAGATAGAGATTTGGATAATCTACTCAGGTGAATGAAAGCGGATCCTAGGTCAATGATCGACGCACCTCGGATTCGACAGATATTTCCAATGATGACGATGATGCATTTTTATTCATTAGTGATTGAAATTAATTGAGTTAGGTCATTTTATTTGATTTTTATTGTTCCCCATTCTAAATTTCTATGTCGAATGTAAATCAATCAACAAATAGATTGATTTACGGATCGATCACCTTGTTGGATGGGTTAATTTGTGAGGTTTTGATGGGATATTATCTTATGATTATTTATTTCTTCATTTTCCAATATAATAGAAATATATCACAATTGACTCAAACATTAATACCAGTTCATTCCCCAATTATAATCTTGTTCTTCTCTCCTTTATTCATCATTCATCAAGGGTGTCCTTCATTTGGTCCTAGGATTGAAAAATCCTGATCTATCAATCATTGCACAATTATTTCTTGGAACAATGATCTGATATCATAGATCTGGGGTCCTATGGGTATGAATTAGGTGTGATGATAGAGATAGAGATATTTGGATGGTGGTGGATATCTAAATTAGCATTCTTCAGTGTTCATCGGTACAAAACATAGAATGATGATTTGATCTATATTCCGAGAAGATCTGGCGAGGGGATGTGGCTTTTGATGATGTAGAGACTTGGATGACCTTGGATACTCAATTACCTAGTGAAATGAACATCCAATAGTTACCTGATAGTAGAGGAGTTGAGTTAGAGAACCTCCGAAAATTCAGAAAAATTATGAACCACATGGAATATAATGCTGGATTACATGCCTTGTGGGGAGCCCTGAGTGGTAGATTGGGTTTTCGCGGGAAGTTAAACATCACACATCATGTGACCCTTTCACAAGGCATGTAATACCTCCCCTAACACTTCGCATGGACATCAGAGAGTACACACACATGGTGTGGAATACAATGACATCCTATATGGAGTATACTCTCCCACATGGACACAGGTTAGACTCGGTTCTGGGGATAAGTCAAGTACTCGTACACTTACATGGGTACATTGGATTAAGTCATGTACTGGAATATTAGTAGAGTACAAAGGATGCGTACATTGTGTGTACTACTACACAGACATGGTTTGATGACACAGGTCATTTACATGGGTAGGAACTAAGGTCAAGGGATGTGGATTGTGACCCCTACTACACGATGTGTACTTATTTAAATAGGTATTGAATCTATTTTCCATTATATATATGACAAATTATGATAGGGATTTTCCCCACATCTTTTCCTTGAAGGTAGCTATAATATCCTTTCCTACTACTAGGACTATGATACCTTCAGTAGAACATCCTTGATATAGTTGTGTAATACCTCCATGAGGCCCATAGTGAGATCCTATATTCATCTTAGTTTCCTAGGTGGATTTCATGGTATCAACCTAACCAACAAAACATGGGTTCATATCCCCTTCTTATCAGGTTAATCAATATTGAGTTGTTTGTATCACCCCATGTCCTTGGTTGTGATCCTTATCTGTGTATTGTATTATGTTAATATCTATCATTGTATTCTTTCTCATGAAGACACCCAATGAGCAGTACCTCTTGGATGGGCATTATCAGTACAGTTGGACTTAGGAGTGTGTTCTCTCATATAATTTCTTCATGGAATATTTTATTTGGTATCATAGATAGAGTATATTATGGTTTTAGATTAACTATAGACTGTTTTTAT
Organism: Viscum album; assembly: GCA_963277665.1. Taxonomy (NCBI): domain Eukaryota; kingdom Viridiplantae; phylum Streptophyta; class Magnoliopsida; order Santalales; family Viscaceae; genus Viscum; species Viscum album. Next base: position 1,478,943,396 of record OY728147.1, on the reverse strand, counting down.
TTGTTGAATATATCTAGATGTTCCTGTTATATGTATTTAAGACATATAACTATAAATATCTGATGTAATTTACTTATTTTTCATTGTAGTTTCAAGGTGTCCTTCTGAATAATATTATACTCAGCCCTATATGGGATTTTCCTTCACATGTCATGCCTTGTACAGAAGATTTAACTTTTGATAGAGTCCTAGGTGGACTAGGACAAAATGGTGTTTAGTGATACTAGAAAGACTAAAGTGTGTTCGCCCAAATTTCAGACAGTTACCCAGTACCATTACTTTCATGTTGAAAATGTTTCACAAAATCATTATGGTTGGATTGTATTTTTCCTTGTTAACTCTCATTAAATATTTTCATAATCTTTTTGGGGGATATAGATGTATTCATGCATTGGCTGTTTAGTTTTTATTACATTTCATACAAATTTCATATTGGATATTTTTTCATGTGTATAGGTACTTAGGAAACACATCCCTTGTTAGTAATATGCTTACTCAATTTTACTCAACATCCCTTGTCCTAACAGATGTTCTCTTGGGGAGTAACTGAACGGGTCATGCTATGATGGTTCATGACATTATAGGTTGAAAAAACACAACAAAAAAAGATTTTCAACTTTAATAGAAACATTAGAGAGTTGATCTAATCCTCAAAATACAGGCACTATGAACATTAATGGGAGACCAAAAGTAGTTTTTCTGGATAATAGAAAATCTATTTAACTGATCACTTTCATTTTACATATTTTTCTACCCATTTTGAATATATGTTATATATCATAAAATAGAGACAGAAATATACTAAATAAAATTAAATATTCCCATGATTTTTAAACCACCATTATCCACCCTATTTCCCATCAAATTGGATGAAAAAGTGTCAATCATGTCTATATACACCATACAATCTTGACAAAGAACGGTAATTCATTTTTCATCACCATATTTTATGGATTGGAATTTTGATGGGTTTTATATTTATATATTATATATAAGAATTTAATATTATTATTTAATGAGTTTGTCATATCTTCCATGTTACCGTTTAATCTATTGGTAAATGATAACCTCGTTTAGGGATACGTGTGGACTACCACCTCCACAAAGCAGTGTGATTTGTTTTGTATTTATAATATAAATGGATTGTAATAAAGATGGAAATGGACAATATATATATGATTTATATAATATAATAATATTTCTATAAATTATTATTATTATTTATCTTTCATTCATTCCATCCGTAAAAGAATGAAAACAATGTTCATGGATACGAATGGACTTATGTCTCCATGAATACTTTAATTCATTTTCATATCTATAACATTTATGGATTACTCTAAATAAATATATAATATATTTATATTATATTTATATCATTATTAACACTATTGATATTAGGGAACCATAATTAAATTATACATCCTGATTGTAAAAAAACCAAAACATACATGAAATATGTAGCTATTATCACTTAAGAAAGTGATTTAAACAATGAGTTGTGAATAAATGGGTTATAATATATTATATATTGTTTGATAAATGGTATTATGGATCTACAAGAGATTTAAAATAATTCTATATTAATTAAATGTGGTCGAAACCCATTTTATGCAATTCAATCCTATTTTATGGGTTTATTTGAAAACCCCGTCATTATTAGTGCTTGTTTATGATAAAGTCTCTATTAATAGAATATTTTTATTCCATATAAATATTTTACATGAATTATTTAAAATAGTATTTCTAATATTATAATAATTTTTATTAATTAAAATTTTACCCATTTTTACTTTTGAAATAAGGTTTTGAATGAAATATTATATTCATTTTATAAATATTATACATTTTAACGCTTTTACGACCATGTGAAAGGAATAATTTTTTAAACTATATAGTATGAACATATTTTAAATCCTTCATGAGAAATGTCTTCTTTGAATTTTCCTTTATAATTTTACGTGTTTATTTTCAAATAAATTATATTTCCATTATAATCGCATATATTTTTAAAATAATTCAGTGAAAAGTGAAAATTTAATTTTCCTTATGATTTTTACAATGATGTTTTTGTAGTATTCTCATATATGTCATCGTCGTTTTTTGAATCTTATGCTTTTACTTCGTTTTATGTATATTTTACCATCTACTATGTTATATTGGATAGTTTAATATCAATTTTACAAGGGATGTAATATTTTGATACCATTCTCCATATTAATCTGGATGGTTTATGATTATGCTTATTGATTGCACAAATTATAAAAAAATTATAATATATCTTAAATTAGAGTGTTTATGTTGACTATTATTGATCTCTTTCATATAAGGCATTAATTAGATTAATTAATTTGTGGGAATAGACCACTATATCTCTTCAATACATTGGTATGTCTCATTAGACAAACTAGATTGTGTTTTAACTGGGGTGTTAAAAACATAAATAGATGTCAAGGAATAATTTCTTCACAGTATAGTCAAATATCATGGGAAAAACCTTTATGGTTAGTTTCAGATGTACAGAATTATTTATTCCATATTTTTGAATCATTTATTGAGGTCTAAATAATTATTATATTAGTTATATTATCCTCAGATAAGTTTCAACATAATGTGATTATTTCAATGGAATTATTTTATCATCATTTATAAATAAAATCTTATTATTCATGAATATGATTTGGTTAATTTGAATGTGTTTTTAGATATTTACCTTGAGATATTTTTTATTCCATATTTATTCATTTTTTCTACTATTGTATTTATACCCTTACTAGGCCTCAGATCTCACCCTTTCTAATGTTTATTTTTCCCCACGATGCCATGAATTGTATTATGATTGATATGTAGAGGAATGATAAAGATAATAATGGTGCATTCAATGAAAATTATATTTAGTGTTGTGTTATCAAATATAATATAATATTATATATTGTATCTAGTATTCAAATACTATTAAACATTTTAGTCCCATGGGTTGTGATTGCCTATATCTAGTGACATTGTGATAATGTAACCACCAACTATAAGTTATTGGGGTCGGGTTCATTATAGTTTGTATTTGAGAAAGTTCAACAGATAACATGGGAATTATATTTTCAAAAACCTATAGTATAGAAATTATCTCAATAATATATTTTTATAATAATCTAAAACAAACCAAGATTATGATTATGAGATTATCTATATATATATTTTATATTTTTTCTAAGTGATTCAATGGTTTTGAAATTATAAATTATAATTTATCATCAAATATAACGTGTGTCATTATTTTAAATGGTTCCTAGTGGATGTAATAGAAAACATACCAATGCATTTAATATTTTTAGGGGTTTACCTCTACGGAAATATAATGATACTAGAGACAGAGCTGCAGTAGGAGAAGAATATATTATAAATATATCGGGATATATAACATAATTTCTGAGTAGAATCCTTCCCCATATAGAGAATCATATATATCTACATCATAGTGAAAAAATGTTAGAATACTTCATGCATCATCAATATCCATAGTTTAATGGAAGTTTAAATCTATTTGTTGTTGAGAAATTAAAAAGTTACATAAAGATGATATTTCCCACAATGGAAATTAATGAACGGAAGAAGGTTTTCATGTTATTTTGTCATCTCTCAGGGGATGTAGATCAATGGAATTAATTGATTCAAAAGAAAAAGTATGAAGAGGAAATATCAATCCTAGAATAGAATAATTTTAAGGAACTTTTCATGGAAAATTATTTTCCCCATGAAATACAAGAAGATATAGAGATAAAATTATTGACTGTTAAACAAAATGAATAAGAAAATTTTGAAATGTATGAAGATAAATTTTAATGTTTTTTAGGTATGTTGTGTAATATTTATATAATAAAATGAAAATTATTGATCATTTATTTAATGGTTTTAATCTAAAACATTGAAGGGAACTGCTCTCAAAAAAAGGCTCATTAAATAATGATAGAGTATCGTGTTCTACCAAGATATAAAAAGAATTCTCTATGTATTATTTTATTCAAATAAAATAAATGGGAGAAATTATGAATGTTGGAAATTGATTTTGGAAATAATGTAAAGGTGAAAATTCCCACATGTGATAATTATAGAAAGAAACCCCCTAGTACTTTCATAAATAGAATGTAAACATTCACCAACTGTAGAGAAAAAGGACACAGTTATTGTGATTTTATGGGTATGAAATAATCATACAATGTTGAAATGTTTCAACTATAAGGATGTTAGGAACGATAAAAATTAATTCTCCAAGCATCAAGGGAATGTACCTATAATGAAAAAAATGGATCATGGTAAAGATTATTACATTACTAATTTTGAAGTGTAATAATTAATGTCCTTGTATATTATGTCCAAGAATTAATTTATCAATGGTATTATTGTTCAAAGAATCATGAAAGTTACATGTATTATACTATAGCGGGTTTTCATTATGGTTTTGAAATAAAATATTGAATGGTACTAATAACCAAGAAATGTCATTAGTGCTGATGTAATATTCTTAAAGAATATATGAAAATGGGATAGATAACCCTATTTTGTTCCTATTATTGATATGGAAGTAAGTGGAATAGTATTGGTTACCGTTAAAATGGTAACTAAATTGATTAATGATATAGTTTACTCTATTTCTGGTCATATCGAATATATTCAACAATCTAAGATTTTGTTTTTTGAAACATGCATGTTTTTATTAAGGTTTTCTGATAATTCAAGTTATTACCATTTGATAATTTTTTTACATTTTACATTAATATCTACTTTATAACATCTTATTGATATGTTTATTTTATAAATTTAGTGACCTTATTATATGTTTTCTGGATTTATTAATTTGGTTTGACATATTTTGGAGGATCCTTATGATTGGCAACCTATGGAAATGATTGAAATGAAATTTGGATATTTATTTTAGTGGGTAAAGTATGATTTATCATATAATATAACATGTGATAACCGTTTTTATTTTGGTTAATATTTAGAGGCTGAAGGAATGACTAATGGATCTTATAATTTATTAAATGTGCTTCTGGAATGATAACAATTTATCTTGAATATCCATTTCCTATTGTAAGAGATGAAGAGGAAATAGATCGAATGAAGTGGAAAATAATCATATAAGTTAATTTTTTTGGTGATTCATCTATATGTTTATATAATACCTCTACTTTAGAAAAATACCCAAAAAAAACTGCATCTTTTATTTTTCATACCATGAAATCAATGGTCATTTAACACATCATAGGTTTATATTTTTTTAATAGATACCTTTATCATGATGATATTATATATCACAATATATTAATTATTGAGAATTATATTTTATTCGATGTATATAATTTTACTCAACATTAATTTTCTTCTATTTAGAAACCTATATTTGTGATGAACTTCATATTTCTTTTTTCCTCTATTTAAGAGGATGTTTTATTATACCTATTTATGACATTTATTTTAAATATATGTATTTTCAAATGTCAAGCCATTGATTAATGATCACACATTAAAATTGATAGGACTAAATTTATTCGATGGGGTAATGTAACATCTTGAGGTTTTAATGGAATGTTATGATTGATAGCACATACAACAAGTATCACAGAATTTATGCTTACTCCAAACTATTATTTTTTAAATATTTTAGTCATAACCTAGCCGTAAAATTGGAAGGAATGAATAGTAATAAAAATTAATATATGTATATATATATGACCTACTAAATTAAAATTAAATGCCTAAATATTATTAAATATGTTCTCAATTATCAATAAAAATGTTTTATGTTATCAAAATATATTTTCATTAATGATGATTTTTATTGATCTTTGTGGGAAAATATTATAATTAATTTCTATTGCTTATAAAAATTTTATTTTATAAAAATAATATCATTTTTAAAATCATAATAGAAAAATTATATAGGGTAAACTATTTTTTAAATTTCTTAGAAATGATTTATTTTAAAATTAATAGTGTAAAATACCAATTTTAACTGTATTTTTGTTTCAACAATTATAAAATTTCCATTTTATTTTAAAATGTTTTCAATATAAAATTAGATTTATTATATTTTAAATTTTTTAATTATTTAATTTAAATATATTGAATTATTTATTTTTTTATAATGATTTTTATATAAAAATGCATTTTAAGAAAAATAGTATCTTTCTAAAAAGTAGTTTTCATCATGTTTTGCACAATTATTTTAAAATTAATTTCCTAAATATATATAGATTTAATTAGATGAAGTTAAATACATATTTTGAATTATGGGGATAACATTTATTAAAAATGCCCCATTCATATTTAGGCATTTTGAATAGTAACTACACTAAAATTTGGTACATCGTTAATGGGTAAATCCGGACGTTCTCAGTGAAACTAGGTTTTAAGTTCCTAATATTTCATATTAACTTGTATATAGTTAATTTAATTTGAACTTAATCATATTATTCTTGAAATATAAATTTTTAAGGGTAACTTGTCCCCAAAAAAGATCCCTATAATATTTAAAATGTTGACTAATAAAAAATTTCACTATGTTAGATTTAAATATCAAATCATTACGCACACAGAGAAAAAATAAATACATGAATGAAGATAAATTTCTATTATGAGAATAATGAAATTATTCTCTTGATATGAATTTATTTATATTTTTTAAAATTTATATCTTTAACTTAGATTCATGAGAAATGCTAAATATTTTATATTTTCTATAAAATGTTATCATAACAATATAAAATGTACTTAAATAATATCATGATTTTTCAACCATAATTATCCACCCTCTTTTCTATCAAATCTAAAATTAAAGTATCGCTCGTTCGTACGTTCGGCTTACAGTCTCCACATAGCGATACAATTATTTTTTCATATCCATATTTTAGGGATGGGAATTATGATGGGTTTAATGTTTATATAAGATATTTAAATAATTAATATCATTATTTATTTATTATATTATATCTCCCTTCTTACTATATAATACCTTAAAAATGATAATGTCCCTCATTTGTATGTGTGGACTACCACATCCACAAAGTTATTTCATTCATTTTTCATTTCAATTATACATGGGTTGTAATAAGGATGAATACGATGGATATATATTATTTAAATGATATAAAAATAATTATTTTAAGGAGACTTTTTTTTACATTTTTTTATCCACAAAATAATGAAAATGTTGTTTTGGCTTACATAAAGACTACCATTTTCATGAATGGTGTAATTCACATTCTTAGCTTTATTATTAATATATAAAATATAAAAACATATATAATGAATATATATGATATTTTTATCATTATTATAATTCAATATATTATGTAATCATAACCAACAGACATGTAATGAAACTATCAAACCAAGACACGTATGAAAAATGAATCAATTATCATAAATAGTGATTTAAACAAAGAGTTTCTAAAAGAGGGTGATAAAATATTATATAAAGAATGATAAATATGATTATATTAATTAAATAGATTTATCAAAATATATATTTATTATACATTAGTTTCAAACACATTTGAATAATTTCAAACTGGACGTAAGGGTTTATTTGGAAATCTCATCATTATTCGGGATTTATTATGTTGAAGTATCCACTATGGGAATATTTTTTTCCATATCCATATTACACTTAAAATATGTTAAATAATATATATATATATATATATATTATTCCATCATTTATAAATGAAATTTTTACCCATTTTATAATTTTAATAAAAAATGAAGGGAATCTTCTTATCATTTTCCAAACAAGGTACTTTTTAACCTTTTTCAAATAGTGTAAAAGGGTTGTTTTATTAATACATACATAATTAATGGATTTTCCCAACATAATTAATAATATTTTCCTTGAATTTTCAATAAAAATTTAAATGTTTATTCTAAAATAAATTTTTTTCATTTATAATTGTGAGGTATTTTAAAAATATGTCATTTCAAAGTTAAAAGGGTATTTTACTGAATAATTTTCAAATGATTTTTAATGTATTTTCAACTATATCTGCATCGTTTATGAGTCTCATGATTTAATGATTTTATTATACTATGATACAATATTCAAAATTTGTTAAATGTTTTAGGATCAGTTTCACTGGAGATGTGGTATTTCGATTCAATTTTCCACATTAAAATGGATAGTTTATGAATATTCTTATTTATTTGGATAGTTATTAAAGGTTTTAGTATCATTTAAATAAAAAAATTTATATTTATTATGTTTCACCTCTTTCTTATGACTAATTAATTGGACTTATTAAGTGACAGTGGGGCCCATTATAGCCCCATGATACAACAGTATGTCTAATGGGACAAACTAGAATTTTATTTGGCCATAAAATTCCCCATATTCATATATTTCATGGCACAAGGAATTAATATTACTTTTAAATGTCTTGGATGAGGCCTAAATTTATATTTTTATATATCCTTTGTTAACCATTCTATCATTATAAATTATAAATTTCTGTCCATGTGATTATTTGATTAGTTAGAATATCTATTGATATGTTTTAAGATAATGTGAATATTATTATGAATTTTTTTATCATTATTATATCCAGAAATATTATTATCCATGAATATTATTTTATTAATTTATATTTTTTCACGTATTTACCTTACCATATAATTTATTCCTTTTTATTCATGCTAAATACTTCTGTATTCAAACCATTATTGGGCATCTGATCTCTCCCCTTTCTTGTGTTTATTTTTCCACATGATGACTGGAAGTTTATTATGATTGATATAAAGGGATATGATAGTGGGAATAAAAATACACTTAAATAAAACACTATGTTATGTTCTGTTTTAAAATGTAATTTAGTATTCCCCTATGTATCTAGTTTTTCCAAGAATAGTAAACTATTTGGCCTTTTGGGATATGATTTCATGTATCAATTTACAATGTAATAATGTAACCATGGACTTTGAGCTACTAGATTTCGGGTCCTTAAATGTATGATTCTATCTCATTCTTACTAATATATCTTTGGTGATTTGATCCCCTATATCTTATTCCATTATAATCAAGAAGTTACCTAACTCAGGGATACAATATTTGAGGTAGCTACTGTTGGTAGTAGAAAAAGATTTGTAAAAAAATTGGGAACTGGATTAATAAACCATAAAGAACATAACCATATGAATGACCTTCAGGATATGTCCAATTATAGGAAAATATCATTATTGTTTTATAAAGGTAAATAGTATATATTTTTCCTAGAAATAAATAGTTATCTGGATATTGAAAGTGAGTTTTTGTTTTTCATAGATGCATATATGGGTAACTACTCTAATAAGAGTTATTTGAGAATATATCGACCTTCATTTTGGGTTATCGTGAATGGAACCTTACTTCAAATCGACTTTGACCCTCTTGGGGGACATGCTTTGGTGAACTCAAATTTTATTTTTGAATAATTTTTAATTATTGTAATTGAAAATAACCAAAGATATCTATGGTTTAACCAAAGGTCTCATAGAGCGAAACGATTTTTTTTTTATTTTCACATATCATGATTAATAGTTCAAGATTTTTCACTATTACTATAGTTTCTAATACTATTATTTTTTCATTCAGTCTTTAGATGGAACTATAAAAAAAGTATGTTAACGTTGAATTTGAAGGAAAATCTGGTGATTATCAAAGAAGGCCATATTCCTTGTTATCTCCTGGACCAAAGAAGGCATTATTCCATGTAAATCATTGAAGTAGATGGGTTGAGTTATTTATTTTATGTTATTTTGTAATTATATTATTGAATTTCTCTATCAAGGATATTCTTGTTATATGAATCATGATACATTTAAGGATTGTTCTAAAGAAGTTTTTCATTAAGTATTTCAAATCATCTATCGAATGGTACCAATGACCATGAGAAGTAATTTAGTGGTAAAAAGATATTTTTGGGAGAAAATTATTAAGGGAAATATAACTATTAATAAATTATGTAAATGGATGATGTAAATGGAATAGTATTATTATCCTTGAAATTTGTTAGTGATTTTATAATTATGTGATTTAGGTCATATTTGACGGAGTTTATTGTATTTTTATATTTATCCAATATATTCAATGGTCTATGGTTTTATTTGAGGAACATGTATTATGTTAATTTTTTAATAATATACATTTTCATCATGTTTTTGTTATGATTCATGTTATTAGCATGTTTTAAGAGAATATATTATCATAGTATCCACATGATTTGTATGTGACCTTAAGATATATATTATACTTTTTCAAAGATAGTTATTTTCAAAAATCCATTAGGTTCTTGGGTTTTTATTTTTTTTTTTGACATATTCGAGAGGATTCTTAAGGTCAACTATTTATGAAATGTACTAAATTAAAATTTTTGAGTATTTATGAGGTTTTAGAGAAAAATTTATTATATTTTTCCATATTGAATAAATTATTCTAACCATTTTGGTTTTCTTTAATATACATATAAATAATTAATTACTTTGAATTATTTTATGGATATTGTTATCCATTAAAAGTTAATTTTTTTCTTTTGAAAATAAAAAATCTCCTTGAATATTTATTTCTTGGAATAAAATATTAAGTTGAAATTACATAAAACACAGCTGATGGATAAATGTTTTATTATTAAATAAAAATAAATAAATTATGTGAATCATTTCATATTATATATTTTGATTGTAAATGAATATATAAAATTTAGGAAAAATAATATTGGAATTGAAAATTTGTCCTTTTACCATCATTTCCTATTAATTGTTGCTAAATTCATCCCCTCATTGATTTATATTTTTTTGGTCATTAAATTTCTCATGACCAAGTTCTATATCACTCTATATTAGTACTAAGAAGTTATGTTTATCATCCATAGATATATTTTAACATCCCATTAGTTTTCTTCATATCTACGTATCTAATTATGTGTTATTTTAGGTGACCTTTTTATTTCCAAATTTGCATTTTTTAGATAGAATTATATTATAACTCTTTTTGATGAAGATTTCCCAGAAAAGTTATTTTCAAGTATTTATCATTTTATGACTAAGATAAAATTATGAAGGCTCAATTTATTTAAGGGGATAAAATTTTACACCTTGAAAATTTAAAATATTATGATCAATATCTTTCTAAACATTCCACATCAAAATATAAGTGATCCATGATATACTATTAATTATCACACTTCCATTGAAATTAGTGGATTTTAAAGTGTTAAAAACATTATTAGGAATTGGCATAATTGTTTAATATAAATTATTTACTAATAATCAATTAGTACTAATTTTTTTAAAATGTATTTTCTTCAAAAATTGATTTTTATTACATTTTGTAAATGAAAATTAAAGTTAATTTATATAAATTTTATAAATTTTATTTTAAAAATAAATATAATTTTTTAAATCATGATTTATATTTTAAATTATGGTAAAATTTTATAAATTTTCTGAATTGTTGTTTTTATGGGAATAGTGTAAAATAGTGTTTTTTCAAATACTCTCATATATTTCTATTAAATCTTCTAATATAATGTTACCACTATAGTTTTTAAATATAAAGGTTAAATTTGATCCATTATACATAGATAATATAATTTATTCAACTAGAAAAAAATATTTATGATTTGGATACAAGTTAAATTTTATGCTTAAAACACTCATTATTATAAAAATAATTTTCCATTGCATTTTATATATTTTTATTGAAATTGATTTCACCACATTATAGATATTAAATCTTGAATATGGATCGAATATTTAGAATTATGATGTTAAATTTTTTATCTTCTGAATAGTAACTCTAGTAAATATCTATCACAATGGAAAGGATAAATCAAATAATTATGGTAAAAATAAGATAATAACAAAACCCACCTAAATCATGTATTTAATATATTGTATTAGTGGGGGTTGAACTTAATCATCCATGATTATAATTTATGTCCTTTTTTATTTGATAATGAGATATATATTATTTTAAGTAAATATAATGTCAAAAATGTCTCTCTCTTAATTTTTATATATGTAAAATTTTATAATTGTGATACAAATAAATTATGTTCCATTAGAAATTTTTTTTTAAATGTAAATATTTTTCTTTCATCATGATTATTTATTTTAAATTTTTAGTGGAGAAATAATTAGATTATATGCTTACACAACCCCAACGTATTGCTTTTGCAAGTAATTAAAAAACAAAAAAAAATTATTTTAAAGAATCTAAAAGTAATATTTTGTCATTTAGAATAAGTGTCCCACTAAATTTTTTGATATATTTGTTATATTATATATTTTTCTTATATTTAAATCCCATTTTTTCATGTTGTTTTAGAGGTAAAATTATATAAATAGTTCTTGAAATGACATTAATATTATTTTTTGTTAATAATATGTTATTAAATAATTTTAAAAAATAAAATTAGTGAAGTTTGAAAATTCAGATTACAAATTATTTAAAATTTGACCCCTTTCCATTTATGGGCTACTTTTTTCCTTATTAGTAAAATTATAACCCATTATTGTTGAAAAATCCCATACAATGATTAAGGATAAAACCGATTAACCAAGGGGTTAAAACAAAATGTAATGTTTAAAAAAAATCGACACATGTCTAAATTTTATTTTAAGATTAAATGAAGAAAATAAACTCTTTATATTATAATACATTCTATTCTGGAACGATTTAACAAGAGAAAGACACATATTACATTAAAATATTTCAGGCATTTTCAATAATGGAATTAATGGATTTTTTAAATAAAAAATATGTTATTAAATGTTTTAAAATATATAAATATATTATCTTTAGAAAGGTGACAGATTTATTTGTTGAAATATCAATTACTTTTTCTTTTACTGTAAAATTATTGACCCTTAAATGGTATAAAATTGTATTTTATGGTAACTATCAAAAGGCTCATCAGAGGAATAAAACTTAAAGAAAAAGGTAGAAACATAACTAAAACGTGTAAAAAGTTTTTTTATTGGATTATTTAGGTTAATAGTCATCATATATTATAATTATATAATTTTTCATCCATTTTTACATTAAAAATAACTTATTTTTTTAATCTATTGTGAAATTCCCAGAATCCCCCACCCATCACTTATTAAAGGACACCCCTTTTCTATTTTATATACACCACTTTGATCAACCTTGATTTATGAAAACCTTTTAATTTATCTTCTAAATTTCATGATCCGTGTTATATATGTTATTTTCTTCTCGAAATATTATCCTTGTGTCCTTTTAGTGTAGATCTAATGGAAGTCTACCGTATAAGAGATAGTCATTTTTATTCACTCCTTTAATTTTATGTCTTATTATAATTCATATAAAGCTATTTTAACCCTAATAATTTAATAAGCAAAGTAATATTACTATTCTATGATGCTATATGATTTAGTTACAACCATATTATATCTCTTTTCCACCATATGAAAAGTGAAAACATCACTTGTGTGTTTGTATGGCGTACTGTCCCCATATAGTAGTGTAATTTTTTTCATCACCACTTTACATGGATGGTTATAAAGATTTATTTAATGAATATATATGATATTTATAAAATAATTATTTATCTAAAATAGTAATATCATATCTACATTGTAACTTTTTAATCTATTGGAAAATGATAATGTTGCACATGCATGCATATGGACTACCACCACCACGAAGGGATGTGATCCATTTTTCATTTATCATATATAAGAATTATAATAAGGATATGTTGAATAAAGATATAATATATATATATATATATGATATAACAATTACCTATAAAGGTGATTTTTTATTTACCTTTCTTTGATTGCATTCGTCCTATAGTAAAAACAATGTTTAAGTGTATGTACGACCTACCATCCCCATGAACAGAGTAGTTCAATATTATATCTCCATATTTTATTTATGACTCTTAATATATATATATATATATATGTATATACATTGAATATATGTGATATATATAATAATAAATTTTAGATTATGAAACCGTGATCAAGACATGTGTAAAAAACTTCAAAAGAAAAATATATAAAAAAAATAGAGTACCTAAGACACAAAATAATGATAATAATTAAATATTATTTAAAAATGGGTGATAGAATGAGATAAATAGATAATATCTGATATAATGGATATTTATATGGTTATTGTATGTTATTATAATAAATCTAAATTTATTATAATAGAGGTATAAATAGATTGTGAGGAAAGTTGAACAGGACATAAGTGGCTTCTTATCACAATTTATATTCATTAGGTTACACTTCAATGTTTTTTCTTTTGTTGATACAATGATATATGTGAAATAAACTCCAATTTTACTTTTTTAATTGTAAATTAAAAATTATCTTTTTTACTTTTTCATTCCATTTGTTTTCAAAATGACAAATAAATTCTAAAATACTTAATTAACTATTCCTTTCATGTCTAAAATGTTTTAGTTACTTTTGAAAAACACATATATACATTACCATACTTATAAATAGTTTTTTATTATTCCTAAACATAAACAAACCGTATTCATTTTAATTATAATAATTTTTATGGATTATATAACCATCGTATTCTCCTTTATGAAATCGGATTTAATGACTTTTTGTCTTGTCTTCGTAGTTACAAAAGATTCATAAATTGAATTGAAATCATAACTGATATCTTCTGAGTCATATTCATAATGATAATTTTAATGACTTATTGTCAATAAATCCACTGGATTGAATAAAGGCGAAGTTTTAAAAGAGAAAAAACTATATTCTATCGTAATATAATATATTTCACACTTTCAATAATGTAAATCAAAATGATGGCATGAATTATATTAGAATATGTGTAGTGTAAAAAAATTTCATGTATTTAGTCATAATATGACATTGGGAGTGCCACTTGTCCATTTCATTCTAAAAATATTTTTGAAAATATGACCGTTGGAGGATCAATATGATCAATGGTGGCTTGCCTATAAAAGCTCGGTCATTTAATGATTTAGAAACTATTATAGATTCACATACAGAACATCTTCATATTATTTTGGATCTATGAGACCACGGAATCTTACAAGAGTGTACTACTAGTTCCTTGTTCTTATAAAATTTTAGAGTCTATAATTTCTTTGTACGCCTGTTTATTGTCAGTACGATATAGGGCTTCCGGGTAATGGAAGACAGAGGAGCCAATAACATTATTGATCGAGGGATTGTGGGGATACCAATACAGATATGATCTTCAAATCATGGTATATTGGTGGTAGGCTTACAAATCAAATCCAATCATCGTTTTGAGGGCTATCGAAGATATGTATACAAAAATCAAATCATCATATCGAGGGCTCAGGAGAATATCAAGATAGACCGATCTTCGTATCAAGGTATTTCTCTGATAAGATAAAGATAAAATTTCATGTAGGTATAAACAAGGGACCTTTATCCTATGTTTCTAGATAACCATAACATTGTGTTAAAATAATTGTATTCATTTACTTGTTTTTACAACAAGACATTAATTTCAACTAAAATTAAATAAAAAGTAATACTTTTATATTTATCTTTATATATGAAATTTTTTATCATAATATCTTTAATTACGATAAAACTTTTCACTCTGAATACAATTTCATATGCTTAATTGAATCAAATCATTTTGTGTTAATCTAATTTATCATAACTATTTTGATTATGATTTTATTTGTTTCCCCTTTTTTAATCATTTTCTACTATAAATACGATTAAACTATAATTTCATCACCACCACTTTGAATACAATTATATAATCTATTAATAAATAATCAATTAATCCTTACAACCTCTTGATTAAATATCAAAATTAACTTGATTATGATATTCCTTTCATCAGAAACATGGGCCCAATTTAATCATTATTTAAATACCTTATATTTTTAAGAATACTATTATTTTAACCTTGTAAATCTATGTTTTCTTTGTGGTTAAAAACAAAAGTTTTTAAACATACAATTAACACCCCTCTTGTATTTGACATTCTTCATATGTGTTTTGATCCTAAAATTGGTATTAGAGACAATTATTTTTTTTACCTATACTTAAATTTGGTATTAGAGGAGAATTACACTAATAAAATAATTGATGATTATTTTATTTACTAATTGTTTCATGTTAGTATTGTTTTTTTTAATATTTTTTCTTATAAAAATCTGTTAAACTATCTTGTGTTGTGGAAGATATTTTGATTGTATTTTTTTAAGAAAGTAATACTAAATGTCTGATATACAGATATCATTTATCCTTTTAGACCGCCAATTTTTTATGGTAGTGAAAATGAATACAAGATATATATAATAAAGGCCATTGTGATCAACAAAACAGAAGATAATTATGTTATACTGATTGGTGATTAAAAAATCATGATAAAGAAGATATAAAATATACAATTAAAGAAAGGAAAGAGTATTATCTAAATTATATAGTAAGGAATACCTTGTTGTTTTACATGAAAAAAATATATATATAGTTAGATATATTATTGTGAAGTAGCTAATAGTATTTAGAAGAAGTTAGAAATTACTCATTTCGGAAGTTCAAAATATTTTGAGACCAAAAGATAAATTCAAAGAGCATGTTATCAAGCATTTTAGTTTCTTTATAGAGAAGCAGTTGTAGCGGTAAAACCACATTTTTTGAGAATTGTTAACATTGTACAAGATATGGGTGAAAAATGACTATAGGATGAAATTCTTGTTGAAAATTATACTGATATCATTATTAATGAGTGGTAGTCAAAGGGAATTGATGTTGATGAATCTATAAATATTTAAAATATTAATCTTGATGATTTATTTGGAAATATTTTATAGTATGAGGGTAAAATAAAAGGTTATGATGGGAAAGAAAAGAAAAATAATGGTGTAGCTGCTTTTAATTATACTTCAAATCCAATAAAATATCAAACTCCAGAGAATGTTTTTAAGTCAATGATGAAAAATGTTATTGTTCAATCTGATTCATGTGATTAATACCATTTGGGGATTGTCATATCTAATATTTCTTGAATAATGAACATGTTTTTTAGTAAAATTTATTTTTAGTATCATTACAAGAAAAGAAACAATGAAATGAATGACAATAAAGATTCCAAAGTTACCTATTCTGAATATAAGAGGGAAAGACACATAACACCTGATTGTCCAATACTAAAAAAGATAGATATAAAGGATTGGAATTCTGATAGAAATAATAAAAATTATTAAAAGTAAAAAGATAAATATTTTTGAAATATATAGATTCATATAGTGATATTGGAAGACACAAATCAAATGAATCATCATATAATAAAAATTATAGATATTGAAATATCGGTCTCTATGCCAGAATACCTTTTAAAAATCAATACTTCTTGGATAAGATACATACATGTTATAATTTAAATAATATGTATTCAAATAAAAATTATTCTAATGAGAATAATTCAATATCTTTGGGGGAAGATTTATCCTCTTCTAGTGATGATAATACATTACCTTCTTTTGAAGAACTTTCTCATTTTACAAAACATTAAAAAATTGAAAATTATAATGTGTGTAAAAACATTATAAAGGAAATGAAAAACATGCCAAACATAATTCAATAATGGATCTTTTAAAAAACGAAATACTATTTTTATCAAAAGATCTTGATAAAACAAATTATGAAGAAATTATTAGTTCTCAATATTTTTAAGAAGAATTTTTTAAAAAATATAGTTTGAAAACCATTTTTGTGAATCAAAATTCCAAAACAAATACAGATGTTTATAATAATTTAGTTATAAACTGAATAACTAAAATATTTTCACTAAAGAAACTTTTATCCAACATTACTACTGGTAAGGTATGTTTTGATAAAATTCATAAACAACAATGTTCACATGGTACTATTTATATAATGGGATATACACATTGAAAACATGTTTTTAGTAAAATATTCTTGGTTCTTGAAAAGGCCTTTTTTTCACAAAATATCAAAGTGATGGAAAATGGATAAAAAAAATTGTTCCCTTAATAAAACAAAATATTTACGTTTCCACACTGTGTATTTATTAAAACAAATGTGGATTCCAAAAATATCACTCTCTGATAATTCTAGAGCAATGCAAATTTGGTTTCTAAAAGTAAAATTTTTTTTTTACAGGAATATAAAGAGAGTACCAGTTACAATAATACATGGTAAATAGAGATTGGATTTTCCAGATATATGACTGGACAGAAATATTTCTTTGAAAATATTATCTTGTAGAAAAGTTGAAAGGATTCTGTTTGATATAAAACTAATAAAGATATTATCAGTATATGTAATATTGTTCTTCTTGGAAAAGACTTAATTTCAAATTTTTCCCTTGTAAAATGTCTTAAGCACATCCTTATTAACATAAGTCAAATTTTTGATTATGTTTACCTTTTGAATTTCAGGAATGATAAATATATAGTACAAAATTCCAAGGATGAATTCATTCTTTCTACCCACCAGCATGAGAATGTATACACACTAAACATATATGTCCATAGGAGCCAATATATACATTTCCTTAGGGAAATGGAAGATAAAACATTTCTATAAAATTTAATGTTAGGAATTTGTATCCTTATAATCATAGGTCAATTAACTATGAAAATACTTGTTAATAATTTAATGGGGCTTATATTAGATTCTTCAAAAAAAATCAACCCTTGTTAATATGATAAGAAACATAAGTGATGTTTTAAATCTATTAGTGATGTCTCAAAATATGATCGTTTACAGTAAGTGCACATAGATATTTTCAAAACATCAAAAAATTGGAGTATTGGAGGAAAGTATTTTTTTTATTTTTTTTATTTGATTATTACACTATATACACATGGTTTTATTTTCTAGATAATTAATATGTAGTTTTTTGTTATTTTAAAACATTTTTAGCCAAATATAAAAATGGGATAAACCAAGTGGGGTGAGTACTCGATGGATAAAAACCATAAATCCATTGAAAATCAGAGGAGAATTTGTAAATTCAAATTTTTAAAATTTTTGTAGTAAGAATGACATTACACATAACTTCTGAGCCCTAATAACTCCTCAGATAAATGGTTTTGTTGAAAGAGTAAGTAGTATAATTCATCAAAATAATAAGAACCATTTTGATTGAATACTCAATTGATAAACACTTTTGGGATTAAGTGTTTAGTACATCTATTTATACTATAAATTGAGTTTTAATTCAACCCATTATTAATAATTCTCTTTATGAGTTATGGAAATGCTAAAAACCAAAAGTTTCATACTTAAAATTATTTGGATACAATGTCTTCATTCTGAATATGAAATAGAACTTACATAAATTCACACCAAAATCTAATTAAGGCATATTCCTAGGTAACTCAACCACTTCTAAGGTAAATATAGTGTTTAGTAAAAAAAATTAACATTGAGTAAACAATAAATGTTAAATTTGATGAAATGAACTAATTTTTTATTAGAGAAACCCAACCAAGGTCCTTTAATTTGTTTTTAAAAATAGATACTCAACATTTAATAGAAGACACTTCTAATAAGAAAAATAATCAATAAATTTTTTCTGATGTATTTACTCAAGAATCCTTCCTACCTTATGTTGATGAATATACTCTACAAAACCCAAGCCAGCTGTTTCTTAATAATCAACCAATTTATAGTATTGTTTTTTATGTCAATCAACTTGTTATGACTAGAAGTGCTTTCTGAAATGAAATACAACATCTTTGTTTTCTTTCCCGATTTAAAACCAAAAATCCTAATGAGGATATAAGTGATAAAATAGGATAAAATCAATGCAAGATGTGTTAAACGAATTTGAAAGGAATAATATCCAGTCCTTCGTGAAGTATCAAAAGAAACTTCATTAATTAGATTAAAATGGGGTTTTAGAAACAAATGTGATGAAAATGCAATTATTGTTAGAAATAAAAGAATGCTTGTCTCTAATGTTTATAATCAATAAGAGGGAATATATTATGAATTATCAGATGCACTTGTACCTATACTAGAATCTATTCATATTCTATAAGCCTTTTATGTATTTTTCAATTTCAAACATTTTCAAATTGATGTGAAGTTTGATTTCCTTAATACATATGTATAAGAGGATGTTTATGTTCATAAACCCCTAGTTTTAAAGATATAAAACATCCTGAATAAATTTATTAAATTACCATATATTTATATGGCCTTAAAAACCCCTAGAGGATTGTATGGTAGCTTAACATGATTTTTTCTAGAAAATAATTTTGTTAAGGGAACCACAGATCAAACCATTTTTATAAATAAAGTAAAAAAAATATTATGATTGTTAATATTTATATTGATGACATTATATTCAGTTCAATTAAACAATAATTAATAGATTCTTTTTTGAATATACGGAAATATGAGTTTGAGATGAGTAAGACGGGTGAGATAACATTATTTCATTGTTTTCAAATTTCTAAAAAATTGGTAGTTACTTATATATCTCAAAAGTTGTATACAAAACATCTTCTAAAAATTAATGGATATTAAAATGCTATAATTATTGGTACTTTCATCGGTACATTGAATACTCTTGATAATGATTAAATAGGGAAACCATTTGATCAAAAAAAATTAAGTGGTATGATAGGAAGCCAAATATACATGATATATAGTCATAAAGACATAATATTTTCTGTATTCTAATGTGAAAGATATCAATCTCATCTAATAGAATACCATTTAAAGGCTATAAAAAGAATTTTTCATTAGATAAAGGGAAAAACGGATTTACGAATTTTCTATTATTCTAGAAATGATTTTGAATTAAATAATTTTCCAGATGTTGAATTTGGTAGACGTATAATGGATAGAAAAATGACTTTTGTGACATGTAATTTCATAAGAGATTCATTAGTTTCTTGGTATTTTAAAAAACAACACTCAGTAGCACTTTCCACTGTTGAAGCTGAATATGTGGTAGCTAGAAATTGTGCTCAATTGTGGTGGATACAACATGCACTTAGGTATTATGGAATGAGTTTTACTAAAACTCAAATACTATTTGATAACAATAGTGCAATTAAATTAATTAAAAACCATACAAATCACTCTCATGAAAAACACAATGATATTAGACATCTATTTCTTATAGATCACAAAAAAAATGAATATATTATTTTACAATTCAACATAATGGAAGAACAACTTGCTGAAATTTTTACTAAACCATTATCTTCTCTAATTTTTGAATACATTAAACAAAATCTAGGAATAATCATTGTAAAGTAGTCATTCATATATAGTTCTTCTTTAAACAATATTTTTACATTCAGTAACTCTTTCTTATATGGGGGTATGTCTGATTCCTATATTCAAGTCTTTTATAATTATCATATTCATTTTTCCCATATAAATTTCTCATATTCAGTTTTTTATATAAATTTATCGTATTTGTATTGTTTATATAAATTTATTGTATTCTTTTTTCGGATATAAATTTTTTGTTGTCATTTTTTTAATATAAATTTATCATATTCATGTTTTTCATGTAAAAGTATCTTATTCATTTCTTTTATATAAATTAATTGTATTCATGTTTTTGATATAAATTTATCGTATTCATGTTTTTATATAAATTTTGAAATTATATTATTCTTTAAAACTATAATAAACTATTAAAAAACTAAGAATAAAAAATCTAATAATAAAAACTACTCTGAAATGTATTCTTATTTTCTTTTTTATATTAAAACTATTCCATTCTAATTTTTTTCTTACTTTTTTATTGTTATTATAAAAAGTTTTTCATTTTTTTCATTTTTTTCATGAAATTTACTCTATATGATAACAACTGTTTCTAAAATTCATCTTATTCTCACAATATGTTTATTTTTTTAAACATTAAAAGTTTAACTTTTAGAAAATTCATTCTTCAATAAACAACACTACAATTAGATCAAACGGATCAAATCTCAACTCTCATATCTGTGTGGAATATGAACTGTCTTGTTCCACCACATATATAAAGGGACCCCCACCTCATGTCTCACATTGGTTTTCTTAGATTCTTTCAATGAAGTGACACCTCATTTAATATCCTCATTCTAATTCTCTCCTTATGTTCGAATTATCAGTCTCATCTCCAAATATGATGGCTCAAAGGAAAGATTACAAAAAAATGGTTTATATTTCAAGAGTGTTTAGTTTCATGATGTTTTTACAATAAGTACGATTCATATTTAAAGAGGATGATATATTATAAAGTATGGGAATCCTTATTTGTGGAAAAAAAAGTTTTAAACTATAATTTTTCTGTCTTAATTTTTTCAAATATTCTAAAGAATTACAAAAAATTTTAAAGCAAATAGAATACAAATTTTATCATTCTAAATAAATGTGTTTTTCATATATCACAAACATCTAGATTCAACATGTAAGTTTATAAGAGAAAGAGAATAAAAGACTTCGTTTAATGACTTATCAGTAGAAGAAATAAAAATAGTCACTCATATAATACTGGATTAGATATTTTTTATATTTGGATGCTAGGTTTTTGTTATTCCAATATAGTATGATAACGATGCTCTAAAAGTGTATGATATCATTATTTTAGATTTTCTATTTAATATGAGGAAAATAAATTACATTGGATTTATTCTTTTAACCATCAAGAATAAAATCCATATCAATCAAGTCACAGATCATAATGTTTTCAAATTTGATTAGTAAGATAATTGAATCAATCAGTAAACATTTTAATATTTCAGTCATGACTGAACTAATTAGGTAAAATATTTCATTTATTAGTAATGATACAGTATAATTTATAATTTATTTCTTTGAATCATGACCAAAATTTTTTATCAAGGGTGCTCAGGATTCAGCATTAGAGGTAGAACCTTCTAAAAAACAAAGTAACTTAAAATTTTGAAAAGTTGAAAAAGGTATATTCACTTTCTGAAAAAAAAATTAAATTAAATGAAACAATTGAAAATGAATGCACAATGATTAAATCTCAAAATAATAGAAATAGAGCCTCAGTTAGGTCTCGACCTAGCCAAATTTATAGCCTTTTGAATTAATGTTGTCCATACATTAGAAAATGCGAAAAAGGGAAAGAAGACAGAGAATAAATAGTTAATTCAAACTCTCGTTGAATAGTTGACTACAATTTTTGAGGATGCTTCTATAAAACATGTTTTATGTTCAGATTATGATCTAAAAAATCAATAATTGACATTTTTGAATGATGATGTTCCCTATGCCACTGATAATGGAAATGAAATTAGTTTCTAAAATGAATTGATTATAGAAAGCAAATGTTATCTGAGATCAGAGTCATTCCTATGTAATATTATGAAAGAAGGCACTACTGAAATTTCTGATGAAGTAAATATGTTCCAACAAATGGAAAACTATCATCAAGAAGAATGAGTAGAAGAAGAATAAATTAAAGCCAGATAATTTTATGAAAAAGAGAAATAAGACCCCAATAATTACGAAGAGGAGAATCATTCTGACCATATTTCTTTGAGGACTTCTCAGGTCTCATAAAATCTATTATCTTCTATTTGAAATCATAATGTGATGTTATTCAGGAAAGAAAAAAGAAAAGTCTCTATACATTTCAGAATCTACATAATCCTCCAAGACGGATGAAAAAAATAAAAAAATAAAAAATTAAATAATGTAATGGATATGTTTTTGATGAAGTTGAAATTTCAAATGTTAATCAGAAATATTATTCACAGAAAATATAAAATTAGTTCAAGAAGGTTATAGAACTAGAAATAGATAATTTTAATCAAAATAAGAATATTTGAATACAATCACAGCTTATTGTCTTGATTACAATTTTCTTAATCTAAATATATTAGAGAGAACAATTATTTATTTTCCATGGTATGAAGTAAAAGTTTATTCGGTTATTAAGAACAAATATAAATATATGGAATTAGTGAAATCCTTAATAGAAGGGTTGATAAAGTTGGATGTAGATTTCAAGGTGTTTGAAGACAATGATGAACCTCATAGAATCTTTTCTAATAAAGATGGGAAATGGTATAAAGATATTTATGAAGACATCAAGATTCATGTTGCTAATTTTTAAATGTTTAATAATTCATTGAATGAAACATATGGTTCTTTTATCATTCCTTCTAAATACATGACCAACAGATCTAAGTATCTTAAAACATTCACAAGTTCTTTCAAGAATAAAAATCAAGATATCATAGATTTTAAAACAATCTTAATGTTTCTACTTCTTGAGATTTCAATATTTAAGTTCTATAAAGATGAAACTATTGATTTCAATAATTCATAATGATCTTTTCTCTGATCGGATCATAGTCTTGGAAGATCATATTAAACATTTGGATGAAAACTTTTAATCTCAATAAGAAATGATAAAGGTGGGGGATAAAAGAATTTAGATCCAGAAAGAAAGGTTTCAAGATCAGAAAAATAAAAAAATCTTAGGATGAGCTCATAGAAATCGTTGAAGAAGATAGAAAAGATTTTAGGAAGCTAAAGACAATGGTCACCTCTATAATACCAAAGAATTATAAATTTTATAAAAACTCTGGTTGTAATTTTTTTAGAATTATTCATATATATTCAATTTTATTGAATTTATTCCAATTCATATTTGGTTGAATGTCCTTTCATATATTATTAAATGATAATTTTATTTACTATTATTGATTTTTATAGATCTTTTTCTAGACCTTTTCAGGTATTGAAAGTATCTTTCTCTATTTTTTATGAAAATACCAATGGGGAAAAAATTTAATAATGTGTATAATTATATAGGAAGTGGGATAAAAACATTCAAATACTAAAATATGATGCTTAGGGGATTAGTTATTCTAAGGGGTAGTTATTCATACTCACCAGTGTATTCAGAGGAGTTATAAACTCGGGTTGAGATAAATTTTAATATTTATTTTTCAATATAATGTGTGTAAAAGATAATGGATTTACATTTTTTAAAATTTATTTTCTATTAAAGTATTGTGGTTTTTACTATCAAAAAATGGGGATAATGTTAGGTCAAAAATATATTTTGAGATTTTCATTCCATTGGTTTTTTAAATCGCAAACTCTTTCTTAAATACTTAATTAACTAATTAATTCATGTTAAAATTATTCAGTTACTTTTGAAGAAAATATATATATATTATCATAACTAGAAATAGTTTTGAAGTATTCATAAATATAAACCTACCATATTAATGACAATTATCTTAATGGGTATTGATCTGATAACAATCAGATTAACATTTATCCAATCTAATTTAAGGAATTTGTATCTTGTCTTTATTCTATCAAAGTTTTTATAATAAGACATTTAATTAGAACCAATAACATCATATTTAGACTCATAAACATATTCATAATGAATTATACTATAAGTATATTTATATGATTCACTAAAGGTGAAGTCTTGAATATGTAAGAACTATATTCTATCATAATGGAATACATTTCGCACAATAAATAATGTAAATCAAAATGATGTGCTGCATTATGTTCCAATATGTGTAAATAAAAATGAGGTCTTTTATTAATTTATAATACGATCGTTGGAGTGCTAGGGGTCTAAGTCTGTACAAATATCATTATGAAAATATGACTGCTAGAGGATCAAGAAGATTGTGGGAGGCTTGCCTATAAATATTAGGTCATTTGAAGATTTTGTAACAAGTGTAAATTCACATAGAGGAACTCTTATAAATTTTATTTTTTTGAGATATCTGAAGCTTTCAATAGTGAACAACTTGTTCCTTCTTATTGTAATATTTTAGAGTTCGTAATTTTTTTTCTGACTTTTTTATTAAAATTAATGGATTCCAGGAAAGAATGACAGAGGAGCCGATCACCATATTAATCCAGGGCTTGGAAGGATAAAAAGAATAATGTGATCTTCATATTAAGGGATTCTGAAGATTAGTAGACATAAAAAAATATGATCATCATATCATGGGATACTGTGGATAAGAATATAGAAAAGATGATCATTATCTTGAGGGCTCATGGGAATATTGATACATGTCAATCATCTTATCGAGGTATTTCTCTAGTAAGAGAAAGATAGAACTTCTTGTAAATACAAAAAAAGGACCTTTATCCTAGGTTATCGGATAACATTCTCTTTTGGTTAAAATAATTTAATTCATTTAATTGTTTTAATTACAAAATTTATTTTCTGCTCTAATTAAATAAAAATTAATACATTCATATTCATGTTTGAAAATTGAAATTTTTTTACCGTAATAGATTTAATTACGACAAAACTATTTTACTTTGAAAATAATTAAATACGCTTTAATATAGAATCAATACCTTTTTAATTACTCTGATTTATCGTAACTATTATGATTATGATTCCATTTTTTACTTGGATTAAATCATTTTCTACTATGAATACAGTGAAATTTTAATTTCTTCACCACCATATTGTTCACGATTTTAAACACTATTAAGATTGAATAAATTCATCATTATAACCTGTGGATTACAAATCTTAACCATCTTCATTATGATATTATTTTCATCGGAACCAAGTTCCCAATCCTATTAAAATTTAAATACATAAGAATATTTAATAATAAGATTAGTTTTACCTTGTTTAAATTAGTTTCCTTTAGGGTTAAAACCAAATGTTTTTAAAAATACAATTAACCCACCCTCTTCTATATATCCATATTCATATATATTTAGATCAAATAATTGGTATCATAGACTAGTCATTATTTTAAGGAGAACTACATTAAATTCAATTAGCTATTATTTAATTATTTCACACAAAATCACTTTATTGATTATTTCTCAATTCTATGAGACGAAGGTATTTCGTCTTAATAAACACTCCATTGATACATTTTATGTATTATAAACCTATTTAAGTTTTTTTGTGGTGTATATATTTCTTAGTTTATGAATTTAACATGAATATATATGTATTCATGATGATTAATGTTTCAATTCAAGTCTACGCTTTCAAGGTGTTATTGTTCGATAGTTAATCAAATTGTAACAATATATTTTACAAATTCATTTTTTGGGATTGCTCTTATTTCCATTGAATGAATATTAAAATCATTAATTTATAAACTCCGTATAGTTTCTTATTCATTAGATATTTATGGTTTTTATATTTTAATTTAAATTTTCCTCTTTTCTTCACATTAATAATATATTGAAATGTTTAAAATAGATTTCTATCTCATTACTATTTTTCATCATGAATATGTTTCACCCATACATATATTTCTTAAAAGTCCCTTTTATTTAATGAAATGATTTATTCCAGAAATTTTATGTTAACTATGATTTTTAAATGGGTTAAAGGAAAAAAAAGTATATTTTTTCAAAGGTTCAATTTTTTTACTTTCATTACAAAAATTCAAAATGATTTTTTTTCTAATGTATATGGTGTTAATGTATTTTCTTATGTCTATAATAGTTTTACACTATTTAGTTTCTTTCTGAAATTTTCTAAAGAATTCATCGAGAATACATTTTAATGATTTTTTTAATGTTTTAATTCAATTTTTATTTAATCTCAAAATAATGTTATTTTATTTCAAAAATATATTTCCACTGAATTTGTTGTTATATTATATCCTGTAGTAATATTTTTTTCATTAATATTTACTTGAAACATTAACCAACTTATGATCGTTTAAAATTTTACATTAAATTCCTCTTGAATATAAGGATTATTTATATCATGGATATTATTAATTCCTTAACTATATAACATTTTTATGTCTAATGTTTTACTATGATGTTTATTTGATTTACTAGAGAAATCGTATTATTTTGTATTCTTTACTCAATATGGATATTAATTGACAAAGAATATTGTCGATGAATTAAATTTTTCATTCAATATATGAGAAATTCATTAGACTTGGAGTGATTGGTGGTCCTTATTATAGATATACCCCCAATGAATCAATGTGTCTTATGACACAAATCGTTTTTCCAAATATTTTATTGTTGTTTACTATATACATACCCATATTTTATACTATCTTGGTGAAAGTACTGGGTGGTAATGATATCCTAATGTCAAATTTAATAATTTTTATTATTATTAATTTCCATAATTTAGAGTTTACTTATTATTACCTATAATATTCTTCACTGATATTATCCAGAGATGCATTTTGTGCTGAAGATATTTATTAAGTTCCAAGTTTTCTCAATTATCTAACATTCTATATTAAATATTTTATATTTACTCATGACAGATTCCATTATATTTTACCCTTACTAAGCATTTTATATCACCATTATTTTATTTTATATTCCCAAGATATGAAAAATAAATCTTTGAATGGGTTTTAAGTATTTTGAGCATTCTCTTTAGTGATTTTTTAAATTATATTTTCATTGTGATGAGGGAAGCATATTTTTCCCTACTTCTTTAAGACCAATAAATAGATAGAACCTTGGTTATTTAATCCATTTCATCTTAATATAATGTAATACAATAGATATCGATTATATGTTACTATAGGTTAGGTTGTTAAATTATTTGAATATATAGATGGAGGACATGGTGGTCAATTGTAGAAAATGATTCTCAAGAGGAAGATTACTAAGTTTTATCAGGTGTTATAACCATTTTTTCTCATGTCCTAGTACTTAAAGATGGAGTGATTCTCAAATTTCAAAGCGTAACAGGATAGAGATGTTGAAGCAATAATACAAAATTTTGTAATTTGTAAAGGAAATGGAATAGAAACAGTGGATTAAAAGATTATTTTGAATGGTAAATGCTATACTAGATTATGTTGACCCCCATATAAGATAATTTTAGTAGATTTAAAGGATTTAAAATGTTAATATTATTATCCAAGTAATATTAATCTCTAATGGAGAATTTGGGACACACATTTTTCACTAGACGGAAGAGTTATGTCCATGA
This sequence comes from Viscum album, assembly GCA_963277665.1. Classification (NCBI taxonomy): domain Eukaryota; kingdom Viridiplantae; phylum Streptophyta; class Magnoliopsida; order Santalales; family Viscaceae; genus Viscum; species Viscum album. Next base: position 1,478,914,457 of record OY728147.1, on the reverse strand, counting down.
TTTCTATTGCCCATGTGAATGGATGTCTATAAAAATTAGATCATGACGGAAATCTATCTGTACAGATTAGAAGGTGGTGGTAAGTAGCTAACTAGAAGGTTGTTATGAATTTATCCTAAATATTCATTGTCTCAAGTAATTTGTTTGTAACTCTGTTGATTTTAGTCATCTTTCATTCATCAATAAAATGGTATAGTGTTCCCTCTTGGGTTTTGGACATTATCTAATCCATATCTATCATTTATGTTGTTCTTGGGTTTATGATTCTATCATTACCTTTTGATGGTTCTTATATAGTGTACCATAGTGTTTCTTTGAACGGATAGGGTTCATTATCATCTCATTTCAAAAAATATAATATTTATAAATTCATTCTAGATTGGGATTTTATAACTTTGTTACACGTTTGAAGCTCTAGAGGGTGATTCCATTTTCCCAATGTTTCAAACCCAACAATCTATACATATATATTATTTTTTATATTAAATATTATTATATATATATATATAATGTATACTACAAAATATTTGTATTTATTTTTTATAATATATATATATATATACAAAATCCATAATGGCAATGAACTACATGTACACACACCAATAAATGTATTTATATATATATTTAATATATGTTGTTTTTAACATCATATAATGAAACATTTATACATGTAAAATTATATATAAATATTTTTTATAGGTTTTAATATTAATTTATAATATATGTTTGTACGTGTGTGTCTTTCAATATATTATGAAATCTTGTGTGTGTCTATTTTTATATATATTTTTTATATTTTTTATATTGTATTTTTATAATATGTGTGTGATTGTATGTTTTTTAAGAGATTACATATATATTGTAGTGATATATAATTTTTATGTTTATTTATATTTTAAAATAATAATATATATAGGTTTTTTGTGTGTTGGGGTAATATACTTATGTGTATATATATGTATATATATATGTATATATATATATATCTGTGTGTGTGTCTATTTATGAAAATATGTATATATTTATAAAGTGTATATATACATACATATTTAATGTATATTATTTCAAAATAATATAATTATAAAGTAAATATTTATGTATATATTTGTATTTATTTTTAATGTATATATTCTATTTTATATTTTTCATAATACAATTATAATATATTTATATATATGAATAAAAATATAAATTAGGTTGGGTTAAAATAATCTTCAACCAAATTAACCTTGGTTTGTAAGAAAACATAGATAAATTTGGTGCAGTTTTATGAAAATGTGACTAATTTGAAATTTTTTGAGAAGAAATATAAAATTAGGTGTGTTTCCATAAAATGAATCAAAAAAACATATTTATTTTTTATTTTTTATATTTTTGTATTAAAAGGTTCCATAATTTACTAAATTGAGAATATAATTGGTTAAAGTAAACATTTTGGATTATTTGGTAATTATTACATAGCAAGGAATGTTGATCCCAAAATTAAAAGGTTGGATTGTTAGAACAATTGATTCATTTAATGAATCATTTAAATATTTTCATTTTATAGACAAAATAATTTTTTTATATATTTATAGAAATTATTAATGTTTTTTATAGATATAGAATGGTAACTCATATAATATTTACCTCTGTGTGACATTAGGTTGTTATTTGTATAGTTACATTTTAAATACAAGTAAAATCATTAAATGATGACTCAATCAAATCATATATCAAGACAAACTCATATTAGACTCAATAAATATTATAAGTACTCTAACAACTTCCCTCATGCTATATTTTAATATCATGAATAATAAAATAAAAATAATAAAAACACGCCATCTAATGTTTCACATTCGTATCTTGATTATATAAGATAAAAATAAAAAACAAATATTTGAATCCCATACTTTTCTAACTCTTTGAAAATCTATATTAGTTCACCATAATTATGTAAATGATTATGATAAAGTAGAAAAAAAATTTATTAAGGAAAAGGGAAATTGAATAACTTTTATGATGTTTATAATTATTAATGGAAATGGAAAAATTAAATATAGACGAAAATATATTCTTGAAATGATTAATTCAGAAGATACCCATTTTGTGGGTCTAATAAGGTCAAATGATATGGATTCCATCATACATGGTACAGGTGAATATAACTCTAGCACGTAATACAAACACATGTCTTGGTTATCAATAAAAGTGAGAGTTTGAATAATAATTATTTTTCATGAAATTGATTTGTGGAAATTAATGGTGATATGGAAAATAAGAAATTGGTCTTCTTTTGACATTGGTCATGTGATGCATTAGGGTAGGGACATATTGTAGGGAGGAGTGTAAAGTCCTAAAATTTTATATCATAAAAAGTTTATGTTATGTTCGATAACTTGAGTTAGAAACTACACCCACCATAAAGAAACCACAATATATTAGAAAAATTTTAATAAAGTTAAAATAAAAAATAATATGGTTACAAATTAAAACTTATTACCTTTATAGGGTAGATAATTACTATGAGTTAATATTGAAAAATGTATTTTTCAAAACAAAACTATTTTTAATTATATTATATATATTATTTTAAAATCTAAATTTATAAATTTTAAAATTAAAATTTAATAACATAAAATTAATATTTGAATTATTCTAATAAATTTTTTTCTTATTATGTTTTTTTTGTTTTTTCTAAAATGGTATATTTTATATAAAAAATTTGAATATTAGAAAAATTAAAATCTTTATGAATTTATCATTATACAAATTATCATAGAAAAATAAAAAAACAATAAATCAAAAAAAATATCTATTTAATGAATAAAAATATGGCTTCTAAAGTATAATTTTAAATTATGAATCCTATGTGCATCATATTTACAACTAAATTAAAGTATCACTTTAATAAAAACTATTTTCATGTCTTTTCATCTAATTAAATATTTTGATGGAGAAATTCAGTTTTGGCATGCCTTGAAATATACAAACATTTTTTTAATAAACCAATGTATTTTATAGAAATCAATATATGTTACAGTATTATCATCTAAATTATTTTTTAAACCTTATAACACACTTTTTAGAAAAACTATTTTTACACATTAAGTGTGATTATTTGGAAATTAAATTTTCTACCACTTAAATTATATTTGTTAAAATGACATAGAAACTATAAATCATAATGAAAAAATTATATAAAATTTACAATATTAATTTTCTTTCATTAATATTAATTACTAATGGTAACAATTAATTACGGAGGTAAAAGTAAATTAGGGTAAAAGTTATTCAATAAAATTAAAAGCATAAAACATTATATGATTTCTCAAAAAATGAGTGAATGAAGATAATATGTAACCATAAACACATTTCCTACACTTTTTCCAATTTTGGATCCATTGACCATTTAATAGTAACGATAAATGATTGAAAATTTAATGCTTACTACCAAAACATCCCTTCCCATCAATTATAAAAGGGTAACACTTCCACCTATTCAAGACTCGCGTATAGTTAAAATTGAATCAAAAAACACTAAAATATTACTCCTCATATAACCCTCTTCCATGTTCAAAATATTATGTTTATCATTAGTTATCATGATTCATTTTTTCCAAGGATAATTCCAAGATAAATTCAAGTCCCAACGGGAGTATTATCAACTACTTATATTTTCTTCTTAATTTTATCCATTAAAATTTATGTTATTCACACTAATATAATAATATTAGTGTCATCTATATACTTTATTTGTAAGAAAATATGATTTTTATCAATACCTACTCTAATATATGATCTAATAAGCTAATTGAAATCACTTTTCATGTGTACATAAAGACTACTGCTTCCACGAACAATAGAATTCATTTTTAATCATCATACATAACTGGATGTTCATAAAATGGATTTTATTTGGATATATTATATTCATTACATGTTCATTATTATTTATATTTCTATGTATCATTATATAAACACATCCCATTACTCATTGAATCATTATAACATGTTACCATTTGGAATGATTTAACAACATACATAAAATGTGTTATAATGATTTGAAATAAAGGGTTATGGGAAGCAATATAATGGTAATATCATGTCATAATGAAATATTAATTTTGAATTAATGATTCTTTAATGTATTTTAAAATATTTAAAATATTTATTAAAATATAAAAGTTTAATTGTTAAGCATGTTGAAAACTAAATAATCTTGATTTCCATTTTCAATTGTTGAATTCATGTCTTTCACCTAATGAAAATTTGACATAAGTAATAATTAAATATTTATTCTTATTATATCATGAATTATCTATTAATGGTGAAATTCAATACACTTATTGAAAATCAATCCCTACTTCATGAATTTTTTATGAAACAATCAGCTGAATGGTATAGTACATGATGGTAAAAATATGTGATAACTAACTAATATATTTTTAAAAAAATGATAATAATTAAATCATATGAAAGGGTACTATAAATGAGTAATCTTTTTTAATAGCATATTGACACAATTATGCCTTTTATAGGAGTTTATAGTTTATTCAATAGTGTAGAAATAAATGAAAGGGGTTTTCATGGATCAAATCCTTTATTTGGTTCATAATCGCTCTTTATTGTATAACAACATTAATGTTTGATATTATCCAAACCATGATGATCTTATGCTATATTTAAACCTCCTTTTATAGGATAATCTTATTTCACATCAAAGCCTTCTTCCATAAAGAATCTAATGTTTCACAAAAAAAGTAATTTTTAGAAGAATAATTCTAATCACATTTAATGGATTTTTCCTCGATACCCATTCATTTAATTACCACCAGTATTCTCCTTTACCTAGTGTAAAATTAAAAAAATATCTAATAACACAATTATTGTTTTTTACGCTTTTAATGATGTGTATTTTATGAAAATAGTTTAAACTATTTAGTATTTCCTTACAATGATCTTATATTATTACATTATACTTAAATTTTTTACATTGTAATATTTAATATTATATTCTATTTGTCATTATTTTTTGAATTAGTTTTTTAATATGTTTGTTCATCATCATCAAATAAATTTTCGTTGGAATGTAACAAGAAAATCACATATTGTAAAATAATATTATGAAATATTTTTTGATAAAATTAATTTTTGTGAATTATATTTCACCTTCAAATTATTATTCTCCAAAAAAATTTATAGATAATAAACAGCCCTATATGCACAATTTTTAAATAATCAAATTGGTTGATCCTATTTTTGATGTGATACCATCAAGATAAGTTATGAAGCCCATTATCTTCTCAAGGTATATTTGTGATATTATGAATGATTTTATTTTATATAGAAGTAATATATTTGGATTTTGATGGGTGGGATCATTTATCATGATCCAATTCATTGGTTTTTGTTTTATATCTCATAATATGATTATAAGAATCAAGTACCGATTTATCGATAAACTATGAGAATAATGTAGTGATTTATGCTCCACTATGTTATGGGATTAGATGGTGATTCATATTCCACTATGATATATTTGGAAATGTTTATAATGAATTATTTTTTGTAATTTTTTCATTATTTCTAATATATTATAAATTTTTGTTATAATATATGTCCTAAAAATAGTCATCTTTCTAATGTTATGATTTCATGTTTTGTTTGATTTTAATTTTATGATTTTAAGCCAGGTTTTTATAATCTTTTATGGGCCTTAGGTTTATATATTGTAATACATAATGATAGATCAATATTTGTTTTTTTAATTGTGATCCATTGATGTTTTTATCTAATATTTATCCCTTAATAATTTTCGCTCATATTTGTGATCGTACAGCTCTGAATAGTTGATATGTTTCCCTTACTGGGAATTCTAGCTCACCCATTTCTTATCTATCCATTTCCAAAGTTATTATAATGATTATATCATATAAGATGTCTTTAAGAGGGTTAATAGGAGCATGATTATGGAAAAATTTCAACAAATCTTCAAAAATAAGTTGTTTATGGTTAAAATTTTATAAGAAACCAAAACTTTATGCCCTTGGGTTGTTAAACTAATTGTTTTATTTATTAATTATACCATGGTATAAATTTATTAATTATGTAATTTTATCTTGGGTTTCCATAGTTGATATCAGGGTAGGGTTTAATTATTTTTGGAGATTATATTAACGAACTTCAATGAAAACCCATGATATACGTATAATTGATGAGTCAATATATAAGACAATATAATGATGTTTTGGAAAAGTAGATCTTGTGTGGTTATCCATGATATAATATCCCTCTATAAATAATACAAGTTTTTGTAGGGTCTGGAACATATTTACATTGGGGTATTAACCAAAAAGTTTGTCCATAGTGTATTAACATGATCATAACCTGGTGCATGATAAATATGCCTAACTATACATCTGGGATGAAAATACCTGGGGATTTGATTTGGTTAATCATTTTATCTTTAGAAACTATAATTAAGGATTTGAGTTTAATTTTAACAAATTAGATTAGTGAAACTAATAACAATATTACAAGGGATATCCTAAAATGAATTATAGACATTTGTAAGTTTGGATATCCACTTAATTTTTGAGTTATTTATTCAAATAATGTAGTTTTCCCTTATTCTATTTACTAACTCATTCTCCAAAATATTCATTACGTTGATGTAATCTCTAGAATAATGAGGAACCAAGCTAATAATTATTGTGATGAAAAATACAGTGATTGTCTGAAAGATCTGCCAAATAGAAACATATCTATTGTACAAAGCCTCATAGAAATTATCACCCAAATGTCACAAACATTTAACAATTACAAAAATATTTTCAATCTCCCAAATTAATTATGGATGTATTATCTTACTACCATGTATTTCTTAGAAAAACGTCCAACCTATTTTAGTGTCTCTTTAACTCCACTTTTTTGGAGAAATGGATAAATTTCATGGAAAATATATTTTCCATTCACCAATTATCAAATCATAAGTACATTATTTTGGACATCTATCGTCTAGAGGTAGAGGCTAACCACTGTTTTAATATCATTAATAATAAAATGGAAGATGAATAATTAGACTCTTTGAAATGGGAAAAGTTGAAGAAAGTATTATTTATGTATAAAATTCCTCAAACTCATTACACAATAATATAGTGGGAATTACTAGTGTTGAAATAAGAAAAGGATGAGTCTGTTGGCACATATAAATAAAAATTCACATGGATCATGAAGTATAACTATAGTTTCATATCTTACCTCAAAGAAATATTGATCATTTCTTGGGAAAATTAAAACTAAGTCTTTGAATGTAATTATAGAAAGGATACATTGGAAGCTATGAACATTTTTCTAGTCGTCCGTTGATGGTGGAGTTGAAAATTGGGGATAGTTATTATCTTAAGAATATGAAAATATAGTAGTAGTATAATGGAATCTCTCATGATAATCTAGATGTGGAAGAGAAATTCTAACTACATTCATGTTAAAAATTAGGGAGTAAGAAATTCAGTAAATTACTTAGAGGGACAAAAATTTGTTTCAATTTTGGTATGAAAGAAAATACCTACAAAAAATACGAAATTAAATATATGATTATAGGTGAAAAAAATAGAGTTGGATTAGGATACCAATAATTTCAAACCCACAATTCAATTCTTCGAGATAAAAGAGTTTGGAAATTACAAATATAGATTCATTGAAACCAAAATTATTGAATAAAATATGCCTTAACAACCTCCAAATCTAAGGGAGTGAGGAAAAACGTATACTATCACTACATTTGAGATATAAAAAAATAAGTTGTTTAAGGTATAATAATTATCTACTTCAGATCAATAAATTCATTATTTGATTATGTTTCTTCAAATTCATTTATATCACACAAGTTTGCTAATAATGTTGATTCACCACCACAAACCTTGGATAATGCACTATCTGTTAAACCCCATGGTGGTTTTGATAATAGCATATTATCCAGATAACCCTATTTTATTAAATAATTGTCAGAAGGTACTTTTGGAAAAAAAAATCTACCCTTTGTTAAATATGAAGTGATATTTAATATGGATTGACTACCCTTGCAAAGATACATATCATTTGTAAATATAAAGAGATCTCATTACATATCCCCATCCATCACATAGTCAAATATCTTTTCAAAGATTATTTTTAGATCCCTTTGGAATAAAAATCTATATTATGAGTTATGAAATCTATAGATGAGTGTCTCTTGGCTCATATAATTATTCATCAAGTCAAAATTTATGAAATTATTATCATATGGGAGTATAAATATGTATTTTTTGATGAACTATTTGGTCTTCCCCCATAGAGTGAGATTGAGTTTTATATCGATTTAGTGCATGGGTGTGTACCTTTATCAAAGAGTCCATATAGAAAAGACCCTGTTGAGATTTAATAATTAAATTGAAAACTTCATGATGATCTTAAAAAAGAATTTTAACACCTATGTTCATTTCCCTAGGGAGTACGAGTTATTTTTTTGAAAATATTTATAGATTAATGTGTCAGTACATTGACTTTTGTGAAAATAACAATATCAAAATCAAGAAAAAATATCCTCTTCCCCATATTGAGGATGGGTTTAATCAACTATAAAGAGATTAGTATTACTAAATGATTTAAATTTTATTAGGATATCAACATTTGAGGGTAATGAGAGAAGAAATACCCAAGATATATTTCCACACAATGTCTGAAAACTATAAAATTATAATGATTCCTTTCAAACTAAAGAAATCATCCTACTCTCTTTATGGATTTAATGAATAGTGTCAATATATATTTCCTTGAATAATTCATTGTATTCAATATTTATTCAATTATTATATATTCTAAAATTAATAAAGAACAATAAGATAATTTTAAAATTACACTATGAACCTTATTAAAGTTGAAATTATATCCCAAGTTAATCAAGTGTGCATTTTCACAGTAAAAAGTAACCATATTAGGTAATTTCATCACAAGTTAGGGTATATCTATGGACACTGTAACGACCCGAAATTTTGAATAAATCTTGTTTCCTAATTTTGTGTTTTATTTTATTTATACTCAACAAAACTATTTCATTTGACAACATGAGTATAATTAAAATGAGACTATTGGTTTTTGACTGTTATATGACCATTGGTCAATATGACCGCTGTAAACTAAACGTTTCAATTATTGTCTCTATGTACAAGTGATCTTGGTTAATTAATATAGAAAGAAGATTTTATGGCCTCATCCAGTAGTCTTGGACAGATCGAAACCCATCTAACAGAACATGGGAAAGAGGTTGCACCACTGGGCTTTGCTCTGGACAAAACCCAAGCCGAACTTCATCATGTAAAGCTAGAATGGAATCGCCTTTTCCAGAAGTTCAAACTGAAAGAAATTACTACTCGTGCGATATTGGCCGAGCCTCCCTCAGATTCTATCACCTTGGCACACCTTACACGTATGTCCTATGCTGGTGTGATATGGGGCTATGTAATGAGACCGTAACTTCCTTGTGCAATCCTTTGTTTTAAATAAAAATTGGTATTTCTTCTTATGATGAAGTTTATGAATTTTCAAATGATCGGATAAATATAGTATGCATATTTTTGATTAATTTTAGAAAAAGTATATTTTAAAAATGTTTATGTAAACATTAAATAATTAAAAATGTGTAAAGATTTTCCAAAAATGGTCTTCTACAATTATGTTCAGTACGAAATTTAGAGTCTAATAAGATCAACTTGATTTTTGATGAATAATATATTATGAATTGTGATTTAATGCTTACGATTAGTAATGTGACCAAATGGATTAGTAATCTCACTTAAAGAAAGTATTAATATAATCTAGGCACCTTGATTAAGTAATGAGATTCAATTAAATGGATAAATAAAGGTTTCATAAATTATTATTCAAGTTTTAGTTTTTTCGGGTGAATAGTGTTTTTTAATTAAAAATTTAATTAAAAAAATTTAGAAAATTATTTTTATAAAATGGATTTCATTTTTGAACTCAGAGCATCGATATTATGTTAAGGTAATTTTTGGGGATTTTTTTGGAAAAAATAAATTTTCAGTGAATAGTGTAGTTATTTAAAAATTAAATTAAAAATATTTAGAAAACTATTTTTATAAAATGGAGTTCATTTTTGAAATTAGAGCATTGATATTTGGTTCAGGAGAAATTTTGGAATTTTTCTGAGAAAGTTGAATTTTCGATGAATAGTGAAAATACAGTTTGTAAGTTACGGGTGTTTAATGGCATCATTAAGTGATGTATTAAGTATGTAATCAATATGGTTGACTTATGAATAGTAAGATAAGGTATGAGGTGTCCCAAGTAGCCAATACCATCGGAAAATAACATGGGTAAGCCCATGGTTTTTCCAAAACCACTAATGAGGTGTCCCTTGGCCATTAATGCCTTGTCCCCTCACATTCCCAATAAATACCAAGACATCCTCTCATACATTAGACTCCCAACTCTCCCCGAATAATGTTCTGGTATCATTGCCTCCCAATGAGTCCTTCCAAGGTTCCCCCAAGCCCTCAAGGTCCCAACCGTTTAGTTTTAAGAGTTACGTTTTAAGGTAAGGGATCCGACATCTCTCTTTGTTTTCAAGTAATCTCTTTTATGTCATTTATTTTATGCTCCATGTTATTATGTTGTAGGATGTTCTTCAATATTCATATTACTGCCCTTTTCATGTTCATATGATGAGAGACCCCCTATTTCTCACATCAATTTGTTTTAATAATGTTTAAGTGGCGCCGTCAGGCTGCCGAATTTTAAAGGGATTCTTTCACCCTTCTCATTTTTCACGTTCTAGTTTCATGTAAAGTCTTTCAAGTTCTTTTTTATTATGTTGGGGTATTATATCTATATCTATCATACTGATATTTTATTATCATATGATGATAGACCCTATTTGATCTCATCAATTCATTTTTATTGAAGTTTAAGTGGCGCTGTTAGGCTGCTGAAATTTTTGTAACAGATACTTTCACCCTTCTCATTTTCAAGTTCTATTTTATTTTCAAGTCTTCTATGTTCCTTTTTATTATGTTGGGGTATGATATATATATCTATCATACTGATCTTTTATGATCATATGATGAGAGACCCCATTTGATCTCTTCAATTCAGTATTTTGATGTTTTGAGTGGCACCGTTAGGCTGCCGAATTTTCATAAGAGAAATCTTATTTTTGTCTTCCTTTCATGATTCTTCATTTCATATGGTACATCTTTCAAATTTCATTACCAGGTTTGTATATACTTCATATTCTTTCCATCTACTATTTTATGGGTCATTTATTATTTTTTGACCCATGTCCCCTCTCTTTTCAATGTTTTCTAAAACCTCGTAACATAGCCGTTATGCTACAGAATTTTCGTCTCAAATTTTCTCTCTCTTTTTCTAAAGTAATTTTATTTTATTAAGTGAATACTAAAATATAATTCTTCTAAAAGGGTTTTCACATATATACCAAAATTTTCTATTTTAAATTCTGGTATTTACATACATGAGACCCACCTTCCTTTTCTGTGGGTTTTAAAGTGACATAAAGATCATGTCTTTAATGAAGTTTTAAAACATTATGATTATGAAACAAAACCCATTTATTTTATTCTATATGGGTTATTTATGAAATATTTGATGATGATATATGTGGATCAAATGATAATAAAGGCAAATTTAAGGGTGCGCCCTGATAGCGCTCCAATGCATTGGGTAATGATGTAACCACTAGAGATTACAATTTTCACGGTATCTTGGTGAATAACCTTTGTAATTTTTAAATGACACCTTGTGGATGGACCATGGTGATATGTTCATGATTTTCTATGTTTAATGATGTAGCCACATCTTAAAGTTATGAAAAATGTTATTTTTATTATGATATGCCTCATGATTTCATTCTCATGCCTTAAAGATCTTTTCATGACTTTATTGATGTATCTCAAGTTCACATGTTAAATGTTTCCCTTGTTTCCCTTTCTGGGCCTTTTTCTCACCCTTTCTTTTGATGTATGTCCCCAGGTTATGAGATGCAGTAATGAACCTAAGGTGAACATGAGGAGAATCCTTTCAAGTGTTTAAGAAGAATGTTTTATGTTTTCATGTTTTATGTTCTTGGTTTCCAAGACACTAAACCTTAAAGATCCTCGGTTTTGTAAAATGTAATGAAAGTTTATGTGATAAAAAGATGGGATGCTATAGTTGGTATCAAAGGATGGTTTAGTTATTTGTGGAAATTAGGATATGAAAAATTTAGGATGAACCCTATAGAAAATTTTAAATATAGGATATCTTCCTTGTATTTTGGTGAGTATTGAGTAAGGGGTTGCCAAGCAAATACATCCCTGTCTAGATACAAGCTGGTAGAGCTGGCTCTGGCACAGATGTACATAGGGGTAAAACCCGAAAACACCGCTTTGATCTAGACTCGAACTGGAACTGGTACATGACAACAGGCCTTGCTGCACTCTTGGTTACGACACTCCTGGGGGATATGCTTTGGTAAATTCATAAACTTAGTATGAACCATTATTGAAGGAACAAACATAAAATAAAATAAAGATTCACATAAGAATATATGATCATGGATAACCTAGTTTAGAACCTATGGGATCACAAGTTAGGGTATACGTTTCTTCTACAAGTTATCCTTATATGCTTTAAGTTCCCTTTCCTGATTATTGGCTAAGTATTTAAGCCCCTAATTATACTTTCTCTTCTTAGTTAATGGTGGGAAATGGAATAACATGTCCCAACAACCAATGTGATATGAAATGCGATGATTGCCGTATTAATATGACAGAGATTATTAGCGGATTAAAAGATGATTATTATTTTGGAAGACGTTCACTATTTTGGGGACCCTATATGATCGAGGTAAATAGATTACTATAGTATTTTCATTGAAGAGTAAGTTTGACTTATATTTTGAAGAATCGATGAATTTAATGTGGACTTATAGTAATTTAGGTTACTTATGGAAATGATTAACCTATCTTGGGGTAAATATGTTTATGTTAGTTACTTTTGTTATAAGATGTTAGGAGTGGTTGATGTTGTTTGGAGATGAATGATAGAGTTTACCTTGGAATACTATGATATCAAATCCTTCTTGTATTTGGGTTTTAATATTAGTTTTGTTTATTTTGAGGATTTTTAAGGACAGTTATTTACGGAATGTTCTATGATGATCTTTGGGTAGTACCGTGGAACTTTGAAGATTTAAATTAGTTTCCCTTCCTCTGGGGTTCTTTATTTTGGGAGAGTTTTTTTATCTTACCCTTTCTGTTTTTGGGATAATGTTTAAAGATAGAAGAAATATATAGTTAATCTTTGGTGTCTTATGAGATTCTCTATAAGATGATTCTTGTGCCTTGATGAGACCATGTAGTCATGAATGCTCATCGTTTGGAGAAAAGATTACTTTTGGTAGAAACTTATTAAAGGATGAAAATATACTGGAAGGTAGGTATATTTCCTTTTATTTTTGTTTTATGTAGTAAATGAATTCCTCAAAATTATGAAAAGGAACGTAAAACAAAAACGTTGTTGGTTTACGTTTCCTACTAGGTAATCAAAGACCGTTTACACACATCATAAGTTTGGGATTTTCTCGTGGTTAAGTTTCTCCTAATCAAGTTTTCTATCACTCTCCCTCAGAACTTGACACTTTATTTTCTCCCCCATGTCCATGATTTCCTACATGGAATCCTAGTGGGGGTTAACTAGGGTGGCATATGTACTTCCTTTTCGTTCTTTTAAAGTATTAGTGTTACTGAATCCTTTTCCGGTGTGGGACATTCAATGAAATTTCAAAACCAAATTTTAAAAATTGTGAGGATGAAAATTCTTAAGGGGGGTAGATTGTAACAACCCGAAATGTTGAATAAATCTTGTTTCCTAATTTTGTGTTTTATTTTATTTATACTCAACAAAACTATTTCATTTGATAACATTAGTATAATTAAAATGAGAACATTGGGTTTGTACTGTTATATGACCATTGGTCAATATGACCGCTATAAACTAAACGTTTCAATTATTGTCTCTAAGTACAAGTGATCTTGGTTAATTAATATAGAAAGAAGATTCGATGGCCTCACCCAGAAGTCTTGGACCGATCGAAGCCCATATAACAGAAAATGGTAAGGACGTTGCACCACTGGGCTTTGCTCTAGACCAAACCCAAGCCGAACTTCCTCGTGTGAAGCTAGAACGGAATCGTCATCGCGAGAAGTTCAAACTGATAGAAATTACTACTCATGCGATTTTGGTCGAGCCTCCCTCAGATTCTATCACCTTAGCACACCTTACACTTAGTTCATATGCTGGTGTGATAAGGGGCTATGTAAGGAGACCGTAACTACCTTGTGTAATCCTTTGTTTTAATAAAAAATTGGTATTTCTTCTTATGATGAAGTTTATGAATTTTTAAATGATTGGATAAATATAGTATGCATATTTTTGATGAATTTTAGATAAAGGATATTTTAAAAATGTTTATGTAAACATTAAATAATTGAAAAAGTGTAATGATATTCAAAAAATGGTCTTCTGCAATTATGTTCAGTACGAAATTTAGAGTCTAATAAGATCAACTTGATTTTTTATGAATAGTAAATTATGAATAGTGATTTAATGCTTAGGATTAGTAATGTGACCAAATGGATTAGTATTCTCACTTAAAGAAAGTATTAATATAATCTAGGCACCTTGATTAAGTAATGAGATTCAATAAAATGGTTAAATAAAGGATTCATAAATTATTATTCAAGTATTTGTTTTTTCGGGTGAATAATGTTTTTTAATTAAAAATTTAATTAAAAATGTTTAGAAAATTATTTTTATAAAATGGATTTCATTTTTGAACTCAGAGCATTGATACTATGTTAAGGTAATTTTTGGGGATTTTTCTGAAAAAAATGAATTTTCAGTGAATACTGTATTTATATAAAAATTAAATTAAAGATATTTAGAAAATTATTTTTATAAAATGGATTTCATTTTTTAAATCAGAGCATCGATATTTTGTTAAGGTGAAATTTTTGGATTTATCTGAGAAAGTTGAATTTTTGATGAATAGTGAAAATACAGTTTTTAAGTTACGGGTGTTTAATGACATCATTAAGTGATTATTAAGTATGTAATAAATATGGTTGACTTATGAATAGTAAGATAAGGTATGAGGTGTCCCAAGTGGCCAATACCATTGGCAAATACTATGGGTAAGCCCATGGTTTTTCCAAAACCACTAATGAGGTGTCCCTTGGCAATTAATGCCTTGTCCCCTCACTTTCCCTATAAATACCAAGCCATCCTCTCATCTATTCGACTCCCAACTCTCCCCCAAAGAAGTTCTGGTCTCATTACCTCCCAATGAGTCCTTCCAAGGTGCCCCCAAACCCTCAAGGTCTCAACCATTGAGTTTTAAGAGTTACGTTTTAAGGTAAGGGATCTAACCTCTCTCTTTCTTTTCAAGTAATATCTTTTATGTCCTTTATTTTATGCTCCATGTTCTTATGTTGGAGGGTGTTCCCCTATATTCATCTTACTTCCCGTTTCATGTTCATATGATGAGAGAACCCCTCTTTCTCTCATCAATTCGTTTTATGAATGTTTAAGTGGTGCCGTTAGGCTGCCGAATTTTTAAGGGATTCATTCACCCTTCTCATTTTTCATGTTCTAGTTTCATGTCAAGTCTTTCAAGTTACTTTTTATTATTTTGGGGTATTATCTATATATCTATCATACTGATATACTATGATCATATGATTAGAGACCCTATTTGATCTCGTCAATTCATTTTTATTGAAGTTTAAGTGGCGCCGTTAGGCTGCCGAAATTTTTGTAACAGATACTTTCACCCTTCTCAATTTCAAGTTCTATTTTCTTGTCAAGTCTTTCATGTTCCTTTTTATTATGTTGTTGTATGATCTATATATCTATCATACTGATATTTTATGATCATATGATGAGAGACCACATTTGATCTCTTCAATTCAGTATTTTGATGTTTTAAGTGGCGTCGTTAGGCTGTAGAATTTTCATAAAAGAAATCTAATTTTTTTCTTCCTTTCATGATTCTTCATTTCATATGGGACATCATTAATATTTCATTACAATGTTCATATATCCTTCATATTATTTCCCTCTACTGTTTTATGGGTCATTTATTATTGTTTGGCCCATGTCCCCACTCTTTTCAATGTTATCTAAAACCTCGAAACATATCCGTTATGCTGCAGAATTTCCGACTCAAAATGTCTCTCTCTTTTTCTAAAGTTATTTTATTTTATTAAGTGAATACTAAAATCTCTTTCTTATAAAGGTGTATTCACATATATACCAAAATGTTCTATTTTAAATTCTGGGATTTACATACATGAGACCAACCTTCCTTTCCTGTGGGTTTTAAAGTGACATAAAGTTCATGTTTTTAAAGCAGTTTTAAAACGTTATGATTATGAAATGAACCCCATTTATTTTATGTTATATGGGTTATTTATAAAATGTTTTATTATGATATATCTGGCTCACATGATAATAAAGGAAAATTTATGGGTGCGCCCTGATAGTGCTCCAATGCATTGGGTAATGATGTAACCACTAGAGATTACAATTTTCATGATTTCTTGGTGAATAACCTTGGTAATTTTCAAATGACACCTTGGGGATGGACATTGGTGATATGTTCATGATTGTCTATGTTAAATGATATAGCCACATCTTAAAGTTATGAAAAATGTAATTTTTATTATGATATGCCTCATGATTTCATTCTCATGCCTTAAAGTTCTTTTCAAGACTTTATTGATGTATCTCAAGTTCACATGTTAAATGTTTCCCTTGTTTCCCTTACTAGGCCTTCTGCTCACCCTTTCTTTTGATGTATGTCCCCATGTTATGAGATGCAGTAATGAACCTTGGGTGAACATGAGGAGAAGCCTTTCAACTGTTTAAGAAGAATCTTTTATGTTTTCATGTTTTATGTTCCTGGTTTCCAAGACGCTAAACCTTAAAGATCCTCGGTTTTGTAAAATGTAATGAAAGTTTATTTGATAAAAAGGCAGGATGCTATATACACATCAAATAAAAATGTGAGTATAAAATGGTTGATACCAACCTATATGATAGAGATCCATATTTCTTATATATTAACTAGATTCTAATAGTTTTAATGAGAAAAATCTAATGATTATCTAATACACTAACATAGATCACAGAAAAGGTATGGGGAGAAATCATTTTTTATTAAATGATTTCTAAACCATACATTCATGTGAGTATTAAATAATATCAAAAATATAATGTGATTCTATTAGAAAAGGGTGTTTTTATATTATATTTAATCATTGATAAAAATGGAATTTTTGTTTTTGAACGTGAATTTGTACCCCATAAGAATAATAACTGAAGAGGGAACTTTGTGATGATTCTTATAGATCCTCACTCACTGTTCATCAATTTATCCTAAATATTAATATAGATATAAATAAAAAAATACAGTGGGATAACATGAAGAGGAATTCCTCATAATACACGTCTTGAGGATTGTTATGCTAGAAAGTTAAGGACGAATAATAAAATCTCAGGGTATGTTGTGACCATTACCACTAACAGTAATGAAATAGGAAAAAAATTCCATGGATTTTTATATGGGACTCCCCAAGATACCTAAATGTCATAATTCCATTTAGGTTATAGTCGATCACCTTATAAAGTAATCACTCATCAATTATTTTAAAGAAGAATTATCTCTTAGAAAAATCTCCAATATATACATATGAAAATTTGTAATATGACATGGGATGACACTATCCATTGTACCTGATTGAGGTTCTATGCTTTCACTGTTACAAAATCGGGCAAGGGAAGCACCACCTTATATCATCACTAAGAAAAAACCGCTGATAATGAAATCGTGTATCAGCACTAAAATTTTAGCACTGATAAAGAAGCCTTGTATCTGTGCTAAAATTTAAGCACAAATACAGGGCATCTTTATCAGGGCCTTTCTAGCACTGATAAAGAAGCCCCTTTCTCAGCTCTAGAAAAGTGATAATAAAGTTTTCCAATATGAGTGCTGAAATTTGTGCGCTGATACAGGGTAACCATTATCAGAGCTAAAAAAGAGCTGACAAAGAGACCCTTTATCAATGCTAGAAATGTGTTGATAAAGGTATCATTTATCAGTGCTTTTGTAGGACTGATAAAACCATAGTCCAATATTTTATAAAATCAGTCACATAGTGTCCTCGGTTTATCGTGACCTAAAGAACTCGTGGTACGGTAACCATATGACTCCCCTCCATCGCCCCCCAATCTTCAAGTTGTCGGACCTCTGCTGCCCCCGATCTTCGTGTTTCCAGAACTCCTCCGCCCCCGATCTTCGTGTTGTGAGACCTCCGCCGCTAGCCCTTCTCCTAATTCTCCCCCTCGAACCCCTTCGGAGGATCCTCCTCCCCGCAAACCATTCTTCTCATCCTCACTCGACCCTACTCCCCGTGAACCCTACTCCTCTATTTCTCTTCAGCTGGCGGCTCCTCCCGTGCACCTCCACCTCTAGAATTTTCCAAGTGTGTGCTAAGTGATTCAATTATTTTACATTATTAGATTATTTTGATATGTTTTCTTAGTTTCATGAATGTGTTCTATGGATTACATTTTTGGTGTGAAATATGTTTTGAAAAGGTTTTGAGATTCATATGTGAAGAAATTTTTTAATAAAGGAATTTTATTATGTTTCATGTTTTCTTTGTTGAGGTGTTTCTTTAATATATTTTATGTCTTGTGTGAAAGGTGTGAAGTGAGTTTTCAAAGAGAATTAATGGTTTTAATGTGTTTAATGTGTGTTTTATAAGAGAAATTCATTTTTGTTGCGTGTTTTGTTTTTTTTGAACCTGATATGTATCTTTTAATTGTGAATGTGATTTGAAACATGTTATATAATGGATTTTATGTGAGTATGAATTTGAAATGGTGTTTTCCCATGGAAATGGTTGGATTCCATATGTTTTATTCTTGTGGTGTTTCCAAATTTGTTTCATAAATTTTCAAAGTGGTGTGAAATGTGTTTCTAAATGGTTTTAGTGTGCATGTGAAATGGAAAGTGGCTTTTTGTGTTAAATATTGTTTTTGGTCTGAGATTTCGATCATTGGATCCATGTGAAAATGTGAAAATGTAAAAGTGGCGATATCCTTATGTACTTATGACGCTTGGAATGTGTGTGTGAAAGTGGTTATATAGTTATAGTTTAGCTAAATGGCGTCTTAGATTGCAAATACTTCAAGAAATGTTTTACAGAGCAATTATATCTAGATTCGATGGTATCGGGTAAGACCATAGAGTTTCTCAACCTCATCATAGGTTATTTTAAATTGACTCATTATACTAATAATTATGCTAAAATTGCTCAGTTTTCACGTGAAGTGGTGTCAAACAAGAATCTTAAGTCCTAGAGGTTTTATATGGGCCTTTGATCATATATCCAAAATCAAGTATTTGTGATAAATTTTACCTAAAATTTTGATGTTCTATATAGGGAGGTGATAGAAGAAATTGGCATGACTAGTATGTCATGGTTAACTAGAGTTACTTATATTCCCAGTGGTAGTTTTAGTGTTTCATATAAGTGGAATGGAAAGTAGAATGAGCCTCATAGTGAAAATAGTGGTGGTGGTATTTTATATAAAACTTCCTCCAGATCATTTGTAGTGTCTATTAAGGCCAAATGGCTTTTTCCAATGTGGAAGGACTAATAAATCAAATAATTATTGCATGGAATCATCGAATATTTACATATCATATAGACAGTAAACAAACTTGAAGAGGATTTTACATGTTTTTACTACCCTGTGTAGTGGAATGGAATCATAAATATTGAGACGAACCAAATCATATTAATATTATTCAATAAAAATGGGATCCTAGAAACATATATTAGGAACTAAACAACGTTATTCTTGGGATTAATCTCTAGTAGGAACTGATGTGGGTCATGCGATACTGAGAGGCACCATTTCAATTTCTTTTTCTTCAGTGTATGTTTTATTTGATATTGGTTCCCATCATTATTTCATATCAAACCTAAATATAGAACTATTGAAACTTATAATAGATCTCATGGAATATGTGATAGAGAGTGTAACATATCACTAGATAAAGGGGGAGTAAGGTCTCTGATTCCCCTCTCATGGTTTCTCTTTTTCTGAGATTTAGATCATATGATATTTTTTGGTTCTTAAAATGATTCCCCTATATGTTATTCACAGAATGGACTGGCTAGTTTCTAAAAAATCTTGGATTTAATATTATCGTCATGGGTGTCCTTCACTGCCCTTGATGGGGAATTCCATGTTTTCCATAGAGAATCAGACCCGAGGTCTAGTTGATCTAGACCTCTTCTTCTAGAGTTGAGTGGGATGATATACTTTTCTACTATTGAACTAGTGTAAGAAGAATTTTATAGTGAACATCCCATTGTAGCTATTGAATTTCCAAAACTGTTTCTTTTAGTATTTTTTGGTCTACCACTATAGAGTGAGGTGGAGTTCTTTATAAACATGGTGATGGGTAAAAATCCAACATAAATTCTATCTTTCCATATAAAACTAGTTAAATTGAAGGAACTAAATAATCAGTTGGGATGAATTGGTTTCCAAATTCTTTATTTAACCTAGTGTGTTTCCTTGGAAAGAACTGGTGATTTTCACCAAGATGGTCATTGGAACCCTTCTCTTGGGTGCTAATTACAAGAATCTCAATCGAGTTATGATCAATAAAAATAATCTGTTGACCTATATTTATGATTTATTAGATCTTATAAAGGGTTGGGGAGTGGTTCTCTAAGATCGGTCTTTAGTTTGGATAACCCTGGCTCAGGATCATGGAGTTTGATATTCCAAAGGCCTCATTTAGGAGTAGGTATAGCCCCTATGAGTATTTTTTATGCCATTTGGATGAACCGACACTCCATATATATTTATGGTGATGATGAATAGGATTTTCCACTAGTATCTCAACTATTTTGTTATGGTATTTATGGATGAAATCATGGTTTATTCCAAAATTGTGGATGGTCATATACCTAATTTGATAATAGTTTTGGACATCTTGTGGAATCACCAATTTTATTCCATGTTGTCAAAGTTGCAATTCTAGATTTGGGAGGTGGATTTCTTGGGTCATGTGGTCTCAGAACATGGTATCTATGTTGATCTAAAAACGCTAAATCTATCATGTTAAGGGAGGAACCATAGAATGCCTTTGAGATTTAGTACTTCTTGGGTTTATTGGATTATTAACACTAGATTGAGATTTATGTGTGACTATATATTTATTATATTTTATTATTATTTCTTACACACCACCACTTGAGTTGAGTAACCTGATTTAAATCCATATGGGTACATTGGTTCTGATGTGGATATGTGTTTTTATGTGTTTGTGACATGTGTATGTGTGGATATATGGGTATTTAGGCATGATGATATTGAATGTTGAGTAGATACCTAGGAGTGGTAGATGTATCATTCTTGATTATTCTTGTTTTTAGACTGGGTTGATTTGAGGAAACTATAATGAATCTAAAGTAATTACATTTAATTAATTCCATATTGTAGAGATTATGAGATATTTTTCTTCATTTATAGAGTTCGCTACTGGTTTTCATCCATATGTATTTTAGGTTGGTGAGGTAAAAAAGGATGGACTAGTTGACCATAGAAGGGTTGACCCGATAGAGGAGGATGGTCCATAGAGGATGATTCTGTGTGAGTTTTACCATCTATGACCTAAGTGATTATCCCCGATAACCCCTTTGTGTTTGGAAACTGTGTTTATTTTGATGGGGGGGTCTATCCTAGTTCTGTTCATTTCCAAATCTTTATTAGAAATGGTTAGGCTCTATTAATCACTATTTTTATAAGGAAGTGGTTCTCTTCTATTGTATTTGGAAGTCTTGTTTTGTGTACATGAACCATAAATACTAATATTTGAGATTCAAATAGGATGGAGATGAATAATGATTGGATGGATGCTAATCATTTGACAATAGAGTATGATAATGGACTGAAATAGTTCATCAAGTTTGCAAAGGATATCACAGAGGACACTTCTCAAATCCTTTGTACGTGTTTACGTTGTTGTTATTCTAGACTAATTAATCCATAGGAGTTGGAATAACATTTGATATGTCACGGAATAAATATGAGTTATAAATGTTGGAATAAACATGGAGAAAAGGCGAATGTAGCAACTGGTTGGGATAAAACTGGATTTTATGGATCATCAGATATGAATAAAAAATGGATAATGAAGAAGACCATATGGAGGATGTGATTATATATGACAATGAGGATGAAGATCGTATTGAAGAAATGACAAATTCAATTGAAGATGAAGTTTGTGATTGCCCAAAATTGTATGAGAGGTTATATAGTTGTGCAAAAATGAAATTGTATGACAGTTGCACTAAATATACCTCATTGTCTGTTGTAGTAAAGTTGTATAAATTGAAAGCAGGAAACAGATGGAGTGATGTTAGTTTTATGGAACTACTTGCTCTCTTGAATGACATGCTCCTAGAAGATAATGAGCTCCCAAACCGGATAGATGAAGCTAAAAAATGTTACGCCTGATGGGTATGATTTCTGAAAGAATACATGCCTAACCAAAAGACTATATATTGTTTCACAAGGAGAACAAATCACATACAAAATGCCCAATGTGTGGTGCTTATCGATATAAGAAAGATGAATCCAATCTTATGAATGTTGTATGGTACTTTCCAATCATTCCAAGGTTTAGGTGTCTATATGGAAGTGATGAAATTGCAAGACAATTGTCATGGAATGTAGATAGAAGAAATAAAGATGGGAAATTATTTCATCCAGCCGACTCTCCTCAATAGATGAAAATTGATCGTGAGTATCCTAAATTTGGAAAAGAGCCGAGAACCCTTCGTCTTGCGTTATCTACAGATTTAGGGAATCCTTTTGGTTTTCAAACTAGAACTCATAGTTTATGGCATGTTATTTTGGTTAATTATGACATGCCACACTTGTTATGCATGAATTGAAAATTAATCATGTTGTCTATGCTTATATCTGGACCAAAACAACCAGGTAATGATATTGATTTTTATTTAGCTCCTTTGATCAAGGATTTGAAGTTAATGTGGATTTCTGGGGTTAGGTTGTATGAGGCTTATATAAGTGAATAATTCACGTCGAGAGCGATGTTGTATGGTAAAATAATTAATTTCCCTACTTATGGAAATTTTTCAGGCTACATCATTAAATGAACTCAAGGGTGTCTCGTGTTCGAAGAAGATACCAAATCAATTAGGTTGAAACATTCATCGAAATATGTTTTTCTAGGACATCATAGATTTCTACCTCATCGGAATAAGTATCGATCTTGGACGACATCATTAAATGGATGTTTAGAACAACGCGTAGCACCGTCTCCAATAAAAAGTGATCAACTGTTTGAGAAAGTAAAATATTTGGACACTATTTTTGGTAAACCATTTTCAAAAAACCTTACAAAAAATGGTTGGAAAAAGAGATCAGTGTTTTTTAATTACCATTCTTGAATTGTTTGTACGTCAGAAATTTTCTTGATGTGATGCGTGTGGAAAAAAAGTATGTGTCAGTGTTATCAGAACATTGGTAAATTCCCCTGAAACAACAAAGGATGGAATTAAGGCAATTTTGGACATGGTTAACATGGGAATATGAGAAGAGTTGGATCCCATGAAGGGTGAAAATATAATTTTTCTTCCTCCAACATCTTATACTCTTTCAAGGGAAGATTGATATCAGTTTTTCAACTTCTTCAATGATGTAAAGGTTCTAGAAGGGTATTCATAAAATATAAAGAACATTGTGTCAATGAATGATTTGATGTTAAGAGGTTTTAAATCACATGACTTCCATGTTTTGATGTATGATCTAATTCCTATAGCTTCACATTGCATTTTTTCCGAGAATGTTTGTCATACGTTAACCAAACATTGTTTCTTTTTCAAAGATATATGTAGAAAAGTTTTAGACCCGGTGAAATTGACAGCTATGGAAAAAGAAATTGTCATCATATTATGTGAATTAGAAATGTTCTTACCACCAAAATTATTTGATATGATGGTTCATTTGATGATTCACTTGGTGAGAGACATTCGACATTGTGGTCCTGTGCACTATAGATGGATGTTTCCTATTGAACGGTATATGAATATTTTGAATGGGTATGTCAAAATCAAATTCAGCCAAAGGGTTGTATAGTGGAGTGATATATTGTTGGGGAAGATATTGAATTTTTTACTGAATACCTATCTGATGTGGAAAGCATTGGTCTCCCAAAATCTTATAACACTGGACGCATTGAGGGTGAGGGAATTTCTGGAAGAGATGTTGTGACAATCAGTATTACAGATCGGGAGCAGGTCTACCTTTTTGTTTTTCATAATAGTTGGCAAGTTTCTCCCTATATTGAAACTCACAAATAAATTCTAAGGTAGTTGAATCCATCAAGAGCTGAAAATGGTTATCAAATACACATAATCACTAGTTTATAGGATGGTTTCAAGACCATATTTTTAAGCAGTTGGATGGAAATCCAAATCCAATTTTAGAATGACTTCGATTCCTAGCCGCCAGACCAAGTGTGTATGTATTATCTTAAAGTGGTTATGTAATTAATGGTTATACATTCTATACATATGAACATGATGAAGATAGTACCATTCCAAATAGGGGAGTTACACTAGTGGCTGAAGCAATGCATGTTTTTGGTAGTAAGGACAAAAATCCAATTTATGAAAATATGTCATACTTTGGCATTCTCTAACTAATATGGGAGTTATATTATACGACATTCCAATTGTTGATTTTTCAATGTAAATGGGTTGATAAAAAAAAGTGGTGTTAAAATAGATGAATGGGGATTTGAGAAATTTGATTTTAGTAAATAAGGGTACAAAAATGAATAGTTAATAATGGCATCGCAAGCGGTAGATGTTTTTTATGTTCTAGATCCCAAAAATCGAAAGCGGTCGATTGTTCTGTTATCTTCCAAAACATCTAAATGGTCTGATGAAAATTTAGTTGAGGACGATCCTTTTAGTGGTACGTCACAATCATTTCGTAGTAGTCCCAATAGATATGATATTTTATATGATACAGGAGACCACAATGAAGGGATTTGGATCATCGATAGAGGTGTTAAATCCCTTTAGCCTTTGAAAAAAATAAAGAGAGGTCAATAAACAGGTTATATTTTGTTTGTAATATAGATCTTGATATCTCATGTTTTTATCTTATCTTTACTGTATTAATGTAATCTAAATTAACTATTCAACAACTTTTGCAGATAATGACTTCTGCACATTTTGGTGCTCCTAACCATGAGGCTGAACAAGTCTCTCAAGCTTCTACTGCTACGGCTGCTGCTGATCCTGCTTTGGCTGCTCACAGTGCAGAGCAACAACAAGTTTCTGAACTTGTTGTTGTGCCTAGTGTTGAGGTCCAACAACCATCAGCACGTGTCGTTTCTAACATTTCAGATGAACATATAGATGATGTTGATATCGATGAAATGGTCTAGAATGAAGGACCGACATCGCAGAAAACACAGGTGCATCGTAGTTTAACAGTGTTAGCCAATGTTCTTAAGGCGCAAAGCAAAAGTATCAAATTTGATATCTGAGGGAATGCACGAGGCCAAAATGTGAATCCCAACAAATCTATTTTTAGTAGTCACATTGGAGTTGTCAATCAGAAACAGGTGCTGATGGAAATAGATTCATGGCCCCATGTTGTGTCTGGGCTTAAGGCTGTGATCGGGGAAGAAATTATGGTAACATTATGAATTTATTTCATAAATTTACTAGAAAATAAAATAATGAAACAATGTCTTACTCTTCTCAATCTCTTTAAAAGTACATTTATAGTAGACGATTCACACAGGTATTATGTACTAAGGCTTGCTGGAAGTATTCATCGAGGTTTTCATACTATTTTAACAAGATGTCACCTGAAAGATTACAAAGGTAAAATAAACTCGCACCCACCTATTGTCTAAGCTCACCTAAAATCCCAAGAATCATGGGATGCTTTTATTGGTCGCCGTGGGGATGAGATGTTTCAGGTACATTGTGGGTGGTAATACATTATTTGAGGATACGGGTATTCATCACTTGGATTTTCAATATTTCATTTATGAAACAGCAACCATGTACTTAAAATAAGGAATGTGCATAAAAACAAACATACCCCTATCATAAAGAAAGGATGAGGTACGCTTCACTAGAAAAGAAAATGGTACGTATATTAAATTTACAATAATATTGTTAGGTTCCAATAAACAACATCATAATTATCTTTTTATATTTATATGTAGATTGATGAGTCTAAAACCAAAGACACTTCCATTCCATGTCATGTTCTATGGAAGGAGGCACGTGAGAATAAGGAAGGTAACCTAGTAGATTAGAACAAACAAAAAGTGTGGGAAATATGTGTAAGTATGACACGACAATAAAAATATTTGTTTTAAATTGTTATCACATAAATAAATTAGTTATTTTCCTATATCTGATAGTCATAAGAATCAGCTAATCCTGTAGCATATATAGACCTATTATCGATGGATTTGAAGCAGCCCGAACAATACGGTCGTTTTAGAGGTGCGGGGTTTGGGGTGACACCATGATTATATTTTGAGAAGAAGAAAAACGGATGATAGAGATGAAATAAATGAGAAAAATACTAGAAACCTTTGAAGAATGATAACAATGGTAGGTATAGTTGCTATATACTTTTATGGGTGGGAAGAAAGGAGAAGACACAACTCAGGAACAACCAGCGTGTAAAAATCCCGCCCCACCCCCACCAGCTTTGAGGTGATCCATTCCCCACAAAGAGTTATCTTACCCATGGTAATCAATATTCTAATAATTGTTCTCATGAAATGTGAATCAGACAAACACTGATACTTTTCATGTACTAATCTTATACATGGTGATAATAATTTTGATTTATATCTGTCAACACCCACCTATAACATATTAGCGAGGGATACAGTGTTCAATATCCAAAATGACACGTGGTATAATAGACCACTTCCGAAAGATCATCTGAAAGTTACGATTAATGTAGATCAAGAGCCAAATGTGGAGCTACCTATTCCACTAAATAAAGATGATATTCATATTTTTGTAAAGGCTATTGGGATATTCATTTCATGGCCATCACAACATGTAAGAGTACATGCAGAAAAAGAGGTATTTATTTCCTTTTTATTCATGCTAAACCTTTAACAATTAATGAAAATGGGTCTGAAACAATGAATGTTATTATAGACAAAGAAAGGGAAGGGGGTGACAAAAATCGGCTCAAAACCATCAAAAGGATCGACCAACTGATCCCAAGGAGCTACTGAAAGCACAGTAACACCACTTGTTCTCTATCCACATTTACTAGCATTGAATAATCATGTGGATATGAAGATAAGAGGTGGTGTAGTCATATAGTGGTTTTTGAAAAGAATATATAGAGATTAGAAAGTCAAGATTTCGTTGCTGCTAAAAATTTAAATTAGATCCTTGAAAACGGTTGGGTAGGTGTAATAGTTGAAAATATATATATGAGGTATGTTTTCATGAATTGATTTTCTAAAATCTGATCTAATGTAAAAATTATGACTAAATGCATTTTATATTATTAACATACTTATATATGAAAAAAAGGTGAAGGAATTTTCCCATGAGCCAATATTCACACTCGTTAGTCCTCATACCACATCAACACATCTAATGAAATTAGAGCCATCAAAAAAGAATTAAATAGTGAATGACTTGCTGGAATCATTTGAAAGCAATATTAAAGATGACAGACTCTTCCTAATACCAACCATGCAGGGGTAAAACTCTACTATTAAAGCATATCAATTAAATTTTCACTTTCTTTATTACTTATTCCTTTTTGTGTTTTTAGGCAACATTGGATACTAATTGCGGTGAACTTGGATACTCCAATGATTTATTTTCTAGATTCAAATCAAGGATATCCATCAAACTGACCACACATGATGAAGTTTGTGAATCTGTAAGACACTGCATCCTACGTTTTAGGTCTAAACATCATGTAATATAATATATATTATCTTTTACTAAGGATTCTATTATGATAGAGCAGTGTATAATTATTGTCTAAAAACGAAATGAGTACATGGGCTAAACATAAGGAGTTGAGTAGGTACTACGTCTGGACAAATATCCGGGTATATATAAAAAAATTTCACTATCCAAACAAATCTCAACACAGGTTACTTATTATCTTAATGATAACTTTTTTTGCAGTGTCCAAAAAACAAACAATAATGATTTCTGTTATTATGTTTGTAAATTTATGAAAGTGACCGTTTTTCATCAACAAACTAGCATCCCTAAAGAGGTATATTCATAAACAACTACTAGTTTATTTAATTTATTTATTTATTATTTATTTTTATATTTTGTAGTACTACTATAACTGTTAAAAATCCTTATACTCATAACACGATATAGATTTGTTCAGAAATGAGTGGGACGTATACCTGACGGCAGATTGTACAAAAATAGAATGAAGATCTTACTTGGGGACGTGTACAATTAGTGCTCATTTTTAGAGGGGTTAAGGGGATAAAAAGATAAAACATTGTTGTATGTAAATGTTAATAAGAAAATTGTAATTGTTATTAAATAAAGCATCCTTTCACAAATGAGTCATTTTCCCATTTTACAAGATGATATGCACCAGTAACATGCAAGAATGATGAACCACACAATGTCTCACTGTTTTTTTAAATGAACATATTTTTAAGTGAAAACAATAACTGATGTACGGAAATATGACCAAACTCATTCATATTGTGTTGATTCTTTAGGAGAATGATCCATGGGTGCATTGGGGATGTGTACAAGTCATCCCTGCCTCAATAAGAGGCCCGGTGTGGCAAGTATCACTCTAAATGTCCCTATTTTGTTTAAAATAGACACAATTTTAAGTGAGAACAACAATTGACATATGGAAATCCAACCAAAAACATTCAGATTATGTTAATCCTTTATGAGAATCATCCATGGGTGCATTGGGGATGTGTACGAGTCAACCCCATCTCAATCTGAGTCCCGGTGTGGATGGCATCACTCAAAGTGTCTCTCTTTTGTTTAAAATGAATAGATTTTTAAGTGAAAACAACAACTGATGTACGGAAAGCTGACCAAACACATTCATATTGTGTTCATCCTTTAGGAGAATAATATATGGGTGCATTGGGGACATGTACAAGTCAACCCCGCCTCAATCTGCGCCCCGGTGTGGTCGGTATCACTCAATGTGCCTCTCTTTTGTTTAAAATGGACACAATTTTATGTGAAAACAACTACTGACCTACTAAAATCTGACCAAATGCATTCAGATTGTCTTGATACTTTTTTAAAACGATACATGGGTCCTTTGGGACATGTACGAGTTAACCTTTCCTCAATCTGCGGCACGGTGTGGTCAGTATCACTCAAAGGGTCTCTGAGTTGTTTAAAGTGGACACAATTTTAACTGAAAACAACAACTGACCTACATAAATCTGACCAAACGCATTCGGATTATATTGATCCTTTATCAGAATTATCCATGGCTCCTTTGTGACGTGTATGAGTCAACTCGGCCTCATTCCAAGGCACGGTCTGGCCGATATCACTCAAAAGGTCTCTCATTTGTGTAAAATGGACACAATTTTAAGTGAAAACAACAACTGATGTATGAAAATCTGACTCAACGAATTTTAATTATGTTTATACTCTAGATTAATGATCCAGGGATCCTTTGGGATGTGTACAAATCAACCCAGCCTCAATAAGAGGCCTGTTGTGGCCGGTATCACTCAAAGGGTCTCTCGTTTGTCTAAAATGGACACAATTTAAAGTGAAAACAACAACTGGCATACATAAATCTGACCAAAAACGTTCGGGTTGGGTTGATCCTATATTAGAATGATCAATGGGTCCTCTGTGAAATTTTTGAGTCACCCCTGACTCAATCCAAGGCCCGATATGGTCAGTATCACGAAAGTGTCTCTCTTTTGTTTAAAATGGACACAATTTTAAGTGAAAACAACAACTGACCTATGGAAATCTGACCAAATTCTTTCGTATTATCATGATCCTATAGGATAACGATCCATGGGTATTTTTTGAGGTGTACGACTCAACCCTAGCCCAATCTGAGGCATGGTGTGGACGGTATCACTCAAAGTGTCTCTCTTTAGTTTAAAATGGACACAATTTTAAGTGAAAACAACAAATGACTTATGGAAATCTGACCAAATGCATTTGGATTGTATTGATAATTTAAGAGAATTATCCATGGGTCCTTCTCGGTGTGTACAAGTCAACCTTGTCTCAATCCAAGGCTCGGTGTGGCTTGTATCACTCAATGTGTCTCTCTTTTGTTTTATGTGGACACAATTTTAAGTGAGAACAAAAAATTACATACACAAATGTTAACAAATGAATTTGGATTGTCTTTATCCTTTATGGGAATGATCCATGGGTCATTTGTGATGTGTAAGAGTCAACCCCACATCAATCTAAGGCACGGTGTGGCCGGTATCACTCAAGGTGTCTCTCTTTCCTTTTAAATGGACACAATTTTATGCGAAAACGACAACTGACCTACGGAAATCCAACCAAATGCATTCAGATTGTATTAATACTTTAAGAGAACTATCCATGGGTCCTTTGTGACGTGGAAGAGTCAACCCAGCCTGAATTCGAGGCATGGTGAGGCTGGTATAACTGAAAGGGTCTCTCTTTTGTTTAAAATGGACCCAATTTTAAGTGAAAACAACAACTGACGTACGTAAATCCGACCAAAAGTATTAGGATTGTGTTGATACAATAGTATAATGATCAATGGGTCCTTTAAGACATTTATGAGTCAACCCCACCTCAACATGAGGCCCGGTGTGGCCGGTATCACTCAAAGTGTCTCTCTTTTGTTTAAAATGGACACAATTTTAAATGAAAACAACAATTGATCTATGAAAATATGACCATATGCATTATGATTGTCTTGATCATTTTTTAGAACAATACATGGGTCATTTGTAAAATGTACGAGTCAACCCCAACTCAGTCTGAGACATGGTGTAGCTGGTATAACTCAATGTGTCTCTCTTTTGTTTAAAATGGACACTGTTTTAAGTGAAAACAACAACTGACCTACGACCTGGACACCACCACCCCTCTGAACACACCCACCCCTAGAAAGCCCCCTCAACCCCCTGGACACCCCCACCCCCTAGACACGCCGATGGATAGACACCCCCCCACCTCGGACAGTCCCCCCCCCCAACGCCCCCGGGCACCCCCCACCCCCCTGGACAACCACCTCCCACTTGGACGGCTCCCCCACCCCTCCTAGACACCACCCCACCACCAAGATACCCTCCACCCCCTGGACACCCCCCATGGACAGCCACCCCCACCCTCCCGGACACCATCCCACCCCCCTTGGACAGCCCCACCAACCCCCTAGACTGCCCACCCCCACCCACCCCCCCCCCCCACACACACACACCATAGAAATCCCCCCCCCCCCGACACCCTGGACACCAGGCCACCCCCCTAGACACCCCATAAATACCCCCCAACCCACCTGGACACCATCCCACCCCCCATGGAAATCCCCCCAACCTCTTGGACCCCCCCCCCCCCCCACCCCCTGGACACCCCCACCCCCTGGATATTCATATCCCCACACACACCCCCATCCCACCCTCCTAGACACCACCCAACCCCCCATGGATAGCCCCACCAACCCCCCAGGCCACCCCCACCCCCGAACACCCCCACCCATGTAAAGCCCCCCATTGACACCCAGGACACCAACCCACCCCCTAGATAGCCCCCCCCCCCCCTCACCTGGACACCCCCACCTCCTGGAAAACACCCCCCCCCCCCCACCTAGACACCCCCACCCCTGGACACGACTTTCCCCCCGGACACCCCCATCCCCCCGGACACACCCTACCCCACTTGGACAACCACACCAAACCGCTGAAGAGCCCCCCCCCCCCCCACCCCCCACGCCCCGCAACCCCCTGAATTCTTAATTGAATTCATTATGTACTTAATTAACTTATGAATTATGTGTTAATGGTGTACGGGTATACTTTTTGTATGGGTATACTTGGTGTAATTATCTTATTATTTGGGTTTTAATTGTGTATGCGTATACTTATTGAGATCCTGAATTATGGGAAGGTGTTGTTTGGGTGTGCTGCTGCAGAATTTTGTGTTGCAGTAGATAGGGCATTTATCAGCGCTGATAAAGGGAGCCTTTATCAGTGCTCAAAAGAGTTGATAAAATCCACCTTTATCAGCACTAAAAATTCACTAACAAAGGATCAATTTATCAGTGCTAAAAGCACGCTGATAAAACACACATTTTTCACCCTTTTTCAGCGCTGATAAAGTGGTCATTTATCAGCACCTTTTTAGCGCTGAAAAAGTATTCCATTATCAGTGCGTTTTTAGCACTGATAAAGGTCTCTTTTATCAATGCTTTTGGAGGGCTAATAAAGTTCCCCTTTATCAGCGCTAAGCTTTATAGTGCTTTTTTAGCACTGATAAATCCTGTTTTGAGCACTGATAAAGCCCTTTTTGTAGTACTGTTTCTATTAGGTTCTAAAGGATTATTTAGAAGGAATTAAAAAAAATGTTGATCTTCAGCACTACTTATCAACCATTGAAAGATGGTCAGTCTAAGAGGACAATCCAAACATTGAATAAAATACCTAGTTCAAGTTCGATAGAATTAAAAGGATGTTGGGATCAACAACTACCCTTGGTTGAGTTCCCATATAAAAATAGTTTCCATTATATAAATAAGATGGTGCCATATGAATAACTATATGGGAAGAGATTTAGGAATCTAACATGTTGTGGGATGTCAGATAGAAGAAGAAGATAGGTCATGTCATTGTCTAAAAAATGACGGACCAAACATCCAGTAGAATATAAATCATAAAAAAGTAAGTAGAAGAGAAATATAGATATTCTTTGTTGATATTTTGAGTTTGATGTTGGGGAAACATTATTTATATTTGTATCTCTATAGAAATGGGTATGTGATTTGGGAATAAAATAAAGTTGAGCCCTATCTAAATCAGTCGATTCAAGAACATTGATCATGTTGAGGAAGAATATTATCACATAACACTCCCCCCAATACTCTCCTAAGTACATGAGAAGTACCATGTATCAATTTTTAGGAAGTACATTCTAGACCCTTCACATGTATTTAACGCATAACTTGTTTAACAAGAACATGACTTCCCTTATAAAGAACTAATTTTGTATATCCTTGATCAAATAGAACAAGTTCTACAAAATAATACACCCATCTAGTCAGGATTATATATTAGAATCAAAATCTTATGAATTATATGTGGGAAAATGAAGATATAATAGAGAAAATTTCTGTTTACTTTTTTTCTTCTCTATAATAAATGTTGGAGGATGAAATTATTTTAAAGGGGTTGAATGTAACAAACCAAAATTGAAGACCTTGAAAAAATGATGTTATGTTTTATGACATTCATTAAAAGCTACACCCAGTGTAAAAACCCACAATTTATCAATAGAAATTTATTAATAGAGTTATAATAGACACTAATATGGTAATCCATTAAAATTTAATACCATTAGAAGGTATATTATTAATATGAGTTAATATTGAAAAAGGTTATTTTTAATCAAATTCAGTTTTCATTATATTAGGTAATTTCTTATAAAAGATAAATTTAAACAAATTTAAATTTAAATTTATTGAATAAAATTATTTTTTAATTCCTCAAAATAAAATTTTATTACTATGAGTTTCTATGTTTTTTCTAATAAGGTATATTTTTGTCAAAAAATACTATTTTTTCAAAATAATATATTTTTTTATTTCAAGATTTTGTAAGAATATCATATAACATTAAAAATATATTATAGAAATAAAATATTAATTAATTAATTAATTTAAATAATTTCCAACTTTTATTTGATCTTATAAATCTTATGTTTGAAATTTTTTAATCTAAATTAAACATTGAATTTAATTTTGGTATTTTATTCTAATTAGGTTCTTTGTTGGGGGAAATTAGGTTTTTTATTTATTTACCAGTCTCTTATATTTTATTTTTTTAAAACAGGCAAATTTATTTCATACCAATAATTATTTATGAAAATATTATCATTTACGTAAATTTTTAAACATAATCACACACTTTTCCTAAAACAACTATTTTTAAACATTATCTACATTTATTTTAAAATTATCATTTCAAACCATTAAAAATTTTATATGGTAAAATTAATTAAAAATTTTAAATCATAAGGTTACAAAAATTTAAATGTCACCATATTTATTTTTTTCATTAATATTAACTACTTATGTAAAAAACAATTATCAAATATTCAGAAAAAAATGGTAAAAGATTAAAAAAACTAATAGAAAAATACAAAAAACACACCATATTGTCACTAAAATGTGATAATAAGAGAATATATACCCATAAATCCTTAAAATCTAGTTTTTCCACTTTGGATCCACTAAACATTGAATAGTGATATTACATTATTGAAATTGTAAAGGTTTCATAAAAAACTACCCTTCCCTTCACTTCTAAAAGGATAACACTTCTATCCCTAAAATACCCCCCAATCCATTACATTTATTATTAAAAAACTAAATATTTACTCTTAAAAGGATGTTATTCATCTTTCAAAATATTTTTGTCTTGATTATTAGGAATAAGTCCTTTATTTACAAGTATAATTCAAAGAAAAATCCAAGTCCCTTATGTGAGTATTATCAAGTACATAGTTTTTCTTATTAAATATCTTCATTTGTATTTATTTTAGACACACTAATATAGTGAAATTAGTATCGATTATATACTTTATTGTTATTATAATAATGGTTTTATCAATATCTATTCATTTATCCCGTCCATTTAGAAAAATGAAATCGTCAATCATGTGAACGTGCAGACTACCAACTCCAAGAGTAACAAAATAAATTTTTCATCATCACCCATCAATGATAATCCCTTGAATGGATTTAATAAGGATAAATGATTTATAGTTAATGTTTCATCTTCTACATTTTTCAGTTTATCATTTTCTAAATACAACCCCCATCACATTAATTATAACAGATTACCATTTGGGCGGATTTAACAGCCTATATAAATGATGTTATAATGATTATGTCATAAATGATTATGGGATGTAATATAATTTTTATATAATATAAAAATGATATATTTAATTTTTTATTTATTTTATAAAGGTTTTGTAAAAATTTCAAATATTTATTAATATATCACCTCTCGATCGTTAAACAAGTCAAAACTAATTCATCGTGACTTCCATTTTCACAAAACATTTTCATGTATTTAACCTAATAAAGATAAGACATAAGTAATCAATTAAAAACAATGATTATTATATCTTTAATGTTTTTAAAATTATGAACTTTAGACCACTCATTGAGTACTGATCTCATCTTCTTAAAGTTTGTTTGAAACAAATAATTAAAAGTTTTAAGACACGATGGTAAAAAAAGTGATAACTAAATAATACATTCCTAATAACTGATAATAAATGAATTATATTAAAGGAAAATGTATATTAATACAATTATTAAATCTTATATGATGATATTTATGATTTTTTATATATGAGGTTATAAAGAATTCAACTAAGAAGGAATAATGGTAATGGTTTTTAGCGACTCAGATCCTTTCATCGGGTCGTAATCAGTCCTCTATGTATACAAACATTAATGTTTTATATTATCTAAACCATTATGAATTTATATTTATTTTAACTGTATTTTATAGGTATTTCATGTTTCAAATAAAATAATCGATCCTTGTTGAATCAAATTTTTCACACAAAAAACATAATTTTCTTCAGAATAATTCCCATATATTTAAAATAATTTTTTCTTCACATCCATGTTTTTATTTCCCATAAACATTATCTATTCCTAATTGGAAAATTAAATATTATTTATCACCAATTATTATTATATTTCCATTTATTTTATAATAAATATTTTGTTTCCCTTTTAATGATGTTATTTTTAATAGAATATTTTATAAATATTTAAAAGGATTTTCTATACCATGATCTTATATTTTCTCATCTACTAAAAATCTTGTCATATAATTTATTTCTTCTCAATAAATAATTATTTTAAATTATTTTTGACGTAATTTTTTATGATTATTTCTCAATATTCTCAAATCATGGTCTCTATAAACTAACTTGAAAATAATAACATTTAAACTTGATGTTAATAAATTTTTTTAAGAAAAATAATTTTATTATTTATCTTCCATTTTCATATCATTCTCATCCAATTGAGTAATGATTCATCAATCACCATATATGTACTATTTGTAAATAATCCTTTTGTTTGATAATTTTTTGGGAATTAAATTATCATGATTTTTATTTGATCCCACATGGAAAATTAATGAAACTCATTCTCTTCTTTTATTTTATTTAATATAAAATGAATGGATTAATTTTATGTGGAACACATATGTATGGATAATGATGGGTGAGGTACATTTTTAACCTATAAAAAAATTTCTGGTTTTATACCTCATGGGATTACTATGTTAATCATGTAAGGAATTATCACTCTGTTATGGGAATTATGTAATGATACATGCTCCACAATGTTATTAGAATTAGCTGGTGATACCTGATCTACCATTATATTCCTACCTATATTTATGCCACTTAATTTTCAAATTTTATACATTATTTAAAATATATT
Source organism: Viscum album (assembly GCA_963277665.1). NCBI lineage: Eukaryota > Viridiplantae > Streptophyta > Magnoliopsida > Santalales > Viscaceae > Viscum > Viscum album. The sequence goes on along the minus strand of OY728147.1, from coordinate 1,478,877,554 downwards.
TATAATTTATATGATATTATATATTCTAAATACATTTTACTTTTTGACATTACGATTTCATTTTTTGTCTTATTTTAAATATATGATTCTAAGCAATGTTTTTTAACATTTTATAGGTCTTATGTTTCTACACTGGGATCCATAATTGTAAATAATGGTTTATGTTTTATAATTATGATACTATGTTATTTTTATCTAATATTTGTACTTCACTCATGTTTTCCCTTATGTTTATAATCTCATGGTTATGAAAAATTTATATGTTTCCCTTAGAGATCATTTATGTTCAAAAGTTTATTATGTTTCCATTCCCGAGGCTATGTAGAATACTATCTCATATGGGAGTTCAATAATAGATTATAAAGGATAATAGTTATGGATGAATGATAGAATGTTTTATAAATACTAGAATCTTATATAACTATCCTCCAAGACACTAAACCATTGGGTCCTTTGGTTGTGTGACTATTTGTGATATATATTAATTAAAACATGTAATCAATTTGTTATTTATGTATGTTAATATGGTTTTTCCATATTAATGGAAACATGGATAGGTGAGAGTGGAACTATTTGGATGTGATGAAATAGGTAGTATGGTGTTCAATTAAAATAAGAAGTGTATGTACTATAAAAAAACACCTCGACCTAAGGGCCTAATTCTTATGACACAATTCTGAATGCCACAGGACACGAAGCATGATCCTTGAACTCTAGAGTCAATTGTATAGTGGTGATGGACCTACTAAAGTTTTAGGAATTATTTTATATATATAAATGAAACACGGAACCATGTGTAAGTTTGAAAAAAATGAAGATGGAAAATTTACGAAAATATTTGAAGTAGAGTGGGAATTTTTTTAACAAACCGATACTTAAAAAAACCAAAATTAAAAAATAATAAATAAAAAACAATACATCACATCCAAAAATATGAATAAATATTTACCATGAAAGAAAAACATCATAACCATAAAATTTTATTAAACTATAGAACAATACCATTGAAAAAAATGGGAAACTATTCCATTACATGAATCACTACTAACAAAACCCATGTGTACACAAGTGTGATCATGTATGGGAAGAGTAAAAGGCCTTATATCGTAAAACCTAAACTCCAAACACACCCATGTATATGAATTTCCTTGAACTAGGTGATCATTCATGGGAATAAAAATATATTTATCTTAGTAATTAATAAATTTATAGATTTTATAAGTTCTTTTAGAGTTTAAAAAGTAACACCTATTTCTAAATCATGCAAGATTTTATTACCAAACCATTTCATGGAAACATTACATGTCGCAAAATAAATCATTATTTCCCAAAAACCATGAAAAATAAATGTTTTTATATCAACCCACAATTTTAAAACATATATTTTACATCATAATATATTAATATTCATTAGATAACATAACAACCTATGCGAGAATCGTATACGTCTAGTGCATTTGAATAAATGGATACACAATAAACCAGTTCATAAGTGTGAAAATTATACTCACCAGATGTTATCCATAACTATCATCTTTCTTAGACATATAATTCAAAAAACCATTCATTATAACTTTAGGAAAGGAAAAATAATAAAGGGATAGCTCTGCTGATCAGTAAGGGTAAATAGTGGAGATATCAGCATAACATGCACATAAGGGAGTGAAAATATGGCAATAAAATTTTAGAACCCTTCCCCATACATAAATGAAAATTAACATTATAAATGTAAAAAAATCATTGTAGTTTATAAAATATATATCATAGAGGAAACCTAGAACATAATCCTTGATGGAAAACACTAGAATAAGACATGAGCTTATTCCACAAACATAAACATAGAAAAGTATTTTATTTGTAGTCAAGGCATACTGGAAAAATTATTATACTAGAATTTTTTATCTCCTAAAACCATATTAGTAGACAAGGATCACTCACAACACAATCATAGAGGATATAGTCCCTTATTTAATAAGGTTTACCCCATATTCTTGTTCTTTTTATCTCAGGATATCTCCATGATTACCCAATGTATTTTGGGGAAATATAATTTTGGGATCACTTATCACATAATGAAAATCATAAAACTATATTCTGTAAGATCATAAAAAATTAATCATATCATAATATTAAAAAAGTAAATGGTTTTTATAAACATTCCATAAATTCATTAAATCTAACCTAAGGGAAAGGAACAGATTTATGAATCTTTTAGTGAATTCATAATAGGATAACCCCTATAAAAGGAATGGGTTTCGTAAACAACTATTTATCATAATCATAAACTATAAAAAGAAGTAATAAATATGGTATCATTGTATCATTTCCCAAATAGACCTAAGTTTAATAAATGGTTGTCTTTTTTTAAGAATTGATATGCTTTTAAAAGATCATTAAATAAATTCTTCAATAAAATATACTTTTCACTTTGAAATAAATTATTTGAAATATGATGGTTACTGAAATATTAAAAAAAATTCCCATTGAAAAGAACATTGGAAAATTGTAATGTAATGTTCAAATAATTCAGTGGTCATGATCATGGAAAATTTCTTTAATTTTTTTACATTAAAACAAATATTCCTTTCAAATTTTTTGATAAAAAATAAAAACTACCTCACTCAGAAAATGAAAAGAAGATTCATTTTCAAACATTTTTTAAAAATTTAATAATTTATAGAAATTAATTTAAATAATCATAATGTAATGACTAAAACATTATTGAAAACATTTTTATAAATCATGAATATGGGAGAAAAATGTTCTTTGATTGAAGAGAGAAATAAAGATAGTTTTTCTAAAAAATTATTGTACTCATGAGTATATAAAGAGAATAAAATGAAATTAAAACATGAAATTACCATTAAAAACTATGGTATTATAAAACTCATGATATTCATGAGAGGTATATCATAAAGATTCAATTTTGAAAACTCAATCCTAAAAAACCTCGATAATTATTGAGATTGCAATATCAACCATTACCACATTGGTAACATTTGAATAAAAAGTCTAAATACAAAAAGAACAATATATGGACATGTATATCCCATTATTTTCATGATAATAATAATAAAATTAATTCATGATAAATATATACACAACACAAAAGAAACATGTTGTGAATATGGAATGTGTCCCACAAAAGTAAAATTGAGATAAAAATACCTTACCAACTATCTTGACTTTCTTCATTCATGATAAAACCTAAAATATAAATAATTTTGGATTTTTATACCTGAATTATAGAACCATAATCATATATTTCATTCTGTATATGATTTACTTATACCATTTTATAACTCATTCCTCAACAATTATTTTTTAAAATCATTATTTCATAAAATAATTGCTTTATTTTCTCTATATGTTATATTTTGATTGTTTTCATCCTAGTACATTGATTATAGGCAAATAATATCATGAATTGTTATAATTTTATAAATTTTTTATATATTTATTTTATGTTTAATAATAATAATCCATAAAATTTTGAGATAGAAATGAATTACACTGTTCATAGATATGGTAATTCATACGTATGCATGAATGTTATTTCAATTTTTTTAACATAAGAAATAAAAGAATGTAAAAAAATAATTCAACTTTACATATTATTATTAAACCATATATACAATATATATTCCTTAAATATAACCTTATTACCATCCATGTCAAAATTAAATTAAGAACTTCTCACATTACATCATGGAGATGGTAATACACACAAATGCAAGAGCAATGTTATCATTTTTCAATAGATTAGAAGGAAAGAATCTGTATGTGATTTTATAAGCATGAATTAAAATTATGTAACAAATACCATATATTTAATTTAAACCCATTATTATAACTACCTTTTATATGAGATGATAGAAAATGAATTTTGTCAGTTCGTGAGGAGATATTCTATTATACACATGATCAATAGTTTTGTTTCCTTCCAACTCTATTAGGATGGAATATTTCCAATGGTGATGGGGATATAGAAGGTTGATGATGTCTATGTAGTTAGTTTTGGATTTCGATATCTCCAAATCCCCTCTATTGTATTTGTCATCTCCTTCCTCAGATCTATATAAGGTTTTGTTTTTTGAAATCGTTTTTCTCATGGTATTGAAGGTTAGGTCATGGTTATGGTTTGGAGCTGAATACGGGAAAAAGAATCCAAGTAGATGGTGATGGTGGTGGGTTTTGGTGCTAGCTTGCAACATGGATGGTGTAGGGTCTTGTGGATTTGTGAGATGTCTACAGGTAGTGAAAACAATGGGGACTTCTATTGGTGTAAGAGGATGGAAAGAGGGGATTACATAGCCTGTACTCACATTAGGAATCCAATTTGGGGTTCTCAATATCCTTGGACTATCAGTTCAATTTTTTTTTGTTACCACCACAACTTCGGGTCATCATGGGACATTCAGGGTCATTTTACCTTGGCCAATTCATTGACCAAGCCAGTTTTATAATGTTATTATTTGGTAAATTGAAATATAATTGGTATAAATGGGATCTTAGGCCATTAAATCTCAAGGTTTCATGCCTATAGGCTTTTGGTCTTGTAATGGGTTCTCGCATAACCCAGTACAAAATTGTTTTTTGTTTTTGTTTTTTCTGTCTAAAAAATGGGGCTAGTCCCCAACCTGTTATTGGTAATGGTTTTGTTTCCCATATTATGGAAGAGTATAGGGATATATATAATTACATTACTATAATAAAATATCATTATGTTGGATATAATTATGTTCTTATATCATCGTAGTTCAAAAAAATTATTAGAAGTCAAAAAATGTTAAAAAATGAAAATGCATGGTTAATGAATATACCTCTTCTTTAGAGCACCTGTTTAGGTATACACCAAAATCCTTTTTTAGAGGGTTTAATAATCAAAAAAACATCTAATGAGAATGGTGCGGAATATGGGATAGTATTTGGTTAGGTATTTGTTGAACCAAAATAATTTGGAATTGTGGAGAGGAGAGTAGAGGGGGTTTACTTTTATATTTGGGGGGAGAGATATCACCTAGAGTTTTGTAAAATAAAAAGATATACCCATACTTTGAACACACAAAAGAAACCTAAAAGTATGAGTATTGATCCTTAAAAGATATAAGGTCTAAATATTTCCATAAAATAGTAATTGGATATGTTTTTTTTATTTTAACCCCATTCAATATTACTTTAACCCTTAAGAAACCCATTTTAACCATAACTGTGGTAACTAATTTTTACTATTTTCACTATTAATTACGGAAAAAATTAAGTTGAACTTGTTATATAACATTAATTATTATTATTCAAAATATTTTATCCATTTTACGAATTTCAATTCATATAATGTCGAAATTTAATTTAAAATAAACTCACGAACATGATGAAAAAATGGTTTCCCAAAGAATTTTTTCCCATATTTATAAGATTTCGTAATATCAAAATTCAGCATGAAAAGGATTAAAATGATGTAAATTTTATTAATAATGAAATAATAAAACTAATTTTATTTTTATAACAATTTTATCAAAAATCTTACTTTTTAAATTCTTAAATAAAAAAACTCAATTTTTAATAAAAACAATATTTTTCAATATCAGAGAAAAAAATAATAATCTTTTCCAAAAATCCACAAAAAATCACTAGAATAATATTTTTACATGTGGATTTAAAAAACAATGTTCTTTTTTTCCATTAAATTTTCTAAAAATGGAGAAAATATTAAATATGTGTTTAGAGTATGATAAAACTAATTTTTATAAAACTATAGTATTTGAGATTAAAACCAGATTTATTCATATCTCATGCCAAGAAAAAATATTAGATTAATGATAAAACATTTTATATGAATATATAATATATAAATGTCATTAAAAAAATTCTACAATAGTTACTAATTTAATTGATTATTATTAAGGCACGCAGTGCACATAATAATATTTTTTCATTTCATTTACAATCAAATGATTTATATTCTAATATTTAATTAATTGATAAGAAATGCAATTATTTTACCCAAGTAAAAACATATATGTTTCATATTTTAGTTTTTCATATTCACTAAGTACAATTTAATGGCTAGGTTATAATTGTGATGTTTAAATATTAACATTAATAGTATATTATGGTTTGTCAAAACTCAATGTTATGTGTATCTTGATCTATGGAATAAATTAAAATTACATGAAAAACAAATTCAAAAAATCATGGGGTTTTATATATTATCCTGTTTAAAAAATTTCAACCTCCCAATTAGGAAATTTTCTTAGTAATTAGGGGTTTGATATTTGGAAAATTATTTTGGGAAAACAAACATCATAAAAAAGGTTAATAAAACTTCTTCTTGAAAAGGAGGGATACAAAGGTATGAATGTCATGTAAAATTAAAATAACATGGTTTGTGAATATGAAAATTTTTGTGGAGAGTGAAAATATATAAACAGAGTGAAAATAATGTATAGAGATCATTGATCCTATGAAATGGAATGATCATGAGAAAGTTAATGAACATAAAAAAATTAATCAAATATGTGAGAAAAAGATCATCAATTCATCAAAAATGAAGGTAATATGAAAACATTTTCTTTTAAAGATCTATTTCCTAAGGTTTTAGTAGTCCAATACAATTAGATAGTGAAAACATGAAAATATACTTACTTTATTTCCTTTTATATTATTAGAATAATATTATCTTTTAGTAATGCATTAATCCACTCCAACTTCATTTCTTAATTCAAGAAGTAAACATCAAAGATGAATTTTTTTATTCCTGGTGATCTAAAATTACTTCTAATATATCACTTAATCAAAAAATGGAAAACAAGATCTTAATTTGACTTTATACATTAATAAAAACCAATATGGTTAGCACAATATAATTCTAAAAAATGAATAAACCATTATATTAAGAAATAAAACATTAATCACCAATTCCTTAATAATAACACCAAATATTCAAATTAGATTTTTCAATAAATAACTAATCTTAACATTCTTTAAAATGCAATAGGCTAAGATTTAAATCCAAATATTATAATGATTTCATCACATATTCTCCCAAGATAAATTTATCATTTATCTCTAAATAACATCAATCTCACTTAATGTCTCATACAAATAAAATCATATGTCCTAATCACATAATATTTAATATATGTTAATGATATATTTATATATATAACATAACACACTATAAAGACACATTAAAATCATATATTCCTTCCATAGATAATTCAACCATTATTTATAAAAAAATCCATAACATTTAGTTTACCTTAATTATATAAGGTTATCAAAATAGTGAACTTCTTCTCAAAAAACATTAATCATCAAATCACTTTTTAATACCACAAATTTCTATATGATAAAACACATGTTTCCAAAAATAATTTAATCATTATATATGGCATCAATTTTAAAAGAAAATGTCATACTAACTAAGACATCATGTGGTCCAGTGGTAGGTGTCTCTCCCTTATATCCCAGCAGTTGTGGATTCAAGCATCATGTCCTTGATAGATGTGATATGCTATCCTTTTTAATAAAACTATATTATTTTAATTATTATAAAATCCTGATAATTATGTTGAACAACCCTAAAAATAACCTTAATTATCAAAGATCATATAATACTAGAAGATTATCAATACATATAAATGTATGGAAAGAGCGTTATTCTTAAAATAATACTCCATGTTGAACATAAGGTTTACAAATAACTTATCCTTATACAACTTTTCCAAAAATGAAATTAATAACATTAAAATACCACTTCTTAAAACCAAAAAAAGGGTTTTTAAAATTTTGATCTTATGATAGACCGTAAACTCCGAAACCCAATATGGTATCCAAAACACTTAAGTTAATTAATAAAAATATAATTCAAATATTAACATAATCATTAAATTATTCTTAATTCTTATAACTAAAATACCATTAGTAATTTTACTTCTACAACATAAATCCTAAATCATAATAACTAAATAGTTGAACCATTCTATAGGTTCTTATTTAGTTAATAATTTATCATTAGTATTAGGGAATTGACATAGATTATTCCAATATTCCGCAAAGAAAATATAATGAATTATAAATAGTTCTTTAGTATGAACTTCATTTTCCTCCACTAACATCTTCATTTTTGCTCAAAAATTGCATTCTCAATGAAACTATTTTCAACACATAAAATACCATCTTATTCCTCTGATATATCAATTTGATTTATTCTCATTAATTTTATATAAATATATTAATTTTAATCTTCTTTAGTCTATAGTATCCACCCCCATATATCGTAGTGAACACTATCCTTATACTCTTTGGTGAGTTTGAGATTTGGTTATGGTGAATATTGATAATCATGTATCATCATAACAGGGTGGGAATAATCATAATATATTTCACTCTAATCATCTTACTATATGGTTTCTCATCATCAAATTTCATATCAAATTCAATGTTAAAATAATTTTTTTACTCTACTAATTTATTGGAACCAAAAAATATAATATGAGTAATGATAATCATAGTGGGAAACCACATACTAATGAAAAATAATTTATATGATGTACAAATAATGACACATTATTTTCAATATATGAAACCCTAGGATTAACATATTTCACTTATTGTCATAATATATTCAAAGCATTCATGATGGTTCATAAAAAATTTTATGATTTTTAGAATCATATCCTATGTCATTTTAAAACTAGGTGTTTATCAAGTCCCATTATCATGAACCACGTAATGATCGGTTCATATTCCAGTGATCCCTTTTTGGATCTATTACCCATTACTGCAAATGTGTTGGATCCTTATCCATTTTTAGTATACAGAGAGTGATTTCATTTTATGGACACCATTGGTTTTATCATTCAGTAAATTTACATAATATTTTGTTATACTTAGAATTATCCTTAGACTAATCCCAAGGCTTCTCACTAAATTTTTCTTATCCATGTACCAAAGGATAACTATACTTTTATATGATACAAACTACAGTGACCCACTCTTTTCATACAAATATAATATATCTTAATAGATAAATATTAATTACAAAACATAATGATCCATAATAAATCATATAGGTATATTAACTTTGGAAACATGGATACATAAACAACTGGTGCATAAGTGAATTAATTCATCTCTTAAAATATTCAACATAACTATAACCATTATTAGAAATATCAATATTGAATCATTTATCCATAACTTCAGGAAAGTAGACATGAGAAATTCTGAGATCAAATTCCTAGTAAGAGAAAACAAGGGATATACCAGCAGAACATTAACATAAGTGTATGATAAATTGATAATAGAATTTCAAAATCATACCCTGGATATCAATGATCGTTATATTAACATTTGGAAAAAAATCGTCTTCATAAGACTATAAGATTAAAGGAATTAATGAACATAAGCAATGAGATAAAACATAAGCATAATATGAGTTTGGGATATTCACATAAGCAAATAAAATCATTTAATTAGTAGTCAAGGATTAATATAAATGTATCCATTATGGAATGGGTTCACTCCCCAAATCGATGTAGTAATCAAGGTTAAATCCAAACACAATAATAGTATAAATATTCTATTATATAACTGGGTTTACTCTATATTCTAGTGCAGTTTATATCTTGAGACATCCATATTTACCCAATTAAATGAAGGGTTGTATAATTTGGAGCCCACCCATCACATAAAAAAACCATAAAAATGTGTAATATAGCATTATAAAACATCATTATATCATAACCTATGAAAGGAAATGGGTTGTATAAATATTTCATATATTCATCATTGTATAACCCATGAAAAAAATGGTTTTTATAAACATTTAATCAATTCAATAAATAATAAACCATAGAAAAGGAAAATTATTCCTAAAAATCATTTCATAATAATAATAAACCATTAATAAAAATATTTTATATAGTATAATTGGATCATAAACTAAGTATATAATAAGTATAAACAACAGTTATAGTCATTAATGAATATAAGTAGAATCAAAAGATCATTAACAAAATTCTTGATAAAAATTCCCTTTTCAAATTGAAAACACTTAATTAAAATATAAAAATTTCCCAAATATGGGGGAATAAATATTATTTGAATAAAACCTTGGAACCTTATAAAGGATTATTCAAATAATTTATTTTCTATAATGGGGGAAAATTATTTCCATTATATGCACGTTAAAACAATGATTACATTCCAATTTGTTGTAAAAACCCAAAAATGACTTGTTCAGAAAATGATGTCATGTTTTTTTAATCAATTTTTAAAAAATTAAAATAAGGGTAAAAATGATTTTAAAAATTCATAATGTAATATTATAAACATTCTTGAAAACATTTTTAGAAAACAATGAAATGGATGAAAAATAATTTTCAACCAGAGAGAGAACTAATATTGGATTTCCTTAAAAAACTCTTTTGGAACATCGAGTAGATAAAGACGGGAAAATAAAATTAAAACATTTAATTTCCATAAATAACTATATGAGATTAAAATTAATTATATAAATGATAGGTGGATAATGAAATTTCATCATTTCAAATATAATCATAAACAATATCGATAAATAATGAGATTATAACATATACCCATACCATATTGGAAACATTTGAATCAAAATCCCCAAGAAAGAAAGAACCTCGTATGGATATTTATATCAAAATAAATATATAATAATTTACATAAATAACATTAATGTGTATTATATACACTACAAAAAAACATGTGGTGAATATCCATGTGTCCCATAGAAATAAAAGTGAGAAGAAAATCTATTACAGCTAGTCTCAGATTTCTTCATACACATTTGATACATCTATATGATAGATATATGTTTATTATAAATTTATTAAAACAACATAATCAAAGATATCTTACCATATATTACTTACTTATACCATTTAATCACTCCTTCATTAACAATTCCTTTTTAAAATCACTTTTTAGGTAATAACACCATTACTTTCCATTAATATTTTTTTGGTAGCATTAGTACATTAAGATTGATTATATTTCCACCAAAAAAATAATTTTAATTATTATAAAATAGTCATATATATTCATTATCTATTTATTTATAGTAATTCATAAATATTAGAGATATAAAATGAATTAAATTGTTCACATAGATAGTAATTTGCATGTATGCATGAACTTTGTTTTCATGTTTTAGAAAAATAGAATAAATGAAAGTTAAATGATAATAAAAATTTATATAATCATTTAAATATCACATATTTTATATATGTTTGTTTTATATACCGTTATTAACATTTTTGTTAAAAAAGTTTAAAAGCTTATCCCATCACTAATTCAACAGATTTTAAGTTAAAAAAGGTAGATATTATATTATAATTTCAAAAGTATAATTATTTCAAATATATGGAATATATATTTAAATACATAATTATATCCAACCACGATAGATAGTGGTGGAAAATTAATTACAATAGTTCGGGAGGAGGTTGTTCATCATACACATGATATATGATTTTTCCCATATGAAGAAATATGAGAATGATATAGGTTATTAAATTAAAAAAATAACATATCTATATATGGTACATGTTTATGTTATTATATCATAATTTTTTAAAATTACTTTAATAATTTTGAAGAATAAATAAAAAAAATATCATGGTTATGGTCTATACCTATTTTCCAAAGAACCTCTTTGGATTTACAAATTAAGCCTTCTAATGATTGTTTCCTACTCAAATGAACGACAATGTGACGTGGGGAGGTAAGGAATTTACTTTTATAGGTATTGTTAGGGTAAAAATAATGTGTGAAGAGGAGATAAGAGGTGGTTCCCTTTTATAAGTGGGGGAGAGTACTCAATTGTGATTTTGGAAAAGAAAAAAATATAATAAAATTTTTCACAAACCAAAAGGAAAAAAAGGATTATTCATTAACCATATATAATATAAATTCAAAATATTTCTATAAAATAGAAATTTTACATGTTTTTATTTAATTTTGAAGATTGTCATTTTTTCTTAACACCCGTCAAACTCGAATTAACCTTAACCTCAATAATTAATTTTTAAAATTTTCAAAATTAATTATGAGCCAAAATCAAGTTAACCATAATATATAATAATAATTATTCTAAATATAAAATTTAATACATTTTATTAAATAAAATTTATATAATTTCATAATTTAACATAAAATTAATCCCCGAGACATGGCCAAAAAACTGTTTTCCGAAGAAAACATTTTCATAATTATAAAAAGTTATAATATCAAACTTCGACATGAAATTTATTCCAATGAACTAAATTATATACATGATAATATATATAAATAATTTTAATTTGAAAATAACTTTTTTAAAAAGGTAAATTTTAAATGATTTGAAAAAATAATCAATTTTAAAAAAACTAAAATTTTTCACTATTCATCAAAAAAATAAATTTTTCAAATATATAATTAAATGTAAATTTTTATTAAAATTATATATACAATTTGGTTCATTTTTTTAAATAAATTTTTCAAAAATTGGAAAATATTTAAATTAATTGCATAAAATACAATGAAACCACTTTTTAGAAACTTGGAGTTTTTAAGCATAAAATATGATTTATTCTTATCACATGCCTAGAAAAACTATTCGATAAATGTTAAAAAAATGTAATTAAATAAATGATATATAAATTCAATTAAAATAATTTGAAAATATCTACTAATTTAATTTATTAGGATAAAACACAATTCATGCATAAAAATAGACATTCATAAAAAAATTTCATTTACTTTCGAATGATTTTCATTTTAATTTATTATTAATTGATCAGGATGAATGAAAATTATATAATTTTCATAATTAAGTAACTACTATTCATAACAACCAATTTATTAGTTAGATTTTAATGTTCATTTTTAAATAGTAGTATTGATTATATATTGTGGTTCGTTAAAACATCATGTTTTGTGTAATGAAAAATATCGAAGAAATTATATATATTTGAAAAAAAATGTTTAGTAAAATCTATGGGTGTTAGAGTTTCCCTGCATAATATCTCATTCCATGTTATGAATATTCAATCTCACAATTGGGAATGTCAATTTCATATTTCCAAATATCCTAATGGAACTCTATTTCATGCCCTCTTTCTGTGAAGGAACTCAATTTCAAGTTCCCATTCAATGTTATATAGGTTCCCCATGAATGGTAAACTTCCAATCGAAATCTATTTCCTTCTATACAATCCATTAGGCATCACAATTCCAAGGCCCCCTGTCCTTATGGAATAAAACATAAATATTTTATATATTCCCTTAAACCATACATACATGTGTTATAAAACATAGATTTTTTCAAAAAAAAATATCATTTTAAAACATTTTCCATGCAAAGACCCATGAGACACACATCACCATGGTATGAAACATATATATTTATAAAAATTATCATTGTTCACACACATGGTAGTCTATATAACTCATGAAAATACCTTTCATTGTTCATATATAATTTTGAAATAAAAATTTAAAAAATAGTTCTATTTCCATATTTTTATTAAAACCACTCGTTTTCTAATGGAATTTTTTTTCACAAACCAATTTCATGTAAGTAAAAAAAATACAATGTCACAGATCATAATAAATAACATAATTCATGAAATTTTCAAATTAGTGGCAAATTTCTATTCCATTAATCTAGATGAACGATTATAAAAAAATTCATTGACCCCATATAGTCTATTCCGCACTCAAGGCCCAAATATAAAAATTTCTTATGAAGGGAAAATAGAATTAAAAATTTAATGATATTATTTTTAGGTAAAAAGATACATGATTTAATACTAGATCAGTGGGATGAGGGATTAAAAATTCACAAATCCAAATCTAAGGCTTAACAAGATCTGATGATCAACCCAATATCCCATCCTCACAATCATTAAAAAGAGGGTAATAAATCACCCGAAATTGTCTATTGGACACACTAAATGTTATGGGAATTTTATGTAATAAAATATGTGTAGATCTAATATGAGAACCCCTCTTTTTAGTGTACCCCTACTACATTTCATTGTGTAATTCCATTGCATTCCATAAAGGTTCAGTGGTTGTAGATCAATCAATAATCATTTCTTGGTCTTAAAAAAATTCATTTAAATCTCATAGAATGGTGTCCCTTCACATGATTAAATGACCCTACTTTCTAATTCAACATTACTACATCTTGCGAGTAAAATTGTTGAACCCAGGGATCATAATACATTGCTCTGCACTCTTTGTTTCCTACATTAAGTGTGAAAATCAAGCGGTCAAGGTTATTGTGTAATGTTACCCTCCATGTCAATATACCCATACCCAACCAATATCCAGAAGTATATATCATAACCTCACAACCATAGAACTAGATCACAATTTATCCCTTCATGTCTTAGTGGGATCCATTATACTGTAATACTATTCATAACATTACACTCCCAATTCTATTGAAATGTGAGCAAGGTTCTCTCAAAAACCACAAAACACCCACAAGACCACAATCGAATTAAATGAATAATCATAACAACATTCTTCATAAGAAAAAAAATTCCTCTAAGTATTAGATTAAATCGACCCCAATCAATGAAAGTAATCCATGAATAGTATACGAATATGGGTGTTATATATCTCCCCACTATCAAAATTTTCATCCTTATGTCAATGTGTTTCCCCTTAAGAATATATCTCTTTAAAATACTATTGTATCTTATCTACCCTCTCATAGGGATCAACCTAAATTATCCAACACAATTTTAGGACTGTAAAATGTTTAATTCCTATTCATTTTATTAATATTTTATCCAATATAAATAATATGAACTTTTCTCTCCATATAAGTTTATTCCTTCTCCATCTCTAAATTTTCCCATACTAGAACATGTTTATGGCTTATCCAACACTTTTTTAACTAAAAGACCTGAAAGAAATTATGAAACAATTTATAACATTAAATCAGAGAAAAATATTATAAAAATTCATTAATCCTCTCCAAAATTCCAAATGGTTCCACAAAATGAGGCATTAATTTCCCTAACCTCTTAACTACCACATCTCATAACCAGTCTTCAGGTACTTTTATCCCATTTTTATCATTCATTGTTAGGGTCCTATATAATGTTTTTTTAGTGATTTTATAAATTTTAACTTGTTTGCATGTCTGTTCATTTTTGTAACATGTTTAGAGAAACATTGAGGGCTATCCCAGGAAACCAACTTCATTTTATGGTAGTTTTTTAGGTGGGATGTTGTCAATGAAAACAATATATCCTCCCCTCAAACCATGTGGCTTGGGGTAGTGGTTGGAACATTTTTGGCGCATGGTTCTTTAAATGGTGTGTAGAAAGCATGAATCATCATCTACTATCCCATATAGGAGTGAATAGATGGTGCATGGTTTATCAAATTGTGTGGCTTAACAACGCAGCTTTATCCAGTATCCCTGGAGGGGTGAATAGTTTGTGAATTATTTTTCAAACTATGTGTCCAAATAGTATAACAAGAATTTAATTCCTTAAATTATTTAATTAATGCCTAGAGACCCCTGTTTTAAATTCTAAATCCTCTCATTAAAACCAAATATTTTCCTTTAGTATTTGTAGGTTCTCTAGATGTGATTTCGAATCCTCCAACCCCTTTTCTTCACAATTTGAAGTTTGGGTGATTGTGGTGAATTTCTTCCAGTATGTGTAATCACTTCTGATTGAGAATTATCCTCTAGTCCCCTCTTCCCATAGTTGATTGAGGTGTATCCTTATTTTTTTGACAGTTAATGATATTTCGTTGTTGGTTTGTGGTTCTAGGATTCTCCCTTGAAATTTCTGTCCTTCAACTCTACTTTGTGGAACCCTTGTTTGGGGTTGACGATAGTGAGTTGAGGTGGGTGGTATTATAAGAAAAAACCTATCAATTTATACACTTAATTCTTTACTATTTATAGCTAGATTTTCCATTTATTTATAAATATTTATTTTATTCCCTTGAGAAATTCTTTTGAAATGGATTTTCATGTGTGATTAAATCATTTGAAAATTTATTTTAAAAAAATTATTGATTTTTTAAAAAATGATCATGAAATGAAATGAAAAATTAAAACCAGTATTTTATTAGATGAAATGGAATGAAATATATGATGATTTGAAATGAATTTATTTGATTTAGAAGGTATACTATTTCACAAAACCATTTATTATTTCTATTGAAATAAGATTTCATATTTCAAATTTTAAACTTGGAAGTTGATTAAAATGATTATTTGAAATGATTTGAAATTGATATAAAATAATGGTATCCCATAAATGTTGGATTTACCATGAAGCACATGAGATGTTATTCAGTTTAGAGGTGGACATAAACACGAGTAAATACTGATTACCAGGGAATTATTTTATAATTGAAATGATTATGGAATAACCTAAGAGAAGGGGATTTATTCATTGGGACAGATTCATATTCCACTTAGGATTGATCCCTAGGGATTTGTTAAAAATAGGATTACTATTTATACAAGCTTTTGTGGAGCCTCATGAATCATCATTTTAATTCCTCAAGGCTTATTACCGTGGTGTAGTGATTAAAAATGATTACATGAAAATGTTTAAGTAATTGTTTATTTATTTCTATTTTGATAAAAAAAATTATTCATTCATGTTTTGAAACACATTCTTATGCACAACTTATTTAATGGAAATTCACTTTTGTACATGTATTTAACAATCCATTTAATTATTAAAAAAATAATGATCTTATACAAACAAATAAGTATTTTCTATACCAATATATAATTTAAATTGATCAAATGTGTATTATTTTTCATAGATTTCTTATTAAATTCTTGGTGTGTTCCAACTAGGATTTATTGCCCACAACCTACCTTTTCTTTCATGTATTTTTAGATTTTCTTATGACATGTCTAGGAAAAGGAAATTAATTTTCATAGGTGGTGGATACTTTTTCTCAAGGTGGCCTTGGAAATTGATGGTGATAATTGAATCATGTGATACACTTATTTCACAAATAATTGTCTTGATGTCTTGGGTGGTTTTATCTGACTACTCGATTGGTTGAACATTCTGGGACATGAATCTATTTGACTATGTTTCTTCTCTCATAGGGACTTTTTTTCATGATTTTAATTTATATACTTTTTTCAATTTATTAATTGTACTTTTTCATTATTATGTAGAAAATAAACCCCTTTAAAGTTCATTCTTTCTATATATTAGTCGTCCTCCTAAGAGAATTTTGAATGATTTCAATCTATTTTGGGACTAATTCAAGTAAAATTTTGATGGTTTATCTGTGTCATTTCCAGAAAATGTTGGGTAAAATGAGTTTGATCATCTCCTTGGATGTCGATTTGTAGTTTGGGATGTCTATATAGAAAGAAGACAACATATCCATGTCTTCTGGGGCATGTTATTAGTGATTTTCTTGCTAAATATCACTATAATAAGCCTTATTATTCCATGTATTCTTGGAGAAATGTTTCTTTAAAGAGTTTTTTTATCTAATTCTAGAATTTTCCATGACATTGATCAATTTTTTCTATATTCCTTTTCATTTTTGAAAAAAAATTAATGATTCTATACCTATTGACTGATGTTTCTTTTTTATCTGTTGACATTGTGTAGTACCTTACCCCCAATAAGACATCTGATATGACTGTGGGAGAGATAAAATGATGAAACACACTATGTAAACCCTCTTTTTGATCAAAATCATATGGATACAGTAGTACGTGTGGTTAAAGATCAGGGGAAAGTGGTCGTATAAGTTCCCATTTAGACTCTTGTAGAGGAACTTCAAATGAACTACAAATAATATGTATCCTTGGAGTTTCTTTGACCAAAACCACCATACTTTCATGTATATAATGATCCTAAAGAGAAATAAGATTTCCCAAAATGGAATGATCTACTCATTGAGTTTTTGAGACATTAGACTCTATTAACAAGAAATGTACTACCTTCAAACATGAAGGGTTTAACATTAGGTGGATGGATGTTATCATTATGGTATTGATTAATAAAGGATAAGAGTTAAAGAGATTTTGGGTTATTTTAATGGAACAATAATATATAAAATCAATGTCTTAGGTTAATTCTAGGTAATTCCTCAACCATTATAAAGGTGTAATGACCGAGACTCGGTATGAAAATCACATCACTGATCATGCCCATTTTTCAGAAGGTAGTGTTAAATGAGATGCTAAAGTCTTAAAGATTTGAGAAGGGTCTTCGACTAGATATTAGATATCAAATTTTAATATTTATTCGCACCTCATATTAATATGTTCTAGATAGATATTTTTTTGTTTAATGTGACTTTACTAGTAAGTTAGGTTTCATAGGAGTTCCTCTTACACCTGATAGTAGATCTAGTGGTCCCTTCAAATGGAAGAGAAAGTCGGATGAGTCTCATGGTTAAAACCAAAGTTATGGTGAATCACGATAGTATAATTTATATAAACCTTCATAAATTTCTATCAAGGTCCCATTGAACTATTTTCAATGTGGAAATATTGTCCACATGAAGCATTTTGTCCAAGAGACACTAAAAACTGTGGATCTTGTTGAAGTTCATGACACTTATAGAGGATATATCATGTTTTAACACTCCCAGTAGTGGTATGGGATCATCAGTACCAACAGTACCTAAATCACAATTATATTATTCATAAAAAATTTGTTTTGTGCATAAGAAATAATAATAAATATCCACCACTGGAAATAATTGTTTTCTCAAGACTTGTATACCATCGGTTCAAAAGAACCATTGTTATAGGTTTTCTTTACCAACGGTTTGCATGAACTGTTGGTAAATATGTAATTTAAATGTGATTTCCCAATGGGTTCATCAAACCATTGGGAAATCATTGTTCTTTACCAACTGTCCATAAGAACCGTTTGTAAAGATGTACATTAGATGAGTTTTCCAAATGTTTTCATCAAACCGTTGGGAAAGAATTGTATTACCAATGGTTTCTAATAACTATTGGCAAAAAAACCCCAATTTCGACTAAGGCGGGTGACCCCCCCTGATTTTAGAAGCTTTGCAGAAGCAGATTGCGCAACTCCAGAAGTACTACCCGACTCCCAGAAGCCCTTGAAAGCCCTAGCATAGGTGCACCTCTTGCATCCAATCAGCTACTAGGTTAGACTCCTTCCACCTCTTCTCAAGGATATCCTTTCACCTCTTCTCAAGAATATCCTTACACCTCTTCTCAAGGATATCCTTCAATTTTCAAAGATATCATTATTCCCTATTTCTAGGGATTTTGGAAAATTTTAGGATTCAATACTCCATGAATTATGCACTCAAATCACTACATCAGTGTACACATTGTCCAATTAATGATTTCATTACACATATACATTTATAAGGGCATGGTGTCTCTTTCTTGTGTTCTAATGTCAATTATTCATAGTTTTTTTCTCAATGGTTCAAATATTACATATTCATTTATATGAACTCATAAGAAGTTGTATGTAATATTTATTCATAGTATTTCATGAAAATCACTCCTTTCATTAAGATCATGTCAAACATGAAGATATTATTCATCTTAATTTTTGTACACTATGTATATTACATAACAAGTTTGTATCATGTTTCTATCAAAATCAATATATATATATAATGACACACTGTTCACTTTTCTTTTGCACAATAGAGCATTTTGAGTATCTTCTTGAACATTGAAAAATAGTCTGTGGTCCATAATTATTCTTCATAGAAGAAATAAGAAATACTTAACCGTATAATCCAATGTTCATTATGAATAAAATATCTACAAATGGAACTCTCAGTGGGAACTCTCTATTTCCCATATAGTACTTCTTCCTTCTTCATGATACTAATTCATATAATGTCAAATTCTCAATATTAATATATATTAGTTTTCCTAGTATAACCATTAATCATTCTTCCTTCAACATCATACATTAGTTATTCAATCACCTTTTTAAAACACAATGAACATTTTCACTGATTTGGGGTTCCTCAAAATGCTTGGAAATATCAGAAAAACACATGTATTGAATCGTTCTTCTCATATGGTTTCATGGATACATGTTCATCTCGAAAATCATGACTACGTAGTTCAAATATCAATAGTACCATGGGATTATTATTCTTCACACAAATGAAGTTGTCTTGATCTCTTCCTTTTGTGAACACAATGCTCAAGATCCATTGTATTTCACTCCCAAAAATCATTATTCATATATGAAATAAAAAACAATAGAACTTGTATGGAATGGACGAATATGGTAATTTCTGTGGGATATGTAGTTTTCATTTTTTTAGTGTGGTGATATTGTACTTCCTTTGGACTTTAGTGTGGGTTTTATGAAATGTAATAACTTTTCAAAATATTTCCATTTTTATCATCAATAACTTATTTAAAAAACACTCTTTACATAGTTGTGGGTGGTCATTTAGGATATAAGATAGTATGACTCCATTTTACTTGATATATCCAAAAAAATTATTGATTTATGTTCAATTTGATTATCTTTGACAAGTGGTGTTGTTTAATAAGTTGTTATTAATGGTTGTAATAATGGAGATACTATATAAGGGATCACATAATGTGTATAACGATTGACATGGTGTCGTGGATAATATAGTGTCTTAGGAATGTACATGGAAATGTACACACAGTACATGACTTGGATAGCCATCTAAATATACATGTCCAATCCCATATGGTGAAAAGTATGTTTGGCCAAATGGGGTGCTGAAAAAGTTCTATTTACACATGGATTTGTTTCATGGGTTTTTTCACATGATGTGGTGTCCGTAATATAGAGTAGGAAGTAGTTAGCTCAGTCAAAACATTTTCATCCATGAAATTCAAGACTACATGGTTAAATGGAAGAACCCATGTTCTAATGACATGCCTAACATGGTTTCTAACTCACCCTACCTAAAAATAAACCATAACACTGGTAAAATACCTGAATTCATCCTAAACATACACTATAACATTGGTTAAATGGAATAAATCATCCTCATTACTGTATTCCATAAACATTTGGGAAAACACCATCATTCACGAACATCGCTATAATGTATAGACTTTTCACAAAACACATATCCCTTAAATGACATGAAATTAAAGTAGGCACTGATTTAAAGTTGTCATGTTTACAGGTGTAATCATTGTATCATGGGATTATATATTCTCAGAACTATAGAGTGGAACCCAAGTATGTGTTTTGAGGTCCACCTAGGACAACCCCCCTGCTTCTTGCACCAAGAACAACCCCCCTCCTTCCTGGACCCTGGACAACCCCCACCCTTTTCCCTGGACCCCAGATAGCCCCCACACCCTCATCCCTTGAAAAGAGTGTGTGGGGTGGTTAAGATCGGCCAAAATACCTTATAATTCCATGAA
Source organism: Viscum album (assembly GCA_963277665.1). Classification (NCBI taxonomy): domain Eukaryota; kingdom Viridiplantae; phylum Streptophyta; class Magnoliopsida; order Santalales; family Viscaceae; genus Viscum; species Viscum album. Next base: position 1,478,856,136 of record OY728147.1, on the reverse strand, counting down.
ATCAAACTACAACAAAGGGTGGGTGAGTTTTGAAATGGTCCACAAGACAGCACGTCAATCGGAGGTGTCATGTGACCGCAGTGGACGAAAACTCACTCTGCATGTTGTAAATGGCCGAAACATGTTTTTTATGGTCTAATGCATAACAAAAGACATCGGAATGAATTGAAATCACAAGAAAACACTCTAATTATTATTCGTTAGGTGTACGAAAAGATGTCACATCATTAGGACCTACGGTTTGCACGGCACGGCTGAATATGTGTTTTATAGGTGTTTGGCGCGCATGAAAAACGTCTCTGGGGTGGTTGAAACCATCCTAATGGCCTCAAAATGCCATGAAATCAGACGACACCAAAGGGTGGGTGAATTGTGAAATGTTCGGCTAGAAGGAATGTCAATAAGAGGTGTTGTGTGATCGTGGTGGCAGATACAGACTCCAGACTGCCCCCCCCCCAGACAACCCCACTCACCCCCAGACAGCCCCCCGCACCCCCCGGACACCCCCCCCCCCCCACCTCGGACAGACCACCCCCAACCCAATGATCCATGGTTAATTTGTGACTGGTACGAGTAACCTCCACCTCAATCTGAGGCACAGTGTGTCTAGTATCCTTCAAAGTGTCTCACTTTTTTTTGAAACAGACATCATTTTATGCGAAAACAACAACTGACATATGGAAAATCTTCGTAAGGATAAACAGAGATTCTTGAAATTAAAGGATACAAAATAAAATATGGTCTATTGGTTATACATTATTAGAAGAATATATTCACAACGCAAAGATTGAAACACAATGGGTAATAGTATATATAGAAAAACATGATTTATATGAGGAATGAGTCTCGACATCCCATCGTGACCATGCACCAACACTCATGTTATAATTCTCAATCATGGGTCATTCATTATATACAATAACATACAACAAATAAATATCATATAGTGATTTCATATGAAACCTATGAACACTCAAGTATACCATATAACAAATTGGTCAACAAGGATACACATAGATTCTTGAAAAATAAGATTCAATGTCTCATAAAAAACCCCAATGGGGAGGAATACATATAGTGACACCATATCCCCATGGATCACCTCAATCCCATCCTCAAACAGTGGGTTATAAGATCAAACCAAATTCCCTTTTGGAACCCAATACCAAAGAGTTAATTGAATATTCATACCCACTACCCAAGATGGGGATTCATCTCACATCACACCCAGGAGAGAAAATTACAATTATCCACATACCCCCTAATTCTAATTGAAAAATCTATAAAAACATGTAGTCTATTCCGGTAACCCATCCCATATGTGGATATTGGCCAATGTTTTCCACTAACACATCAGGAACCATTTATACATGGATACGTAATCATTAGAGGTATATAAACATCCCATGTGCTTCCTATAACTCATCCTTGGTCCAATCACATGAGCACTACTATTTTCTATCTTATGGGTATCATGATCCATGCCACATTACCCAAGTTTTTCGATTGGTTTTAAGTTACTCAAAAAAAGACTATTACTAAAAATCCCATGTGCTTCAAATCACATGTAGGTTTTTTCTCTTGTGTGTTCTGGTGTTGTGGTTTTAGTGAGGAGTGAATTCTAAATTTTGAATAATCTTATGTGTGTTGGTGTTTTGGATTGAGTTTGGAATAATCTTATGGGTGTTATTTCATTTCCTATTACATGTAGGCATTTTCTCTTATGGGTGTTATTGCATTTTAATTTCTAAATTTCTAAATTCTTGAATGAATTCTAAATTTTGAATATTTGGATGGGGATTTTGGAGTGGGGTTGATGTGTTGTTGCTGGTCCTGAGAGGGGAGAGGGGACTGCTGCTGTGGAGCTGAGCAATTTTATACCAATGGTTGTAGAACCGTTGGTATAGATACTATTATATAACAATACCTACGGTTTGATATAACGGTTGGTATCAGTTTATACCAACGGTTATAACAAAACCTTTGGTATAGCCATATGGCCTGGCATATGCCCTCTATACCAATGGTTTATAACCGTTGGTATAAGTGTAACAAACATATACCAACGGTTTTACAAACCATTGGTATATGTTATATTTGACACACATATGCCAACGGTTTTTAGAAAACCGTTGCTATACCTTTTATTTTGAAACCTATACCAATGTTTTTCACAAAAACGTTGGTATAGGATTATTTTCACGCCTTACGTGGCCACAGTTGAGGGAACCATTGGTATAATATATACCAATGGTTTCCATGCCTTTACAAATAGTTTTGAATCATTGGTATAGTGTAAAATTCCAATAGCGATCCTTCATAAAGAGAAAAAGTCTCCAATGGAAATCGATGTGGGTCATGTGACATACAATATACTACTACTATTTCTTCAACTTTATTATCATCTCTATTTGATGTTAGTGCCTCTCATTTTTTCATATCCACCAATATAGAAGACATGTAAAATATTTCTTTGTATATGATTGGAAAAGTGATAGAAATTACTCCTCTGCTTCTGATAACGAGATTTAAAGGACTCTAATTACCCTCTATTTATTTTCAATTTCAAAAATCAAACTTTTTTATGAAAATTTAGTTCTTGAAATAAATAATCTAGTTTAAATTATCATGATTAATTGGATAATTGATCATATAGTTTGGATTAATTTTTATCCTCTATAGGTCTCCTTTACAACCAATAGTATTTACTAAACTTTTTTAGGAATAATGGGATACAAAGTCAAGTCAATCCAGACCACCATTTTTAAAGTTGGGTTGTTAATATCCCTAGGTTCCTTTGAACTATATTAGGATTCATCAAGTGGGTATATTCCTTCATTATTTATTGAATTTTTAGACATGTTCCCATTATAAGTCTCTGGTTTTCCACTAATGAGAGAGTTGGGATTCTCTATTTAGATTGTACCAGGTATTCAGTCCACATAAATTCCCTCATACTGGGTAGATCTAGAAGAACTGATAGAGTTGAAGACTCAGTTGAATAACATGATGTCCAAAAGATTCATCCATCTTAGTGTATAACCAGAGGTAGAACAAGTAATTTTTTCTAAGAAATATTTTGGAACCCTTCAATTATGTATTGATTAACAAAAGCTAAATCAATTTATAATCAAGAATAAAAACCCATTGACCAGGATTTATTTTTTTTTTTAATTAAAAAATGGTTTCAGTGGTTCTAAAAAATTTATATTTAGTATATTTATAAAAATTGTAGTATCGAGGAGCCTGATATCAGTAAAATCTATTTTATGAGTAGTTTGGGAAAGTATGAGTACCTTGTTATGCCTTTTGTCCAAACCAATGTTGTTTTTGGGTCTATGGCACTAGTGAACTATGTTTTCTACTAGTACATTTATAAATTAATAGAGGTATTTTTGGATGAAATCATGGTTTACAATAAAACATTGGAGGACCAAGTTTATCACTTGGAAATAGTTTTGGATGTGTTGAGATATCAGTGACTTTATTCCGAGATATCATATTGGACTTTCTAGATTCTTGATGTAAAGTTCTTGGGCCTTATTGTTTTTAAACTTCAAATATTATTTCATCCAATGAAGGATAAAACATTATATTCATGATGGGACTCATGAATAATATTTTATTTTCATATATATTTTTTATCTTGGATGGTTATTATCACAATTTCATGTCAGATTTCTCAAAGGTGAAATCTTCATTGACCTCTCTTTCATAGAAGAGAGTTAAATTAGTTTGGAGTTTTAAATGTATGGTTATATCCATGATTTGAAGAACCATTTGACTAGTGACTTGGTGTTGAATATTTTATAGTATGGATAGTGTTATGTGGTGTTTTGTGATGGATTATACTCAGGTTTTGGTAGCTTTGTTATACATATTGATCACATGGTGGGTTACGGTCCTCCTTGGCTTCAGCCTCGTGAGAAAATTTATCCCACCTATGATATTGAACTCACATTAGTGATAAACTCTCTATTGGGTTAGTGGTGTAACCATTTCATAGAGATATTTATCAACTAATATGATCATAAAATATTTATTTATATATTCTTTCAAAAATATTTGAATCCTCAAAATAGTGTATAGGAGGAGTCCATACAAAAACATTAATTTTTCACATTACCTACAACCCTGGTAAGGGAATTTTTGTTGTTGATGGTTTGATTTCGAAAATTTTAAAATAGTATATGAAAGAATCCTTAGATGGGTGAAACATGATGGATCTATATGATTTCAATAATTTCAAATCTAAGAGGATGACATCACTATTGTTTTTCCATGTTTTCATTTGACTGCTTGTATTATTAAAATGGTTCTTCAAGGACAGTATATTGATGATTACTTATATGGAATTATGGATTAATTATAATGTTGGGAGAACATCAGTGGTATATGGTCTCTTCATTCTAAGAGTATATATATATAACAAAGTTGTTATGTTTTTTTGTTGCGTATGAGGAAGGTTGTTATGGGGAATTTCCATAATTCGCATTTCTTGGTACACCCTAGCACAAATAAATGTTTTTATGATATAAGGTGAATATTGTGGTAGCTATGTATGAAACTGGATATTTCTAATTGTTTTTATCATTATTGTGCTTATAAATATGATATGTATGAACACTGTAAACTTTTGGGTTTTCTTCATCCACTTCCAGTACCGACTTGAAAGAGGGATGATATATTTATATAATCTTTAATCGAGTTTATATATACACCTCAAATAAATAATGAAATATCATTATAGATTGAACTATTAAAATATTCAACTTATTTAATTCCCACTTCTGTTATAAACAATGTTATAGACTTGGGAAATCATTTTTATATTGGTTATCAGTAGGTTTTATGGAGTTTCGACATCTATTTTTTCCAGTAGGGATCCCCACATCACTTATAAATTTTGTAAATTCCTCTAGGTGGTGATGGGATCTATGTTAAAGTTATGTACGGAATAATATCATTAGATAAATGGTTCATTGTAATGATATATATAGATTATGGAGGAAATTCTTTGGGATTCTGTTTTTTGATTTAAAGGATCTTGGGATATTCATTTTGGGAATGTTTTAGTTTTACTATATCAACACTTACCAATCACCCATTAAGATGGAACCCGTTGAAACCTTGTATGGATGGCCTTGTAGATATCTAGTGTGTTGGTTTTGGATTAATGAATCTTCCATAGTTAGACCTTGTTTGGTCCAATAGATGATGGAAAATATTCATTTGATTCATTACATAATGGTAATGGCATAGGTCCAATTTAAGTCTCATGTTGATCATCGTAGATGCCCATTGGAATTCTTGGTTGGTGACTAGGATTTTTTGGCAGTTTCACCATTTGTGGGTCACTAATGGATCAGAAAACATGGATAGTTAAATCTAAGATATGTGTGGTTGTTTGAGGTTTTTGTGAAAATAAGTATGGTGGAATACTAGTTGAATTTTCCACTATAGATGAAATCAATATACAATATTTTTCATGCCTCATGGATCAAAAAGTATCTCTTTAACTTGTATTATATCATTAGATGGGAGAACCATGATGTGGAACTCTATTTATTCATGATTCAGAAGCCAGCTCAGATTATGGATTCTCAGATAAATATTCTTGATGGGTGTACAGAGGGTGGCACATAGTTACTTCAAACAAGTTCGCCACTCTATTAAAATGTGGGGTATGGGGTAGTGGGTGTGGGTGTTTGGTATATGATATATCAGACCATGGGAAAAACCATAAAACCAATTCTAGTATCCCCGTATTTTTTACACTATAAAACCTTGAGTTTTTATGAAATATTTTTTTTCAATAATTTAATTTCTTCAATACCTTCTATTACACACATCACTGAATTTTAATGAACCACAATATAATAATATTGTTATTATGTAAACTTGATCATTATATTCTATCCACTAAACTTGTAAGAATGAATAGGAATAAAAAAATTCCTAAATATTATTTATAATGGTTATTTTTTATGATAAAATATTTATAAATAAGTAGAACAGCTTTATTAAAGTCATTATATTCTTTGAAAATACACTTTTTTCAAAAAAACAATTATTTCTATCTGAGAAAAAATAAAAAAAAATATTTATTAAATTATTTAAAAATTTATTTTAAAAAACAAAATTTTCTTTTTGAATTAACAATTCAAATTATAATATGATAAATTTTGGAATGTTTTCAAATATATTAACTTTTCGATGAAAAGTTAAAAATACATATTTTTATTAAAAATTTAATTTTAATTTAAAGAATTTATAGGATTAGATTTTGAATTAAATTTGATTTAAATTTTAAATTATATCATTTATATTTATATTTATCTAATTCAGGTGGTTGGAATCATCTTCTTCTTTAATTTGGATATAAAATCTTTTTAGTCTTTTTAAAAAAATCTTTGAAAAATAACAATTTTATCGCGTCTATGGTTTTAATTTTAAAATTAAAATTTTCAATTATGTAAATATAATTTATAAAACTGGATTAAATAATTTGAGTCATATATATTAATACTATATAATATGTTCAACTTCATATTTTTCAAAATAAATATAAAAAATAGAAAAAATTAATTGCTGCAAGAAAAGTTAAAATAGGTTTATGGGGGTAAACCAAAAAGATAAGTGGTGAAATAACAAAAAAAAATTTAAAACTCACATTTTAGTCTGATATTTCTACCTTATAACATATATTTATAGATAATGACCCATTTACAACCATTTAACATGTGAAAAAATTCAGTACACTTTATTCTTTTCAAAAATTCATTATATGCCCCCTTCCCCACTTATAAAAGGCGACACCCTCTCTTCGCCCCATTAGACTTCAAAAAACATTTGGATATTACAAGATCTATAATATATATACTTTACTTATATACGTACATCATATATTAATTATTGGTATTAGGGTTCCCTCATAACAAGGTGATACTTATAATCATTAAAGAGGCGCTCTGAAGAATAGTTAAAATTCCTCAACATTATTTTTTGTATTATTTATTATTCTAGATCATTTAAATCCTATAAAAATATGATTATATAATAATATTATTTTATAAAATATTTAAATATTTTGTTATTTTAATATCATAACCTATAGCCATCTCCACTTTCATCAAGTGTGAAATGAAACTATCTCTTTTGTGTATGACCGACTACCGCCTCGCGAACCGATGTTATTCATTTTCCATCACTTTTCTTAATAGATTGATATAGTGATGTATTTAAATATGATATATTATATTAATAATATAAATATACTTATGTAATTATAATAAATTTCTACTTTATTACCTTACATCCAATTATAATAAAATAATGCCACTCGTTTGTACGGTGGACATCCACCTCAAGAACCGATGTGATGTGTTTTTCCCATTTTGATTTTAGTAAGATGGTAATAATGATAGATTAAACAATATATATGATATTTATAACATAATTATACATCAATAATTTTTATATCCTAAATAATTTCTCACATTATATTTCATCAGGTATCCAATAACTTCTCTCATGTGTACAGTGGACTACCGCCTCGTGGAGAAATGTGATTCATTTTTCAATAACACATTACACTGAAGGAAATAATGATAAATTTAATGAATATATGTAATATATATTAAATATTAATTTTTATTTTATTTTAATATATTATTTACCTTTCTATAATTTTATTCATTAATAAAAATGGAAACAATGATCAGGTGTTTGTCTGACCTATGGTATCCAGGAATATTGTGATTAATTATCTATCTCTAAAATTTATATATTACATAAAATAAACATAAAATAAATATATATTATATTTATATAATTTTTAACATTATTTATAGGATAGAACTAAGATTAATGTTAAAGGAACAAAAATACTAAACCAAAACATACGTGGAAAACGAAGCAGTTATTACCCAAAACATTATTTTAACAGGGAATTGTTAATAAATGCATAATAAGAGATAACAAATAAATCATATATGGTATGAAATATAGAATTATGGTTCTCTAATATATTTATAGTGTTCCAATATTTATTATACAGAGTGTTCAAATTTTTTTGAAAGAATTCGATACTAAAGCTCATGGATTTCTACCACACTTGTATTTTTTGTGAGACACATGACTTTTTTACCACATGATAATTTTATGTGCTGTGTAAACTAATAAGGAATATATTTTATAATTATTATCATGAAATTATTGGGATTTAAGTATCCATTTTATGATCTCTATTTCATGCAGTATATAGTTCAAAAGTTATAAAAGTGGTCAGGGATATGTTTCTCCATTTTACTTCTTTGGGACATATTTTATATTATATTCCAATAATTTATTGTTATATGTATATAATATCTATTTTACATGTTATATAATGAACTTATTTCTATTCATTATATATAATGTATCATTTTATGATATTTTTTAAGGTTTCTTATTATTCAAAAATTTCCAAAGTGTTAAGGGTTTTATGTTTCAACCTCGTTGTTTATCAAAAAAATTTATGATTACACTTTATGTGATGAAATTTTATGATATATTTCTCATGAAATTATTTAATTCACTTCTCCTATTGTTATTTTTTTGAGAATACATTTTTTCCTTCATTTTACTCTCTTGATATACTCTATATTCTAAAAACTATATTTCTAATAAAACTGACTTTATTTCTCACTTTGGTCAATAAAATGTTTTATTCCATGTCCATGTTTTCTAAAAATGATTTAAATTATGTTTTAATATTTTAATAATATATTTTTAATTGATTTTTATCTGTGTATGGATTTTAAAAATATTAAAATTAATATTCATATCATATTCCAAACAATGTTCATTTTACTTTTACCAAAAAAGTGTATGAAATATATTTTTTTTAAAAATGCATGGGATGGACCATATTTTTCACTTTCATGACCACCAAATGTTTTAAAGATTAATTTATAAGTTTAAAAGGTTATTTCCAAATAAAATATTTTCCAAAATTTTTAGGAATATTCAGTTCAAAAAACGTCAATATCAAAGTGAAAAGGTTATTTTCTTCCAGAAATGTTCCAAGTGATATTTCAAAATCACCTTCCATTTAAGATGTAATACTTTAATGTTACATAATACTTACTGGGGGTAAAATCCATTAATACCAACCTTATTATTTATATAGGTATTTTATAATTATTATGATTAATACTTTTAAGAAACCAATTACATTTTGTTGGTTTTTTCTTTGATGAGATGATAAAATATTCATGAGACCTGTTTGTTCTACCATATATGTTTTAATAATATATATCAAGAACATTTATTTTCATGGTTTCTAATAGGATGAATGTTTTATGATCTTTTAGAACACATTTGTATAATTTCATTTATGTGATGGGAGGGAACTATATCTCCCTTTAATGCATTGGGTAAATATGGATAACTCGTGTCTAAATATATTATGCATAAACAAGATTACAAGTTCAAATTGTTATGTATGAACCTTATTACATGTTTAAAATGTTATAAAATTACCTTATTACATGTTCATAATGGGATTCGTGAACCTAATTACATGTTCATTATGCTATGTGTGGACCTGGATTTCATATCCATAAGGTTATTTGTGGACCCTCTTTCATGTATATAAGTTTATGTGAGGGAATGATTTCATCTACTTGACAAAATGAGTGAACCCTTTTATATTTTTACAAGGTAAAAATTTTATAGGCTTCTGTGAATCCAAAAATCTATGTATTATGCTAATGTTGTGTTCTCTTGTCTTGTGTTCATTAATTTATTAATTGTTTGTGTCTTATTAACTTCTTAGTTTTATTCCATGACTTCGGTTTATGATCCATGGTATGTAGGGTAAAGGTATCAAATATTATTTTCATGTTCTCATGCCCATATTGTCATATATTTTTGATATCACACTTATTACTCGTACTAAGAATTTGATCTCACCATTTCCATTTTTTTCCTTTCCAATTGTTATCAAAGGGTATGTCTATAAAGAATAGTTAAGGACAAGATCATAATGGGAGATTTTAAATATATTTCATTAAATAATAATATTGTGTACCTAGTCTCAAAATAAACTAATCCAATGTGGTCCTCAGGCATATATTTTAGAAATGAATTGAAAATCTATATTAAAAGATGTAATATTTATATATGAAAATCTGTGGGCGTCACAATCGGAATCAGATAAATGGTTTAGTTTACCATTAGTGACTATGATGATATATCATTTGCGAGATACCAAGGGATACGTATAATGATATGTATTGGGATATCTATAATGATAAGTTTGAGGATGAGTCTTATTTTTTAAAATTTTCCAAGAATTTTGGTGAAGGATAGAGAGAGTGGTTTCCAAGAAATACATCCTTTTTTGGATACTAAAATTTGATGTCATTTTTTCACAGATTTAACTGGGGCTAAAAACATCAAAAAAATCAGGTCGAAATTGACTCAAGAATTACCTGGTAAATGAAAATGGGACTTAATTTCAACCTAGTATGACACACCTGGAGGATATTTTTTTGGAAATTCACAAACTCATTCAAAACCATCATAAATGTAACAACCCTGACCCCAATATCCTAGATTTGGTGGTTGTTTTACAACTATTGCATGTATATAAGAGATCACTTCACCAAGGTTGAACCTGTTTAGAAATATTAAAGAACTATATACATAATTGGTTCTCTTATTACATTGTTAATTAGACATATAATATAACAGAGGAAAATAAATTGCTTCCCTAAAACTTTTTTAATAATTTCATCTTCATAACCTGGGAAATAAAAAAATAAAGGATAAATTGAAATGTTTTTTAAGGTTTACAAGAATATAAAAGTGAATAATTAATAATTAAATCATAATAAATAAGGCATAATCGATATGGAAAGATAAATAACTGAAAAATAAATTCCATTTAACGTATAAAATGAGAATGAAAAATGTATCCATAGATTCAGTAATAGTGAAAATATCATTGTTAGTAGTAACACAATACTCAATATTGGAAATGATTAGTTATTAGATGTCACATATCTGGAACAAGAAACTCTATCATCAAGAACACTCAAAATATTTTATATGTTTGATGGTAGAAACCCATTTGATTCTAATTCGAAATAAATTTGAAGGGTTTGTCACCAATTGTTTTGTCTCATTAGAGAGGCAATGAATTGAGGGGATATCAATAACTGGGCCCCATCCATGATAACATTACCAAAGAATTCCTCAAGTATCGAAATAATTTTTTTAATTAACTAATCAAAATGGCTTATCAAAATATCCATGCTATTTAGAAAGTATGGATTTGTAAATATTTTCCAATTAAAAAAGCATTTAAAGAAAACACCATACGTAAAAATGGTATATGGATTAAAAATTATCATATACATGATAAAATAAATATATAAATTCAATGAAATATTTAATTATTTTTTATCATAAATAAAAGGGAAGTAGACAATGGAAATAATTGATGAATATGAAATATGTCCCACTTAAATTCAAGTGAGATGAAAAATTATTACAACTTTGTTATCCATTAAATCATATTCCCATAAAACTAATAATCAAAAAATAAAAAATTGAATACAATTAAGATAAATATATTCATAATATTTTATATCAAAAGGTATCATAAAAACACAATACATAATGAAATAATATAGAATATGGCATATCTCACAAAAATAAAAGTGAAATGAGAAATCCCTCACCACATATCTAATATCATTCTTCACATATACTTAATTTATTAGATAACAAAATTAGATCCATTAATTTCTTACAAAATGACCACATAATCTTATATTTTATTTATTATAATTTTATTAAGTCCACTAATGTCCATTCTAATGAGTTATAATGTTTAGTTTTTTTCGATATTGTTCATGTCATTGTTTTATGGTCGGTTCCCTTATGAATAATTATGGGAGTTCTTTTCATTTGGGAATAATTTCTCTAAAAATGAATTTATTTAGTATTAATGAACATACATAATATATAATGTTCTCATACATTATTATTTTTATATTATGATAATAATTCCTTAGATAAATCGTTAATGAAAAATAACTACTTTATTTTGCTGGTTTTTAGGACCACTACGAACTAGTTTAATTTTATTTAATATTTTGTTTATATAATAGTTACAGAACATTAAATAAGTTTTAATAAAAATATTATAACATTTTTTAACCATATAATTGGTTTTATGACCTTCCTTGAAGGCGGTAATGAAAAATGAAAATGTGTCGTCCATGAAGGCGGTGAATCAACACATCATGGATGATGTTTTCATTATGATAGAATAAAACTAGAAGCAAAAATATGTGACTACGGATATTACATTAAGATAATAAATATATAGAATATATAAGCGACTAAATTTATCATTCCACTTTGTTATAGGGAGGTGAGGGGATGATCAGAAAAGTAATGAAATTGAAAGAGAATATTTGAATGTTTTACCTCTTGAATTTTTTCTCCATGACAACATCATTAAGGTGCGTGGAATCATTCATTTTTTGATAATATAATCTATTGTACATGGGGATGGAATTTGGTAGAGGAATCAGGCGTAATATTAGGATTATTTGTGGCTTATAAGATATAACGAGAAGGGGTGGTGAGGGTGGTATTTATAATAGAACATATGGGTGTTTTTTATTTTTTATTCATTATATTATTATATTGTTTCAACACTATATATAGTGATGATTCCTATGAGCATGTAAAATAATTAGTGCATTTTAGTTCATAATAATAGTGTTTACATCATCCATAAGTCAACTATGACCCAATAATTCATGTATTTATCAAATATCATAAATTACAATGTTTCACTATTCATCAAAAGTTTTACTATTTTTTAGAAATCATAAAAAAATCACCCTAACAACTCTATAACATGTAAATTTAAAAAATAATCTCTATTCTTTAAAATAATTTCTCAAATATGTTAATTTTTTATTTAAATTCATATTTTATCCGAAAAATACCAATTTTAAAATTCTAATCAAATATTGGACTCTTTGAAAAATTAATTAAGGTCTCATAAGATTATATTAAAATCAAAAGACAAAAAAAATTAATTTATGAATCAATTATATGAAAATAAATTTTATTTTTCATTATTATGTTAATTATAAAATTACAAATAAACATTTCTGTTTCACAAAAATATAAACACTTAATGTATCGTTTTTTAAAACATTTATCTATGTATTCCTTGATATAAATATATAAAATTGTCATTTATATAATACCTAAATTTTATTTATACTTTCATAGGGGTATTTCTCATTAAAATGAACACATTACTATTCTTAATGATCATATTACTATTACATCAATTATGTTAGTATTTAACAGTATATCATGGTTTAATTAAGCTCCGAGTTACATAGAACACAAGATATCAAATAAATTTAATTTATTTAGGAAGATATGTACCATAAAATCTTGGGAATTTATATTCTTCCCAACTTTAGAAATTTCTCCCTCAAAATTGGTCATGCATGTTTAGTTTTAAATAGATGATGGCTGTTCTTCTTCATAACAACTTTAGGTTCCCACATTGCTTCTTACATTTTATGGTTTCTCCAAAAAACCATTAATGTTCGAGTCTTCTAAATTCAGAATACTTACTCTCTAGTGTCAATAATCTCAGTAGTATATTCATAGTAAGACAAATCAGGTTCCAGTTCTCTTCCTTCATCGTTGATTACATGCATTGTGTCTGCCTTGTAATTCTTTTACAGTGTTATGTGGAACACATCATGATCATTAGAGAGATTAGAAGCATCTCAAATCAGTAAGACATAGCTCAAATTATTTCCAAAATTTAAAATTTTTCAATGTACTTCGGCCTCAGTATCCATTAATTATCGAACCTTTTGACACTCTTCCATAGAGATACTTTCAAAAAGATATAATCTCTGAATTTAAATTCCAAATCCATATAATGAATCATATGGTGCCATTTGAATACTATAATTTAATATATTATTGTAGATAAATTCTAACGTAGTTAAATACTAATACCATATACCATGTAAATCTATTGATCATGATCCTAACATTTCATTCGATTTTTGAATAGTCCTATTAGACATTCCATCTGTTTGAGGATGATAATTAGTACTCAATAAACAAGAATATCCAAATCCTTCTGAAGTGTTCCAAAATTTTGATATTAAATAGGGATCTTGATTAGACACATTCAATAGAGATGCACCATGAATCCTTAAAACTTCATTGATGTACATTATTTCTAGTTTATTAATAGGTAGGTCTTTTATTATAGTAAGAAAATGTGCTGATTTTGAAATGTGGTCAATAGTAACCCATTTCATATCATTCTTTCATGTGTTATTTCATAATCAAATGATGAAGTCCATAGTAATATCAACCCACTTCCATATAAGAATATTTAGAGGTTTCATGACTAATATTTGATGATTTCTCTTATCCATAACATTTTGATAAACTAGACATCTTTACACATAGTCAACAATTTCCCACATTATATTATTCCACCAAAAATGCTCATTCATATCTCTATAAATCTTGGTACTAATAGGGTTTATCAAGAAATTCTATCTATGGGGACCATCTAATAGTACCCTTTTAAGATAAAATATTGATAGAACACAAAATCTATTTAAAAATTTTAGAACTCAGTCTCCATACACGAATAATGCCAAAATTCCATACTTATTAACATTAATTATCTTTTAAAAATTATCAAAATAAAATTTAGAAATTTTTATCTTTTATATGGAAGATAGTTTAGAAATAATTTGAAAAAGGAGTGATGTTTCCTCACAATCAAAAATACCTATATACATATTTACTAAATCCAGTAATATAAGATCTTTCTCAATCATCATTTCCTGTTAGAAGTCCATGATTGTTCCTGATTAATGCATCTGCTACCTTATTTTCATTTCATATATGGTAATGTATAGATAAATTTTAATCTTTGACTTACTCAAGCTATCATATTGGCCTCATGTTGAGTAATTTCCATGTAATGATATTTTTTAACTCTTTTGATCCATATATATCTAATATATATCACCATTGATATAGTGTCCTTATATCTTCCTAGAAAATATTATATCTGCAAACTCAAAATCATTATATTGATAATTTTTTTCATGAATCTTCAACTACATTGTTCCATATGAACAAAATTTATCATTTTTTATAAGGAAACTCCCTATTCCTTTATTCAATGAATCAAAGAATATGAAAAATCCCATTATTTCTGAATGGAAATGTTAAAATTTCAGCACTGACTAATATTCTCTTCAATTATTAAAAACATTCTTCACATTATTTTTTCCATACAAACATAACCCCTTTACATGTTATTTTGGTAAATGGGTTATACAATCATGAAAAATTATGAATCAAATGATTATAATAACTAACTAAACTAGAGTAACTTCATATCATAGGTACATTCATTGGAATATTCCATTCATGGATTTCTTTTTTCTTTATAGAATCAACTGAGATTCTATCCTAAGAGAAAATATGGCCAAAAAAAATTTCTTCAAACCCAAATTCACACTTGATAAATTTACCATATAACACTTTCCTTCTCCGACTCTCTAGAATGATAAGATAGTGATTCTAATGGTATTAATATATTTTATAATAAAAAACAATGTAAAAAATGAAAAACACACAAAATCATCAAGATATTACTTTAAAACCCTATTCATTATATTCATCAAAATAGAGGGTGCATTTGTGAATCCAAAAGGAATTACTGTAAACTCATAATGTCCATACCTCATCTAAAAAGCTTTCTTAAGAATATATTCTTTATTTTCATGCAATTTATGATACCCAAAATAAAATTCAGTTCTTGAAAAATATTTATCTCGTTGATGTTGATCAAATATATCATCAATTTGAGGAAAAGGATACATGTTCCTTATTGTAATAGAATTGATTTCTCTATATTCAATGCATAGCCTCAAGGATCCTTATTTCTTCTTAACAAAGAAAATATGGGCTCCCCATAAGGAAACACCCAGTTGGATAAATCCCTCATTAGTCAACTCTTCTAGTTATTTCTTTAGATTTACTACGTCCATAGTGGTCATTCTATAAGGAGTATTTGATATTGATCTTCTTTATAGTATTAAATCAATGGAAAACACAAATCCACGCTTTGATGGGTGTCTCGGTTCATTCGTAGTAAATGCATAAATGTACTACTACACAATTATTATATCATCTATTTGAAGACTAATCTCTTCATCCCTATATTTTTTTTCTATTCCTCCTAAAAAATCATTCAATATAGCTACTGGTGGAAGATCTAGATACGAATCAGATGATGGAGTTTTTATTCTAAAGATAAGGGATTCTATATCTTCCTTATAAATAGTAATTTATTTCTTCTTACAATAAAATTTCACTTCATATTTTTAAATATAGTCTATAATGATGATTAAATTGAATTAAACCATTTGTATGATGATACGGTTGAAAACTAAAACACATCTTTGTTTCATAAATGGGATTGATCAACACATTTTTTTGTAATGATACTTCCTATTGGAGTTTTGACTAACAACCATCTTATAAAATATAATGAGAAATTTCTTATTTTCATGGAAAATTATATAGATATAAAATAGTTGTATGATCTTAAATAAAATAAATATTTGGATAATTTCTAATAGAGGACTAACGTACCCACCACAATATTATTGGGTATTTCTACTTCAGTTGTGGTGATAACAAAAGTATTTCCATCTCCCCTTGGCCTCTTCTATGGTACAATCCCTTAATTCATGGGACATTGGATTGAATAATGGCCTAAAATTATATAGTTGAAGCATTAAACATATTTGATTTGTTTCTTCCCATTTCATTCACAATCTTGATAACACTTTTCTCTACACTTATAACAACCTCTTATTCCCTTCAAAAAATCCCCAATATGATTCTTTCCACAATTTAAACATAGTAGGAATTTATTCGTTCTCTTATTCATATTTGATTCCATACCTTTTTCATGGTTTTTATAAGGCCTCTTATTCTATTGATTTCCATTGAACATATAGGATCTATACAATTCCTTCTCGGTTTTTGTGACACATAATGCCATTTCATCATATGATGAAAATGTCTGAAAATCTAGTTCCTTTACGAGACATGGATTAGGACCTTCAATGAAATGATCAATATTTTTTCCAAATCAAGTAAATAGTATGTATCATACCTACATTAACTTGTGATGGTATTTTCATATTCTACAACACTCCCTTATTCTTTATTCTTTAAGCTAAGAATTTTCTCTTCATTTCAGTTCATTGCACATGATGTAAATATTTATCAAATAATGTTTTTGTAATGAATTTTCACTCCATGGGTTCTATGTCATCTTCCTCATTGGTATTCTGGATCAACGACCAGCATTAGTGTCTCCCTTACGATAGTATAATTCCAGTACTACCTTTTCATTTTATTTTCATCCCAATTCCATAAATATCATTTCAAGGGACTTGATCCACTTCTCAACTACCACTAGATTTACAGTTCCATGAAAATATGGGGGAGTTTTCTCCATGAAATGATCCAACATAGTTGTTTTATGGTTATTCATCAAATCCTGAGTAACCTATCCAAGTATGATCATGATTTTCTCAACTCTAATATTAACGATGTTGAAATTATCTGTAGGAAATTCCATATATGATCAGCAGGTGTTGATTAATTTTCATCCATTAGGTCCCATTACTATTTAATGGAGCGTGCTAAGTTTTATCATAATAATCTTGAGTAGTGAGCGAAAACATTACTATAAAAGGTTTTAATAACTCTCGTTTCAATTTAATAACTACTTCTCGGGGTTAATACTAAAATTGATCTGATACCCAATATAACAAACTTGAACCTAGTAGACCAGAGTTACTTGTTATTTTATTAAAATATAAGAGATAAAAAAAATATCACATCACCAAGGATTGATAATATTAGTAGTATTGAATAAATATTTACATACATGTTTCCCTTATAACATTGGTAATTAAACATAGAACATTACAAAAGAAACTAAATTTCTTCCTCTACAGTTATTCAAGTATTTCATCTTAATTAACTAGCGGATGGAAAAAAATTTGACCAAAAAATCTAGATACAGATTAAATACAATTTAAGTATGAATCAAAAATAAGTGAAGATTATTCAATAAGTATTAATCTATATAGATAGGTAAATAACGGAAAAAATGCATACAATTTCACTAATATACTAATAATGAAAAATACATCTATATATTTTGTTATAGTGAAAATATCATGGGAGTGGTAACTAAATAGAAAATGAAGGAAATTATTAATTATTTGATTTTATGTATATGGAACATGTACCACTACCATCAAGAGCTTCCACAATATGGTTTAATTCTATTAGTATAAACACTTGTGATTATGTTTGGAAACAAAAGTGAAGGGTTTTTTTCACAAACAGTTTTATCTCATGACACAACTGATGCATATAGGGGATACCTATAATCAAGTCCCACCCATGCATTCATGTCCAAATAATTACACAAATATAAAAATTATAGATTTAGATCATGAATTAATATGACTAATCAAAATATCTTTATTGAGTAGAAAATACAGATTTATCAATATTTCCTTATTTAAATCAAAATTCAACGAAAACATTGAATGTCAGAAATAGTAAACATCATAGAAAATAATCATATTCTTCATACAAGAAATATTTATATTTAATGAAGTATAAAATTATTTTTTATCATAAATAAAAAAGGTATCACACAAAAAAAAATAAGTAATTAATATTGAAAATGACCCACATAAATTTATGTTAGATGAAAAACCCTTACCAATTATTAATTAATTGAATTGTATACCACAAAAAAATTAATAATAATCAAATGAAATATTTAATACCATAAATTTAGATTTATATATGATATAATATATCAAAAGGTAGAATATAAATACTACACAGAATGAATAATTGGAAAATGAGTCATATCTCATAGAAACAAAAGTTAGAGGAGAAACACATTACCATATGTCTGAAAGTGTTCTTCGCTAGTACTTAATATCACATATAATTAAATTATATTAATTAATAACAAAATAAATAAACTCTTAAATATGTATTGGATTTATTAAAATTTTATTAAGATAATTTATGGCCATTCTAATGTGAAATAAGCTTTAAATTCTTTGTTCTGAGGGTGTAGGTTTCATGGGTTTATAGCTGGTTCCATTCTGTGTAACTATTGGATTTATTTTCAAATGGGAATAACATCTCAAAAATTTAAATTATATAGTATTAATTAACATCCATAAGATTAAATTTTTTAATACATCATTTGGTTATATGCTATGATTATTAATCCTTAGATAAAACATTAATGGAAAAAGATTATTTTCTTTTGGCATTTTTTATTACTATGAAAAACTAATATCGTTTTATTTAATATTTCTTTTATATAATCATTAAAGACATTAAATAATTTTAAATAGACATAAAATAGTAATTTTTAACAATAAATTCTTTTATTACCAGAATTGATGGCAGTAATGAAAAATAAAAAATCATCATCCATGAAGGCGTTGAATGGATACATCATGGACGATGTTTTCATTTTTTTTTAATAAAAATAGAGGATAAAAGATGTGATGATAGATATTACATAAATACAGTAACATTATAGTAAGTATAATATAATACAGTTATCATTCCACTTTGGAATAAGGAGGTGAAGAGAGGATAAGAAAAAAACAAAATTGAAAGAGAAGGATTGAGGGTTTTCCCTCTTCATTTTCGTCACCTTGAAAATCTCTCTAATGTACTTGGAAATGGTATTTTGTAGATACCATAAGATCTTATTTGTGGGTAAGAGTTTAGAGAGAGGAATTGGGATGATTTAGAAATCCCCAAGTCTTAGAAGGTGCAAGGAAGAGGGGTTGTGAGTGGTGGTATTAATAGTGGGAGAGAGGGGTGTGTTTTTTAATATTTTATTCATTGGATTATAATTTTGGCTCCATAACATCAATTTTGATGATTCGTACAACAAATTAAATTAACAAGTGCATCTCATTTTTAAATAATGTTTGATAAATCATCCATACATCATCAATGACTCAATAATTCATGTATTTAGATAATACTGTGAATTATCATATTTCACTATTCAATAAAAATTCAACAATTTTATAAAAAATATAAAAAATTACAACAAACCTATTATTTGAAATTTATATTTCAAAAATTGACTCAATTATTGAAAACAGTTTTCTAAATAAGTGAAAGTTAATTTTTTTTATAGTCATTATTTATTCAAATAATACCGATTTAAAATTCTAACTAATTTTATAACACTTTGAAAAATTAATTAATTTCTAATATCTTATAATAATAAGATGAAAAAACATTTATTTATGAATATATATAATGAAAATGTATTTTACTTGAAATTATTATATTAATTATAAAATTGTAAATAAACATTTACATTTCACATAAATACCAACACTAAATTTATCAATTTCTAAAATAATTATTTACTTATTCAATGATATAAATATTTCATATTTTAATTTATAAGATACATAAATTTTATTTTCAATTTCATCAGAAATATTATTATTATAATGGAAACAATTCAATTCCTAAGGGTTACATTACTATTTCATCGGCCATATTAATATTTAATAGTATATCACTATTTATTTAAGATCGGTGTTTCATGAAGCATAAGCTATCTAATAAATTGAATTTATTAATGAAGATACATACCATAAAATATTGTGGTGTTATAATTAATTATTTTCATATAGGATGATCATGGATGACCAATGTAAAACCAAATGTGTCATATATTTAAATGAAGGTTACATTATTTAAACATCATATGAATGATTTTGCATGAATATTTTTTTTCATCTATGATTTGTTTTTATCAAACTATGCTTATTGGTTTTAGATAGTTGATAGAACTCCATGTAGTCATGTTTATTTTTAATGTGATGGATAATGAAATGATTTTCCTCTTAAGTAAACAAATGTTATGGAATAATGAAAGAAAAATCTTTTTGTTATACCCACACAAATTTCTCAAACTATGTATCGTATTGAACATAAAAATGATAAAGTAAGGGAAAACGTTATGGTTAACCTTTTATAAGTTAACATCAATTTCCTTTTAGTATGTATTCTAATACACCAGTGGCTAAGAAATTGTTCAGTTCCACTAAAAAGATTTGTTCCCCTTGTCTGATGTTTGGAGCATGAAATATTCATTTAGGTTGTTAATCATTTGGAAGAAAAATAAGATCAATGGTGCAACCTTATTATGAATATGAGTCAAGTTGAGTAAATTGATTCCATGGAGTACGATGTATTTAAGAAGATATTTTTAAATATTTAATTCCTTCATATTCTATATATAAGGATGGACAGTGAATTTATCAAGCTCAAATAGAATCACTATAAATCTATTGGAATCTATGAATCTAATTTATAGGTTTTAAAAGGTATTATTCTGGATTAATTATTAGCCCTAAAAGAAAAATAGATTTACCCTTTAGGGGCCTAAATCTAATTATTTCGAGTGTGATGGATATAAGATACTATAGTATCTAGGAACATGTTTTTCGATATACATTAAAGGTAGAAATGTAAAATCATGATTCCCACCATTTAAATGGTTTTGATAATAAAATATAGATAGAGTCTCTTGATAACCCAAATAAATCAGATGGTGGAAATAAATTTCAGTCACTTAAATTCTAGCATTGTGGGAAGAAATATAATGGTAATTTATTGAGGTTAATTGGAATGATTTTTAAGTGTGGGAGGCATGGACATCGAGTAAAATAATATTTAAGTGATGTGAAGATGATAGTCAATGAAATTAATGGACAGAACGATATATATCGATATACATAAAAACCCATAATTCAATGTTTCAAATGAGAAGAGACTGATAATTATTCAAATCAATTCAAGAATCTAAGGGATAATGATGATGACAAGATACAAAAAGATCTGGAGATAATGGGAAAAGGGGAAATATTTTGTAATTATAGAAACTATAGTGAATCCTAATAGTAATGGCTATCCATAGTGGGGAATTTTATGTAGGATTTTATATGAATGAGCTCTAAAAATATCTTATCTTCCATTCTTTAGTGTAATTTTATGTGATTTTGAAATTTTATTCTCTTAGTCGACATAAATTTTTCAAAAAGGAAATCAATTTTAAAATTATGAATCAACTAATGATCATCTATTACTATAAGGATGAAGTCTAATTTCCTATGGAAATTTTTTTGTCTAATATTAGTACTTATTTAAAGAATAAAATATAAATCATCTTTTGGAATAATATATGGTTTTATTTTTAATTTTTAGAAATTATTATAATATAATAATTTTGGTATGGGAATTTATGAGTGATTTAAATTATAGTTAAGTTGAACTTGGTAGGATACGAGATCAGAGCATTCCAATCATTGGGAATAAGTTTTGGTGAAACATATTTTAGAGGAGACTTACGGATAATTATTTAAAGAATATATTATGTTTATTTTTGAATTATACTAGACAACATATTCTAATGATCTTCATTTTCTAAAATATTTAGATGTTTATGTAATGTCTTATGGGCCTTATGAGGATTTTAGTTCTTCACATATAATGAAAATTATCCATGAATATTCATGTTGTGGCGTAAGAAATGAAGTGGAAATTAACCAAAGTAAAACAAAAAGATATAATTATGCTTATGATATAAAGTAAATTTGACCTATAGATATATATGAATCTTTTAAATTCTTGATCATATTGAGATGATATCTTATCTTTTGGAACGTACACCAAACCTCTCTCAAGTCTATGATGTGTTCCATTTATATATTCTGAGGAAGTACATACCAAATCTATAACATGTAATCAACTTATAGTTCTTACCACTAGAGCCTGATATTTCTTCTATAGAAAAATAGGTAGAGCTTATGGTCTTTATAGATACAATTCTAGGAAACAATACCACACACATGGTCAATGTTTTGTGGTGAAACTAAAATTTTGAGGAAGCTACGTGGGAACCTAATCATGTAATGAGGAAGAAGTATCATCATTTGTTTATACGAGTGTCAAAAAATTTGGGAATAAATTAATATTATGGAATGAATAATGTAACACCTAGAGTTATTATGGAATATTTGTATAAATAATTTAATTTCTTTGATATCTTTTTTATATGCAACATTGTGTTTTAACGAACAACAATATAATATTAATATAATTATTTAATCACAACCATTTTGACCAATAAATTATACATGGAGGTATAGATATGAATATAAAAATATTAAATATAATTTATAATCATTTTATATAAATAAAAAATATTTATACATACTTATGTTTTATTAAAGTTTGTATAAGTTTCAAAAACACATTTTTCTAGAAAAAATGAATTTAATTTATTATTGTGAAAAAATAAAAAAAAAATAAGTTTCAAACCCATTATAAAATATATTTCAAAAAATTAACACCATTTTTGGAATCAAAATATTCAAATTATCTTAGGATTATTTTTTATAATATTTTTAAAAGATAATTTTTTTTCTTGATTAGTGAAAAATTATGGTTTTTAGTGAAAACTCCCATTTCAATTAAAGACATTATAAGTTTTAGTTTTGTACTAAAAATGATTTAAAATTAACATAATATCAATTATAATATAATTAATCCACTTTTTCCATTTTAATCAATTGTATATTTAATTTTTATATAAAACTTGATTGAACTTTTGAACAATTTCTCTTTGGAATATTGTCTTTTCGTTGTGTCTGTTTGTTTAATTTTAAATTAAAATTCTCAAATTATCTGAATGGAATTTTTGAAAAACGGATTCCATATTTAGAATTAAAATAATTAAAATAATATTATAATTTAAACTTATTTTTGGGTTAAAATGAATAGAATAAGTATTAAAAATTAATTACCAAGGTCAAAGTTATAATGGATTTTTTGTGTTGTTAGACAAAAAATATAACTGGTAAAATGACCTAAAAACATTTCAAACACCCATTTTCTAGAAATATTTTTACCTTAACTTATATAATTTTTTATAATGATTCATTTTTTGAGTTTTTTTTCATGTTAAAATTGTGGGTACACTTTATTCATTTCAAAGTTTTCTTCTATGCCCTCTCCCTCACTCATAAAGGGCTACTCACTCTCCTTCCCTTCTTACAGTTCCAAAACCCACTATTTCATCAAATAATTCAATAATTATATTCATTAATTCCCCCCCCCCCCACACACACATCATATGTCCACTTTTTTCAATTAGAGAAACCTCCTAAGAGTATTATGATATAAACATAAAGAGGATCTCCGAATAAGAGGAAAAATTATTAAAGTTGAATTTTTTTCATTTTCATCTTCCACATCCTTTAAATATTCTTAAAAATGATGATATAATAACAACAGTATCTCCTATATTCTTATATGTTATTATGTTAATTTAATAACCTTTATCCATCTCGATTTCCATCAAATGGGAAATGAAACATTCGTTCATGTGTGCAGCGGACTACCGCCTTGTAAATTGATGTAATTTGTTTTTTATCATCACTTATAATGTATTGATATACTTATGGATTTGAAATATATATATGATAATTATATAATTTATATACTTATTTAATTATAAAACCACATCTACCTTTTTAACTTCCATCTCGCTAGAAAAATAATATTGTCGCTCGTGTGTATGGTGGACTACCACCTCACAAACTGATGTGATATTTTTCTCATTTTCCTTTTACAAGGATGGTGAAATGGGTGGATTAAATGAATAGTTATTATATTGGTAACATAATTATACATATTTTATTATTATATCACATATACCTTCTTGTTTCTATTCTATGTGGGATATGATAATGTCACTCGTGTTTATGGTGGACTATTGCATCATGAAGCGATGAGATTTAATTTTCAGTAATGCTTTTCATTGAAGGAAATAGTGACAAATTTAATGAATATTTGTAATATATATGAAATATTAATATTTATGGAATATTAATATATAATTTAACTTTCTTTCATTTCATCCTTTTTGAGAAATATAAATAGTGTCCTTTCTTGTGTATGGAATATCGTCTCTATGAATGTTGTGATTCATTTTCTATCTATAAAATTAATGGATTAATATAAATAAATATATAATTAATATATATGATATATATATCTTGTCAAAAATTACTTATATGATGGAACCATGATAAAATTAAAAGAATCAAAAATTCCAAACCAAAACATTCATGAAAAATGCATCGGTAATTACCCAAAATGTGATTTTAACAAAAAATTGTTAATAAATTGGTCGTAAAAGGTCATAAGTAAATAATATATGATATGATATATATAAGTATGGTAATAAAATATTTTTATCACAAATATATATTTATTATACATGGTGTTTTAACATTTTTTAAGAAATATAATACTTATATAAAGGGATATTTGTCTCACTTTTGTTTTCTGAGAGATATTCTATATTCATGATAAGATTATTTTATATGATGTTTGTATTATACATGAATTTATTTTATAATTATTATCCTAAATATTATGTGGATTTAAATATAATTTTTATGATATCTCTTTCATTAGCATTACAATTCAAATTATAGAGAATATTGAATAATTTTTTTTTCAAAATCATCATTTTTTGAGATAAATGAAATGTTATGAACCTATATTCTATTATAAAGAATATATAATTCAAATTTGACATTTTATATAACAAATATATTAATATTAATAATATTTAATGTTACATTTGATGTTATTTATTGATTTTTTTAATGATTGAAAAGATTCTATAGTGGAATGTTTTTGATGTGGTAACCTCATTGTTTAACAACATTGTTTATGATTACACAATTGAATTTGAAATATTAAGATATTATCAAAAAGATCATAATAAATTTTCTTATACAACAGTTATTTCCTGAGAATACTTGTTTTCCCTTCATTTTCCTCTCTTTATGGACTCAATATTCAAAAATAAATTACATAAAATTCAATTTTATTGCTATCTTAAATCAAAAACCATTTTTCATATATCTCCATGTTTTATAAAAATGACTTAGAGAATGATTTACTAATCACCAAATATTTTTTAAGATCATTGTTACACATTTTGATTTCAAAAAAAAATAAATGGAATCTTCATGTCTTTTTATAAAAAAGGCCCATATAGAATTTACTAAAAATGTGAAAGGAATATTTATTATAAACATGTACAGAATAATGGAAATTCTCCATCATCATGAAAAATCAGCATTTTGAAGAATCCTATATTGGTTTCAATGTTTATTTTCAAAGAAAATATTTTTCTGAATGTTTTTTTATCCTTCTATTTTAAAAAGTTGATTTTCAATTTGAAAATGTTGTTTTCAAAAATAAATTTTCCAAGAGATAATTGAAAGTAAAATTCTATGTAGGATGACATACTTTAATGCTATATAATATATAATGGGTATATGTTTCATTAATACCTTAATTATTCCTTATCTTTATGTTTTCTATTTATGGTGATAAAAATTTAAATGAAACCCATTCTATATAGATGGGTTTTTCTATGATGATATGAATAATTGTTCATGAAACCCATTTCTTTTTCAAAGTTTATTCTATGATGAAATATTTATGAATCCCATTTATTTTAATGGGTTTTGATGTAATGTATTTTTTATGTTCATGTGGAATAGGTGTACATTATTTATATTATGAAATAGGTTTGAAAAGTATATCCCACTAATGTATTGGTTAAAGATGGATAAATCATCAGTAAATATGTTATGTGTGAACCTAATTACATGTACGCATATTTTTGTGTGAACCTGATTATATGTTCAAAATTTTATGGTTGAATGGGATTAAATTTTCTTAACATAATGGGTGAACCTGATTATATTTTTACTGTGTTATGAATGGGCATGGATTGTTAGTACATAAGGTAATGTCTGAACCTAATTTTGTTTCACTATGTTTATGCCAGGGCCTGATTTCACATCCTTGACACAATAAGTGATCCAGTTGTTTCTTATACATTCATAGAATGTTATAATCTTATGTTTATTTCAAAAATATATTTATTATTCCAATTTTATGTTCTCAAAGATCATGTTTGTTTTATTCATATATGATTCATGTGTTATAAACTACCTAGATTAATTCAATGAAACCAATTTATGATCGATGATATTTAGGGTATGGGTTGAAATTTTTTCACATGATCATATTCCCTTATTCCAATGTTATATTGATATGTCCCTTCATAATGACTCGTCCCCTGGGGCCTATTCTGCGACTACCCCAAACCTGCCTTCCATAGGCCTGGGGCTGGATACTAGCACCAAAAGACGTATTCCCTAAAAAGGGATGGCATTTCCTTTAAACCTGTATAAACACATGGTCCATGAACACAACAAGAAGAAACAATGAAGAAAAAATATGATGTAAAAGAAGTACTGAATGTAAAAGGGGCTGGAATACAAGACCAACTGAAAGAAAGAGTAAAACTAAAAAGTACAAATACAAATAAAATGGGAAAACCACTATTAAGGAATCCTTCGAGGATCCTACCTGAAGGTTAAGTATAGATTTCCTCCTCAGCACTCCACATCAGCCTGTCTTCTCCGTGTACCACCTAGTCCTAGCTCTCTCAAACCTCATACCAGCTTCTTGTCGTCTGTACAAGACACAACAAGGTCCGGGCGTAGCCCGTGCAGGGGTGAGTATAACGATACTCAGTCGGGACCTGAGACCCCCAAAGGTCTCCCAGAATTCAACAACGAAAACAAAAGAGCTTGAAATAAATCACGAAGCACAAAATAATAGAAACAGCTCAATTAGAGTCTTAGCTCAAACCTGGTATACAACTCTGAGAAACAGAATTATGATGGTGACCCACACAGGATCTCTATGATTGTTGATAGCTAGCCAGATATTCTCTAGGCATAGGAATAAGTTACATTACCAGTCACAACATCGAACACCTCGACTGCTGTAGAACTACTCCTCTAATGATTACAGAGGGACTGTCGTGTCACACATAGGTGCATCCCACTAACCTTCGACTGATGAGGTACTTCTCTTATTGAGTATCGTGGGTCTGTCGCGTCACACAAAGGTGCTCCCCACCATGAGTATGTCACGTCACACAGAGGCGCTCCCCTCGTAGACTACTGAGGTACTCCTAATGTCATGTACCATGGGTGTGCCGCATCACATAAAGGTTCACCCTACCATGGCTCTGCCACATCACATAGAGGCACTCCCCACTGGGTCGTCAAGTTACTCCAAGCCGAATGATCAGTCGTCATCAAGTCTCAGCCAGTCTCAGGGTTCAGTACATAGTGCACTTTGATGAACCACTCCCTAGTACATCAGTCGAATTTCAACATGCACGAAGTCTTACAAAGAATTAAACCTATGATCCATCATGTCAAAGGAGTTCCAACACAACAGATGGCGCATCAATTAGTTGGTCGGTCTATACATTATTGGAATTTCAGTGTTGAGGGCCCAATTGGATTCAGGTGTGATCCAACCTGGCCATACTCTGAGTTTCTCTAAAACTCACATAGAGTAAGTCAAATGGATCATCTCTCTCGAAATATTCCAACGCCATAGACGGTTCGCCAAACGAATGTTCAGTTTAGATGTTTGGGTTATTTTTTTCTAACTGGTTGGTACTCGGTTCGGGTTTGGTCTGCCTCAGTCAGACCAGTCCTACCCGGTTCGGCATGGACCGACCTAGAATGACCTGCGTCAACCTGGCCCGACTCGGGTCTGACCCGACTGAGCCATAGGTCGGCACGCTAGGCCGACCCGGTGGTGCCACCCGCCTGGCGGTGTGGGCCGCCAGGGATACCCAGATGCATCGTGTCCAGATAGGGATGACCTGGAATGAAGCCACATTAGGAATTCTACCCATGGGGGTTGACCCAATGTGATTCCACATGGTTTCGTGGGTCCTCCTTGCCACGGATTTTCCTCCGACGCGCTCCCCGCCCACTGGTCGGCGGTTGATCAGACGACCCATGCTCCCACTGCGGCCAATGCAGGTCATGACCCTACTACCCTGTGGGAACCCCGCCAGGGGTGCGCCCCATCCCGGCCAGTTCCATCGTGGCTTGCATTCGTGCTGACTAACCACTCCAGCGGCGCGTGATGGCATGATGCACCATCGCCTGCAGTCGGCCGGTGTGTCAGCCGCCTTCCTCCAGTCGCCACGGGTGACAAGCCACAACATCATTTGTTCATTGGTGGCGTTTGACGATGCTCCGTCACACCTCCACTGCTGGGCAGTGCCGACTACTCTGGTGACCTCCACAACTGTATGTCACGACCTCCTCTTGCAGCGTGCGTCGATGCGCTTTCCCCAACTCATTCGATCGGTATCGTCGCGTTGTCGGTGTTCCAAGGAGATGAAAATTTATCAAAGTAGTAGAGGGTTCAGGATAGGTTCATTAGGCCCTCACCTTCTATGTTAACTCACAAAAATTATGGGGGTTACAGGTTTAATAATCAATTGAATTAAAAAATAAACAAAAGCCCCTCATAAAGATACATCACAACAACCTCCTGCAAGAACAAATGAATCATGGATCAACCCATTAGTCGGTTAGTCCACATTCTTCCTATTATTCAAGAACGAGGAAGAGGAGAACATTCAAAAAAAATAACTGAATAACCCCTACCTCGTAACCCTTTGGATAGTGTATGTGCCTTGATGGTGGGTTAGTGTTTTTCATTCTCGCAACCGGTTCCCAAAGATGCCAATCATACATCATCCTTAGGTTTGTGGTTCGGTGCCATCTGTCACCTCCTGCTAGGTTTTGCTCCATCCTCTAAGTGTCTGGTCTTGCGGTGCTCTTTCAGTACTTCGTTTCATGGCAAAGCTATGCCGATACACCTCTCCAAGCTCTATATATACATGAGGGTGAGGGTAAGTAACTGAGTTTGAATATAATGGGTCTTATCAATTAGAAATATTCCTAATTACCCAAAAATATCATTACTTTTGGTTGGAAGGTCATGCCATTTATTGTCTTGACAAATCTCTAGCCCCACCCTTTTGCTTTTCTATTGGATGATATGACATAAAATAATAAAATTATATTATTTCATTTATTTAGAAAGTTGCAAAACATAAGTTTTCCTCGGGACCTACTGCGATCAATGTAAATCTTCCCATAATAGAATCCTAGAATAGTATATTCAACAATGCCCTTGGATTTTTAATATGTGAAATAGATCAAATTTAAGAAAACAGCGCTCACACGTTTACCAAATATAACCGAAAAAATGTTTAGAAATTCATTTCGGGCACTCCAGGCCTTGGAATCACGCGCTGTTAATTTTCACATACTCATAATTATTCCATATACTTAAAAAAAAATACATGTAAAATCCATGTCTTTACATTCTCCCCACCTTATAAATTTTCATCCCCAAAAGCCACAACATAGACAAAGAAAACAATTGAGGGTACTGAGCATGAATTTGAGCCTTCCACTCGCATGTGCTCACCTAGAGGTTTACGTATTTCCAACGAACGCGCACCAAAGCTATAGACCATCCACGAATGACCTGCTACTATTGATCCTCAATCTCTACTGGAACCTTCAAAAATGTTGCCACTTAGTCTAAGTCAAACTTTCCATGGTCAATGACGTGAGATGGGTCATGCATGTATCACCTCATCTGGGATATGTAGAAGACGTCGTGCACCTTATCCAACTGTAGTGGAAGTGTCAAGCGTTATTCCACTTTTCCTATCCATAGATATATCAGAAAAGGCCTGATAGACCTTGTTGATAACTTTCCACCTCGGATAAATCTCTATATTTCTGTCAAGTAGAGACTCGAAAAAAACGTGGTCCCCCTCCAGGAACTCCAGAGGTCTTTATCTCCAGTAAGCGTATGACTTCTGTCAGCTCTGTGCAGTCTTCATCCACTCCTGGAAGGTATGCACATTCTCAGTGGTGGCTCGTACAAACTCTGGACCCATAAGTGATGACTCCCCTGGGTCTTTTTGTATAGAGGTTATCTGTATGGTCGACCATATTAGGCCTCGAATGGTGCCATACCGATGGTAGAGAGATAACTATTATTTTATGCGATCTCCACCAAGGGCAAGTTATGCTCCAAACTACGTCCAAAATCTAAGACGAATGCACGAAGCATGGACTCTTGTATCTGAATAGTCCACTCCATTTGACCATCCGTCTGAGGATGAAAATTAGTGCTCAAATGTAGATGAGTGCTGAACACCACCTGTAATCCCTTCCACAAACGAGATGTAAAATGTGAATCATGATTAGAGATGATCATCAATGGCACCCCATGGAGTTGCACAATCCCATGAATGTAGAGGCATCTCAAGACCTCTAATAATCCCTACTCTTGGATAGGTAGTAAGTGGTCCAACATGGTGAGTCATTCAATGATCACCCAAATGGAAACATGTCCCCTAGATGTACGTGGAACCCCTGTAACAAAGACCATGGAGATCCCATCCTCCTTTCACTCCAGAAACTCTAGTGGCTGAGCTATGCCTGTAGGAACCTGATGCCCGACCTTTACTTGCTGACAAGTGAGGCACTGTCAATCAAACTTTTCCATAGCTTTCTTCAACCCTAGACACCATTTCTGACACTGGAGGTCCTTGTACATAATTGACACACAAGGATGCACAACCATAGTGGACATATGGAACTCCCTCAAAAACTCCCCCTTAGCACCACTGGTACCATGGTACATTATATGAAGAGGATTCCATGCTACCCATGTTCATAAAATCCATCAGGTACCAGTACAGAGGATATCTGATCATTTCTAGTCTCGTAGTCAGTGTCCCCATGTTGCACCTCCCTAACACGCTGGATGAGTAGAGGAGTGATTGTCCAAGTTTGGAGGTATGCTACTCTATCTTTATCCATTAAGGATATCATCAACCCGGCTAGGTTCTCAATGGCCTCACTCAACAACTGTAGACCAGACCTCATACAGAGTTCATCTTCTACTATTTTTCCCTTTCAAGGAGTATATACTATCTCAAAGTCATAGTCCTGGAGGAACTCTAGACATCGCCACTATCTTAGGTTCAAGTCCTTCTGGGAGAAGATATACCTGAGACTCTTGTGATCAGACTAGACTGTAAAATGTTCGCCCATCACGTAATCTCACCACATATTCAAGGTGATGACCACTAATATAAACTCTAGGTCATGGGTAGGGTAGATCTTCTCATGTTGTCTCAGCTTGCATGAGCCATAAGAGATCACAACTCGCTCCTACATCAGGACACACCTATGTTTGGTCCCTGATGCATCACAGTAGACTACATACCCAACTATCTATTCTGGTATCCTCATGATAAGAGCACTTGTCAGTAACTGAATCAGCTCCTGGAAACTCTGCTGGCATCTCTCCATCCGTACAAAGGGCTTTCCCTTATTCATCAATGCTAACAAGTTTTTTTCAACTCTAGAAAAGTCAAACACAAATCTCCAGTAGTATCCAGCCTACCCTAACAAACTCTACACCTCAGTTACACTTCTAGGTGGTTCCCAAGCAAGCACAGCCTCTATCATTGCTGGATCCACTACAACTCCAGCCTCTGAGATAACAAGTCCCATAATGTGGACCTCTCATATCGACAACTGGCACATCAATAGATTACCATAAAGATGGTGCTCTCAGAGTGTATCCTGAACTATCTGCAGAAGATAGGACTGCTCCTCCTCCGTCACTGAGTACACAAAGATGTCATCGATGAACACCACTATGAAGAGACTGAGGTATGGTTGAAATATCATTTTCATGAGTCCCATGAACATTTCTAGGGTGTTCATCATGCCGAAAGGCATAACCAATAACTCATAATGGATATACCAATATCTTAAGGTCGTCTACTGCACATCCACATATCATATCTTGAGCTGATGATAGCCTTATATGAGGACTATCTTCAAAAACCAATGATCACCCTTCAGCTGATCGAAAAGATCATCAATCCTCGAAAGTGGATACTTGTTTGTAACATTCACCTAGTTCAGGAACCGGTAGTCCACACAGAGCCTCAAACTCCCAACTGCCTTCCTGGAAAATAGAATTGGGGTAGCCCACAGAGAAACACTGGGTCTTACGAACCCCTTTTCCTGCAATTCCTCCAACTGTACACGTAACTCATGAAGCTCTGTGGGAGCCATCTGATATGTTGGGGTAGATATCGATGTTGTCCCAAAGTACAAGTCGATGTAAAATTCTACCTCTCTACATGGAGGTAGTCCCAAAACATCACCAAGAAGGAAATCGGAAAATAGGTCCACCACTACGGAATAGCTTGGACTCTCAACATCAGATGCTCTGAGGGTAAGGCTAGCCAACTATTGAGTAATCAGCTACACCCTCCTCTAGGTATGTTCATCCTATGCTGCAAAGGTTCCCTTAACACCAGTGAAGGAAAAGCTGGTCCCATCCATGTAGAGACACTGCACTTTTTGCCTAATACAGTTAATCTGATCATGGACAGTAGATAACTAGTTCATACCCAAGATGACATTGTAAGGCCTCGATGTTGCTACTAGGAGATCATAGCCGAATCTATCGCCTCATATAGTAATTTCACACTATCATCATGAGTGTGTAATCGTAGAATATGCTCCCATAGAATTATCTATCCATAACGAGCGAGCTAATGGCTCAACTGGAATCTATGAGCTCTGAATGAGGGTCAGGGAAATAAAAGAGTGACTGGCACCTATGTCTATAACTGCTGAAACTAAGGTGGAGTAGACATAGATCGTACCTCTAATCTTCTTTGATGTTCCATGGTCGCAGGCCTCAGCTACCAGGTGCTGAGCTTGTCCCTGCCTTCTTGCTCCCTATGGTCAGGGTGGACCACCTGGCGGTGGTGGCGGTAGAACCTCAAAATTTTGTCCACTACCTACTACAAGGCTAGCTTCTCTTCCACGTCCACATACTACCTTCAAACATCCTCACTCGAATTTCGACCTCTACCTCGGTAGTCCCTCAACCATATGTTGGTCATCCGTACGGTGTGTTGGGTAATCACGAGCTATGTGACTGTGACCGCTGCACGTGTAGCACTGCTTATCCCTCACCTGACCTCCTCTGCCTCGCGAGCTCCACTCCTCCGACCTTGCATCCTGGAGCCGTCCACTAGAAGATATGGCCCTCTTGGACATCTGGTTCATCTATCTACTACAAACCACAGATTACTATACCATGTGTTTCCTGGTGGTGGGTCTCACTGTCGGTGTCCGCTTCTCTAGGAAGCTCTCCACCAAAAGCACCTGCTCTAGCACCCCAACCTGAATGGGTATGCTGAGTGATACCATAGATACTCTGATCTCCTATTAGAGACCCTTCTTAAAGGTTTGGTCCCTAAAAAAGGGTCATGTACCATGTTGTTGGAGTAGTGGGAGAGATCAGTGAACCTCACCGAGTACTTGGCCACTGTCTTGCTGCCCTAGTGTAAGTGTATAAAATCTTGTATATGTATAGAGTGTAAGGTCTTGGGGAAAAACTCCACCTCAAAAAGGCCCTCTAAGTCCACCAATATTTCGTTCCCCTCATAGTGTATCTAGAGCATATGGATCCACTATCTCCCTGCTGCTTCCTGAAAAAGGCTGGCCACTACGATTACCATAAAATCAACTAGTGTCCCAACTATGCGAAAAACTCTGGCCACAACCTCTAGCTCATCCTCAGCGACCTACGGATCCATCTCACCTTGGATCCTCGGAGGCCTCTGACCCTAGAACCCATGAAACATGCTTAGTCGGCGTACACCCTCTGTTGGTGGGGCTGTTGGAAATGGTTGTACAATGGGTAGTGGTGATGCTGGTACTCCACATGAAGGTGTTAATGCCATAAGAGGGCCTTTTACTGAGGCCTCATCGCTTGGTGGGTTGTCCTCACGTACTCTCTTAGGAATCCTAGATAGCTTTCTACATGGTGGAATCCCAAAATAAGACAAGTGTTCCATGGTCAATATGTTATCCCTGGTGAGATGAATCCAAAGAAATCATAAGTAAAACTCTTAAAAAACCCACACAATCAGTTTTTCAATGCACTGAGTCGGAAATAATAATTCAGGATTCTGGTGTATGGATAATTCAACCACTGCGCTAACACTGGACTCCCCAAACTGAAAACTACACTCA
The DNA here is from genome assembly GCA_963277665.1 of Viscum album. Classification (NCBI taxonomy): domain Eukaryota; kingdom Viridiplantae; phylum Streptophyta; class Magnoliopsida; order Santalales; family Viscaceae; genus Viscum; species Viscum album. The sequence goes on along the minus strand of OY728147.1, from coordinate 1,478,820,812 downwards.
TAAGACTTAACATTATTTCCATATAGAAAAGATTAGAGTCCTAGTTCTTTAGTAGAACCTACTCCTCTGATTCAACTTTTTTAAGTACCCTTCCCCCGGGGCTCATGCCTTGACTACCCCATGCCCACGTTCTATAGGCCATGGGGTGGCGACTAGCACCGAAAGGTGTATTCCCTAAAACGGGATGGCATTGAACTTAAATTTGTACCAACACTTAGTCTAAGAACACAATAAAAAGAAACTTTTAGGTAAAAATCTCAAGTAAAAGAATGGATGAAAGTAAAAGGGTCTAAAATAGAATCCCCAATTAATGTACAAGTATAAATGAAAAGTTAAAATACAGCTGATAAAGGGAAAACAGAAACTGATTCATCCTATGAGAATCCTACCTGAAGGGTAGTTATAGATCACCTCCTCAGCACTCCACATCCACATGTCTCCTCCATTTACCACCTTTTCATGGCTCTCTCAACCCTCAGTCCAACTGCTCATTGTTTATAAATGAAACAATAAGGTGTGGGCGTAGCCCATGTTGGAGTGAGAATAATGATACTCAGTAGGGACATGATACCCCCAAGGTCTCTTAGAATTCCACAAGAAAAAACACAAAGCATTCACTCAATCACAAAGCACCAAGAAATAGACACAACTTAATTAGAGTCTAATCTCAAACCAGGTATACATCTCTGAGAATGATGATTATGATTCTGACTCACATAGGATCTCTATGAATGCTGATAGCTAGCCACAGATTCTCTAGGCCTAAAAACAAGTAACACTCCCAGTGACAACATCGAACACCTCCACTGCGGGAGAACTCCTCCTCTAACGAGTACTTGGGGCATGCCATGTCACACAGAGGCGCTTCTCACTAACCTTTGACTACTCAGGAACTCCTCCTATTAAGTATCGTGGGACGGCCACGTCACACAGAGGCTCTCCCAAACGTGGGTCTTCCGCATCACACAAAGGTTCTCTCCCTTGTGGCCTGCTGAGGTACTCCTCCTATCGAGTACCATAGGTGTTCCACGTCACACATAGGTTCTCCCCACTGGGTCATCAAGTCACTCTAAGTCAAGAGATCATTACTCATCAAGTCTTAGTCAATTGCAAGGATCCGTAGGTAGCACCCTTGGGCGAATCACTCCCTAAGCCATCAATTGTATTTCAACCAACACGAAGTCTCCTAAAGAAGTAACCCGATGATCTATCATGTCATAGGGGTTCCAATGCAATAGACAGCGCATCAATCAGATGCCCGATTTGTGCATTATTGGCAATTCAGTATCGAGAGACCAGTTGGATTCGTGTGTGATCCAACTCATTCATACTCCATGTTTCCCCAAAACTCCCATGGAGTAAGCCAAAAGGACCCTCTCACTCTATGGATCCCAACACCAAAGAAGGTTCGTCAAACGGACGTCCAGTTTAAAATTTTGGGCTCGTTTTGTGTAACTGGTCAGTATTAGGTCTGGTTTCGGTCTGCCTCAGTCTAATCGACGCAGACCCGAATCGACATGGGTTGACCCAGCCCAACTTTGGTCCGAACCGACCCGGTTCGGCTTGCTGGGTGGCAGGTCGGTCTACTGGGCCATCTCAGTGGTGCCACCCGCCTAGCGGCATGGGCAGTCGAGGATACCGGGACGCGGTGCATCCGGGTAGGCCTGACGTGGTTCAGAGCCAGGTCAGTGTGTCAACACATGGGGGTTGACCCAATGCATCCCCACATGGTGACATTGGTCCATCATTCCATGACCGATGGGCCACGGAATTGATGCCAGGTGCTCTATTGGCGCGCATTCCATCCACCAGCCACGGGTCGATCCGGCTGCACCTTCTCCCACCACAACCAACGCAGGTCACGAACCTACTTCTACATGGGCGCAGCACTAGGGGCGCACCCCACCCTTGTTAGTTCCATCGCGGTGGGATGGCATACCATCCATCCTCTCCAGTGGCATGTGATGGAAAGCCGCATCATCACCTGCGGCTGGCCGGTGTGTCGGCCACCTTCCTCTTGTCGTTATGGCTGACAAGACGCGACCTACTTTGTTCATCGGAGGCACACAATTACTCGTCGTGTCTCCTTCTCAGTCGGTTGCTGCCATCTGCTTTCATGACTTTCGCGACTTTGTTTCATGGCCTCCTCTAGAGGCATGGATCGCCGCACTATCCCCAATGCAGCCGGTCGGTATCATCGTGCCGTCAGTGGTCATTGGAGGTGAAAATGGGCAAATTAGTGGAGGGTTCAGGCTATGTTTGTTAGGACCACTCCCTCCATGTTATCTTGAAAACATGTGGGGGGTTAAGGGTTTAATAATCAATTGGATTAAATAATAAAAAAAAAATCCCTACAAAGTTACCCTACAATAACTCCCATAAGAACAAATGAATCATAGATATCCTTTTTAGTCAGTTGGTTCATGTTCTTTGTATTATTCAATAACAGGGAAGAAGAAATTATTAAAAAAACGTAAATAAAAGACCACCTACCTCATAACCCATTGGAGAGCATTCGCGGATTGAAGGTTGGTTTATGTTCTTCATTCCCGCAACTAGTTCCCAATAATGGCACTCGTACATCATCCTTCTATTAGTGGTTCGGTGTCGTCTATCTCCTCTAAGGTGGTTTGGCTCCATCCATTAAGGGTCTTACATCATGGTGCTTCTTCAGCACTTCGTTTCTTGGTTAATTTTTTCCGATACCTCTCCCCAATCTCTATATATATAGGAGAGGAGGAGTGTATGTAACAATGTTGTAATTTATTGGGGCTCTTCAATTATGAAGCTTTCTAATTCCCCAACGACGTCGTTACTTAGTGTTGTAAATTAAATCCATTTATTGTCATGACACATCATTATCCCCACCCCTTTTTCTTGGCTGTTGGAGGATATGAAATAATATAATACAATTATTTCATTTATTTTCTTTTAAAAACATGCAAAACAAAACTTTTAATCGATACATACTGCGGTCAAAGTAAATCCTCTATTAAGTGAATCATGGCATTGCAGATTCAACAGTGCCCTCGTATTTTTAATCTGAGCAATGGTTCACAAGTTTGAAAATGTTTCTCTCATGTTTATTGAATGTACCGGAATTGGATTGTCAGAAATTCATTATGGGAACTTCGAGCCTCAGAATCGCACGCTGTAAATTTGTAAAGACTTGTAATAATTCAATTAAATTAAAAAAATACATGGAAAATCCAAGTCATTACACCATTATTTACCCTTTTTCATCATCTGAGCATTCACTTTCTTATGTTTTTTTAGGTTATGAAGAAGGGTTTTTAAGTGGGGTTGGAATATGGAGAATACTAAATGATAAGATATTGGTGAGAGATATTGGATATATTTCATTAAATAAGTAGATTTCATACCAAGTATCCAAATAAATTTATCCCCTATGGTAGTTTATGGGTATTTTTTTAAATGTATTAAATTTTCATCAAAAAATATGTATTTTTTATTTAAGAAAAACCTGGGTCATTACATGTACTGTCGGTTCATGGTTTAACACACTGTGTTTCAAAAACAACATATGGGAATTAAATTCAAAAATTTACATAATTAATGTTAGAAGACCCCTGTTTTAAATTCGAAACTGCTCCCCTTTGATCATAATATGATCCTTTGGTTTTTAGAGGCCCTCTAGAGCTAATTTTGGCACATATAACCCATTTTCTTCAAGGATATAAGAACCAGTTGATTTGTTGATTTTATTATAGTATTTAAAATCTATTTGGATTGGGAATTAGAATTTATTCCAATCTTACCTTCTTTGAAAGTGGTAGATCCTCATGTTGTTGATGGGTCTAGATCATGATTTTTTAGTTTGTGGTTCTTGGATTCTCCATAAATCATTCAAGACATTGACTCCCCTCATAGTTCCCTTGATGGATGTTGAAAATCATGAATTATGGTAGGTAGTTTTCTAAGGAAATATATATTAATTTTTACCCTTTACTATTTTCAATTTTGATTTAGATTTTAAATTGATTTCTAAATCAGGATTTGAGTCCCTCAAAAATTGATTTTGAATAGAATGGAATGTGTAACAAAATCAAAGGAAAATTTATTTTGAAAAAATATTTTGATTTCCAAAAATTGATCTTGAAATGATATGAGATATTGAATAATTATTTTAATGAGATGGTAGGACACTAAATTTTTTAGGATTTTAAAAGAAATGATTTTATTTGGAAGGCATAAGATTTGAAAAAACCATCTGATTTCGTTTTTTAATTGAGATGTCATGATTTGAATATTGAACTTGGGGCTGATTGAAATCATTATTTGAAAATGTTTGATATTGATTGACAAAAACATTATACCCATTATGTTTTTCTTCAAAAAAATTTAAATGAGAGACTATTTAGTTGACATGAGGATATTAAATCCAGGTAGAACTAATTAAATAAAAATTATTTGATAATCAAAATGATACCAAAAATAATTAAGTGCATGGGGTATATTCATTTGGATGGATTAATATTTCCGATAGGAATGAGCCCTAGAAATGTGTACATGGTAAGAGCCTTATTTTTACTGAGATTGTGAAAAACCATGGGAATTGACAAAACTAATCTGCAACACTTATAAAAAAGATTCTCTAATTAATAATGGTGATTATATGACAATGTTTATAAAATGGGTTTCTTATTACAATTTTGAAAAAATTGATTATTCATCCCTATTGTGAGCAAAATTATTATATGTACCTATTTTGATATAAATGAATATTTGTACACTTATTTAAATTTCCATATAAATTTCATAAAAATCATGTTTTTATATGAACTTCAAAATAATATCTAGGCTATGTTTTACTAAAAATTGGGTATATTTGATTTATTAGTTGAAGATTTATTATGAAACTCTTAGTGAGGTCCTACTAGGATTTTTGGGTCAAAACCTATATTTACCTTTTTAAATATTTATATATACTTATTCTATGTCCATGAAAAGTAAAATCACTACTAATAAGTGGTGGATGTTCATGATTAGTATGGCCTTGAAGGTTGATGCAGATTAGTGGTTCATGTTATCGACTTGTTACATGGATATTTTTATTGATGTCCAAGGTTGTTTTATCATACGACTTGATTGAAAGAATATTTTATGACTTTTATCTTTCTTCATTTTTTTATTATCTCTTAGATATTGTTGGGAATACCGACAGTTTATTTACACTTATCCTGAGTTTTACTTTTCTTATACCATTATTTTGGAGAAATCATTTTCTTTTGATGATTATTTTTTCCCAGACACTATTCATCAACCCATGGAGATACAGAACACCATCAGGGATATTTCTAGACTGATTCAAATATCGTTTAACTGGGTTATCTAGTTCTATTCATGACAATAAGCCTCTTAATTCATAACCTTGGTGATAATATTAGTAATATTGAGTATACAACCTCAAACCTCAATGTATGTGACTACTAATATTCATAATAATTCCACCAACAAGGCATCAAATTAATTAATTTATATATTATCTTGATATTTTCCATCATTCCCTTAAACAAGATTAGTCTAATAAGACTACACTTATCTTCATAGGATAAACAAAAAAGTTAACTGACATAGTCGACTATATAATTCCTTAAAGGGTATTGTCCTAGTCAATATCATAAAAAATTTATTGTAAATTAACTCTACTAAAAGTATATTATCCTCTTAATATTTCCCAAAAGTAAGCACACGCGCTTATAGTATATACATTAGATCTACATAAAAAATATGACTACCATTCCATTAAAGGATGGTATGTTCATGCCATCCTAATATAAATTTTTTTTGCTTTATGATTTCCACTTTGTAACCACTATGTTAATCCCGGTTCATAATTATACACAATATACCTCGACATCAAATTTATTCAAACTATTTCTCACACTTTAAACCTCCCAAGATCATCAACTTTGAACAGCTACTAAAATAGTAATATGTGTACCAAATTCATGATTTTTTTTCACAATTACCCATAAATATTCATGTTATGGAGAGTATCTTGGAATCCAAACAATGAATTTCATTATTAAGTTATCCAATTTATATGTAACAATTATAAAATGATAAAAACCCCCCACTATAAATTGATGTTATTAATTTTCCTAAATATATGTCAACTATTGTAGAACAAACTCTGTTATTTCCCAATACATTAATAACAAAAAAAACTTATTAAATGATGTCATAGAATATTTGGGAATCCTCTAGCTCTACTGCCCAACACAAATGGTGCAAATATCTCAAGACCTCAGTCCTTAGATTCTCTATCATCACCAATCATCATTTGAAAATTATTAAATAATTTATAGTAATTTAACTTCCATTGATTTTATAACTACTCCATTATCTCAAGAATTACATTTAGGATAGAATGTGAAACACTGGGGAGATAAAGGCTCTATTCATAGAAGAAACATAGATAGGGGCATACCCAACTCAGATTTTTGTATTAATCAATGATTAATCTAACATGTACTCGATGAAGAACATCATGACTAATAAAATTAAATCAACCATTAATTGTCATGACAACACTGGATCTTAATACATGATCATTACATAATGATTTATAATTAATTTAAGCAGTTAAAAATTAATTGGTGATGAATTAATTCTTTATTGATGAATAAAAAACATTCTTTAAATCATACCATCATTATGTCACATGACTCTTGAATATATTCCCTCTAGAGTTGATCCATATATTCATCATGAACCTTAAAGTGATGTCATGGGAATATAGTGTTATAGTGTTAGATCCTGACACCTTTATTGTTTTTCAATGATCACCATGAGAATCACGTTAAAGAAGTAATATCTTTATTCACTTTATAATTGATAATTTGGTGATATAGAATCACACATCATTCTTGAGAGTTTTCCTAGAGAGGGACTATCTAGGGATTAAGAGGATTCTCTTGATTTTTTTGTATAATAGAAATTACCAATGGCTCATATCTGTGTTGGAAATAATATAATTGGGTTCAATTTGTTCTAGTGTTATAAAATAATAATTCAACATCCACCCTCATTATTTTCTTACTCCCTAAATAAAACCATGCCTATAATAATTAAATTATTATGTATTGACAATCATAAGAAACTATGAATTAATTAAATATTATTTCTTATACAATTTGATTAAAATTAATTCAAATAATATTAAATATATATTATTTATCACCAAACCTTTTAACTTAATCTGTTATTCCTCTAAAATATTTATAGAACCTTGAAGATGACTAATTATTTAATAACTAAATATCACTTCATTTTTCTCTAATAATGTAATAAATAATATTCACTAAATAACCAGTAAATATTTATTAAATATTTTTCTTACAAATATTCTCTCAAATAACTAGTGACTAAATATATATGATCAAGAAAACATTAATAATTACTCAACCATATATTGGTATAATATTTATTTAACATGTTAAATAATGAATAACATTTAATATTTAATAGATACTCTAGATACACATAGTGTGTAACCCAGTTGGATTCTTTCATAGTGTCATTAAATAGTGTTTTACAAAGTATAATGTTAGCATCTATCAACACAAAAAAGAAACTATAAATAAATAATCAAATTTTACAACGACAGAAGAACACAATATAATGCTTATTATGTAATATAATGCCTTTATGTGGATATCTCAAGTCAATTAGTTTTGATGTTGGTGTCATTAATCTATGTTATTGATGTCTCTTTCATTAAATTTATGAAAATGAACCTTCCCATAGAACACAATTGTCATAGATTTATTTTAGTTATAACAATAAAATTACAGGGCCTGAATTAATAATATTTCATTAAATAATAGAAGGTACAAATCCTTTATCATGTTATTCATTAATTCCCAAACACTTGTGAAACTCCCTATGTATTCTACATCACCGCAAACACATGTCATCATAGTTTTTTCAATACATCCTAGTAAAAAATTTAGAATATCTCTTAATAATAATTATAATGTATATAGATCAATACACATATCTATAAATAGGAACATCCATTGACACAAATAAATTTTTATTTCTTTCTTGAAGGTGTGATTCTCTCAATCTTCTGCATTGGGAATTAAAAAGGGAATACATAATGAAAAGGTTCCTAAATTTCTTATGTGCCTACACCCCTGATAGTATATGTCATGTTTTTTCCATAAAATGATATCAACAAGATATTGGACAGGTATTAAAGAATATTTTTGTGGCACATCTGGGTTCTCATTAGAACGAGGAACTATTAATACCTTTCAGTAAAACAGTTACTCTTAAGACATTATTGCATACTGTGTAATGTAGATTAACAATAAAGATGTGAGAAAAAATATTAATATTAAAAACAATGAAACCCAATATTCATAAATTATATTGAAGTTGTTCTATGGTAATCAACTCCAATATACTCTCATTTACACTAGATCAATTTCTATTAACATTTATTTTTCTAACTCTCTCTTGATACTCATGATTCTACTAAGACAATCCTTTAATAATGCAGTCATCCATGTTCTCTTCTATGTAAAATCAGCATATAACAAATTCTCTCTTATAATAATGATTTATCATTATGTGATAATTTAGGAAACCTTTACTTGTTCGTTGTAGTGACCTTGGATCTTTTATGGGAACCACCACTACATTATTATCACAATATAATTTGATATGGTACTACTATGATATAAATCAAGATCATAGAAAAATATGATTATCCAAATAGATTAATTGGTTTCATTAGATGCCCTTATATACTTAGACTACATTGTATAATCCGTGACAAATTTCTACTTTGAACTCTTATTTCTCTTAGATTCTCCATTGTGAATAAAGACATAACCTATCATTGACATTAGATTGCTCTGATATGTTTGAAAATAACCATCATTATAACCCTTGGTGACTACATTCTCTTCTCCTCTATACACCCAAAATATAACCATATTTGTTCTTAGAAACAAAATGACACGCCTAATAGTGGAGATATTTTGTTCACCTAGATCAACTTGATATCTTCCTACCATGCTCAAGGTGTAGGCAACATCCAACCTAGTAAATATAATTCCATGCATTATTGATCATATCATAGAAGTGTACTGGATCCTACTCAATATCCATCTCTCTTATGTCTGTGGATGCATTTTCATTGAAAGGTGTATACCATGTGACACTGCAACAAAAACTCACTTGGATTATTCCATAATAAATATCATTTCTATCTATTCAATTTATATATCTTTAATCAGTCTAATAATCTTCTAGGATTATCCAAAAATATCATGATTCCTAGAATATTGATCGCTTCACAAAATTCCATGATGGAGAAAACTTGTTTAACAAATATTTAACTGACTGTAAGACTGGTACATATTTTAAAATATGTAATATCTCATCAAAATATAAAACCCATATTACTACAACACTCCCACTAAACATCTTCTAAACACATGTATCACATTCATTATTAATGAAACAAAATTATCCTACAGATTCATCAAACAAAATATTTAATGAAATATATTCTTGCTGGAATCTATAAGTGGATCTCTATAACATGAAAAACATTTTTTCATTTCGTGGTGTTAGTAACCCTTATTAATGTTTCATATGAATGCCTTTCTAAATGTTCTTATTAAGAAAAATTGTTTGGACATGTATCTATAAAATTTCATAGTCATGGAAAGATGCTACAAAAGTATAATTTTTATGGTATTTCATATGAATACTAGTGAAACATTTTCATTATAGTCAATGAATTGAATTTTTTAAACTATTTAGCCACTATACATGATTTTTAAGTATTTAATTTACCTTTTATGTCCAGTTTTCTCTTGAAGACCCATTTACATCCAATAATATTTACATCTATGGGTGGACCGAAAAGTACCAAAAATTGTATCTAATACCATGAATCCATCTCAAAATTTAGGGATTATTACCATATTTTTTATTATGATATATATACTACATATTTATAGGATATATGTTCTTTATTTTCAATAAATATTGATTCATCATCTCCAGTTATAATCAATTCATACCATTTGGGTTTTCATAATTCTCTAGTACTCTTATGTACTACTTCTATTTCTATAAAAACACATTTTATGCATAACTATAGAATCTATTTAAATAAAAACTATTTTATACCTTAAAAATCAACTTTATTGAATTCATTCTTTATCCAAACATCTTATTTAAGGACATTCTCCCTCTCAAGAAAGATGGATTGTCTCACAGCAATCAGTTTCTTGTCTGAGGGTTTATATAGATTGCCTCAATTTGTTTTCTTAAGATACCCCATAAGGATAAACTGTGTGCCTAGTTGTTCTAGATTTTTACTTGATTTATTCTTAAAAAACTAGTCAAATACCTATACATTAGTGAGGGATATCAAGTATTTCATTCGATACATTAACCCATGTTGTATTATTTTTTCCTCCCTAGTTGGTACTCAATTTTTAATGTGTATTGTAACATGTAATTAATAACCCTATAAGGATGATGGAAGCTCTTTGTTAACAATTATTTACCTTGCCATGTTGATCAAGGTATGGTTCCTCCTTTCATTAACACCATTTCGCTGTGGTTTATAAGGTGCCGGGAGTAGAGACATAATCCCAAAATCCTGAATCAATTTGATAAACTATTGGTTTAGTATTCATCACCTCGATCAAATTGAATATTTTTTATATTCCTACCATATTGATTCTCTACATAATTCATGAATTCATTGAATTTATCAAAATTATTAAAATTATACCTCATAAATTAGATATATCCATATCTCATCTATCAATTTTTTGAAATAAAAATATCCACAATTAGATTTTAATGGAAAAGGCCCACAAACATTAGTTTACTTTAATAATAGAATCTTTATATCCCTTTCACCATATCCACATAATAGTTGTTTGGTCATATTTTCTTTCAAACAAGCATGACATGATTCAAGTGGTATTATCTCTAAAGTGATGGCCATGTAGTTTCTCAACAATACTCTATATATAATGCTGATTTTGATAATAAAAATTTCCCTTGTTTGTGTTGCTCATGAAATTACATTAAAGTGTTTTTCAAGAAATACTTCTTGAAATGATTATTTGATGTATGAGTTATAATATCTATTAAGGTATTATGAATTTGTTTAGAAGTTAATTTGGAAACATTGTTCATACCCTATGATTATAAGTGTAATGTATGGATCAGAAACACTTTTTTTGGAATAAAACGTAAGGATAATATACTATATTCTATTGGGAAAGTATTTTTTATCAACCCTATATTTGGATAAAACCCTAATTTTAAGAAAAATAGAAGTATGGATAAATAACACTACATTTTTATGAAAACCCTTCATTTTAGAAAATAGAATTATTATACATAAACCCTATTTTTTTGATCAACCACACATTTCCAACCCTATTTTGGAGTTTTGTCATCATATAATTTAACCCTATATTAGACTACTCAATTATAGAATATAAATTAAAGATATTTTCAATTATTTCTATAATCATATCTTCAAAATTCACTACCATTTTAAAATACATTTTATGACCAAATCAAAGGCATGTATTCAATGCTCTAAATCACCCATGTTTCTAAGGAAATTTATAACTCTCTTATATGATTTAAATTTCAATGACTGTGATTTTTCCGGTGACATTATTGGATATTCTCAACTAAAAGAAATCAAAGATTTATATATATCAATCAAGGGTATTTTTTCATTCTATACGATTTTACATATAAAATATATTTTTTTAATATAGAACTTCTTCAAAGAAAAAAAGATAGAGAAACTTCGTTATTTCTAAAATTGATACACTTTTTAGATATCCATGATTCCACATTGTGTTATTGTGTAAATTTTTTTGATTGTCTTTTATTATTCTTATTGAATATCATTCATAAAAATAATCTATTTGATGTTATTATTTCTTAAAGAAAACCATGTTTGAATAATAAGGTCTATATTTTATCAGTTGTTATTAAAACTTTGTACAAGAACCTGTCAATTCAATCAAATCAATCTCATTTTATTTTTTTGGTGTTTTGGAAACTAAAACGTTGTCATGGAAGAGTATTATATTATTGTACTATGTAATGGAGAAACCAATTCTCTATAAAATAACCATAAGGATCTATAAATCTTTATTATAAATTTGTCAAATACTTGCATTATGTTATGAAGGTATTGTTATAAGAAGAAATTTGTACTGAAAATCACCTAACTCTTATAGAAAATATTGATGGAGTGGACTAGGAGTTTTATGTGCCTCAAACCACTATAAAACATGATCTATTTTTATTTACTATTCATCCTCTTCTGAAGATACATATAGAATATAACACTACATATCTATATAAATCACAAAGAAAGTGAAAATCCATAATCTGTCAAGATTATTGAAAAGGCCAAATTCACCCCTATGTATCATTTAGTTATTTTGATATAACAATTTGTATAAAAGAACAACATTTTTTATAAAGAATATAAGATTTATAAAGGGTAATGTATAATGTATATTCAAATACAAATGTAAATGGTTGATCTAAGAGAAGGTATATCAATGATAAATGCTCTGCACATTAATGGTGGTAACTATGGAAGGTTGAAATAAACAATAATAATCTATCTAAAAAATCATGGATTTAAAGTATATAAAAAGATAAACACTCTGTATGAAATTCTTGAAAAACCAAGAACATGGGATGCTACTAAAGAAGCTATGTATGAAATCAATTTAGAATAAATTAATGTTATCATTTGGGGAATTTTTCCAAAGAATATAGTCAAGTATCTCAATGTACTACTGCTTATGAAATGTGCCAAAAAATCATTGGTCCATAGGAAGAAAATGAAAATATCATATAGTTAAGCTAAACTAGTTCAAAAATGAAGTTTGATACCTTGAGAATGTAAGATAGTTTCAACATCACTCAAATGAATGGTGGATTAATAGAAATATTATATGATGTTTCTACTTTAAGAACCATTATTACTCAATCAGATAAAAAACTGAAAGTACTCATAATATTTTCCTAAAAATGGAATGTGATATCAGTAGTAATAATCCAATTATAACCATTTAATGATTTTATAATTAAATGAGAGATTGTAAGTTTGATGATGTATGATCCGGAATTGAATGATGAACATAAAGATTATAAGATAATACAAAGGGAAAATATTCCCCTAAAATTTATATCTCAAAATCATGAAAATAAATTCAAATAATATATAAAAATATAAAAATATTTAGACATCTCATTTTCTAAAAATTAAATAGATCTATTATCCAAAAAATAGCAAATTCAATAAGAAAAAGAGAGTATTCAAAAAAATATGAGAAAGGATCTAAATAAGTATGATGTTTTCAATGAAAACTAATAGTTCATATCAACCCTAATTTTGTATAGATAAATAAAGAAATATGAAATATGAAAAATAAAATCAGAAGAAAACTAATAATGATCATATATAGAAAAGATCCATGAAGTCTATTTATAGAGTGTCTGAATAATCCAACATCTCTTCAAAATGTGACTTAAAAATGATATCAAAAATATAAATGAAAAAAATGTTCTATATAGATATGGTTGAAAATTAGGTAAAACCTGTTATTCTTCTACTTCTAATTTTCATTGCAACTCAATAATAAAATTAGCTTATTATTTCCCATTACTAGAAGAAACATATCATTCTCTTATTTGGACCCGTCTCCGGGGCCCGTGCTGGGACTACCACAAGACCACCTTACAGAGGGCCAAGGGATGGAAACTAGAAAAAAAGGAATATCCTAGAAAATAATAGATTTTACTTTATACTTATGCACACAAACACAGCCCATACTGTGGAATTTAAAGCTGATATTTGGATACCAACAAACCGTATGTCATGCAAGGAAGCAACCACACAAGTAAATGTGTAATCGAAAGGAATAGGGGTCCATAAAACAAACCCAACTAAAAAGGAAAGTAGAGTAAAATGAAGTACCATATCTATGGGTCGTCCACCAAGGATCATACCTAAAGGATAGGTTTATCCCATTATCTGATGTCGTTGAAGCATATAGTGTCTTTAGAACTGCCTATGAGGACCATCTAGCCCTAGATCTCAAATATCCCAGTCAAATTTTTCCATATTTTGCACAAGACACAATAGGTCCAGGAAAACGCGTGCAGGAGTGAGCATAAAAATACTCAGTAGGGACCATAAGAAAAACTCATGTTTCATATAAATCCACAAAGTAAATCACAAACGAATTCAAAAATATTAGATCCACTAGATTCAGCTCAACAAAGGTAAAACATTAATTTTTGATAGCCAATCCAACAATTGAAAATATTGAACATCAAACACTACAAAGGCACTAATCCCCATTTAGTCTTTTTGAATATCTAGGTCACATAACCCTATTTAGTAGCTAAGTAACAAAGACTAGCTGGGTAGCTGAGTCATGAAGCCTCACTGATATCTAAGTCAGCAAGCCTTTCTCAGTAGCTGAGTCATGAATCCTCGCTTTATAGCTGAGTCACAAAGCCTCACTGAGTAGCTGAGTCATGAAGCCTCACTGATAGATGAGTCACGAATCCTCATTGGGTAGCTGAGTCACAAACCCTCAATAATAGTTGATCCATGGAGCCTCGCTGATAGCTGAGTCATGCAGCATCGGTGGGTAGATGAGTCATGAAGTCTCACTGATAGCTAACTTACAGGGCCTTGTTGTGTGTTGCTTTACAGAGCCTCGCTGATTCAACATCCATGAAATATTAATTATTTGATTTCATAATGACCACCCCCTCACGTGGTTCCCATTTACATAGGATGAACTTCAATGAAATGCATAGTCAGAGAGATACATCCCATTTTGTAAATAGGGGCCTATTGCATTTGGGCCAGGTCCGATTGGTTTAGATTGACCTAACCCACCCAGCCCGAGGTCCCGCATGACCCAATATTGTACTTCTGGCCCATTGGACTAACCCATCAGGCCTCAGTGGACATGAGCAAGGATGTGCAAGGGTCCAGTCGGCAAAATCACATAGTGTCCCAAATTCCTTTTGCCTGGCCTACACTGGCAGGCCAGACTCTTTTTCCAGCCCAAGCCACCTCGCAGCCCAGATTTATTCCCTCAGATCGGACCGGCTCGACCGGTCTGATTTACCCAGGACCAGTTCAGCCAATCTGGTTGGGGAATGCATGGCCATTTAACCAACCTTCCCCCCTTGGTCTATATGCAGCCCGTATGTGGTAGGACACTCCACCTAAGCGTCACCCCACGACCCGCATGGAAGGGGACACTCCACCGATGTGGCACTATGTCCAGCAAGTCGCTGGGATGCTCCTCTACCACGGTGCATGTTGAGCATGCCACCTACACCAGGGTGTTCTACTAGGGCTAGCCACCATGTCCCGCATGCGGCGTCGAGTGGCACTCCTCCTGTCTGCAGCCACCACCGGTCACCGGTGCCGCTGCACTAGCATCACATTCCATGGTGCGTTAGGATCGTTCTGGTGGTCTGATCTCAAATCCTCTTATACCCTCAGGCCTCGAGGGTCACCACCATCACTTCCACAGCCTTAGGGCCACTGTTTTTTTATTTCTTCATTTGGTCATGAAAAAACAAATTCCCACTCTAGAGGGATCCAAGCCTCATTTTTGTCGGCTCTGTCCCACTATGTTATAATTTTTAAATATATTTCAATTGGGAATTCAGAATTTTTACACGGATTTCAAATCCTATAACTCTCTATAATTTCAATTCTCAACTCGCAAGATCAACCAAACTGTAGGTCAACTTGTTCATGGGTTGATCAGTATTCATCATTTGAAAAGAATAATGGAAAAAGGAAATCATATAGAAAACACATAACCCCTACCTAGATTGAGGATCTATCCCTAATGAGGGATGAATCATTGAGCCTTTGTCAATCCTCAACACCATAGAATTTTTCTTCATTCATCGTCTCTCGAATCCATACCATATGCATTCATCGATGCTTTATTCGATGGTGTTTTTTATGGAATTTTTCTTTGGTGAGAGAGAGAGAGAGATTCCTCGTTCATCAGAGGATTTCCCCCAGGTTGTTTTTCAACCCTATATCCTTGTTTACTTAAATTAGGGAGACACATTGTGTGTCGCCATGTTGTTTCATTAATGATATTCATTAATGATTCAGTGTATCCTCATCACTGCACCACAGCACTGACTTGTTGTTGTGTCGCAACAGAAAAATTTGAAAAAAATACACATTGAATTTCTTTTAAGATTATTTTATTTTCCAGTAAATGTATGAAATTTATCTTTTTCCGTCAACTCGCATTGGTCAAGGTTAGTCCCTTTTTAGTGAAATTCTGATGTTATGGATTCATCGGTTCCTCGTATTTTTTGATCAGAACACTAGTTCAAAGTTTGAAAAACTCACTCAAATGTTTAATTAACGTACATTGAAAAAGTTATAAAATATATTTTGGCCTCTCTGTGCCCCATTATCATTTTTCTTCTTAGAACATAGTCTCAAAATAATTCCATATAATTAAGAAATACACATAATTTCTAGGGCATTACATTATCCCCATTTTTGGCTTCACTTCTTCATAAGAAAAAACAAGCCTAAACTAACAAATGGTGGTACTGAGCTTGAATCTGTGCCTCCCGCTCCCATGTTCCCTCCTAAAGATTCTCGTGCATCCATAGGACATGCACCAGAGGAATGTACCACCCAAAAAGGACCCCCTCCTGTCGATATCCTATCTCCATTGGGAACTCCGCAAACATCGCCTCATCGTCAATTCCCATATCTTCCTAATCGATGACATGAGAAGGTCCATGCACATATATACTCAGTTGGGATACGTGGAAGACGCCGCACACCTTCTCTAACTGGTTTGGTTGAGATAACTGGTACGCCACCTCGCCTACTCTACGCAAAATTAAGATTGATCGGATGAATCTCAAGGATAACTTGTCACCTCATCCAAATATCAGTATCCCTCATCAAGGAGAGACCTATAAGAACATGTGATCCCCTTACATTAACTTTAATGGTATCCGTCTCCTATCATCATAGGACTTCTGTCGGCTCTGTGTAGTCTTCATCTATTATCGGATGACGTTCACCTTTTCTATGGTAGCTTGTACTGTTTTTCCCATGAATGCAGACTCCCCTGATTCTGTCCAGCATAACAGCAATCAACATCGTCATCCATAAAGTCCCTCTAATGGTGCCATATCGATAGTGGAGTGATAGATTTTATTTTACTCACACTCTACCAGTGGTATTTAGTCCCCCTAACTATGATCAAAATCTAGTACACAAGCACAAAGCATTTCCTCCATGGTGTGAATGGTCTGCTCTCTCTGACCACCTATTTGGTGGTGAAAGGTTTTGCTCAAGTGCAGGTGAGTCCCAAAAGACACTTTCAATCCCTTCCATAACAGAGATGTAAATCATGCATCATGATCTAATACTATCGTTGATGGGACTCCTTAGAGTCAAACTATCTCCTGCATGTTGTGGAGTCCCAAGATCTCTATTAAACCCTACTCTCAAATTGGTAGCAAGTGGGCTAACATGGTGATTCGGTCAACAATCGCCCAAATGGTATTGTGCATCCTAGACATACGTGGTAATCCTATTTTAAAGTCCATTGATATCCCATCCAATTTCAACTCGGGTACCCCTAGGGGTTGTTCCAAATATGCAAGAACCTGGTGCTCAGCTTGTACTTTCAAAAAAGTGAGGCATGTGAAGACAAACTTTTCTACTGCCTTCTTCATTCTTAGATTCTAGTACAAAGTTCATAGGTCCTCATACATCCTTTTGAAACCAAGATTCACTACCAAAGTGAGTGTATATAAATCCCCCAAATCCCACCCCTGCAATGTCACTAGTACTACTTTGCATCCTCAGAAAAGGATGATGTGATTTCCACTATTTGAATATCCACCAGAAGCATGCCCTGTGGATATATTGGCATGTTTAGTCTCGCAGTTGGTATCTCTGAGTATCACATATCAGACTCACAGTAAGAGTGGTGGGTAAACTATTGTTGACTGAAGAAAAGCTACCTCCGCCCTATCCACGACGGATATTTTCAGCGAGACCAACTATTCAATGACCTCATTTAGTAACTGTGAACTCAATCTTCTGTTGATAGAATCTTCCACTGCATTCCCCTTCCTAGAAGTATAGACTATCTCAATGTCATTGTCATGGATGGACTCCATCCATCATCGCTATCTCATATTCAAATCCTTCTGAGAAAAGATATACTTTAGGCTTTTTTATCTAATTAGATGATGAAACACTCACCCATAAGGTAGTGTCCCAACATCTTCACTATGAAGACAACCGCTTCCAACTCAAGGTCATGAGTCCCATAGTTTTTTTCCTGTGGTCTCTACTATCATGAGCCATAAGAAATAACTTCTTTTCCCTATATCGGGACACACACCAGTCTAGTTCCTGATGCATCACTGTATACAACATATTTGATGCCCTCCTCTGGAATCTTTTAGATATGATCACTCGTCAGGCTTTTTCTAAACTGCTGAAAACTCTACTGGCATCATTCTGTCAAAACAAAGGGTTTACATTTCTTTAACACTGATAAGTGTGCTTCTACTCTAGAAAAGTTGGGAATGAACCTCTAGTACTATCCAGACAATCCCAAGAAACTCCACACCTCAGTCACACTCTTAGGTGGCTCACAAGATAGAACCCCCTCGATTATAGTTTGATCTATAGAAACTCCGATCTCTGAGATGGTGTATCTAAGAAAATAGAACTTCTATATCTAGAACTCAAACTTCGAGAGCCTCTTGTAAATATGGTTCTCTCATAGTTTTTCCAGAACCATCCTTAGGTGAATCACATGCCCCTCCTCGGATACTGAATACACCAAGATTTCATCAACAAAGACCACTACAAACTGGTATAGGTACCGATGAAAATCACGTTCCTCAGTCCCATGAACACTTTTGGGGAATAATTCTTGACAAATAGTATCACTATGTACTCATAGCTATCATAGTGACATCTGAAATCTATCTTTGAGATTTCCTCATCTCGTACTTGAAGCAGGGGAAATCCTGATATGAGGTCTATCATTGAGAACCACATAGTTCACTTCAGCAGATCAAAGATGGCGTCAATCATTGGTAGAGGATACCTCTTCTTCATAGTTACCTGTTTTATATTCTGTATCTCCAACCACAATCTCAATATTCAATCTGCCTTCTTGGAAAATAACACTAGTGTTGTCAAGGGTGAAACACTAGGCCTCACGAACCCCTTCCTTTGCATGTCCTCTAATTGTAATTCTGATCCTAGACCTCTACGAAAGCCATTTGATATACAATAGTAGATATCAGTGTTATAAAGGGATATAGGTCAATGTCGAAGTCTACCTCCATTTGAGGAGATATTCCCAGAACATCCTCATGAAAGGCATCCTCATACTCATCCACAACTACAGGAAATCTCAGACTCCTCTTTTCCACCACACCGAGAGTGAGGCTATAAAACTAATGAGTGATTTTCCTTACCCTCTACTGAGATAGTCTCTCTTGTACTGCAAAATTTTCCTTCTCTCTGGTGAAGGAGAATTTGGTCACATCTTCACTGACACACCACACTTTGCACCGAATGCAGCCGATCTAAACATGGACTATAGATAACTAGTCCATACCCAATATGACATCGTAAGGTCTCGATGTCACTAATAGAAGATCTCATCCGAATATGTTTTCTCCTAGAGTACGCACACACTTCCAGCACCAATTTGTATTCATCGAATACCCTATCGTAGGATTATTTAATACACGGATCGACCCAATAGTTCTACTAGAATATCCGAGCCTCGAACGAAGTCTATGGTAAAGAAAGAGTGACTGGAACCTGTGTCAATAAAGACTACAACTAATGTGGAGATAACACAACTAATACCTCTAATCAACTTTGGATTTATGTGTTCATAGGCCTCCATCGACTGAAGCTGGCCTTACCCCTATCCACCGGCTCCCTAATATTGCGGTAGAACACTTGGGGTTGGTGGTGGTACCATATCAAACCTTCTTCCACCACATGCCACTCATCCTTATCATCTACTACTCCTGCCTCCCTTTGGGCCTCCTAATTCAAACATATACCTCTACCTTGGTGTTCCCTTAACCTTATGATTGTTTTCTGTATGGCAGGTCATGAAAGCTCGATCTATGTGCCTCTGTCGGCTGCATGTGAGGCATAACATTCCCCTATCCCGGTGACTACTGCCCGTGGGGCCTCACACTAATGATCCAATATCATAGGGTCATCCCCTGGAGGGTTTGGTCCACTTGGACCACTGCGTTAGTTTTCGGATTCCCTCTACCAAGGAATCCATTACATGCCACCCTATGTTTGCACTCATTGTCAGTACATGTTATTCCAGGAAGTTATCCACTAGAAGAGCTCACTCTAGCACCCTAGCATGTGTAGGGCTACCAAGATGGATAATTGATGCTATGATCTTCCATATGAGACCCTACTCAAAAGTTTGGGGCCTAATGAAATGGTCTCACACCATATAAAGAGACTATCAGGAGAGGTATATGACCATCGCAAATTACTCAACCATGGTTAGGCTTCCCTTTCGTAAGTAGAGAATCCCCTCTACGCATATTGAGTGAAAGGTCATGGAGAAGAACTCCTCCCTAAAAAGTTTCTTGAAGTCTGTCCATATGAGGGTCTCCTCCTTATGCATCTGTAGTTTCAAGTTCCACCATCTCCTTATCATGCCTTGGAGAAGGCTAGCGGGTAGAACTGCCATCGGGTCTAAAGATGTCCTCACCAGGTGGAAAACTCGTGTCACCGCATCCATCCAATCCTTAACTCCCCGAGGTTCTGTCTCACCTCAAAACCGCAGAAGCCTCTGCCTCTGTAACTCATGCAATGTGCTTAGTCAGTGTGCATCCTATCTTGGTAAGGTTGGTAGAAACTACTTCTTGATTGGTGGTGGTGCCTCTGGTACACCACCCAGAGGCTCTATCTCAATAATTGATCCCTACATTGATTCATCATCACTCGGTTGACCATCATCGTGATCCTGTACCGGGATCTCAACTAGTTATCTATGTGGAGGCATCCTGAGAAAAATTAAGATGAACTAAATTTAGTTAATTATACATGGTTAGCTAATTCTAAGTCAAAGAGATCATGAAAATCATTTTAAAGATGCAGGAAAACTGTTTTTTTCATGAACCGAGCAAGAAAGCAGATTTTAGAGTCCTCGAGTATTGATATGTCAGTTATCCTACCAACACTAGACTCTCTGGCCTAAAATCATAATTTGAAACACTTATCATCATTTCTATATCAATGATTTTATAGATTCTTAGTTCCTATTGTAGAACCTAACTCCTTTGAGAAAACATTTTCATGACCTGTCCCATGGGACACGTGTCGTGACTACCCCATGCATGCCTTCCATAGGCCAGGGGATGGTGACTAGAACCAAAAAGGAATATCCTGGAAGGGGAATGCATTGCCTTTTGAGCTACACACACACACACACACAAATCATACTATAGAAATTAAAATAAGAAATAGGATACCAACAACAAGTATGTCATGCAGGGAAGCAGTCACACAATTAATGGTACACCTGAAAGCAAAAGGGGTCCATAATATAAACCCAACTGAAAAGGAAGGTACAATTAAAGGAAGTACAAGATATGAAGTTTTTTTCGATAAGGATCCTACCTAACGGGTATGTGTATCTCACTGTCGAATGTTGCTGAAGGGTATTGTGTCTGTAGAACAACCTCCAAGCACTACATGGCCCTGGCATTCCAAGATACCAGTCAATGTTGTCTGCCATCTACACAAGACACAACAGGTGTGGGCGAAGCCTGTGTAGGGTTAAGCATAGAAATACTCAATAGGGACCCCAAAACCAATTCAAGACTCACAAAAATCCACAAAGGCAATCACAAAATAATGCACAAATATTAGATTCACTAGATTTAGCTCGACATGGGTATAACTTAAATTGTTGATAGAAAAACCAACAGTTGCAAACATTGAACATAACACACTATAAAGGCACTAGTACCCAATGTGTCCTTTATGATATCTAGGTCTCTTAGACTTATTCATTAGCTGAGTCACAAAGCCTCACTGGGTTACTGAGTCATGAAGCATCACTTATAGTTAATTCAGGAAGCCTCACTTGGTATTTGAGTCGTGAAGCCTCACTGGGTACATGACTCATGAAGCCTCTCTAAGTAGCTGAGCCACAAAGACTTATTGATAGATAAGTCACGAAGCCTATTTGGGTTGCTGAGTCACATAGCCTTGCTGATAGCTCAGTCATGGAGCCTCGCTGATAGTCGATCCATGCAGCCTCATTGGGTAGCTGATTCACGAATCCCCACTGATAGGTGAGTCACAGATCCTCACTAGGTAGCCGAGTCATAGAGCCTCACTGAGTCAAATTCCATGAAATATTACATAGAATATTTTATAAGGACCTCCCCATCAGGTGGGTCTCAATGCTATAGACAGTGCGTCAATCAAAGGCACAGTCAGAGAGATACGTCCCATTTTGCAAACAGGTGTTGGTTGCGTCCGGGACCTGTCCGACTAGTTCATACTGACGCGACCAACCAGAACTCGGGTCCCGCATGACCCGAACTTGTCCATCAGGCCCACTTCACATACACATTGGGACTCACTGGACCTGTACATGGTTGTCTGTGGTCCATTCCACTGGGTCAATAACTGGCCTCAACTTATCTGGTATGGCCCGTACTGGTAGGTCGGTCTCTTTTCCAAGCACAACCCGCCCCACTACTCAACCTTATCCCATAAGGCTGGTCCTCTACAGTGGACTAGCTCCAAAAAATAGTAAGTACATCTTTCCCTATATGATTTATCTCGGGTTGTCTCAGCTAGTTTTGTTGGGGAGCGCGCGGCTTGCTAGAGTCGAGCACAATGTCTCGCACACAGCACAGGGGGTCTCTGGTGCTTCAGCACTAGCATCAACTTTCGTGGGCCCCTGGGTCTACTTCAGTGGTCCGATATCAGATTTTTCTACTCCCATGGGCCTCTCAAGTCACCACCATCATATCAATGGCCTCAGAGCCACTAGTTTGATGATTCCAATATTCAATCAGGAAGAACAAAAACGCCTACTGCAGATGGATCTGGGACTTATTCGTGTCATCTCGATTTCTCTGCATTGGAATTTAAAAACATTTATCAATGGGTTTTCAGAATTCTAACACAGATTTCAAATCCCATGACTCCCTATAATATCAATCCTCAACCCATAGGAATGAGCGAACCATGGTTCAATCTGTTCAGGGTTTGATTCATGTTTATTTTCTGAAAAGAAGAATAATAAGAAGCAATCACATAGTAATCAAAAAACTCATACCTGGTTTGAGGATTCATCACTAATGAGGGATGAAGCATCAAGATTTCATCGATCCTTGATCTATTAGAATACATTTTTGTTCATTGTCATCCAATTATTTCCCACCAGAATTCATCAATCCATGATTCGATGGCTTTCATCATCACTGTTGAAGAGAGAGATAGAGAGAGATAGAGAGAGATAGATTCCTCAATCGTCAAAGGATTTCCCTAAGGTTGTTTTTCAAAATAGGAAAAAAAATTAATTAAATTAGTGAGATGAGTCGTGTGTCACCATGGTGTTTCATTAATGAGATACATTTATTATATAGAATCACCTCGTTGTTGCACTGTATCGCAGTTTGGTCGTTGTGTCGTAGGGGAAACAGTTTGAATAAAATAAAGATTTAACTTATTTTAAGTTTATTATATTTTCACTAAAAGTCTGAAATTTATGTATTTCAGTTCACCCATGTCAGTTGAGGTTATTCCCTTCTTAGTCGAATCCTGTCATTCAGAATTCATCGGTGCCCTTGGATTTTTGATCCAGAAACCGGTTACAAAGATATAAAAACCTTCTAACACGTTTTTAACACACTTTATAAAAAATTTATAAAATTCATTCCGTCCTCTCTAAGCCTCAAAATCAATTTCTGTCTTAGAGACTAGTCTTGAAAAAATTAAAAAAATTTAAAAAAATACATGGATTTTTTGTGGCATTACATCTCAAGTAAAAAAATCAGAACTCAATAATGAATATTCATAATAATTTTTCAAGTGAAAAGGATGAAATTCCCAAATAACATCAAGGATTAAGATAAAAAATTAATACATCTACATCAAATTGTACTTTTCATGAAAATATAATATAATATTTACAAGATAATGGTGTACTATTAAAAATTGCTTCTAGTATTTTAACCAAAGGAGAAAAATCTATAAATGATATTATTGGAAAACCTGTTTTTCAAAGGGAAAATATTTGACCCAAAAAAATGATAAATATCAAATATACATAAAAAGAATTTTGTAACAAGTTCTAAAGAAGATACATGTTACGATTTTGGAATGAAAGCACATTATTCAAACAATTAATAGTTATGAAATCTATAGATAAGTGTAATTAAATTAGCTTTTATTTCAAAAAATATGTATAAAACATGTAATCTAAATTTTTGTAAAATATGGAAAATCTAGATTCTCATATCATTTTTTGCTGACATAGCTAGAACAAAGAAAATATGGTTACCAAATTAAACACTTTTTAATAAAATTTTCAGTGAAAATATGAATGGAATAAATATGATATATTGTATAAGGATAGTGGCTACTCAAGACACATGAGTGGATACTCTTCAAATTTTCATACATTTAAAAAACTAGATTGAAGACTGTTCACTTTTTCAGACAATGTTATAGGGAAGATAGTAAGAGTTGGATCATTTGGAGATATAAAGTTAATTTCATTCAATAAATTGTTGTATGTATAAAGGCTAAATAATAACATGATTTGTATTTCTTAACTATAAGATGATTGTTTTAATGTTGATTTCACCGAAAATTATTTCTTAATTTTCAATGAAAATTTTCTTAAATTTATATCACCTTGAACTAAAAACAATTATACAATGGATCTTTATTCTTTCTATAAAACAAATTGAATTTTTTAACTATTTCCAAAAATGAGTCTGGAATATGGCATAGAATACTTGGACACAACAATGTATTTAATTTATATAAATTTTCAAAGAAACACTTATTTTTTTATTTTCCTGGTCTTAAATTTGATAATGATAGATTCTTTGATGCATTAGAAATTGGAAAAATCACAAATCATATTTCAAATCAATTAACAATGTTCTTACATCTAAACTACTAGAACTTAACGACATGGATTTTTTTGGACCATCAAGGGAGGAATTTTGGGATGGGAAATTGTAGGTTTATGTATTAGTTGATTCTTTTTCAAGAATTTTTTGGGATTACTTTCAAAAACATTAATGTTGAGTGTTCACAGTTTTCAATTTTTTTAAAAAATTATATAAATTGAAAAAAAAATAATTAAATAATTTCATTAAAAAGTGATCATGGTGGAGAATTTGATAATCAATATTCTAATTCTTTTTTTCTAAAACATAGGTATTAAACCTACCTTCACTACAACAAGAACAACTAAAAATATAATTGTTAAAAAAATAAATATTATTATTCAAGGGATGGAAAGAACTATGTTAAATGAATATAGTTGTCATACCTATTTTTGGGTGGAATCTATAAACACATATTATTATATCATGACTTGATTTTTAATACAAAACCGTTTTAAAAAGACACCCTATGAAAATTGGAATAATATAAAACCTTATGTTATATACATTAATCTATTTCGATGAATGTTTTATACCTTAAATAGTAAGAAAACCCATGCGAAAAATTTATGAAAAGGGTGATGAAGGAATATTTCTAGGATATTCTACTAGTTCAAAATCCTATAGAGTGTATAATGAAAATTAATGTATTATTAAAGAATTAGTTCATGTGAAGTTCAAAAAATGGCTAGAATAAAACATATGAAATTGTTGACTCCTTAGACAACATGAGTCTTGAACCACCCATTATCAGTTTTGAAAATGAAATTCAGTATCGTCTAGAAAAACATGAAGCTTGTGAACCTGAAAGTGTCTTATCTAGACAAAATAGAACCTTAAAGGGTCATCCATAAGAAATTATTATAGAAAATATAGAAATAGGTGTAAGAACTATAAGAAATATGGGAAACTAAGCTTAATTTTCTTCTTTTCTATCAAAATTAGATCCTAAGACTATATAAGACGTTTTAAATAATGAAATGTGATTAATTGATATGCATGAATAAATTAATCATTTCAGTAGAAATAATGTTTTAGAATCAGATAAAAGAACAACCAATTATACTTTAACATGAACTTAATGGGTTTTTAGAAATACCCAGGTTGATCAAGGGATAATTGCTATAAATAACAGTAGATTCGTAGAAAATGGATACAACCAAGAAGAATGAATAATCAATGATGAAACCTTTTAAATGGATATTTATTGGAAGAAGTTTATGTTGAACAGCCACCTAGTTTTGAAAACCCTCATCTTCTAAATTTAGTTTTTAAACTTAATAAAGAACATTAGGCCCATAAACATACACCTAGGTCTTGGTATAAAATATTATGCTCCATTTAATTTGAAAAATAATTTTAAAAATGGTATACCGACCTTAATATTTTTTTGGAAAATCCTTTTTTCTAATATATTATTAGTAAAAATTTATCTAGATAATGTGATTTTCGTTTCAAAGAATAAGCAAATTTGAAATAATTTTTTAAATATTATAAAAACATAATTTTATATGAGTATGATAAGATAAAAATATTTATTTCTTGGATCTTGAATTTAATAAAAAACCCATGTTTTAAATCAAATACAACTGTTGATTTATTAAAAAATCTTGGTCTATAAAATAGTATGACTTAAACA
Source organism: Viscum album (assembly GCA_963277665.1). Taxonomy (NCBI): domain Eukaryota; kingdom Viridiplantae; phylum Streptophyta; class Magnoliopsida; order Santalales; family Viscaceae; genus Viscum; species Viscum album. The sequence goes on along the minus strand of OY728147.1, from coordinate 1,478,793,865 downwards.
ACTCCCAATTGTAGTAATGTAAAATATTATTTGGATGAATTAGTAAGACCAGTTGATAATAATTTATACAAAGGTATGATTGGTATCTTATTATTTCTTATGGTTGGAAGGCTTGAAATATTGTTTTCTATATTTTTTAAGTTCTGGATTTTAGTCATACCCAAAAGAATCACATATTACTCATGTTTAAATTATTTTGAGACATTTGAAAGAAACTATTTTTAAATCTCTACAATACCCAAAAAACATCTCATTTTAATTCAGTTTCTTATTTAGATTCCGATTTTGGAGGATTAAGACTGAATATAAATAGAACATCACGAACCAGTCACCTTTTATGAGAATATTTTGTTTCATGGTAAAGTAAGAAAAAACATTCAGTCTCTCTATCAACTAGAAAGGTATAATATATATCTGCTGGATGTTTTTCTATATAAGTGTTGCTGATAAAACACCCTATACTAGACATTTCACTTAATTTTAATAATATACCTATTTTATGTGATAATATAAGTGTCCTTAAAATTTCATAAATTTATATAAGTCATTCTTGAAAAAATCATTTTTATATAATAAATTATTTAATAAGGGATCATGTCCTTAAAAAGATATATTGTTATAATTTTTAAATACTGAAAATCATCTTACTGATATTTTTATGAAACCACTTCCCACTACAAGTTTTAATTTTATTAAGGGAGAGTTAGGAATTATTAATTTTAAATCAAAGCTTATTAATTTGTCTCATTAATTTATGTATTAATTGTTTTATTTTACTATATTATTATTTACATACTAATTTATCATTTAAAAAAATCAAGAATTTATTTCATTTTTGAAAAAGAATATCTTTTAAAAATAAATAATTAATGATTAAACTGTGTAATTTTCTCAAGGAACTAGAACCACCATTATAAAAACCATCTGAAAATTCTCACTCTCTTTAACTTTCACTATCAATCTTAGTATTTGAACCCGACCAAATTCTACATCTCTATTTTTTCATTTGAAACCTCTAAATATAAAACCTTAAACATTCAAATAATTTGAAATGTTGATGATTTATAGAATATATGCATGTGAAAAAATAAAAACGATGTGACAATTAATCACATACAGAAACATTCTTCAAGAAAATTTAATAGATTCTAAATGGTTCTGTAATGACTTGGACCTCCCCTATCTGTTACATTGTGAAAATTTAGTATTTAGTGTGTTTTGGTGGACACAATGGCTCTTTTTGAAGGTTTATCAGTTTTTTCAGTTTTTGAATAGTGAGTCATGATCAGTAGGTTGCATCAGTATGTGGAATCAGTTGGTGGAATCAGTAGGTGGCGTCAATAGGTTGCATCGGTAGGTGGAGTCAGTAGGACATGAAGGTGGGTTGCTGACAGTCGCTCATGTTGGTGACTCATTCAATGGTGATTCACCTAATGGTGATTCAATCATTGGTTAATTTTGTAATGACCCACCAATTCTCATTGCCTTGAGTGTACAACGAATCATTACTAGGCCTTAAGTGACATCCCCAATATGCCAAAGGCTAGAAATAAATACCGAAGGGTTTCAAATACAAGTGGGGGACAATTTACCCTTTTAAGAAATAAACCAATAAACCAACCAACCAATATTCACTATATGATACATGAACAAAAGAAAGATATCTAAACAATTTAATTTATGTCAAACCACATCAAAGTACACAATAGTAGAAGACCAAACCAAATATCAAAGTACAAAACAGATGAACAACTACAGATTCTCAAAAGACACCAAAATTTCATGCTCCACTAGCTCCATGCTCCACTATCACCGAACAGCCCAAATCATCACAAGGTAGTACTAAAAACATGGGAATCGTTACATTTTCCCCTATCCCGAAAAATAGAATCTACAAAAGCACCAAAGCACCAAAGTAGTGGAGAGTATAAAACTTAGTAGGTTTCCCTAATGACTTCCCTAATCACACCACAAAGATAGAAGAGTTAGACAAATTTATATAAAACCCACTTATATAAAACATTTTATCAAAAGTAGCTTATAACTAAATATAAACAAGTTTCCCAAAACCACTTATAACCAAAAGCATTCAAATGCAAAAGAAACCAATTTTCCTGCAAGTTATTTTTCCAAAAAAATAACTAAAAAATATTTAGAACGATTTTACAACCATCCCTTCTTGGCATACCCAACGATTTCCCAACCCATGCAACCAACCTTGCATGTTTTGTTATAAAAGTTCCATACTCATGAGCAGTTTCTCATCGATCTACCAATTCATCACAAGGTAATTGTTTCCCATGTGCCATTACACCTTCGAAACCGAGCACAAGGTCATATTTCAACCAAGCCTCTTACATATAGTTACCATGTGCCATTACAACATTGGCACCGAGAACAAGGTCATTTTTCAACCAAGGCTCATACATATAGTGACCATGTGCCATTACACCTTTGGCACCAAGCACAAGGTCATATTTCAACTTCCATGAAATCTTACTTATTGGATTCCATAAGGACCACCCCTCACGTGGTTCCCAATGACGTAGAAGGAACGTCATTCAAATGCATGGATTGAGAGATACATCCCATTTTGTAAATAGGGTCATATTGCCTTTGGGCCAAGTCCAATTGGTTTAGACGGTCCTAACCCACCCGGCCAGAGGTCCTGCATGACCCGATCTTGTCCCTCTGGCCCAATGGCCAAGCCCATTCGGCCTCACTGAACCCGGGCAAGGCTATCCAAGGGTCTAGTCTGTAAAATCACTCAGTGTCCCAAATTCCTCTGGCCCGACCTCCATTGGCAGGCCGGTCTCTTTTCCCAGCCCAAGCCACCCCGCGGCTCGGGTTTATCCCCTCAGCTCGGACCGGCTCGACTATTCTGATTTAGCCGAGACCAGCTTGATCGATCCAGTTGGCACATGCATGGCCATTTAACCAACCTTCCCCCCTTGGTCAACATGCGGCCCACGTGGAGTATGACACTCTACCAATGTGGTTCCCCACGACACCTGTAGAGGGGGCCACTCCACCAATGTGGTGCTATGTCCAGTAATCCACTGAGACCTGGCTCTACCACAGTTCATGCAGAGCATGCCACCTCCGCCAGTGTGGCCTGCTAGGTCCCGCAACCATTTCCCGCATGCGGAATCGGGTGGCACCACCTCCAACCTATGGCCACCGCTAGTCACCGGTGTCGATGCACTAGTATCACCTTCCATTGGGCGTCATGTTCGTTCTGGTGGTCCGATCTCAAATCCCTTTATTCCCTCGGGCCTCTCGGGTCTCTGCCATAACGTCCATGACCTCAAGTCCACTGGTTTTTCGATTCCTCCATTTGGTCACAAAAACACAAATTCCCACTTTAGAGGGATCCAGGCCTCATGTGTGTCGGCTCGGCCCCTCCGTGTTATAAATTTCAAATAGAATTCAATGGGGAATTCAGAATTTTAACATAAATTTGAAATCCTGTAACTCCCCACAAAATTAATTCTCAACCCACAAGAATAACCGAACTACGGGTCAACCTATTCCTGGGATGATCTGTATTCATTGTTTGAAAATAAGAACAGGAAAAATAAATCGTAGAGAAAACACATAACCCCTACTTGGATTGAGGATCCATCTATAATTAGGAATGCATCATTGAGCCTTTGTCGATCCTTGACACCTTATAACTCTTCGTCATTCTTCATATCTTGAATTTATCCCACATGTGTTCATCTATGATTCAATCGATGGTGTTTTTTGATGTCATTTGTCTTTGGGAGGAGAGAGAGAGAGATTCCTTTTTCGTTAGAGGATTTCCCCCAAGTTTTTATCAAAACTATATCATTGTTTAATTAAATGAGGGGGACACATTGTGTGTTTTCATGCAATTTCATTAATGAGGTTCATTAATTATTTTGTTTCTCCTCATCACTGCACCACAACACTGACTAGTTTCTGTGTCACAACAAAAAAAATTTGAAAAAAATATACGTTGAATTTATTTTAAGATTATTTTGTTTTTTAGTAAATGTATGAAATTTATCTTTTTCATTAAACCCGCATTGGTCAAGGTTAGTCCTTTATTAGGGAAATCCTGAAGTTATGAATTCATTGGTTCCTCGTATTTTTGATCCGAACACAAGTTCAAAAGTTAAAAAACCCACTCACATGTTTACTTAACATACATTAAAAATAGTTATAGAATATGTTATGGCCTATCTGGGCCTCATAATCATATGTCTTCTTAGAGCCTAGTCTCAAAATAATTCCATATAATTAAAAAATTCACTAAATTTCAATGACACTACATTATCCCCCATTTTTTGGATTCACTTCCTCATAATAAAAAACAAGTCTAAATAAAAAAATGGGGGTACTGAGCATGAATCTTTGCCTCCCGTTCCCATTTTCCCTCCTCAAGATTCTCAATCTTCCATAGAACATGCACCAGAGGAATATACCTCCCTCAAAGGACCCCCTCATATCGATCTCTTATCTCCACTGGGAACTCTGCAAACATCACATCATTGTCAATTCCCATATCTTCCCAATAGATGACGTGAGAAGCACCACGCACATATCTCCTCAATTGGGATATGTGGAAGACACCGCACACCTTCGCCAACTGGGGTGGAACAGATAAGTGGTACGCCACCTCACCTAATATACGTAAAATCAAGAATGATCTGATGAATCTCGAGGATAAATCATCGCCTCATCAAAATATCAGTATCATTCATCAAGGAGAGACCTGATGGAACACGTGATCCCCTTCCTCGAACTCTAAGGGTATCCCTATCCAATCATCATAGGACTTATATCGGCTCTGGGAAGTCTTCATCTATTATTGGATGACCTGAAGCTTTTATGTGGTAGCTTATACCACTTTTTCCCATGAGTGCAGACTCCCCTGGGTCTGTCCAGTATAATGGCGGCTTGCATAAGTTCCTTGAATGGTGCCATATCAATGTTGGAGTCATATATTATTTTTGTACTCATACTCTACCAGTGGTAGGTGGTCACCATAACTATGACTGAAATCCATGATACAAGCATGAAGCATGACCTCTATGGTTTGAATGGTCTGCTCTGTCTGACCATCTGTTTGGTGGTGAAAGGTGGTGCTCAGGTGCAGGTGATTCCCAAAAGACTCTTTAAATCCATTCCACATTCGAGATGTAAATCATGCATCACAATCTGATACTATTGTTTATGGGACTCCCTAGAGTCGAACTATCTCTTGCATGTAGTGGCTTCCAATGATCTCTACTGAACCCTACTCTCAAATGGGTAGGAACTGGGCTAACATGGTGAGTCAGTCAAAAATCACACAAATGGTACTGTGCCTCCTAGACATACGTGGTAATCCTGTTATGAAGTCCATCGTTATCACATCCAATTTCCATTGGGGTACCTCTAGGGGTTGTTGTAAACCAGCAAGAACCTAGTGCTTAGCTTGTACATTCTAAAAAGTGAGGCATCTGAAGACAAACTCTGCTACTACCTTCTTCATTATTGGACACATGTACTAAGGTCAGAGGTCCTCGTACATCCTTTCCACACCAAGATTCACTACCAAATTGAGTGTATAGAACTCCCCCAACACCTACTCCTGCAATGTCACTAGTTCTACTTGGCGTCCTCAGAAAAGAATGATGTTCTCTCCACCATTTTAATATCCACCAGAAGTATGCCCTGTGGATATCTATTCATGTGTAGTCTCACAGTTGGTATCTCCGAGTTTCACATATCAAACTCGCTATAAGAGTGGTGGGTAAACTATTTTCGACTGAAGAAAATACACCTCCACCCTATCCAGGAAGGATATCTGAAGCGAGGAAAACATTTCTATGGCCTCATCCAGTAACAGTGAACTAGATATTTTGTTGAGAGAATCTTCCACTACATTCCCCTTCCTAGAAGTATAGACTATCTCAAAGTCATTAACCTGGAGGAACTCCAGCCATCATCGCATTCTCATATTCGAATCCTTCTGGGAATAGATATACTTCAGAATTTTTTTGTCTGAGTAGATGATGAAATGCTCGCCCATAATTTAGTGTCCCAACACACTCAGTGTGAAGGCTACCACTTCCAACTGAAGGTCATGAGTGACACAGTACTGTTCCTGTGGTCACAACTATCATGAGTCAAAATAAATCACTTCTTTTCCCTATATCGGGACACACACCTATCTAGTTCCAGATGCGTCATTGTATACAACATAGTCGATGCCCTCCTATGGAAATCTCAAGATATGAGCACTCTTAAATCTTTGTCTCAACTGCTGAAAACTCTACTAGCATCTTTCTATCCAAACAATGGGTTTCCCTTTCTTTAACATTGATAAGTTTACTTATTACTCTAGAAAAGTTGGTCATTAACCTTTGGTAGTATCCAACCAACCCCAATAAACTCTACACCTCAGTCACACTCCTGGGTGGCTCCCAATCTAGCATTTCCTTGATTATAGTTTGATCTATAGCAAATCTGGTATCTGAGATGGCGTATCCAAGGAAATGGAACTTTTATATCTAGAACTCAATAATTGAGTACTTCTTGTAAATATAGTGCTCTGAGAGTGTTTCTAGAATCATCTTTAGGTGAATAACGTTATCCTTTTCAGATGCTAAATACACCAAGATTTCATCAATGAAGACCACTACAAACTGGTTTAGGTTCGACCGTAAAATCATGTTCTTGAGTCCCATGAACATTTTGGGGAATTAGTTATGCCAAATGCTATCACTGTGTATTCATAGTGGTTGTAGAGACATCTAAAATTTATCTTTGAGATGTCATCATCTCGTACTCGAAGCTGGTGAAAGCCTGATATGAGGTATGTCTTTGAGAACCACCCAGTTCTATTCAACTGATCAAAGATGTTGTCAATCCTTGGTAGAGGATACTTTTTCTTCATAGTCTCCTAGTTTAGATGACTTATGTCCACCCATAATCTCAATCTTCCATCTGCCTTCTTGGAAAATAACACTAGGGTTGTTTAGGGTGAAACAGTAGGCCTCACGAACCCCTTCCTTTGCAAGTCCTATAATTGTATCTTCTTCTCCTAAAACTCTATGAAAGCCATCTGATATACAATAGTAGATATGAATATTATCACGGGGTATAGGTCAATATCGAAGTATGCCTCCCTTTGAGGAGGTATTCCCAGAACATCCTCATGAAATAAATCCTCATACTCATCCTCAACTAGAGGAAAGCTCAGACTCCCCTTGTCCACCACACCAAGAGTCAAGCTAGAAAACTGCTGAGTGATTGGCCTTACCCTCCACTGAGAAAGTCAGTCTTGTACTGAAAAAGTTTCCTTCTCTCTAGTGAAGGAGTATTTGGTCCCATCCTCATAGACACACCACACTTTGCACTGAATGTAGTCGATCTGAGCATGGACTATAGATAACTAATCCATACACAAAATGACAACGTAAGGCCTCGATGTAGCTACTAAGAGATCCTAGCCGAATCTGTCGTCTATTAGAGTATGTGTACACTGCCAGAACCAGTTAGTATTCATCTAATCTCCTATCATAGGATTATTCAATACATGGATCGAGCCAACAGCTCTACCGGAAGCTCTAGGCCTCAAACGAGGTCTATGGTAATTAAAGATTGATTGAAACATGTGTCAATAAAGTCTACAACTAAGGTGGGGATAACAAAACTAATACCTCTAATCATATTTGGATTTCTGTGTTCATAGGCCTCCATCGACTGAAGTTGTCCACGCCCATGTCCTCTGAATCCTTAGTCTTGTGGTGGAAGACTTGGGGGTGGGGGTGGTACCACCTCGAACTCTTTCCACCACATGCCACTCATCCTGCTCCTCTACTACAGCCTCCTCCCTTTGGACCTCCTCATTAAAACATATACCTAAACATTGGTGTTCCCTCAACCATCTGATTGTTTTTTGTAATCCATGTTTGGAAATCTCGAGCTATGTGCCCCTATCGGTTTCATGTGAAGCACAACATTCCCCTCTCTTGGTGTCTACTACTCATGGGGCCTCACACTAACAATCCAATATCACATGGGTCATCCCCTAGAGGTTCTGTTCTACATGGACACCTGTGTTGGTTTTTGGATGCCTACTGCCAAGGACTCCATTACATTCCACCCTATGGGAGCTCTCATTGTCGGTACAGGTTATTCCAGGAATTTATCCACCAGAAGAGCTCACTCTAGCACCCTAGCCTGCATAGGGATGCTGAGATAAGTCATTGATGCTCTGGTTTTCCATCTCAGACCCTACAAAAAGGATTGGGGCCTAAATAAATGGCCTCACACCATATAAAGAGAGTATCAGGAGAGGTCTCTGAACCTTGAAAATCACTCAGCCATGGTTAGGCTTCCCTTCGGTGAGTGGAACATCTCCTCTACGCATATTGAGTGCAAGTTCACAGAGAATAACTACTCCCTAAAAAGTCACTTGAAGTCTATCCATGTGAGGGTCTCCTCCTCTTGCATATGTAGTCTCAAGTTCCAACATATCTTTGTCACACCTTGTAGAAGGCTAGCGGCTAGAACTGCCATCAGGTCTGAAGGTGTCCTCACCAGGTGGAAAACTCATGTCACCATATCCAGCCAATCCTCAACTCCCCGAGGTTCTGTCTCGCCTTGAAACCTCAGAGACCTCTTCCTCTGGAACTCATGAAATTTTCTTAGTTAGTGTGCATCATCTCCGGGTAAGGTTGGTAGCAACTGCATCTCGATGGGTGGTGGTGCCTCTGGGACACCACCCAGAGGCTCGATCTTAATAATTGATCCCTAAAACAATGCATCATCACTCGGTTGACCATCATCGTGATCCTGTACTAGGATCCTAGCTGGCTGTCTATGTGGAGGCATCCTTAGAGAAATCAAGATGTACTAAAGTCAGCTAATTATACCTAGTTAGAAAATTAAAACTCAAAGAGATCATTAAAATAAATTTAAATATGCAAGAAATATGTTTATTCATGCACTGGTTCAGAAAGAATATCTTAGGGTCCTCGAGTATGGATATGTCGGTTGTCATACCAACACTATATTCTCTGGCCTAAAATATGAACTCGAAACACTTATCATCATTGCCTCATTAGTGATTTTATAGATTCTCGGTTCCTCTAGTAGTACTGAGCTTATTTGATTAAAATTTTTCTTGACCTGTCCCTTGGGGCACGTATAACGACCCATACTTTACATACATTGTTAATACTACAAAATTGAAGCATACTTATTACAACATATAACAAAACCACGAAAGGACCGTATAGGTATAGTGTCTTTAGAAACTGGGAAACATAAACAACTGGTTCATAAAGCATCAACTTTGCCTCCCACTTATTTCATCATATCTAGAGTCCCTTTTTGGCATATCCTACTTAATAACCTTCTTCCTGACCTGGGGAAAGAAAACATACAAAAGGGTGAGCTCAAATGCTCAGAAAGGGTAAACAAAAGAAATATAAATCACATCGTATACACAAGCACATAACTTTTGGAAATCTTAACCTGCAAAAGAGATCATAATTTCATAACATGGGATAAATCATGGCAGTGAAATGTAACCACAATAATCATAACTTAAAACATGAAACTTTGTGTCATACACACATAATCAAAGAAAATCATTTCTTGTTAGTCAAGACTCATTGCCAAGACTATCTTAGTGGACAAAGTCCCTTTCTGAACCGAAGGGTAAAATTGGATTTAAACTATTGTAAGTGGATGGAAACAATATTACATATTGAGGAAACATGGATGTGGATGATAAAATACACCCCAGTAAATGCCAAAGTAAAAACAATCTCAGATAAAAATGAGATTGTGATATTTTCCCTTACCTTAGGTCCGACTTGCTTTGTAAGTGTCCGAACCTCCTGTATAATGATTTAAATAATGTTATTTACTTATTCCAGAATCATTCTTATTTTTATGATATCATATATGGTCATATTCTTAGCTTCTTAATAGTAATATTTCATTGCTACTTGTTATTCGGGTGTTTATAACTTTTTGTTCTTTTGCGTGTTTTGTCGAATAAATTCTTATTCTTCTCTTTAGGTTATAGATACCTCATTTCCAAAATGGTATTAGTGTAATATATATATCATATCCATTCATTCAATTCATTTATATAATCATTATGAAATGAAGATCAGGCAGAACGAGCCGCATCACATCATGGAGACGGTATTCCGTACGTACGCACGAGTGATGATATCGTTCCTATGATCGTGGAATTGTATTGGAGTATATGTATACTATTTCAGAATAAATATAACTTTATAATAGTCATATATGGTCATTATTTATTCCATTATACCCATCCAATTAAGGTGGTGGTGGAAAATAGATTACACCACGGCGTGGACACGGTATTCCGTACGTACGCACGCGCGGTGATTTCTTTTTCCGTAGGATGGATAGATGGTGAAATAGGGTTGTTTCATAATTATAATAACATATCAGTATATGAATGATACTGATGTTATTACTTCATAATTAAACAACTAAAGAATAAGAAGTGGAAGAAGAAATAAAGATGAAAGAATCGGTAACGGACATTACCTCTTCTTTGAAGTGCTTCTTTGAGACCTTCTTTTAGGGCACTAAAATTGGTCATTGAAGAAGACCAGGACCTCTAGGATGTCTCTAGGGAAGTGTAGAGGAGAATGTGGCAGGAGTTGGCCGAGCTTGAAGGCTCAAAGTGGTGTGAGGAAGAGAGGGAGGAGGTGCCCTTTTATAAGGGAGGAGAGGGGCACCTTTGGAATAACTAAAAATATTATTTTATTATAAAGTCAAGTTCGGTTTTAAATAGCTCAAAATTGATTTATTTAGAGGATAAGGTGGGGATGGGTCGAAATCCTCTCATAAAATAGAATTTAGACAAGTTTAGGTTCCTATTTTAACCGTATCATTTAGATTTAACATTAAGTTAAATAATTTTACTTTTACCATGTCTTCTTCTCTTCTTATACTATAAGGTTAATAAACTTACTATAAGCAGCCAAACGAACCCCAAGTTGTTTATTATTAATATATATAACCTTATCTAAGTCATTTTTCCGAACGTTAGATTTTTAGGAATAAAATAACAATTAAAAATATAATATTTGTTTTAAAAACTATTTTATGTCAATTTTGACACTATTTAGTAATTGATTTTGTGAAAATCATATCAGAATTATTAGTTCGAGACAAGTTAATTAAATCAATACTAACATGTCATATTAACCTATAAAATTAGTGGGATTCATAAAAAGTCTAAATTACATTTATTTTGGTGTTTATAACATCAATTATGTCAATATTTCATTAATAATATAATTACTGCATCATCATTGTGTCATAAATAGATTAAATTATTTAATGTCTAAAAATTAAAAATAAACTAAAATTATGTAGGAAATATTTTTAGCTTTCTAATTAATATTTATAGTCGAATTTATCTTATGTATAACCCCATATTAAAAATTATTTACTTATTAAACATTGATTTTAACTATTTTAACCCTTCTTTAAATAAATTAATAATAAATGTCCTAATCTAATCCAAGTGGGCCTAAATGGTCATATTTTATTCATAAGTTTGTTTTTGGTCGAATTACACTTATCTAATAGAATTTGGACATGTGTTAGGGTAATAATAATATCATCTTTACCCTTAACAACCCTATTTACTTTTAACCGTGGTAAAAAAAGTAAAAAGTTACTATTCACCAAAAAATTATTTTCATCTCATTGAACCACATTTTACTTACTAACATCAACCGTGCCTCTCGGGTTTTTGAAATTCCACTCACAGAAGCGGTAAAATTAAGTTTTATGAAAAATTCAGTTTTTTAACTACCACTTAGTGGTTTCACTATTCATCAAAAATTGAAAGTTTTCAGAAAAATACCAAAATTTCACCTTAGGCTAATTTCGATATCCCGAATCCAAAAATGAAGTCCATTTTGAAAAATAAAATTTATAAAATTTCAAAAAGTGGTTATTACTATTCATAACTTCTAGTTTTAATAATATTTTAATAGCATATCGTTGTTTAGTGAAACTCGGTATTGCGTACGACGCAAGCTATCGAGGAAGGTCGCGATTTCGTGTAAAGAAAGCCAAGAAAGTGTTGTGTAGAAAAAGATTCCTTTGATGATTTATATAACATAAAAGTCTCGGGTGTTACATTCTACCCCCCTTAAAATGAATTTCGCCCTCGAAATTCGTCACTTTGTAACAAACAGATGAGGATACATCTCCCTCATCATATCCTCAAGCTCCCATGTAGCTTCTTCTAATTGGTGGTTCCTCCATAAAACGTTCACCAATCGAGTGGTCTTGTTTCATAGGACTTTTTCACTATGATCCAGAATCTCTATCGGTTGTTCTTCATAAGAAAGATCTTTCTCCAGCAGTACAACTTCTGAGCTGAGTACATGTGAAAGATCAGGTATGTACATTCTCAGGAGAGATACATGGAACACATCGTGAACTTGAGAGAGATTCGGTGGAAGCGCCAATCGGTAAGCTACCTTCCCAACACGATCTAGTATTTCGAAAGGACCGATATATCTAGGGCTCAACTTCCCCTTCTTTCCAAATCTCATAACCCTCTTCCAGGGAGATATTTGTAAGAACACTTTATCACCCACTTCAAACTCTAGGTCTTTTCTTCGGTTGTTGGCATAACTTTTTTGTTGACTCTGAGCTGCTCTTATGTGTTGTTGAATAGATCTGACCTTTTCTGTCATTTCATCAATGAGATCAGGTCCTAATAGCTTTCTTTCCCCAACTTCATCCCAGCAAGTTGGAGTCCTGCATTTCTTTCCATAGAGAGCTTCATAAGGAGCCATCTGAATACTGGAGTGAAAGCTATTATTATAAGTAAATTCCACCAAAGGTAGGTGTTGATCTCAACCTCCTTTGAAATCCATAGAGCAAGCCATCAACATATCTTCTAGGGTTTGAATTGTTCTCTCAGACTGACCGTCCGTCTGAGGATGATAAGCAGTGCTGAAACTCAAATCTGTATCCAGAGTATGCTGAAGACTTCGCCATAACTTCGAGGTAAATCTCGGATCCCGATCAGATATAATAGAAAGTGGTACTCCATGCAATCTTACCACTTCCTTTACATATATCCTGGCAAGCTGATCCAGAGAGGAATCCTCTCTAATAGCAATGAAGTGTGCAGACTTTGTAAGATGATCAACTATGACCCAGATAGCATTATTGCCTTTTGATGTTTTAGTAAGTCCTGTGACAATGTCCATAGTGATGTTTTCCCATTTCCATTCGGGTATGGTTAATGGTTGTAACATCCCCTTAGACTTCTGTCTCTCAGCTTTAACTTGTTGACAAACCAAGCATCGAGAGACATATTCAGCAACATCTATTTTCATGCCATCCCACCAGAAGTACTCTTTCAGGTCCCTATACATCTTCGTGCTTCCAGGATGAATAGAAAATGAAGAACTATGATCCTCATCCAGCAGCTCCTTCTTTAATTCGGGGATGGGAGGAACACAAACCCGATTCCTGAACTTTATTATCCCATCACAATAAAGGTTGAATTCAAGAACATTTCTCATCTTCTTTTGTAACTCGACATCTTGTTTTTGTGCCTCTTTAATCTTCACATGTATAGATGGTTGAACATTCATTTGAGAAAGAAAAGATTTTTCCCCTTTCATTATAATTCCAAGATCCATCCTTTGTAAATATATAAATATTGGATCTTTTGTGATCCTCATCATGGATAAACTGGCATGGTCTTATCGACTTAATGCATCTACAACCTTGTTTGCTTTCCCAGGGTGGTAATGGATTGAGCAGTCATAATCCTTAATCAGCTCCAACCATCTTCTTTGATGCATATTCATCTCCTTTTGTGTGAAAATATACTTTAAACTTTTATGATCAGTATAAATATCACACCTTTCACCATAAAGGTAATGCCTCCAAATCTTTAATGCAAAGATTACCGTAGCTAACTCCAAATCATGTGTTGGGTAATTTTGCTCATTGATTTTCAACTGTTGTGAGGCATAAGCTATCACCATATCATTTTGCACAAGAACACACTCCAATCCCTTCTTGGATGCATCACTGTAGATCACAAACCTTTCTCCACTACAATGCAATGTGAGCACAGGTGCACTAGATAACCTTCTTTTCAACTCCTTGAAATTCTCTTCACATTCCTCCGTCCAAGCAAACTTAACTCCTTTCCGAGTCAACTTGGCGAGTGGATTAGATAATTGTGAAAAATCTTTCACAAAACGTCGATAATATCCAGCCAAACCAAGAAAACATCGGATCTCAGTTACTGTTGTTGATCTTGACCATCTTTCGATAACCTCTGTTTTTGCTGGATCCACAGATATCCCCTCTTTTGAGATTATGTGACTCAAAAATGAAACTTTTTGAAGCCAAAATTCACACTTGGTAAATTTGGCATAAAGCTTCTCCTTTCTCAGGGTCTTCAATATAATTCTCAAGTGATCTTCATGTTCTTCCTTTCTCTTTGAATAGACAAGAATATCGTCTATAAAGACTACCACAAATTGATCAAGATAGTCTCTAAAGACTCTATTCATTAGATCCATGAAGATAGCAGGGGCATTAGTAAGACCAAATGGCATCCCTATAAATTCATAGTGTCCATACCTTGTACGGAAAGTCATCTTTGGTATATCCTTCCTTTTGACCCTTAATTGATAATACCCTGAACGAAGATCAATCTTGGAAAAGTATTGAGCTCCGCGTAGTTGGTCAAATAAGTCATCAATGTGTGGGAGAGGATATTTGTTCTTGATAGTGATCTTGTTAAGTTCTCGATAATCAATACAGAGTCTCATTGATCCATCATTCTTCTTAACAAATAGAACAGGTGCTCCCCAAGGTGACGCACTAGGGCATATGAATCCCATATCAAGATTCTCTTGGAGTTTCTTCTTCAATTCCTTCAACTCAATTGGGGCCATTCTATAAGGTGTCTTTGAAATAGGCAAAGCACCCGGTACGAGTTCTATTGAAAACTCAACTTCACGATTTGGTGGAAGACCCGGTAATTCCTCCGGAAAGACATAATCAAACTCTCGTACGATGGGAATATTCTTAATCGTGAGTTTCTCACCAACCATTTGAGATAAATAACCTTCATTTAGTGGAATCAATACCCATAAAATGGAAGAAATTTCCACTGGAAGGTTATGTTCATCCTTGCATTGATAGACGATCATAGATTGATCTGGAATTTGAAATGTGACTTCCCTTCTTTGGAAATTGATATGAGCTCCATATAAAGAAATCCAATCCATGCCAAGAATCACATCAAATTCCACTATAGGAAGGATCACAAGATTTGCAGGAAGCACTTTCCCACAAACTTTGATCGAAGAAGAATTATAAAATTTTGATGCGACTGTTGTGCCATTAGGTGTTGTCACAGCTAACTCAACATCTAATTGTTGAGGTAATACTGTGATACCCTTGGAAAATTCTTCAGAAATAAAAGAGTGGGTGGATCCAGAATCAAATAAAACATTTTCTACTTTAGAGTGGATGGTAAGTGTATCTTTCACCACATCATTATCGTACTCCACATCGCTTATAGAAATTGCATGCGACTTTCCTTTGTCTTTAGCCTTAAGAGTTTGTTGACGTTGACCATCATCATAAACCCTTGGATTAGGGCATTTATTGTCATAATTCCCCATCTCCTTGAACATGAAACATTGAAGTGTAGTGGGTTCATTCTGTGTATCCCTTCCTTTGTTTTCATCATTAGACATCTTCTTCCCATCATCGCGGCATTCAAATGCTCGATGAACTTCCTTTCCACATTTTAAACATTTACTTGTCCCTTTAAGACAACTCCCTCCATGTTTCTTTCCACACTTTGAGCATAAGGGAAAGCTCATCTTCTTTTCAGTGTGCTCTTTAGATTTTCCTTTGAATTCCATTTTCCTCTTCTTATTAAACCCATATGACTGATGGGTTACTCCAATCTCCATCTCAACTTTGAGAGCACATCGAACGATTTCCTCGTAGCTATTGAAGTCCCTTATGTCTAACGCCCTTCGAAGACTTGGTTTTAAGCCACTAAAGAATCGATCGATCTTACTCTCAGGTTGGATAATAATACCAGAAGTGTACCTTGCATTTCTTGTAAAATTTGCTTCATAGGTACCAACAGATTCATCATCCTTTTGCTTCAGTTCAAGAAACTCTTTCTCCATCTTTGTTCGGAGAATATGAGGGAAGTACTTATTGAAAAATAAGTTCTTGAACTCGTCCCATTCCATGGACTCAATTTCATCCCTTTGCCTCGTATTCTTAATAAGATTCCACCATTGATCAGAATCTCCTTCCAAACGATACACTGGTAGGATGACTTTATCATGTTCAGAACATTGAAGAACTGAAAATATCTTTTCAGTAGTACTAATCCATTGTTCAGCAACTAATGGATCAGTAGACCCGCTGAAAGAAGGTGGATGCTGCCTCATGAAGGATTGAACAGAATGTTGCTCCTTCCTTTGTTCGTTTGGAAGTCCTGCATGATTCATAGCTTGAGAAAGTTGTGCGAGCATGGCTACAAGATATTTCATTCCAGCTCCCATAACGTTTGGTTGCTCAGGGGGACAATCATTGCATTGCCCGTCGCATTCCGCATTAACACAATTCCTTCGGGTTCCATCCATTGACTAAAACCAAGAAGAATAGTGTGAGCAACACTAATTATAATAGGAAAACCACATAATCAAGAATAAAATTTCACACTTAAGGTCTTATCCTAGGTTATTCATGGCCATTTCTAAAACACTAATATTGTGTTCTATGCTTAGACTTATCCTTAGGGTTCTTACTAAGGCTTTCACATCCTAGTTTCCAAAGGTTGACTATACCTTTCCTCTGATACCAACTATAACGACCCATACTTTACATACATTGTTAATACTTCAAAATTGAAGCATACTTATTATAACATATAACAAAACCACGAAAGGACCATATAGGTATAGTGTCTTTAGAAACTGGGAAACATAAACAACTGGTTCATAAAGCATCAACTTTGCCTCCCACTTATTTCATCATATCTAGAGTCCATTTTTGGCATATCCTACTTAATAACCTTCTTCCTGACCTGGGGAAAGAAAAAATACAAAAGGGTGAGCTCAAATGCACAGTATTGGTAAACAAAAGAAATATAAATCACATCGTATACACAAGAACATAACTTTTGGAAATCTTAACCTGCAAAAGAGATCATAATTTCATAACATGGGATAAATCATGGCAGGGAAATGTAATCACAATAATCATAACATAAAACATGAAACTTTGTGGTATACACATATAATCATAGAAAAACATTTCTTGTTAGTCAATACTCATTTCCAAGACTATCTTAGTGGACAAAGTCCCTTTCTGAACCGAGTCACCCTCGTTTCAGTCCTGTTTCACTGAACCGGTATAACCTACCGTTCCAGCCATGTCTATCTCACGAGATATAAAATCTTTACCCAATGCATTGGAGGGAGATATAGGTCCCACCCATCTCATAATTATACCATTCTTATGTGTGCCACAAAATCATAAATCATACATCATTGCATAACCCATGTAATACAAATGGGAATCTTAAAAATCATTACATCATAAAACAATTCATATAAGATAAAAGAATTTATAAAAATAATTCCATCACAACATAATCAAATCAATGTAATAATAGGGATAAAAACAGAACCCTTTATTATCTTAGATGGAAAATAATTTTGATAAAACACTTGAACTCCATTCTTGAGGAAAATATCCTTTCTTCTTCAAAAACACTTTTCCTTTCTTAACATGTCGTACAAAAAGAAGTTGATTAAAAATAAACATGATAACTTGTAAAGGAATCTTCTTGGAAATAATGTTTTAAAAATCCATTCATGTCGTATAAGTTAAAAAAAACATTCTTCGTACTTTTGTCGGAAAAGTCAAAAAGTACCTCGTATGAAAAACGACAAAAGATTCCTTTCATATTCTTTACTAAAAACTCACCGAAGGGTAAAATTGGATTTAAACTATTTTAAGTGGATTGAAACAATATTACATATTGAGGGAGCATGGATGTGGATGATAAAATACACCCCAGTAAATTCCAAAGTAAAAACAATCTCAGATAAAAATGAGATTGTGATATTTTCCCTTACCTTAGGTCCGACTTGCTTTGTAAGTGTCCGAACCTCCTGTATAATGACTTAAATAATGTTATTTACTTATTCCAGAATCATTCTTATTTTTATGATATCATATATGGTCATATTCTTAGCTTCTTAATAGTAATATTTCATTGCTACTTGTTATTCGGGTGTTTATAACTTTTTGTTCTTTTGCGTGTTTTGTCGAATAAATTCTTATTCTTCTCTTTAGGTTATAGATACCTCATTTCCAAAATGGTATTAGTGTAATATATATATCATATCCATTCATTCAATTCATTTATATAATCATTATGAAATGAAGATCAGGCAGAACGAGTCGCATCACATCATGGAGACGGTATTCCGTACGTACGCACGAGTGATGATATCGTTCCTATGATCGTGGAATTGTATTGGAGTATATGTATACTATTTCAGAATAAATATAACTTTATAATAGTCATATATGGTCATTATTTATTCCATTATACCCATCCAATTAAGGTGGTGGTGGAAAATAGATTACACCACGGCGTGGACACGGTATTCCGTACCTACGCACGCGCGGTGATTTCTTTTTCCGTAGGATGGATAGATGGTGAAATAGGGTTGTTTCATAATTATAATAACATATCAGTATATGAATGATACTGATGTTATTACTTCATAATTAAACAACTAAAGAATAAGAAGTGGAAGAAGAAATAAAGATAAAAGAATCGGTAACGGACATTACCTCTTCTTTGAAGTGCTTCTTTGAGACCTTCTTTTAGGGCACTAAAATTGGTCATTGAAGAAGACCAGGACCTCTAGGATGTCTCTAGGGAAGTGTAGAGGAGAATGTGGCAGGGGTTGGCCGAGCTTGAAGGCTCAAAGTGGTGTGAGGAAGAGAGGGAGGAGGTGCCCTTTTATAAGGGAGGAGAGGGGCACCTTTGGAATAACTAAAAATATTATTTTATTATAAAGTCAAGTTCGGTTTTAAATAGCTCAAAATTGATTTATTTCAAGGATAATGTGGGGATGGGTCGAAAGCCTCTCATCCAATAGAATTTAGACAAGTTTAGGTTCTTATTTTAACCTTATCATTTAGATTTAACATTAAGTTAAATAATTTTACTTTTACCATGTCTTCTTGTGTTCTTATACTATAAGGTTAATAAACATCCTATAAGCAGCAAAACGAACCCCAAGTTGTTTATTATTAATATATATATCCTTATCTATGTCATTTGGCCGAACCTTAGATTTTTAGGAATAAAATAACAATTACCAATATAATATTTGTTTTAAAAACTATTTTATGTCAATTTTGACACTATTTAGTAATTGATTTTTGTGAAAATCATAGAAGAATTATTAGTTCGAACCAAGTTAATTAAATCAATAATAACATGACATATTAACCTAGAAAATTAGTGGGATTCATAAAAATTCTCAAATTACATTTATTTTGGTGTTTATAACATCAATTATGTCAATATTCCATTAATAAGATAATTACTGCATCAACATTGTGTCATAAATAAATTAAATTATTTAATGTCTAAAAATTAAAAATAAAATACAATTATGTAGGAAATGTTTTTATCTTTCTAATTAATATTTATAGTCGAATTTATCTTATGTATAACCCCATATTAAAAATTATTTACTTATTAAACTTTGATTTTAACTATTTTAACTCTTCTTTAAATAAATTAATAATAAATGTCCTAATCTAATCCAAGTGGGCCTAAATGTTCATATTTTATTCCTAAGTTTGTTTTTGGTCGAATTACACTTATCCAATAGAATTAGGACATGTGTTAGGGTAATAATAATATCATCTTTACCCTTAATTACCCTATTTACTTTTAACCGTGGTAAAAAAAAGTTACTATTCACCAAAAAATTATTTTCATCTCATTGAACCACATTTTACTTACTGACATCAACCGTGTCTCTCGGATTTTTGAAATTCCACTACAGAAGCGGTAAAATTAAGTTTTATGAAAAATTCTGTTTTTTAACTACCACTTAGTGGTTTCACTATTCATCAAAAATTGAAAGTTTTCAGAAAAATACCAAAATTTCACCTTAGGCTAATTTCGATAATCCGAATCCAAAAATAAAGTCCATTTTGAATGATAAAATTTATAAAATTTCAAAAATTGGTTATTACTATTCATAACGGCTAGTTTTAATAATATTTTAATAACATATCATTGTTTAGTGAAACTCGGTATTGCGTACGACGCAAGCTATCGAGGAAGGTCGCGATTTCGTGTAAAGCAAGCCAATAAAGTGTTGTGTAGAAAAAGATTCCTTTGATGATTTGTATAACATAAAAGTCTCGGGTGTTATAGCACGTGTCGTGATTACTCCACGCCTGCCTATCATAGGCCAGGGGTTGGTGACTAGCACCAAAAAGTAATATCCGGGAAGGGGAAGGCAATGCCTTTAGAACTGTAAACACACACATAGCTCGTACTATAGAAATTATAATGAGAACTAGTATACCAAAAAAAGTATTTCATGTCGAGAAGCGGTCACACAATTAAAGACACACCCGAAAGAAAAAGGGGTCCATAATATTTACCCAACTAAAAAGGAAGTTACAATTAAAATAAGTACAATATATGAAGGTTTGCTGCTAAGGATCCTACCTAAATGGTATGTGTATCTCACATTAGGATTTCGCTAAAGTGTATTGTGTTAGTAGAACAACCTCCAAGAACTACATGGCCCTGGCTCTCAAGGATCCCCATCAAAGTTGTCTGTCATCTACACAATACACAACATGTGCAAGTGAATCTCATTCCGGGTTGAGCATAAAAATACTCAATAGGGACCATAAAACCAATTAATGTCGCATCGAAATCCAAAAAGGAAATCACAAAATAATTCACAAAGATTAGAGTCACTAAATTTAGCTCGACATAGGTATAACATAAATTGTTGATAGCAGGACCAACAGTTGTAAATATTGAACATAAAACACTACAAAGGCACTCGTACCAAATGATTCATTTATGCTAGCTAGGTCACCTAGACCTATTCATTAGCTGAGTCACAAAGCCTCACTGGGTAACTGTGTCATGAAGCCTCACTTATACCTGAGTCAGGAAGCCTCTTTTGGTAGCTGAGTCCTGAAGCCTCACTAGGTATATGACTCATGAAGCCTCCCAAAGTAGCTAAGCCGCAAAGCCTTGGTGATAGATATGTCATGATTCCTCGCTGGGTAGATGAGTCACAAATCATTTCTTATAGCTCAATCATGGATCCTCACTGATATCTGAGCCACGCAGCCTCGCTGGGTAGCTGATTCACGAATCCTCATGGATAGTTGAGTCATAGAGGCTCTCCAGGTAGCCGAGTCACAGACCCTAACTAAGTTAAAATCCATGAAAAATTACTTAGATGATTTCATAAAGACCACCCCTTCAGTTGGATCTCAATGCCCCAGACATTGTGTCAATTAGACACACATTCAGAGAGATACATCCAATTTTGTAAACAGGGGTCGGTTGCATCGAGGCCCTGTCCGACTGGTTCAGACTGACGCGACCAACCCGAACTGGGGTCCCGCATGGCCCGAACATGTCCATTGGCCCCATTGGCCTTACACATTGGGACTCACTGGACCTGGATGTGATTGTCCATGGTTCATTCCCGTGGGTGAATAACTGGCCTCAATTTATCTGGTTCGGCCCGTACTGGCAAGTCGGTCTCTTTTCCATGCACAACCCACCCCGCGACTCAACTTTATCGCATCAGGTTGGTCCTCTAATGTGGAATGGCTCCAAAAATTTTAAGGACAGCTTGCCCGATATGATTCCTCTCAGACTGTCTCAGCTAGTTCAGTTGGGGTGTGTCTAGCCTGCTAGAGCCGGGCACAATGTTCTGTACATAGCGTAGGGGGTCTTCTGTGCCTCCGCACTAGCAGAAACATTGGTGGGCCCCTAGTTCTGCCTTAGTGGTCTGATCTTAAATTTTTATGCTCCCATGGGCCTCTCAAGTCGCCACCATCACTTCAATGGCCTCAGAGCCACTAGTTTGATGATTCCAATATTCAGTTCAGAAGAACACAAACGCCTACTATAGATGGATCTCGGTCTTGTTTTTGTCATCCTGATTTCTCCGCATTAGAATTAAAAACTTTTATCAATGGGGTTTTCATAATTCTAACACAGATCCCAAATCCCATGACTCCCTGTAATATCAATTCCCAAAACACGAGAATGACCAAACCATGGTTCAACCTGTTCATGGGTTGATCCGCATTTGCTGTTTGAAAAGATGAATAGGAAGAAGCAGTCACATAGAAATCATATAACTCATACCTGGTTTGAGGATTTGTCACTATCGAGGGATGATGCATCGACCTATCATAGATCCTCGATCTATTAGCATACATTTTTGTTCATTGTATCTCAGTTCCATCCCACCGGTGTTCATCAATCCCTGATTCGATGGTGTTCGTCTTCATTGTTGAAGAGAGAGATAGAGATAGAGAGAGAGAGATTACTCGATCGTCAAAGGATTTCCCTAAGGTTTTTTTCAACTTAGGATCATTTTTTATTTAAATTAGGTATATGTGTTGTGAATCACCATGATGTTTTATTAATGAGATTAATTAAGGATTTAGCATCACCTCACCATTGCATCATATCGCAGTTTGGTCGTTGCGTCACGGCAGAAACAGTTTGAATAAAATAGAGATTTGATTTCTTTTAAGTTTATTTTATTTTTCACTATTAGTCTGGAATTTGTGTTTTTCAGTTCGGCCATGTCGATCGAGGTTAGGACCTTCATAGGCGAATCCTGTCATTCAGAATTCATCAATGCCCTTGGCTTTTTGATCCTGTTACTGGTTCAAAATTTAGAAACACCTACTAACAAGTTGTTTTATCATACTTTATAAAAAATTACAAAATACATTCCGGCCTCTCTAGGCTTCAGGATCTCTGGTTGTCTTAGAGCCTAGTCTTGAAAAAAAATCCAAATAATTAAAAAAATACACAGAATTTTAGGGGCATTACATCTCACGTAAAAAAATCATAACTCAATAATGAATATTCATAATGATGTTTTAAGTGAAAAGGATGCAATTCCCAAATAACATCAACGATTAAGATAAAAAATTAACACATCAAAATTAACTTTTACTTTTCATGAAAATATAATATAATAATTACAAGATAATTTAGAACCATTCAAAATAGATTCTAGTATTTTAACCAATGGAGAAAAATCTATGATTGATATTGTTGAAAAAAAAAATTTTAAAAGGGAAAATATTTTACAGAAAGAAAATGAAAAATATAAATGTTACATAAAAACTATTTTGTACCTAGTTCTAAAAAATATACATGTTTCTATTTTAGAATGAAAGGATATTATTCTAATAATTACTAGTTAAGAAATACATAGATAAGTTTAATTAAATTGGCTTTTATTTCAAAAAATATGTATAAAACAAGTTATATAAATTTTCGTAATATAAGGAAAATCTCGATTCGCATATCATTTTTTGCTGGCACAGCTGGAATAAAGGAAATATGGATACAAAATCAAACACTTTTTAAAAACTTTTGCAGGAAAAGTACGAAAGGAATAAAAATGATGTATGGTATATAGATAGTGGCTAATCAAGACACATGAGTGGATTCACTTCAAATTTTTATAAATTTGAAAAACTAGATTGAAGACTATTCACCTTTGGAGACAATGTTATAGGGAAGATAGTTGGAGTTGGATCATTTGGAGATCTAAAGTAAATTTCATTCAATAAAGTGTTGTATGGATAAGGGATAAAGAATAACATGATTTGTATTTCTCAACTATATGATTATTGTTTTAATGTTAATTTCATAGAAATTTATTGCTTAATTTTCAATGAAAATTTACTTAAATTTATATTACCTCGAACTAAATTTTTTTACCATGGATCTTGATTCTTTCTGTAAAACAAAATAAATTGTTTAACTATTGCCACAAATGAGTCTGGAATATGGCATAGAATACTTAGACAGAACAGCGTATTTAATTTATATAACATTTCAATGAAACACTTTGTTTTTTATTTTCATGGACTTAAATTTGATAATGATAGATTCTGTGATGCATTCAAAATTAGAAAAAACACAAATCATATTTCAAAACAATTAACAATGTTCCTACGTCTAAACTACTAGAACTTAACGACATTTATTTTTTTGGACCATAATGGGAAGAGTTTTTGGAAGGGAAATTGTAGTATTATGTATTAGTTGATTATTTTTCAAGAATTTTATAGGATTACTTTCAAAAACAATAAAGTGGAGTTTTCACCGTTTTCAAAAAAAATTAAAAATATATAAATTGGAAAACAAAATTAAAATAATTTCATTAAGAAGTAATCATGGTGTAAAATTTGATAATAAAAATTATAATTCTTTTTTTCCTAAAACATAGGTATTAAACCTACCTTAACTACACCAAGAACACCTAAAAATATAGTTGTTAAAAAAAATATTATTATTCTAGGTGTGGAAAGAACTATGTTAAATGAATGAAGTTGTCCAACATATTTTTGGGTGGAATCTATAAACATAGATTTTTATATCATGAATTGAGTTTTAATACTAATTTTTTTAAAAAGACACCCTATGAACATTGGAATAATATAAAACATAATGTTAATTACAATAACTTATTTTGATGAAAGTTCATATATCCTAAATAGTAAGAAAACCCATGGGGATTTTTTTTGAAAAGGGTGATGAAGGAATATTTCTATGATATTCTACTAGTTAAAAAGCCTATAGTGTGTATAATAAAAATTAAAGGATTTATAAAGAATTATATCATGTGAGGTTCAAAAATTGGAAAGAACAAAACATATGAAATTGTTGACCTTATAGACAATGTGAGTCTAGAACCAGCCAATATTAGATTTGAAAATGAAATTCAGTCTGGTCTAGAAAAACATGAAGCTTGTGAAACTGAAATTGTCTTACCTAGAAAATATAGAACCTTAAAGGATCATCCTTTATAAATTCTTATAGAAAATATAGATATAGGAGTAATAACTATAAGAAATATGGGAAACTAAGATTAATTTTCTTCCTTTCTATCAAAATTAGATACTTAGAATATATAAGACGTTTTAAATAATGAAATGTTATTAATTACTATGAAAGAATATCTTAATAATTTTAGTAGAAATAATGTTTTAGAATCAACTGAAAGAACAACCAATTATCCTATAAGAGGAACAAAATTGGTTTTTAGAAATATACAGGATGACCGAGGGATAATTGCTATAAATAATGATAGATTAGTAGAAAAGTGATACAACCAATAAGGGTCAATAATCAATGATGAAACCTTTTGATATTTTTCTATATTATAAGAATTTAGTATCATTCGAGCTTATGCATCTCATATGAATTCCAAGTAATATAATATGGATTTTAAATATTAATTTTTAAATGGATATTTATTGGAGGAAGTTTATGATGAACAACCACCTAGTTTTGAATAACCTAATCTTATAAATTTAGTTTTTCAACTTACTAAAGAACTTTAGGGACTTAAACATGCACCTAGGTCTTGGTATAAAATATTAAGCTCCATTTAATTTAAATAAGAATTTTAAATAAGGTCTACATTCCTTAATATTTTTTTGGAAAAACATTTTTTCTAATATATTATTAGTACAAATTTATGTAGATGATGTGATTATCAGATCAAAGAATTAACATATGTGAAATGACTTTTTAAATATTATGAAAAAATAATTTTATATGAGTATGATCAGATAACAGAATTTATTTCCTAAATCATGAATTTAACAAATCACCCATGTTTTAAATAAAAAATTGTATATTTATTAAAACGTTTGGTCTAGAAAATAGTATGACTTATACAACTCCCAATTGTAGTAATGTAAAATTTGATTTTGGATGAAGTAGTAATACTAGTTGATAATAAGTTATACAAAGGCATGATTGGTATCTTATTATTTCTTACGGCTGGAAGGCTTCAAAATTTGTTTTCTATATTTTTTATGTATCGAATTGTAGTCAAACCCAAATGAATCACATATTACTCATGTTAAAATAATTTTTTGATACTGGAAAGAAACTATTTTTAAATATCTACTATACCCAAAAAAACATCTCATTTTAAATCAATTTCTTATTTATATTCTGATTTTGGAGGATGGAGACTGGATACAAAGAGAACATTAGGAACCAGTCACCTTTTACGAAAACAATTTGTTTCGTGGTCAATTAAGAAACAACATTAAGTCTCTTTATCAACTAAAAAGGTATAATATATATCTTATGGAAGTTTTTATAGATAATTTTTGTCGATAAAACACCCTATACTAGACTTTTCACTTAATTTTAATAATATACATATTTTATGTGATAATATAAGTGTCATTAAAATTTCAAAAATTACCATAATCCATTCTTGATAAATTCATTTTGATATAAGACATCATTTAATAATGGGTAATTTCCTTAAAAAATATATATTATTATAATTTTTAAATACTGAAAATTGTCTTCCTGATATTTTTATGAAACCACTTCCCTCTGCAGGTTTTAATTTTATTAAGTGAGAGTTAATAATTTTTAATTTTAAATCGATGATTATTAATTTGTCTCATTAAATTATGTATTAATTTTTTAATTTTACTCTATTATTATTTACATACTAATTTATCATTTAAATAAATCAAGAATTTATTTCATTTTTGAAAAAGAATATCTTTTCAAAATAATGAATTAATGATTACACTATGTAATTATCTCAAGAAACTAGAACCAGTATTAAAAAATCTATCAGAAAACCCTCACTCTCTTTCAATTTCACTATCACTCTCAGTATTTGAACCCTCTCAACTTCTAGTGGTCTATTTTTTTATTTTAAGCCCTGGAATATAAAACCATAAACATTCAAAATATTTGAAATTTTGATGATTCAGAGAATAGATGCTTGTGAAAAAATCAAAATGATGTGACAACTCATCACAAACAGAATAATTCTTCAAGGAAATTTAATAGATTCTAAATGGTTGTGTAATGGCTTGGACCTCCCCCATCCATTACATTGTTAACATTCAGTATTTAGTGTGTTTTAGAGGACACAGTGGCTCTTTTTGAAGGTTTTACGTTTTTTCAGTTTTTGAACAGTGAGTAATGATCAGTAGGTAGCATCTGTATGAGGAATGAGTTGGTGGCATCAGTAGGTGGCGTCAATAGGTGGCATCGGTAGGTGGACTCAGCAGGACACGAAGGTGGGTTGCTGATAGTATCTCACGTCGGTGACTCGTTCTATGGTGATTCAACTAATGGTGATTCAATCATTGGTGAATTTTTTAATGACCCTCCAATTATCATTGGCTTGAGAGTACAACGAGTCATTACTAGGCCTTAAGCGACATCCCCAAGACGCCAAAGGCTGGAAATAAATGCCGAAGGGTTTCAAATACAAGTGGGGGATGATTTACCCTTCTATGAAATAAACCAATAAACTAACCAACCAACATTCACTATATTATGCACGAACAAAAGAAAGACAACTAAACAATTTCATTTATGTCAATGCACATCAAAGTGCACAACAGTGGAAGACCAAACCAAATATCAAAGTACATAGTGGATGAACAACTCAAGACTCTCAAAAGACACCAAAACTCTATGCTTCACAAGCTCCAAGCTTCACTATCCCCGAACAGCTCCAATCATCACAAGGTTGTACTAAAAACATGGGAAGTGTTACCTTTTCCTTTGTCCCGGAAAATAGCATCTACAAAAGAACCAAAGTTCCAAATTAAAGGTGAGTATAAAACTCAGTAGGTTTCCCCAATAACTTTCCAACTCATGCCACTAGGATAGAAGAGTTAGCAACATTTATATAAAAACAGTTTATATAAAATATTTTTTCCAAAGCAGCTTATAACTAAATATAAACAAGTTTCTCAAAACCACTTATAACCAAATGCATTCAAATGAAAATAAACCCAATTTTCAAGTGAGTTATTTTTCTTTAAAAATAAGTAAACAAGATTTAGAACCATTTTACAAACATCCCTTTTTGGAATACCCAACCATTTTCCAACCCATCCAACTAACCATGCACGCTTCGTTATGACAGTTCCATACTCATGAGCGGTTTCTCATCGATCTACCAAGTCATCACAAGGTAACTGTTTCACATGATCCATTACACCTTTTGCACTGAGCACAAGGTCATATTTCAACCAAGCCATGTACATATAGTTACCATGTGCCATTACACCTTTGGCACTGAGCACAAGGTCATATTTCAACCATGCCTTGTAAATATAGTTACCATGTGCCATTACACCTTTGGAACCAAGCCCAAGGTCATATTTCAACTAAGCCTCATACATATAGTTACTATGTTCCATTAAACCTTTGGCACTGAGCACAAGGTCATATTTCAACCAAGCCTCCTACTTATAGTTACCATGTTCCATTACAACTTTGGCGCTGAGCACAAGGTCATATTTCAACCAAGCCCATACATGCAACAGGAACACACACCATATATTCCCTTAAATCATTCCAAAACACCCTTTCAATAAAAACAACTTTTTATTGAAAACCATTTCCATCAAAACCATTTCAATGCAAAACCATTTCAATTCCAAACCATTTCAATGAAATTACATTTTTTTTGAAAACCAATTCCATTAAAGTCATTTAAGTATAAAACCATTTCAATAAAATTCCCTTTTAATTATAAACCCATTTTTTATCAAACCATTTACAATTTCGGAAAATCCATAATTTAAATTCAACATTTTAAATTCAAGAAGCCAAATCACTTACACAACAATTCACCATGATTTCAAAATTTCACTATAACCATAAATCATCACTAAAGAAGTTTTATTCTATGATTTTCACAATCAATTCCACTCAAATATCCCAATTTGAAACTATTCCAATCAATTCTAACAAAAGGAGTTTATATCTAAGCCTCCTAACATTAGGGTTTTGAAGAAAACCACAACGAACAAAAAACGCACAAGAAACCCGGGTTGCTTCTTCAAAAATCTACCTTTGGTCTCTACTCCTAGCAAGACCAAGACCAAATATCATCATATTTGGAATCCACACGCTTATATCTACCCATAACGGGCATAGATATAAGAATCTAAGAGAAAAGGAGAAGTAGATCTAAGTAGATCTATGAAACCAAACAAGAACGATGAAGAACGATCACATACCTCAATAATCTGGCTTCGATTCACCAAGAGAAGCCTTCAAATCACCTCCAGAATGATGGGAGAACCCTCTTTGACCTTAGGAGAAGAAAAATCCCGAGTTATGGATACTTATGAGGAAATACGAGCCACTTAGAGACAAAAACGCCTGAGATCCACCTTTATAGGATCTCATTTATGTGGTCGCACAGTTAGACAAACTGTGTGTTAACTGTGATTTAGCCACTGCCTCAGTAGACCCTCCACGGATAGATTGGACACACGATTAGAAAATCCATGTGCCTCCCGTGTGGAAGCTACTTCCTCCAAGACTAACTACGCATGATTTTTCTGCACGGTTTAGACAAACAGTGCGCTGTCTGTGCGACTTCCCCTTTGCCTCAAAACTTTATTCAATGTTATCCCGACTCTCCCATTCATCACCCTCAACATTAAAACCATGAAATGCATCAAGTAAGAGTCACATACCGGAAACCGGGGGTACTACATTCTCCCAACCATTGGTCTTTCCATCCTCGGAAAGTAGAAAAACCTCACCCAACTGAAAGAGTTATAGCCACTTCTTTTTCATTTCCTTTTCACATTCCCAAGTCTCTTCCGGAATCTGACAATGCATCCATAAAACCAATAACAGACTAATGATTTTTCCATGCATGACATTCTCTTGCCTATCCACAATATGTACAGGGGTATGTATCAACGAAGCATCCAGATCTAGGTCAACATGATACCATCTAATCATAGGGTTAGGATCAGGCTTATACTTTTTCAACTAAGACATATGGAACACATTATACATCAAACTAAAGCATGGTGGTAACGCCAAATGATATTCCACCTCCCCAAACCATTCCAGTATCTCAAAAGGGACAATTTTATCTAAGAGATAACTTTCCATGCATCTCAAAATGACGATGTCCAAGCCTTGGAGAGATCATCAAGAAGACATGATCACCCATAACGAACGACAACGGTCTATGACGATGATCTGTATAAGATTTTTGATGACTCTGAGCTGTCTCCATCCTTTTTCTAATCAATAGGATCTTCTTTGTTGTTTCTTAGACAAGGCTTGGTCTGATTATTGAAGTTTCACCCGTTTCCACCCAACATAGTGGAGAATGACAAGGACGCCTATACAATGCCTCAAATTAAGTAATGCATATCAAGGCTTGATAGCTGTTATTATATGAGAACTCCACTTAGGGTATATTCTCCTCCCATGAGCCACCTAAATCCATTACACAAGCCCACAACATGTCTTCCAATGTTTGTATCGTGTGCTCGGATTACCCATCCGTCTGAGGATGATATGCCGTGCTCATAGTCAATTGAGTTCCAAGGGCTTGTTGTAATGATTTCCATAAACGACATGTGAACCTAGGATCTCTATCTGAGACTACAGAAACTGGTACACCATGCTTCTTTAGAACTTCATAGATATAAATTTTTGAAAGATCATCCACCGTATGAGTGTTATGAATAGGGATGAAATGGTCCGACTTGGTTAGACGATCCACTATCACCCAAATGGCATCGTTTTTCCAGACCATTCTTGGAAGACCTGCAACAAAATCCATTTTTATATGATCCCAATTCCACAGTAGGATGGAAAAATATTGTAACATACCGTCTTGTCTCTGATGCTCCACTTTAACATGCTGACAAGTTATGCACCGTGAGACGAACTCGGCCACCTTCCTTTTCATGCTGCTCCACCAAAATTGTGCCTTCAACGCCTTATACACTTTCTATGTACCAATATGTAAAGCCCATATTGAATGGTGGTAATCATTAAGGAGCTTTTCCTGAAAAACAATAGTTACAACCATCCGATATCTGAAACACAAAACTGAACCACCACCACGTTTCCAGCCATCAATGGTCTCCACATCATTGAGTTTTGAACTTACAACCAGTCATTCTGCATTAGATGTTTGTGATTCTTTGATCACTTTTACTAGAGATGGAACAAGCGTCATTGAATTGAAAACTGCAACATCACTTCAGTCTTCAAATTCCAAATGCATGTTGGCTACGACCGACATCAACTTCCATTCATCTGAAGCTTCTTTCGCCAACTGAGCATACGAATTTCTACTCAAAGCATCCGCCACCGAATTTTCCTTTCCCGGTGTGTAAATCAAGTCAATGTCAAACATTCGGAGATACTCCATCCACCTACTTTTCCTCAAGTTCAAATATCTCTGTGAGAAAATGTGTTTCAAGCTTTTTTGATCTGTAAACACAGTAAATTTCTCCCTAAAGAGATAATGTCTCCATTATTTCAAAGCATGTATGACTGCAACTAACCCCAAAACATGTGTTGGGTAATTCTTATCTTGCACCCTCAACTGCCTTGAACCATAACCAACTACATGGTCTCCTTGCATGAGAAAACATCCCAACCTTGATCACGAAGCATCACAATACACAACATACCCCTCTCCTAATTCTGGAAAAATCAAGATAGGTGCTGATGTAATCCAAACTTTTAGTTCCTAGAATGAATTATGACATTCTTATATCCATTAGAATAGAGCATTATTCATTTTCAGAGCTGTCATTGGTGAATCTAGTCGTGATAAATCACGCACAAATCATCGGTAGTAACAAGCTAGACCAATAAAACTTTGTATCTCGAACACATTCTTCGGTGGTTTCCTACAGGTAACGGCTTCTATGTTTTCAGGATCAAATAAAACACCTTCCTCAGAAATGAAATGTAAAAGGAAACATACTTCATGTATCCAAAAATCACACATTGATAATTTTGCATTGAAGCGATGATCTCTCAAGATTTGTAACACTGTTTCTAGTTGCACCTCAAAATCATCCCTTGTCTTTGAAGAGACCAAAATTTCATCCACAAACACCACCACAAATGAATCTAGATATTGTTGAATTATCTGATTCATTAATTCCATGGAGACTTATGGTGTATTTGTTAGACCAAAAGTTATGACTACATATTTGTAATGGCTACATCTACTTCTAAAAAGTAGTCTTTGGAATATCCTTCTTTTGAACTCGCAATCGGTGATATCTTAATCACAAGTAAATCATGGAGGACCACTGAGCTCCCCTTAACTGATCGAACAGATCATCAATGCGTGGAAGTAGATATCTATTCATTATCTTAACTTGGTTAAGATTATGATAATCAACACAAAGATGAAGAGTTCCATATTCTTCCTTCACAAACAAAACTCGTGCTTCCCATGGAGACGTAATTGGTCGAATAAACCCTTTTCTTTCCAGCACCTCTAACTTCACTTTCAATTCACGCAACTCTATTGGTGCCATCCTATAAGATGTAAAGGAAATAGAACTTGTCCTCAAAAGTAGATCAGTCATAAACTTCACTTCCCTTAGAGGTGGTAACCCTAAGAAGTTCTTGGGAAATACATCTAGAAATTGATCCACAACAGCTAGAAAACTATTTTCCTCAATCTATTTCATTGATTCCAATGTTAACGCTACCAATTGGTAAGATATTTTTCCCACCATTGGTTATAACAAGCCCTTTGCACCTTTCTTTTCCATCCTCTCTCCTCTGAAGAGATGGCAGATGTTGGGCTCATTCGTGAAACTAATCGTTCTCCTATAATAGTAGATGTGAGATTGAAACATTGTCACCCACTCCATACCCAGGATATCATCACAGAAAAACATATCCAACATCGAGAATTCCCATTTTAACTCATCTCCATCAACAATTATAGCACATGCTCTACACACAAAGGATTGACCTTCTCTTTCACCAAGAGAAGTCAGCAGTTTAAAAAAAGCATCATTTCAAGTTTTAAACATTGAATGTCAATAGAACGAGAAGAAATGAAGGCATGTGATGCACCAATATCAAACAAAACTTGCAAAAAGGTAGAATTAAAAATAATTATACCTCTAATTGTAGATGGTCTATCCTGATCATCAACAACCATCTTATCAGCTCCATACAATTGTTTCTTCACTATATTTTTCTCCTTGTTTTATTGATGAGGTTTCCTTGGTTGAAGAGTCGTGGAATTTTGAGAATCAACCTAGCTAGCTCTATTGTGTTGACAGGAATGACATTGCTTTCCTCATCCTATCGAAGCATACGATGCTTGCAACGCTTGGGAAGTTTCACGCACACTCAACCTCATAGCATTCCTAAAATAGCGTTGTAGATGCCCCATTTTCTTGAAATTGTGACATGCTTGAGGTTGTTCTAGATAGTCCCTCTTTATGTGGTCTTATGAACCACATTGAAAACAACCTGCTTTGCTCTAGAGTCGTGGAGAAAGTTTCACTGATATCACTGTCTGGTACTGATTTCCACTTGCACCATAGAAATAGGTGTCATTTTCTCCCTTTCTCCCAATGGTAGAGTACCCACCGTTTCATGTAGGAATAATCAAACCTCCACCTATCGATCCCAAGATATCATGTTCATCAATAGTCATTCTGTTCACCATTTCTGTATAATCCGCAATACAGATTTCCACAATCTTCGATCAAATCTTCTTCCTTATCCCCAATTCAAAGATGTGTGCCTTCAAAGACGCACTTTCTGCAACCTATGGTGAAAAATGGACTAAATTCATGAACATAGCCAAATAATTTGTGACATAGAGTCTCTCCAACTTCAAGATGAATAAGTCTGTTGTTTTCTGGATTTGGAATGTGTGAGGATAGAATTGTTTATTGAACATTTATTCAAAATCCTCCCATGTAAGGCCTTCAACAAATTTATCCTGCACCACTAAATCCCACAATTGATGTGTAAGATTTTCAAGCATATACATCACCAAATTGACCTTGAGCCCTGATGTGGTGTTGAGGAAATCGAAGACATGAATCATCCTACCAAGCCACACCTCTGACATTTCAGGTTCAACATCACCCCAAAAGTTTGGTGGATACTTCTTCATGAACTGGATGATATGATCCACATGCCTTGGTTCATTCCTCCAGTTCCCCGTATCCACAGCAAGAAAATCCTAGACAATAATCTGAACCAACTCTTGGTTCACCCGTGGTTTAGGTGCAATCACATTCTCCGCAGCTTTCTCTGGTTGGTTTCAACGATGCTGACCGGGTGCCATTTTCTAAACCAACAACATCCTCCATCAATCTCACTCTCTAGAAACCAATGGCTTAGCATTTAAAATTCTATCACATGAACTATCACAACATTTTTTTTTAATATCCTTTTCCCATGTTCAAATATTTTTTTAAAACATTCAATATGATTTTTTAAAATCAACCCATTTTCAAAATACATCAAATATCTTGTTTTTTAAATATTTCACTTAAAAAAATTTCTGTATTTTTTCTTTTCTAAAGTTCACAGCTTGAAGAAAATCATAATTCAATCCTCACAATGAGATATAAAATCCTAGTGGGAATCCATTCCTCTTAAATGCATTCCATGCTCATATCATTGGCTAAACCCATGACAATGAGATTTCCAACATTCTAGAAGTGTATCAAAAACACTTATGTACCCAACAACCTGGTAACTTTAAGTTCTGCATAAACAGGTTAGCTACTTCCTTTTATTCAATACATTTCAAGTTCCGACAATCCAACTCCGATCTAATATTTCAACCCAAGGAATAGACAAGAAGGAATTTCAACTCCAAGACTTGGAAAATTGATGAATACTTGTTTGGCATGGACCAAACAAGCAGATACCATTTATAATGACCCTCCAATTCTCATTGGCTTGAGAGTACAAAGAGTCATTACTAGGCCTTAAGCGACTTCCCCAAGATTCCAAAGGGTATAAATAAATGCTGAAGGGTTTCAAATACAAGTGGGGGATGATTTACGATTTTAAGAAAGAATCCAATAAACCAACCAACCAACATTCAATATATGATGCATGACCAAAATAAAGACAGCTAAACAATTTAATTTATGTCAAACCTCACCAAAGTGCACAACAGCGGAAGACCGAACCAAATATAAAAGAACACAGTGGATGAACAAATCTAGACCCTCAAAAGACACCAAAACTCCATTCTCCACAATCTCCAAGCACCACTATCACTGAACATCCCCAATCATCACAAGGTAGTACTAAAAACATGGGAAGTGTTACTGTTGACCTTGTCCTGGAAAATAGCATCTAAAAAAACCCCAAAGTGCCAAAGAAGGGGTGAGTATAAAACTCAGTAGGTTTCCCCAATCACTTCCCTACTCACACCACTAGGATAAAAGAGTTAAAAAAATTTATATAAAAACATTTTATATAAAACATTTTCTCAAAAGAAGTTTATAACTAAATATATAATAGTTTCCCAAAACAACTTATAATCAAAATAATTTAAATGAAAATGAACGCAATTTTCCAGAGAGTTATTTTTTCAGAAAAAGAATTAAACAATATTTAGATCCATTTTACAAACATCCCTTTTTGGAATACCCAACCATTTCCCATCCCATACAACTAGTCATGCATGCATCGTTATGACAGCTCCATAATCATGAGCAGTTTCTCATAGATCTACCAAGTCGTCGCAAGGTAATTATTTCCCCTGTGCCATTACACCTTTGGCACCGAGCACAAGGACATATTTCTGCAAATCCTCATACATATAGTTACCATGCTCCATTATACCTTTGGCACCGAGAAAAAGGTCATATTTCAACCAAGCCTCGTACATATAGTTACCATGTGCCATTACACCATTGGCACTAAGCACAAGGTCATATTTCAACCAAGCCTCATACATATAGTTACCATGCACCATTTAACCTTTAGCACCAAGCACAAGGTAATATTTCAACCAACCCATGTACATATAGTTACCATCTTCCATTAACCCTTTGGCACCGAGCACAATGTCATATTTCAACCAATCCTTGTACATATAGTTACCATGTGCCATTACACCTTTGGCACCGAGCAGAAGGTCATATTTCAACCAATCCTCGTACATGAAATAGGAACACACACCACATATGCCCATCAATAATTCAAAAACACCCTTTTAATAAAAACACCTTTTTACTGAAAACCATTTCCATCAAAACCATTTCGATGCCAAACAATTTCAATTCCAAACCATTTCAATAAAACTCCCTTTTTAATGAAAACCAATTCCATCAAAGCCATTTCAATCTCAAACTATTTCAATTAAATTCTCTTTTTATTGAAAACCCATTTTTCCTCAAAACAATTACAATTTAAGAAAATTCATAATTTAAAATCAACATTTTAAATTCAAGAATCCAAATCACATGCACAACAATTCACCAAGATTTCACAATTTCACTAAAATCATAAATCATCACTAAAGAAGGTTTATTCTATGACTTTCACAATCAATTCCATTCAAATAAACCAATTTGAAACTAAGACAATAAATTCTAACAATAGGAGTCAAGATCAAAGCCTCCTACCTTTAGGGGTTTGACGAAAACCACAATGAATGAAGAATGCACAAGAAAACCAGGTTGCTTCTTCAAAAACCCACCTTAGATCTCTTCTACTAGCAAGACCAAGACCAAATATCATCATATTTGGCATAAAAATAGTTAGATCTACCCATTATAGATGTAAATCTACGAAACTGAGAGAAGACGAGAAGTAGATCTAAGTAGATTTATGAAACCTAACAAGAAAGCTGATGAATGATCACATACCTCAAGAATCCAGCTTCGATTCATCAAGAGAAGCCTTTGGATCACCTCTGGAACGATAGGAGAACCTTCTTAGAAATTAGGAGAAGTAAAATCATGAGTGATGGCCACTTAGGAAAAAAAAGCCACTTAGAGGCAAAAACACATGAGATCCACTTTTATAGGATCTAAATTAAGTGGCTTCATGGTTTTCTCGCACTGTTAGAAAAATTGTGTGCTAACCATGAATTAGACACTACCTCGGAAGACACTCCACACACGGTTTGGCCACACGGTTTGACAAACTATGTGCCACCCTTGCCGAATCTACTTTCTCCAAGACCAACTATGCACGGTTTTTCCGCACAGTTTAGAAAAATCATGCATCGTCCGTGCGACTTCCTGTTTGCCTCAACACTTCATTCAAAGTTCTCATGTCTCCCCCATACATCACCCTTAACTTTAAAACCTTCAAAATCATCAACTATGTGTTACATATCAGAAACCAGGGGTACTACAAATTTTCACTAGTATCTAGCATTGGTGACTTAGTCATTAGTGACTCGCCTTCAGTAGCATGTGTCAGTGACTAAGCCATCAGTGACTCGACATCGGTAGCTCACATTGGTGGCTCATCCATCGGTGCCTCTCTATCGGTATACTATTTTGGGGACTAATCCATTGGTGAATCTTCCATCAGTAGATAGAAATGGTGACTCTCCATCCATACCTTGTGATGGTGAGTCATTCTGATAGTTTTTCCAAAACATCAACATTCACCACTTAACATTTTATTTGATGAAAAGGTGAGTTCAAAACAATGTTTAAGTGGTTTTTGAAGGTGTTTCAGAGGATATAAATTAATTCCTTAACTCTATAACACTCTTCAAGACTTTTAAAAATAAAAAATACATGGACTTGATTGTGATCCAGGTTTAATGGCCTTTGAATCCATTTTCCACACAGATTTAGGATCGGGCCTTTCTAATGATGAGATGCAAACTTTCTTATTCACATCCATTTATCTTGATACTGAGGCATCCAGTACCTTTATTTCCTGAGTGATCATGCATTTGTGGTGATCCCCCTAGATCACATCTCCCTAGAGATTCTTCGTGTGGCTTGTGCAACCCCAATTTTGCGCAATGAGGAGGTGTTGATCATCTTATTACTGATGTAGGTTTTCCTTATTGTTTCTATATTTTTCATCATGTGGGAGATGTCTACCGATGTCTATTTTGTGAATATTTTTGGATAAAAATTTAATAATGATAATTGAATTAGTTTGAATCAATAAATAGGAGTTGGTGAGTGAGATTTTTGATCATACTATTTGCTGAATTTTGGATCAATATTTTGAATTGTATAAACTATAGGCCTACTGAAAATCAAGTTCATTGGTGGTATTTGTGTTCACACTAAATTGGATATATTTTGTTTTTTCTTATTTAATAGATGTTATGAAATCTTCTAACTATGTATACAAGTCTAATAAATGGATTCCCTATGAGAAAATTGTTTCTGTGATAACCCCTGAATTAAAAAGAGGATATTTAGTGAGGAATACTTTGTTAAAACTGAATATGATTCTCCATGGTTGGTGTGGTGGTGTGTTGGTTGTGGGGTTTTTGTGTATTGTGATGTAGTTTGGTTTTGATTTTGATTTTGCATTGTGGGATTGTTTGGGTGGTGTAATGTAATCTCGGGTTGAGAGATTGATAGATTTTGTAATGGATGAACTTGTGTGGTGCTACGATTTCTTGAGGCTTGGTTCGGTTGTGAGATGAGGGTTTTCTCTTTCAAGAGGATTATTTTTTGTGGAATGGCTTTGAATAATGATGATGATAGTGTTTGGTGTGGGAGTTAAACATAGAGGAATGTGAGGTGGGTAAACATTCCTTGGTTCTTCTTCATATGCGTGACATTTGTTATGTGGCTTGTTGTGCAGTGTGCATGCTGATTTCTTGGGTGGTAATGGGATGAATAAATGAATTTTTTTTATAGAGTAGGGATTGGTTGTAATGTTTTGTCTAACAGAATGAAATTAGTAAATATGAAAACATAAATGGGTGTAAATGTGGGGTAATCCTGAACCCTCTTTAGTTTATTAGGCTCTTGACCTTTTGAAATAGATTGTGTGTTGTTGTGGATTTTAGATGTAGTAGAAAAGCTGGTCATGAGTTGGTGTTTTTATTTATAATCCATTGGTTAGGCTTGATTTCTTGGTATAATATATATATATAACCTGTGTTTTCCTTGTGATTTATTTATGCACCCCACCCTAGTTGAGCACTATGTGTCGAACACCCCCATTTTCAAGGGGAGGGAGTATTTTACAAACATCCTGGTGGGAGGATGAATAATTTTCCACCAACTTTTCCATTCTCACTATTCTATGATGTGATAGTCACCACCCTGGGGCCTACTAGAGGCGGGACTCTGGGGTTCATTATCTCTCTTCTTTCATTTACAGCTCTAAAGGGGAATCTTTGAAAAGAGGGGTTCATGACTGGTTCTATCATAAAAATATTATTATGAGGGATACTATAGACTTTCAAGGATAATATTTTCTTTTTTCTAAATGAAAAAATCAGTTTAAAAAAATAAAATCAAAATATTTATTCATAAATGTTCGATTCGGTTTCAGTGACACAGAGGATGTCATCATATATTAGGTAAATTATAGGTATTTTTAATCTCCTCAGTCAAAATAGATAATGTTGTTATGTATCCCCATGAAAATATTTTTCAATTTGATCATCAATTGATTGGAAATCAAGACTATAAATCTGAGGATATTGTATTTTTTTCTTCAACAGCACCCAAATATTAACAATGATTATAAAGGGTATTGATTATGACCAGAATGTGCTTGTAAATTTTATTCAGACAGAAATAACCTTATTAACTATTGAAATTGAAAATATTAAATTTCAAAACATATATTTTGATGATGATGATTTTTTTTTGCGTAATTTCATGAGGTACATGTTAAAGTATATGTACCACTGTTTCAAAAGAGAGGCTAGGATGTCTTTTTTATCTGTATATAATGATAACATCTTTGCAGCTATATAAGAGGAATGATTAAAGATCTACATATGTAAACCAAGTTTCATCAAAGTAACATTCTTAATACCAGAACTCTATGGATGATATTTTTCTTCTTGAGTACACAACAAGAAAATATGTTAACTATTGGTAGAGAAGACCAAAAATGATCTAGTCTTATTTCTTAGTGGGATAAAGCATTTTTTCATCTTTTACTACAGTCCAAATTCAAGAAAAGAAGTTGCAGAATATTGAATATATGATATAGATAAAAAAATGAGATGCTAAATCCGATATAATGTCTCAAATTTATAAATTAAAATATATGTTCCTCAACCCATTGAAGAAAATATTTAAGCACCAAATTATGAGGGCATTTTCCTTCAACCTATAAATAGGCACAAACTTGTAGAAAATGATACTATCATTTTATCACTAAAAGCAGTGGTTGTTGCAGCTGGGGATGTTACTCAACTAGACATTAGAGAAGAGAAGGTGGATCATATTATCAATGAAGCTGAAAATCATAATCAATGAACTCCTACTGAAGCACAAGTCAAGAAAATTCTATTAGAAATGAGAAAACTCAACTAGTGGTAGCTGAAACTACAAGGTTATACATTAATCAATCACTTTCTACTATAGCCAAATCTCTTGACAAGGAAACATTTGAACCTATTTAAAATAAATAGGTTCTTGATGTCTATTTTTTTGCATCAACTGAGAAATTTAAATAAAAATCCTTACCTTGGGTTAATAGAGTAAATAAATCTCAAGCTTAAGAGGAAGAATCTAATGATTCATTGAATATTTGAATTAAATTATTTATTGTTCATTGTAATAATATGTGAGATTGAAATTCATGTTTATAAAGTCAAATAGAGTTTATAAGAAAATATTTTGATAATTTTTGAAGTAAAACTATTCCCAAAAAGGAATTAAAATTTATTTAGGCTCGACTACAAAAATATCTACATAGTTCAGTTTTAAAATGAGGTATTATTTAAT
Source organism: Viscum album (assembly GCA_963277665.1). Taxonomy (NCBI): domain Eukaryota; kingdom Viridiplantae; phylum Streptophyta; class Magnoliopsida; order Santalales; family Viscaceae; genus Viscum; species Viscum album. The sequence continues at coordinate 1,478,752,777 of OY728147.1, read as the reverse complement.
TTCGTAGAGAAATGTCTGATAAATTTTGAAATATATAATAAGAATATGTTTTAAAGACAGAAATCATAGATTTAAAAACATATTTGGAGAATTAGTTTGAATCCATCAGAATTAGTGTCAATCAGTTTAGAGCATCTACATCACCACCATAAACTTCTCTAGAATTATTCAGATGGTTATAAGCAATCATAATTGTAATATATTTTTCAATAACTTACATCATGAATTAAAGTGTGATAGTTCCACATTTAATGTGTTTCTTTACAACAATTAAGGTATTATTGAGAAACCCAATTCAGAAAATCCATGAATTGGGTCTCTTCTCAATTAGTTTAGTACATTACTTTCTCGGTTTCTTCAGTTAGAGGAAATAGTTTGTAAATTTCTCAAATTCAATCTGACTGGAAGTTTAAATTTTGGTCCAGAAATAGATGTTTTAATGAGGAATTTCACTGAAAATCATACTGAATGTTTAAGAAGGAAAATGGTAGAATTGAATATGTTCTTCAAGTTGTTTGATTTTCACCAAAATCCAACACCTCTTCTAAACTAACCATTTCACAATCATCCAGCCCTTCTTTTTAAGACTTTCTCTTCCAAAATGCCTCTTATTATTATAAACATCATTTCATAACATTTTTTTGTTATTTTTTTTTGTTTTTTATCCTTATTTATGATCATTTCTTATGCCATATCACATATCTCAATTTCATCTTAAATAATATTATAACATTTAGTTATAGTTACATTCTAAATTGAATGGTTTTATCTCTATTTTCATATAATTTTTTGATATAAAAAATATGGGGAGAAAATTTGGTAACCAAAACATTATATTAATCAACTTCTAGTTTGTATTATCATTAAAATAGAATTTATTTTTCATATTTTATGTAACTATAATATTTCCATATATTGAAAGATATTACATCAATTTTGATTACAATTCTTATATTTTTTATAAGTTATGTTATGGGTTTTCTGATCATGAAAAAGGAAGATATTCATGGGAATATTTTACCAAAATTACTCTATAAATATTATTGATTTTAGTTCCCATAAGAACAATTTTTTGTTTTACTAGTGAAATTAATTTTATGTATTTTTCATGAATATATTTTTGATAATATTATTTTATGTACATGTTATAATATTTTCTTAAGTATTTTAAATGTGTTTTGAAAGTATTTTAGAAACATTGTTCATACACTACATTAGTAAGTGTAATGTATGGTTTGGAAACCCTATGTTTGGAATAAAAAATAATGATAATATATTCTACACTATTGGAAAAGTATTGTTTATCTACTCTACATTTGGATGGAACCCTATGTTTGATTAAAATGGAGGTATGAATAAACAACCCTATGTTTTTGAGAAACCCTATATTTAATGAAACAAATGTATAGTGAATCAAACCTAATTTTAGGATCAACAATACATTTTCAACATTACATTGTACTTTTCCCATCAGATAAGTTAACCATATGTTTGACTCTTCAATGTTAGAATATAAAGTAAAGTTATTTTCCCTGATTTTTACAATGTTCTTGATGAATGTAAATATAGTTTCAAAATATCTTTTAAAATCAATTCAAAGTAATGTATTATATAGAGCAAATAACTCTTATTTATAAGTGAATTTAGAAATCTCTTAAATAATTTCAATTAGAGTGATTGTGATTTTTCTAGTGACATTATTGGATCAGATCAACCAAAAATAGGACAAGATTTTAATATGAGTAGAAATATTATTTTATCTTTATGTATGATTGTAAATATATAATTCCTTTTTGAAAAAATTACTTCTAAAAAAACAAAATATTGAGAGACTCTGTTATTTCTAAAAAGGATACACTTTGATGATATAACTATTTTAACCTCATGTTGTCGGTTAACTATTGTTGTTTGTTTTTTACTGTTCTTATTGAACATCATTCGTAACCAAGATCCCATCAAAGATATTCTTTCTTGAATACATTCTTATTTAATAATAAGGGTCATATTTTTTAGTTACTACTACAACTATGTAAAAAAACATTTTAATTCAATCAATTCAATATTTTTGATTTATTGGAGTTTCGTATCCATGAACTCAGTCATGGAAGAGTATGAACTTCTTAGAATAATATGTGAAGGAACATGTTCTATATAAGAGAATTATAAGGCTTTGTAAATCTTTATTATAAAGGTTTCAACTACCTACACTCAATTGTGAAGGTCTTGTGATAAGATGATATTTCTAGTAAAAATCATCATGTTTAAAGAGATAGAATTAGTGGAGTGAAATAGGGGATATTTATTCCCTTGAACCACTATAAAAATTTCATTGTTCTAATTTACTATTTATCTGATTGTAAAACTAAAAAAAAATATAAAACTACATATCTACATAAATCACAATGATGGATAAAATAAATAATGAATCAATATTATCAAAAATAAAAAATTTACCCCCTGAGTATCTTTGTATTATTCCAAAATAAAATAAAGAGTCTAAAAACCCATCCTGAAATATCTTTATCAGATGCTCAATGTTTACCTGACCAAAATAGTGATTCTTTAGATTGGTATTGTATGAGTCTTGTTAAGAGCATTCATTATATATTTACAATATATAGTTTTCATAATTCAGTACATAAAGACCATTATTTAGTCGGGTTATACAACAAAAAATGTTATTTTGGTAAAATAGGAATTATTCATTTATAAATATTAAAATAAAACCATCCATGTTAAGGTAAGAGACATAGATGATTTTATTAAAAAAACTTTGTAAAAACATAATTGTTCTTTAAAAAAATCATTCCAATTGGAATAGAAAGGTGCTAGTATCCTAAGGTTAATGTAGTGGGCCTTTCTCCACTAGCTTCTCAAAGATCAAACCCTCCTCTAGTAATATTATGAAATTGATATCATTATCACATTTTCATAAATATGTAACCACCATGAGATGTAATCAAAATAAATTATGTGTATATAGAAATATTAAACTCCATAAAGAATGAACCTATACCTTACAGTGTAGTTATTATTTCAGTATACTATCTTAACATAATAAAAATAGATTTTATACACTTCTTTACCCTGAAATTGATTCTTATTCTTCATAGAATTATTTTTATTAGGATTTTCAGAATTGGAATAAGTTTTGAGCCCCTTCAAATTCTTCTTCCATTCCTTGTTCACCAAAAGGATTGTGGGTTCCTTACACCACATTTATTTTTTGACTTGGTGAATTAGAGTAGGGATTTACAAAATATTATTTTATCTATCTTTCATTTTTTTAGTGACAATAAAATAGTATAATGATTTAAAAAGTGATGAAAGTATGAGATCGATTTGAATCTCATTAGGGAATTTAATTCCAAATTTTCTAAGAGATCTAGGTAGAAAATAATGATGAATACATTAGGCATATTAGGCATTGCCTCTCCAAACATTCATGTGAATAGTGTATTAAATATCTCATTATTTTTTTGGTCTCAACTTCTATTGATAGAGGTCATGATAGTGATATGTAATTCCATAAGATTTGGAATCCATATGTTTCTTTAGGACGTAATTAGAAATGTGTTATAACATGAACCATTTAGAATCTATGAAATTATATAATTTTATCTTATGAAAAGACAATTTTTACTCAAAAGACTCTTGAATTGGTGATTAAATAATGGATATTTATATCACATATAATTTCCTTTCATGGAATTGAATAATGTCTAATTTCCTTTTATATTCATGTAAGTCAGTTCCAGTGAGAATTTTATCCTTCTCAGATATGGATCAGAGTGATATGGTTTAATTTATATGTACTATCATTTCATAAATTAAGTAGATTATAACATTAGTACTTTATTTCTAAAATTAGATTTTAAATATTTTATTAATATCCCACAATTTTATCAAAACCAAATATCCACCACCTTTATTTTTGAAACATCATATTTCTTGGATGTTTTATTGGGAATAATTAATTTACCCTACTCATTACCAATAAGGAGATCTTTCATTATATTAGAAGTTATTAGGATTTCCATTCCAACTTATTTATCTCACATATCCTTGATTATTTAAGTAAAAACCCCATTCCTTCAATCAAATATTGGGATTTCCTCAATTTTTTATCAACTAGTTTCACTATGTATGGAAAAGGTGATCAAACCTTAATGAAAACTAATTTAAGTATCCGCAAAATAAAAGAAAGAAATTCCCAAATAATTAAAAGCACCCAAATATAGGAATGCCATGAACTTTGAACTATGGTTCAATTCCTACTTATGTAGTGGATCAATATACTGACTTAATATATTTAATTGTGAGATTTTAATCATTACGCATAAGCAGCTAATTATTATATTAGTTACATGATTTATAATATTAAGTGGACTCACCTATGTGATTAACAATGTCTTATAAATTTTTTTTCATAATGAAATTTATTTTAGTTCTACATTTTAGTCTTATTAATTCATTAATTCATGAAAATAAAAAAAAATACATAGTGAAATTAACCAAGAAATTTGATATAAATTAAATAATAAACATGGAATAAACATGATACTTTTAATGGATGATCTATCAAGTGGATGATAAACAAATTCTAATCCTAGGGGAAAAGACCTTGAATTTAAATGTAGTTCATGTATCATTAATCTCATTTCCTCTTATGTATCTGTTTGATTAATTTTTCCTCGACTCCAAACTTGAACCACCTACACTCTCCTAGGAGCTCCACCAATTACATTTTGTTTTACTCACACGTTGGTGAGAGGAACCAAATAATTAGTTTATAGGGTTAACAATAAAGTACAATTTTGGCGTAAATGCCCTTACATAATGAAAAGATGGATGACATGTATGAAATAAAATTTCATTTAATAATAAAGTATATGTAAATAAATTTCATACAATGGTATAGTCTATGCTCAGGATTGTTCACATACATGCAATTAATTAAACTTTTAGTTAACTATAATTCATTTATAATAATTCATATTAATGATAAACCATGCTAAAAACAATTATATATCTTCTTTTATTAATTTATTTATTTATCTCAATCCACATTCGAACATTCTGGAGATTCTAATATACCACTATTTGGAATAGATTAAATTAATATACTAAAAATTAACTATGTAAAAAATTTGTACATTATAGGACGCATAGCTAGCACCCATATAAACTACCTAGAATGTACTATATTCAAATATTTTTTACACATGAATCATATATCATACACATCTTATCGCATAATTTCATGGTAGATATAGTCAAATAAATGAAATATTGACACATGTTACTTACGTAACATGTTATATTTTAATGCATGTAGAGTAATCATTGTATTGTGACTTATACATGATATGCAGTTATGAATATTTTGAAAAAAATAATTATAATATTATAATATATATATATATATAAACCATCATGTGTAGTGAATGAGTCAAATAAATGACACATAAAACACATGTTGATAGATTTTAAATAATATAATAATTTAAATTTAAATTCTATTTGAACATGTAGCATACACGGTGTGCACTATCCAGCTACATTTCATGTATTGATATTCATCATCTATCAATGTGTTTAAATATTAATGATTTAATTGATGCTCCTATACACTTTGTGAGTGACCATCAAGGATAATTTCTCAATGGTACTAGAGAGAGCCACCCAAAGTGTGTGTTTAAAATCTAGAAACATTCCAATTCACCAATAAAGATATAATTTAATGTTAAAATGGAATACAAACTCAAAAAAATCTTATTATACAATATAATCTATTTATCATGATATCTAAAATCAAGATGGTTTCTTGTTGGTGTCATCGGCCTGTATTTTAAATGTATTGTTCTTTGATTTTTTGAACACGAATCTTCACATATAATATATAATGGTAAAAGAACTCTTTTGGCTACTACATTGCCACCAAATTTCATGAGATATAATATTCCAATAAAAAAATGGAAAAATACTTTCTAGAATTATTCATAAATTTAAGATCACTCATGATGTACCCAACGTATACTACTCCGCCAAGAACATATGTCATAAAGGTTTTCATCAATACTTCAAAGTATCTAACTAATAATATCCCTAAATAATGATCTTAATGTTTAAATATTGATGTAAATTTTAATAGATGTCACATTTTCTATAACATATAGTCATTGATTTCCAACTAATGGTTCATGTTCTCATAATCTCTTATACAAGAAATTCCCAAGAGTGTAAAACCTAATAAAGTGTGTCAATGTCCTATGAGTCTCTACCCTAGATTTCCTATATCATTTTTCCCATAAAATGATACCACCTGGCTAGAGATTTAAAATCAATGAATAATTTCATGGAACTTCTGAGTTCTCATTATATTAGAGAACTAATATGACATTTTCAAAAGGCAATTAATGTTGATTCAATAAGGTGTTCCTTATGAATTTTCCATTCCTTCATACTTGGGGGTTATTGTTAAGTCAATAAGGTATCCTTATGACTTTACCATTCCTTCTTTTTTTGAAAATCTCAAACACCTTATTTCAAGGAAAAACTCATTTTACCCCTTGTTTTACTTCTATAAGGAAAATTTCCATCCCCGAGGAAATTTAGCCTTACCTATATTTCATTTCTCATATCCTAATTTTTCTTAGTGTAAAATTCGGATTGAAACCAAAACCTTGGAATCACATAATTACTTAGATATGAAGCATTCTGTTTTAGGATCCAAATTCTCAGAATTCTAGATACGAACTCTTCAGAGTTCTGACTCCTAATTCTGAATCAGAATTCTGGTTACGAACCATTCTGAGTTCTGACTCCGAATTCTGAATCCGAATTCTGGTTACAAAATTTTTGAGTTCTAACTCCGAATTCTGATTATGAATTCTGGTTACGATCTTGTCTATGTTCTGACTTTGATTTCTCTAAATTCAAACTCTAAACTCTTATGAGTTCCATCTCCAAATTTTCATGAACTATGAATCCAAACATTATAAGATCAGGTTCCAAATTCTTGTAAATCCAGATTCCGAATTTCCTTTAAATTCAGACTCCGGAATTCTATAGAATTCAGATTCAGAATTCCTATAAAATAGAATACAAATATCCTTGTATTGTAGATTCTGAATTCAATTTGGGTTAGCCTCCGAACATTCATTTCCTTAAATTCTGAATATCATATTTAAGTTATCTTACACTTTTTTTGTTATAAAACGATGTCTTGCTTTCAGTTACTCACTAACCATTGTTTTAGTGACATGTGTATAGGTCCCCCCGATATTCAAGAAAAAATGTGATCGTTGGAGGAGGGAGATGACTGTTGAAGTCGTGCCTATAAATAGAAGTTCATTTGAGAGAGTTTGAGACTTTTTGGGACTTTTGAATTTTTTGAAGCTCAGAATTTTTAGAAGTGATTTCTAGAGAGAGAGTCTCTTATAAACTCCCAGGCTTCGTGAAGTAAGTTTTGAACTGCTCGTTCAAAGTTTTCTTCGTGCATATTTGCTTAGTGAAGAGGTTCGATTTCCTTGAAATCAGAGACTTCATGTTGTGAAGTCAGAGGTGCTGATTTGCTTACAAATCTAGGGCTTTCAAGGATAGCAAGAGAGATTTCGATCTTCAGATAGATGGATTACCTGGTTTTGGGTATGATATACTTTCTTGAAAGTATAAATCAAGGGACCTCTTATCCAGGGTTGTTGGATACCCTAGTTTTTGGGTTAAAAGAGTTACTACTTATTACTTGTAGTATTTTGTTTTCCACTGTGTATTTTTTTTTTGAGGAATATATAACATTATTATACTTCCTTACATTTTTACTCTGATTTAGTTAGATTCTATATGATTTAATGTAGAATCTTATTTGTTTTAAACTATTGTTAGGTTTCATTTCTGGAATCACTTTTCTGGAATCAAGCAAGTTATTAGAGCTTAGAGGTTGTGGGAATTTTGGTTATAAAAAATTACCTTAAGGATTTTTAATGTATACAATTCACCCCCCCCACCCTCTTGTATTTGAGAATATAATTATTACATATTGGATTCTACAATTGGTATCATAGGTTTGGTTCAGTCTGAATTAATCTCACTATTAGATTTAGAAGGGAATTCTCAGAATTGAACTTACGGATTCAAAATTTTTCAGAATCTGTTCTTCGAACTCATATAGTTTGGATTCAGTTTTTCTTAGAGATGAAATATCTAGTTCCTTGCTTAGTATATTTTCTCTTATTTACAAACTCATACTACTAACAAGTTTGTGTGCCAAAGATTCTCTTAAGGATGATAGGTTTAAATGTTGGTTCTATTGATAATCTAAATCCTACCAGACCTCCTGTATTAGATGGAAATTATTATCAGTACTGGAGAGATAGAATGAAGACCTTAGTTATCCATACTGGAGTTGATAACTCTCTAATGCTGACTAGAGATTATAAGATTCCAGATAAGGGATTGAGAACCTTTATGAACGAGGAGAAATCAGAATACTAAGAAAACTTCAGAGTCAGATATACTTTGTTATGTTCCCGGACTAGGAACATCTATAGTCAAATATCATCATGTGAAGCTGCAAATAGTATCTGGATGCAACTTAAAGTTACACATTTTGGTGCATCTAAAGTCCTAGAGATAAGAAGAGCTATGTTGAGAGCTGAATACCATAGTATTAACATTCCTTATGGAGAACCTATAAGAAAATTACAGCAATGTTTTATGACTATCGATAATAGTTTAAAATCTATGGGAGAAAAAGTTTTGGATGATGATGCTATTGTTGATAAGATCATAGATATCATGCCAAATGAATGGGAGTCCAACAGGACAACTGTTGATGAGAACAGAAAAGTCACTCAGATTTCCTTAGATGAGTTGTTCAGAACCCTTCTTCAGCATGAAACCATAATGAAGAGAGATGCTGAAAATGTTAAGAAGAATATTAGGAATGTTGGAGTTGCTTTTACAACCACTTATAAACATATGAAATCCAAGAAACTAGAAATATTGACTAGATCAATGTCAATGAAATTCATTATTTAGTCAGAATCTAGTGACACAGAAAAGTCTAAGAATTTGTTTGCTAATCATGCTCAGAGAATGAACAATATTGTAGCTCAAAATAATCATCAGAATAAGTAAAAGAAGAAAGACTATAGAGATAAGAAATATGGATAAGTTACATGTTATGAATGTAGAAGAACGGCTCATGTCAGATATGATTGTCCTTTGTTGAAAAAAAAGGAATAGAAGGAAAGGAATTCAGAAAGGACCAAGAAGAAATTCTATTGATCAAACCACAAGAAAATCCTTAATGCTAATGATACTAGGAGTGCTAGCTGTGGAGATTCATCAGAAATGGAATCTTCTGAATATCATTCATTATCACAGAGGAATATGGGATTTATTTCTACTACTTATTTTTCTAATACATTTTTTATGTCCAAGGTACGCTCGGCCGATTCTTTAACAAATTTATCTCTTGATAAGAATTACTATTCTAAAAATAGTACTTCTAATGAAGATACTTCATCTTCAGAAAATGAAGAAATAACTTTATACGAACAAGTTTCTAGATTTTCCAAGTTACTTGATGTAAGAAAATGTAACATTTCTAAGAAATTAGACAAGGAAAATACTAGGGGAGAAATTAGTACAAAAGAGATTTCAGATCTTTCTAGATATCATGGAGATAAAAATGAACTTTTAGAAAAACATTCAAAAGACCATGAGAAAGAAAATTCTATTAAGAGAGAATTTTCAAAAGACCTTAAGAATTCTATTTTAAAGATAAATCTTTTTGAGGAAAAATATAACTCTAAGGAGATGATTCATGAGGATATGAATTTAGTCATCACACTGAAATCCAAAATATTTTCTCTTATGAAGCTTCTAGAAAACATCACCTCTGGGAAGGAAAATTTTTACAAGATGTATTCACAAATTAAACCTCAAGGAAACACTACTAGAGTAGGTTATACTCACCAAAAAATAGTTTTCAAAAACAACTATTGTGTTCCTTCTAAATCCCCTTTATTCACTAAATGTCAATGTGGTGGGCATTGGAAGAAAAATTTCCCCTTGAATAAAGTTCAATATCTATGGTATCATACAGCTTACTTTTCTAAACAAATGTGGATACCCAATATTTTTTTGACTAACAATTCCGGATCCAAGAAGTTTGGATTCCAAAAGTCTAATAATCATATTTTCAGGAAGATAAATAAGGTACCAACAGCAATACATTGTATATGGATAGTGGATGTTCCCGACATATGACTGGTAACAAAAAATTTTTGAAAATATTATCAAGAATAAAGGAGGAAAAGTAAATTTCAGAGATATTGCAAAAGGATATATCATTCTTTAGTTTATCGGAACACAAGAACAACTTTCTGATATTTTCAAAACATCTTTACCCTCCGACAGATTTGAATACATTAAATAGAAGTTAAAAATGATAATCGTGAGGTAATCTTCCTTGTTAACATTCTGTTGAAATCAATCTCCTTATAGTAATAAACTCCTTTTCATAGGGGGAGTAAATTTGTTTGTAGTTTTTCAAAATTTTCGTAACAAAACTTTTCATAGTTAGTTTTTCAAAATTTTCGTAATCAAAATTTCTGTAGTCCGTTTTTCGAAAAAATTTGTAATGAAAATTTGCGTAGTTAGTTTTTCAAAATTTTCATAAGAAATATTTTCGTAGATTGTTTTTCAAAAATTTTATAATGAATATTTTCATAGTATGTTTCGTAATGAATATTTTCATATTGAAATGTTTATAATGAAACTTTTCATACTCAAAATTTTCGTAATGAAAATTTTGGTACTCTAAATTTTCGTAGTGGAATTTTGGTACTCAATTTCTTTTTCAATAAATTTTTCGACGTTAGACTTTTCGTAATATGTTTTTCATAGTAAAATTTGTTTCAATCATAATGTTATTCAAGAATAATATCACCTATTACAAATAATCCTCCTAGAAATCCGAAAGGTATGATTTTGTTCTTAAATTTTAGTAGTCATTATTTCATTGCTGGTATTTTCTTTTGTATTTTAAATATTCAGATTCTAGTTTTTTATAAAAACCTAAAAATATCAGATACTACCCAATGTTTCCTTATAGCTTTCATATCAACTATTATATTGGATTTGGAAGATGAAAGGTCACTTCCATCACCTATATAAAGGACCCCCGAAGGGTTGTCCCACATCAGTTTTCAAGCTCTCACATGCTGAAGTTATGCCCCCTTTCTTAAGCCCGTTCTGAATCTCTCAGAGTTTCTTCTTTCCAAATATCTTAAGAAGCCTCCTCTCAAGATATGTCTACCATGAAGCCAATATCAAATTGGAAAGTATACAGGGAAAGGTAGGTCAATCCGAAATTTTTCAAATACGATTCTATTATTTCTAAGAATATCAAGCTCAATAGATGGGAAAGTTTAGTTATTTCAAAGACAGGAGCTCAAGATGTTGTGTATCCAGATTTGATTATTGTATTTTATGATTTAGTTTCATTCATTAAAAAATATGGCAGGGAAAAATTCTCCTTCAAGAGATATGGAAGAAATTATAAACTCTCATACACCAAGCCTTCTAGCTTGGTGGAGTTATCATATGAAGGGGAAGTTGATTTTTTCTCTCACAACCTACCTAATGTTCAAGGAAGTTTCATTATGGTGAAATCTTTGGAATGTCTTGGACTATCAGATGTCAAGATCGTAAATATTTCTCACTTATCTATCAACAATCAGATCCTGTAGTTATGGGTTCCGGGTTTTTTCGTACTGAGAAAAGGTGATAAGGAAACATTAAAGAAAAGAGACATATATATCATGGATTTCTTGGTAAATCTATGGAAAATAAATTTGATGAGTCACAATCTCATTACCATAGATAATATCAAAAATGGGAATTTGATAGCTCAAATTATTATGTATCCTTCCTTACTTCCCAACCTGATAGTTCGGTGTCATGAATAATTCATTATCCCATGAAGTTCCAAGCCAAGGAATTGTAAAGTTATTCTTGTAAGTGGAGACACTTTGAAAAGAATGAATATGGGATTTTCTAAGGAGACATTATATCTTTATGATTTGAAAGTCAAAGAGGTAGAATTCATTCAGAAAAATACCAAAGAAGCTCAGCCATCGAAGAAGGCTGGAAGGAATGGAAAGTTGAAGGAAGTGGAAGTAGAAGACAAAACTCCTAAATCCAAAGAAGTTGAATCCTGATCTCCTAAACCCAAGAAGCAGAAAGTCTACCTAGATGAGGTTGTAAAAAAATGGAGGTAGGATAAGAAAAATATAAAATTAGGGGAGCCACAGTTCTTTTTGGATCCTGCTAAAGCTAAGGCCTTGAAAGAATCAACTACTGAAGAGCTAGAAAAGCAAGCCAAGGAAAAGAAGCTCAAGAAGAAGATGTCAGAGGTAGAGATTGTGCAATATATCTGTAAGGATACTGAAGTAGCATCTGAAAATATTCTGGTAACACAATATTTCTTGAAATAGCCTTTACCTGAGACTCCATGGAAGAATTTCTTCACTCTAGAAAACCGAAAGAAAAACCTGTTGAATAAGTGGATGAAGTGGAAGAGGTGGAAGAAATATAAGTTGGGACTGGTAACACAAATGATCTTATAAATAATTTTCAAGATTATCAAGATAAGGGAACCCCATCCAAAAAAGTGTCACTCCAAACATTTGAAGCTGAGTCCTCAAAGCTTGTCACTCCAGAGAAGGATGAAGAGAAGGATCAATACAACAGAACTGCCGTTTAGCAATAGTTTTTTTTTTGGCATTTAGCAGTGGTTTAAACCGCCGTTAAACTTTTTGGCGGTGGTTTATAGAAACTGCGGCCTAATAAGGTGTCGGAAGTATATTAGCGGCGGTTTTTAACATTTCGCAGCGGTTTCAGGAAAGCGTCGTAGGTGCCTCATTCCGCGGCAGTTTTCCTGAATTTACCGGCAGTTTTACGAGTCCTAGATATAACTTTATTCGCGACGGTTATAACAGCCGCGAATAAAATCAAATAGCAGCGTCCGTAAAACTGCCTCGAAAGTCATGGGAACTTCCACAGAATGAGGCATCCATGATGCTTCTATTTAGCGGAGGTTATAATCTCCACTAAAAGTAAATTTTATTTTAAATTTAGTAGTGGTTTAAACCGCCGCCAGTATAAATTTTGTGGTGGTTAAAACCACCGCGAAAAGCTGCACAGAATAAAAAAATAATTCCTTGCTTCTGCTGCACCACTGCCCTGAAAAACCAATAAAACCAGAAAAAACCATCCCTAGACTCCCACCAATGACCAAGAGCTGAATATCCAGAATAAATCACAACATCCAAAAAACATGTCTTTCTCCAATGAGAAATAATATACAACTTTAATATTTAAAAATAGAACAAAAATCTGAAACTCTGGAAAACAAGATTTCCTATTAGAGAAAGTACTATTAACACAGTAGTCAGATATCCATCAAAGGTTCCAACACATTCCTCATACTCATGTATACAATATCCTAAATAGTAAATACTAGGAAGATAAAACTCCATTGATACAACATTGTAACATCCCAAACTGGATTCCACTAAATCTTATAACTTCACTTTCTTAGGATAGATCATCCATAGCAGTTCCACTCTACTTATAAAAATTGACAATTGATGAATTAGTAGTTATATTAGAACCAACCCATTTATATAATGATTTTTTTTTTGTTTTGTGGCCTAGAAACCATCCTTAATACTTACAATAAATTTGAAGTGATGAAATAGCTTAAATAAAACATTAGAAATATATTGTTATAAAAAATCCTATTATGGGAATAGTTTTAGTGTTACATTGGGATCTAGCTTTTATAGGAATGTGGATATTTCCAGTGAGTCTTAGATGACATCTTTTTATGTTGGAATAAAGGTTATGTGGGAGATTCTAGTGACCTTTTAGGAATAAACATAGAATTAGAGTTGATTCCTCCTATTATGTGAGGGGTTAACCTAGTTTTTCTAGCATCCTTGGAGATATTAAGCATCATTGGATGCATATTTTTAGTTTTTGGTCATAGAATGTGTTTTTTTATGTATTTTGGGATTGAGTGGGACTCTAGTTGTGAAATTATTCCCCAAGTTGGTAGGTGATCATGATATAAGTAAAACTTCTAGGTGTTATGAGCGTCATTAATGCTTGTGATTAGTGGGACTGACATGCCAATCTAATTTCATTTATCTTAGATAGTTGTGTGAGTTTAATTTCAAAGGTGTATGACTCAAGAAGTCACCATCTAGGTTAAATGGTTAGGTAGGATAATGTGACCCTTGGGTTTGATTTTTTGAGTAGGCTAGAAAATACCAAGAATGCACAGTGTCATTGGTCCTATGAATTATATGAAATTGGTGTTCCCATTTCATTGATGTAACATCAATTTCGTATTCATTAACATATAAATTTCCTATTTAACTATGGTTTGGTTGAGACAGTTGTGTGGTGTTTTGTGAAAAAAATTATAGTCTTTGAGAGTTTGAGGGATGAAATCACAGGTAACACCTTGAGAGGTATTATCACATAACTACTTGGTTTAGGGATGTGGGATCTAAAAAGGTTATGTTAACTGATCACTCACTGAGTGAGGTTACCTAGGTATTAACTATGTTGTGGTGAGTGATGTAGACCATAGTTTTTAGTAGAAAAGATAAGTTATCTTAGTTCTATGGATGACTATATAAGAGGATCGAGTTTTATAACATCATCAATCATGGTTAATGTTCAAGATGTAGTTATTTATGTTGATTGAATGTGTGCGCATGGAATGAGGATTTCATAATGCATGTGATTATGAATAGACCATTTCGATTTATTATTAAGTGGATGATGTAAATCAATTTGGTAGGAAGTGAACCACATGTTGTTCAAGGATGGAATATTAGTTCCAGATGAGGCTTTAGCGTATGCCAAGGACGGATTTTCGTGATGAAACATGGTATAATTATGTTGACTCACATTCAGAAACCATGTTTAGTGGTGGACATAGTGTTTTTCATGGGAATTAGATTCTTATTTTTATTAAAATCATGAATATTAACATTCTATTGTGGGGAGAATCACATAGGTCATGGAAAATTTAACCATTGGGAGAGTGGTTGTAGAAAGAATAGTCATGAATGGTCAAAATGACTTTCAGAAGCCTGTGAGCCATAAAATTCAAGTCATGAATGGTCGAAATGACTTTCAGAAGTCCGTGCATCAAGTTGACATCCATCTTCGAGATTATATTTTAATTTATAAAGTATTCTTGCCTATATTCATGGACTTATGCTAATTTATCACCCCTCAGTCACACCTATATCTTAGTAAACCACCGTTGATTTAGAACATTCTTATGAAAGTTTAGAAGATCTAGAGCATGTTTATATACTTTTGACACTTAAATCAGACATTTTCAACAATGGGCCTCACCAAAGTGTCCACAAGACTATCCCCTTGATAACTATGAAATTACCCAATTTATTCAACACATCAACAATGGGTTTAAATCCTAGTCATCAAAAATATCGACTACGAATTCAAACACAGACCTAAATGGAATGATGTATACCACACTCAATAAATGAATACATAAAAAGAAACATCAGAAATCAGTAAATTGCATAAAAAAAACATGAGAAATCACCGAAATTTTGGGACATGAAAATGTGTGGTGGCAACTATGTGCCAAAAATGTTACATATACAAACCAAATATTTCCATTTTTGTTCAACACATAAATAGTAAAACTACTCAGGGTCCGATGATGCATCGTCACCCTCTCCACCTTCATTTCCACTTTGTGTTGTCACCTGTAAGAACATTATATTGAAAATTAAATCCGGTAACATATTTATATTAAAACATAAAACAAATGAAAGTTAGAAAACTAAATGATTTTGATTTTCTGTGATTTAACTTCATACCACCAATCCACAGATGGTGTGAGAGATGGTACAGGGGGAGATGGTGTAGGGGTGTCGGTAGCTGATGCATCAGATGTCATGGGGAGGGAGCCAGATGGATAGTCATATGTCGCAGAACTGGATGAAATAATGTAACACTTCTTCCTTGGCATTCCATTCATTTAATCAAATAAAATTAAGTTCAGAATATATATTTCAAAAAAATTATTCAGAAAAAAAAATAAAAAATGATAACAGATGGAGTACTAACAGACAAAATATATATAATAATGATAATGAGTGACTACAGAAATGAAACAAGTGGTTGATAAATAAATAAATAATTGTATATACAATCATTTTCCCCTTCAATCATGTCGGTTTCCTACTCCATTGCTTCATCCACTTCATTCATCCTTGCTAGACTAATATTTTCAATGTCATGATGGACAAATAATTATGCTTCCTATAGATGATTAAATTCAATTTCAGAGGCCAAATTTTCCACTTCATCACCCATATCATACAAATATTTTTGTATTACGTGAGCAACTACACTCCACCCTTCATCGAAAAAATCATTCACATAATATACCATTTTTGCTTGCGATGTTAAGATATATGGATCATGCAGTTCACAATCTCCAACATCCATCAAGCGAGAGAAGTTCACAGAAGTAAATTGCAAGGAATCTCTTTTAATGCCTCCGATAATATCGACCCATTTGTATTTTAATAAAACAACCAATAAATGTCCGCAGTAGTTTAATTCAATAATATCATGCAGCTTTCCATACTATTCCACTTCAGCAAATGTAAATATAACACTATTCTGTGTTCTCAAACCCACTTCTCGATTGACTGTACGAAATCAAAATTCATTTACATTATAAGTGTCAAACTTTCTAACTTCTTTTAGAGGACCTCTAGAAAGAAACTTCAAATCTTCTGACACCTCTTCTCAAGTATCAGTATTCATGATCTGAAAAAAGAAATATACTTTATTAGATTTACAAAATGTATGTGTCAAACTAATATTCGTATTTATTGCAATATTTATGAACTTACACGTCATCCAAACCATTCTACAAGATCTTTATTAATAGCTTTCTTTATATCTTTCTCATTTCATGTTCGGTCTCTCATTCGTCTCTTTGTTTGTATCCTCAACTCTTTAATAAATGGATCTGAAATTTCACTATTTAGCATCACATATCTATGTGCCTGTAATGATTCCAATTCATTCGCTGTCACATTTGAGGTCCTCCCAACTGGTCGGCCAATAGCAAGAAATGTTTTGGATTTCAGATGTATTTGAGATTGAGTCGATGTGTCATCAACATTTCCAACTCGATTAAATCTTGTCTCAATATCATCCATGTATTGAGAACAAAAGGTAAGACACTCCTCAGCCACATAGTCTTCAGCAATTGAGCCTTCTAGCTTATCTTTATTTCTCACCTATGATTTCAAATGCACAAGATATCTGTGAAATAAAATAAAAATAATTATGCATTTAATTAAGTACCAAATTTTTTTTACATAACTGGAAAACATATAAATAAATTACCTCTCAATTGGATACATCCATCGATAATGAACGGGGCCTCCTAATTTAGCTTTCTCAACCAAATGCACAGTCAAATGCATCATTACAGTAAAGAAGGACGGAGGAAAGATCATCTCCATTGTGCAAAGGGTCAATACAAACCTCTCATGGAGGTTGTCAAGCTGAAATGGATGTAGAGATTTCTCACATAGTTTTCTGAAAAATGTGCCAAACTAGAGTGCAACAACAATAATTTTTTCAGGTAATAATGTATACAATGCCAATGGTAGTAACTGTTGTAACAAAATTTGTGAATCGTGGCTTTCCAATCCATGTAACTTACGATTCTTCAAGTCAACAAACCTCAAGATGTTACATGAATACCCATCAGATACCTTAACATTATTTAACATTTGAAGGAATGTATCTTTATCTCTATTTTTAATTGCAAAAATTTCCGGAGGATACTTTCCATTCTTATCTAGCCAGAGATTGCGTTTTATGTTCATTGCTTGCAAGTCTTTGCGATCATTGAGATGATCCTTCGACTTTCCATGCCCATTAAGAAATGTGAAAATCAAATTTTCACAGACATTCTTCTCAATATGGATCATATAAAGATTATGCCACAACAAATTAAATTCCCAATACGGAAGTTTGAAGAATATACTTTTTTTCTTCCATTGTTATGTTCCGATTTCGCTTGACGATGCACTTCAGAACCGTTTTCCGCTATAATTCAAATGATGAACCTTCCCAAATTCTGTTTCAACATTTTCAAGATGTGATAATATTTCAAAACCATTTAACAAATTTGGAGGTGGTCTACGATCAATGGAACCATTAAATTTTGATCTGTTCAGCCGAAATCTATGAGAGGCATCGAGAAATCTTTGATGAGACAAGAAGCACCATTTTCTACTATGAGGTAGTCGTTTGGGATCAAAATAAAAGTTACAAATGGGACAATCCAAACCCATGTAAGTGTTCCAACCAGATATATTTCCAAGCCCAGGTAAGTCACTAATGGTCCACATTAAAGCAACATGCATTTTGAACATTGTTTTAGAAGAGGCATCAAATGTCTCAACACCGTTACTCCATAACTCCTGCAATTCATCAATCAAAGGCTGCAAGTATACATCAATATCATTTCCAGGAATTTTCATTCTAGGAATATTCATCGAAAGGATAAAAAAATGTTTGTTGCATACACATCCATGGAGGCAGATTATAAGGGACCAAAACAACTGGCCAAATGCTATAATTGGTACACAAAGTCCCAAATGGGTTTAATCCATCAGCAACCAATCCCAATCGAACATTCCTAGGATCATATGAGAAATCAATATGTAATGAATCAAATGTCTTCCATGATTGGAAATATCTTGGATGTCTCATTAACCAATCATTGTTATTATCTACAGAATTCCACTTCATGTGTTCGGCGGTTTTCAATGACATGAATAATCTTTGCAATCGAGGCTTCAAAGAGAAGTAACACAAAACCTTTGCAGGTGTGCTCCTTTTCATCTTCTCCATGAAATTATGTTCATTCAGACTTACAACATCACCCTTTTCCTTCCATCTAGAAGAAAAACATTTCTTGAAATTCTGTCTACTTGAATCCTCTCCCCAATAAAGCATACCATCATTGGGACACGCATGTATTTTTGTATAATTCAGACCAAACTTGTTAACAACTTTTTTCATATCATAAAATGATTCTGAGATTTTTGCTTCAGGAAATGCATCACGAATCAATTCCAATATCATGGACATTGCCTTATTTGTAATTCCACATAGACATTTCATATGGTACAACTTCTGAAAAAATTAAATCTTTGAATATTTCAAACACCCACTATACAACTCTTGATTTCCATCATCAACTAAATCATGAAACACATTTTCCCTAGTGAAGTTTTCTCTTACATTTGGCTCCATATAATCAAGAGGAGGATCCAATGATATGTGACAATCTTGATCTGTCTGTGTTACAGTGTAAAAAACATCACTTGTCACGTTGCAATTTGTAGCACCCTCTTTTGGTTGTTCTGATATGTTTTGATGCCAGTAGTGGTGTCTTGTAGTGCCGAATGCATCATTTATTAGGTTTCTCATTTCATTTTCCATTATAGATGAACATGGGATTTTATTATGCGGATTAACATCAGTGCTCAATTTTTCTGTAACGATTGATTCTCCATGCCAAATCCAACACAAATATTGAGCAGGGAATTGCTTCAATATTAAATGTCCATAAACCACATCTCTCTTCAACCATGTTCTAAATTTACATTTAGGACATGGAAATTTTATTCTCCCTTCAACAAATCGATTAGAAATTGAAAAATCTAAAAACTCATTCAAACCCTTAACATACAGAGGTGTGTTCCTCGGTAATGTGATCCATCTTTTATCCATGTATATCACAATGTGCCTATACAAAAAACAAGGAATCAAACATGAGACATATTCTAAAACCCCATCATCCAAAACAAATAATGATGAAAAAAATTTCCATAATAGATAAAAATTCAAGGATATATCAAGAAATGGGTCTCAAAATTCCTCAAAGTCCCTAAAATGGAAGCACAAAATGGATGAACTCTTTCTATAATAATGGGTCTTTTCATCATGTTATGTTTCATCCTGCCTCTACTCCTTGCACATTGGATTCTATTCATTCCCACTATTAATTTTTTGCATACCTGATAAAACAAAGGAATGAACAACCATCAATTTCCAATAATATTTAGCTTCCATTCACATGTCCCTAGTGACAACCTCCAAAATGGATGTTATGCCCAAAGAAAGTAGAGATGTACCATGGTCTAGGTGAAGACCATCACCAAATAAATGATCTATCTCATAATTGATGACCTCTATCATTGGAGAATATATAACAAACCTTGAAAGGTTATTGACATAATCTCATACTGATCTGTCACCAATAAAAAGTCTCATGAGCATAGTCTATTTCTCTACATTCATTCCCTTAGGAAATAACCATTAAAAAATCAATCTTGATGAGATTCCAATTCAAACATTCATGAAGTTAAGAAGGTACCACTGACTCCCAAAATAATCTACCGAAACTATAAATCTAGTTCTAAAAAATTCTCACACACAAAGTATCAGGTTCCCTAAGATAATTGAGGATCACCTCAATTTGTTCCAACTACCTAACTGCTTCCACTGACCCTTGAAAAACACTTAATGAAATAAGATAGTGATTCAGGAATCCTATGATGGTGTTCAAGTTTGGAAATGATTTAACATCAACCAATCAACACGTATTCTAGGTCGGAATAAGAACTAAATATTCCTTTTTGAAAATTATAGTGGACAACAATAAAATCTAAATGAACTATATCAATTAAACACTGAATATAAAGGCTAATTATTCTATATGAAAGTAAGAATAAAATACAAAAAAATTATAAATTAAACACGGAACACACTAATAAAACCAATGTTCAATGGAAGCTGAACGTTGATAGAGTTGATGGAGATGTCACGCTAATACAAGTGGTTGCTTTTTTCATCAGAACTACCCGGGTTCAAGAACTCTAATCTAGTAATATTTGTGAATATTCATGCAGGAAATATTCTGTGCATGCTGTTATGCCTAAAATCAATTATTCCAAGTATAGACTGAATCAAAATAAAGCTAGGTGAAACTCTTCTTAGTTCATTAAGAGTACAATTCGTAGATTTTTATGTTTAAATGGAAGAAACCAGGTTGAATTCTTGGTCTCCGTCCTGGAATGATGTTGATGTTTTCATGTTCAAACCCATATTTTTCTTCATTTATTATTTTAATTCCAAGAAAACTCAATGCTAATGGGTGTGTAGTTGCAACCTAATTGAATCTAAACAAGACTACCAGCACACACCCATAAATTCCCCTTAATCAACCCCATGACTACCATATCAGAAATCCATGACCCGTTGTTTATTGAAATAAGATAATAATTATGGGAAAAATAAAAACAAAAGATCAAAGAACCATTGAGGATGTCATGTTCGTGAAATTAAATCAAACCAGAGAGAGGACGGTCACAAAGAAAAACACAGGTGCGTAGACTTTTATCCATCTCTATATTTGTGTAGTATATGAAGAAACCAATTTAGTTGTCTTCAGTAAAAAAACGAAAATGAAACAAGAATCAGAATGATTCACTGAAAAATCGAAATCAAAGAAAGCTAAATTTTCCAAAAAAACAACAAGATCAAAATCAGAATGATTCGTCGGGGTCGCCGGGGTCGGGGTCGCGGGGTCGCTGGGGTTGCGGGGGTCCGGGGTCGGGGTCGCGGGGTTGTCGGGGTCGCGGGGGGTCGGGGATGCGGGGGAAGCGGCGGTTCCTAGAACTGCCACTAAACAGCAGCCGCTAAATAGCGGTTTTGTTGTAGTGGATGAAGAGAAGGATAAAGAGAAGGGTGAAGAGAAAGTTGAAGAAGATGTTGATAATTTGTCTGAAGAAGAGAGTCTAAATTGTGATTTCATTCATCCTGAGGATGCTAAGGCTAGAAATCAGAAAGAAGAGGTAGATGAAGATATAGTTGTGCAGCTATCTGATAGGGAGCATAAATTCCCTGATGAGGAAACCGTACCGAGAATTGATAAGGGTAAACAAGTGTTTGTTGATACTACTAGAAATTCTATTGTGAAGAAGAAGGATATTAAAGTAACTTCAAGGAGAAATCTTGTTGAGCTAGAAAAACAAGCATCACCATGTAAAGTCTCGGATTCTAAATCATCTTCGCTTGGCCATGATTTTTTTGAACAATCCATGAACAAAATTTTTGGGTTCATTCCGACTTTTTCAAACATAGACTCTAGATTCCAGATGCTTCGACATTCTCTTAATCAAAAATCAGATTCTTTGTCCATGGTGATGGACAAGTGTGTCAAGATGGAATCAGATTTCAAAACTTTCCTCATAGGCTACGATTCTCAGAGAAAGTCATGTAAGAAGATAGCCAACTCGTCAAAGAAGATAGTACAAGAAATGAGTGAGCTTGATCAATTTCATGAAGATGTCAAAGAAGCCTTTGATACCGAAGACACCAAAATCAAGGATCTTACAAATAGAATTAAAAAAACTGACTCTATAACAAAATTCTCAGATTTAAGAGTTGAAATACTAGAATGGGAAGTTGATCTTTGTAGCTCAAAAATGGAAGAGGGAATGATATCTCTGGATGGATTTTGAAGAGAATCTTGTAAAGCTAGATAAGTTGTTGAAGGCTCAAGCCGAAGTTCTTAAGACTCAAGAAGAGAGAATTAAAGCTTTAGAAATTAAAGCTGATGAATATTAAAAGGAATTCAAGAATCTGAAAACCATTTTCAAGAAGATGACGCCTAAGGAAAAAGAAACAAAATAGACCAAAATCAAATCTTTTGTTGTATTTTTTCCCTGTACTAATTCTTCCAATCGTAATGAAATATTGGTTCCTTGTTTTTTCTAGATGTCTATTCTAATATTTTAGGTACCATATTTTTTTCCATTCCCCCAAATTTATTTTGAAAATCAGAATAGGGGATAAGGAAAAATAATTCTATGAATAAGAAGATATATCCCTATGTAAGGGGGAGTTTATCTATGGGGGAGTGCTCATCACGAAGATTTCAATACCCAAGATATTGAAAATCCCATTTCAGAAATATATAATATGATCCTTAGTTTTCCAAAGCCTAAGGGGGAGTCAGCCGTATTCACCATTGTTCATATGTAAAGGGAGACAAGTTTTATTTTCAAAATCTAGAAAAAATTTTCTAAGTCCTTATATTATTTTTCGTAAGGATGTTTGTGCTATCCAAAAAGGAGTATATTGTTGTGTCAATAAGGTTTTCCTTGTTACTTTTATATTCCTTCGTACTTGGGGGAGATTGTTAAGTCAATAAGGTATCCTTATGACTTTACCATTCCTTCTTGTTTTGAAAATCACAAACACCTTTTTCAAGGCAAAACACATTTTACCCCGTGTTTTACATCTTTAAGGACAATTTCCTTCCCCAAGGAAATTTACCCTTACCTAGATTTCATTACTCATATCATAATTTTTCTTAGTGTAAAATTAGGTTTGAAACCAAAACCTCTGAGTCCCATAATTACTTAGATATCAAGAATTCTATTTTAGGATCTGAATTCTCAGAATTCTGGATACGAACACTTCAGAGTTCTGACTCCAAATTCTGTATCAGAATTCTAATTATGAACCTTCCTGAGTTCTGACTCAGAATTATGAATCAGAATTCTGGTTACGAACATTCTGAGTTCTAACACTGAATTCTAATTATGAATTCTAGTTACGATCTTGTCTAAGTTCTTACTCCGAGTTCTCTAAATTCAGACTCCGAACTCTTATGAGTTCTGACTCAGAATTCCAATGAACTCTGAATCCAAACATTTTAAGTTCAGTTTCCGAATTCTTGTAAATCCAGATTCCAAATTTCATTGAAATTCAGACTCTAGAATTCTATAGAATTTAGTTTCTAAATTTCTACTAAACAGAATCTAAATATCCTTGTATTGTAGACTCCAAATTCAATTTTGGTTAGACTCCGAACATTCATTTCCTTACATTTCGAATATCAAATTTTAGTTATGTGTAATGTTGTTCTGTTATAAAATTATTTTGTGCTTTTAGTTACTCACTAACCATTGTTTGAGTGACACGTGTACAGGTCCCTCCGAAATTCAAGGAAAAATGTGACAATTGGAGGAGGGAGCTGACCGTTGAATCTGTGTATATAAATAGGATCTCATTTGAAACAACTCGAGTCTTTTTGGGACTTTTGGATTTTTTGAAGCTCAGAATTTTTAGAAGTGATTTCTAGAGAAAGTGGCTCTTATAAACTCTGAGGCTTTGCATAAAGTTTTGAACTACTCGTTCAAACTTTGCATCATGCAGATTTTCTTAGTGTAGAGGTTCGATTTCCTTGAAATCAGAGACTTCAAATAGTGAAGTCAGTGGTGCTAATTTCCTTAAAAATTGAGGGCTTGCGGGGATTGCAAGACTAATACTGATCTTCTAATTGTGGGCTTACCTGGTTTTGGGTAAGATAGACTTTCCTGAAAGTATAAATCAATGGACCTCTTATCCAGGGTTGTTGGATACCCTCCTCTTTTGGTTAAAAGAGTTACTACTTGTAACTTGTAGTATTTTTATTTCCACTGTGTATTTGTATTGTTTAAGAAAGTATAACTTTCTTATACTTCCTTACATTTTCACTCTGATATAGTTTGATTCTATACGCTTTAAGGTAGAATCTTATTTTTTGTAAACTTTTGTTAAGTTTCATTTCTGGAATCACTTTTCCGGAATCAAGAAAGTTATTAGAGCTTAGAGGTTGTATGAATTTTGGTTATAAAAAATTACCTTAAGGATTTATACAGAATACATTTCACCACCCTCCCCCTCTTGCATTTGACCATCTCATTATTATATATTCGATCCTACAATTAGTATCAGAGGGTTGGTTTAATATGAATTAATCTCACGGTTAGATTCAGAAGGGAATTCTCAGAATTGAACATCTGGATTCAAACTTTTTCAGAATCTGTTCTTCGGACTCATACAGTTCAGATTAAATTTTTCATAGAGATACAATATCTAGTTCCTTGCTTAGGATATTTTCTCTTGTTTACAAACTCATACTACTAACAATTTTTTGTGATAATGATTTTCTTATGGATGGCAGGTTTAAATGTTGGTTCTACTGATAATCTAAATCCTACCAGACCTCCTTTTTTTGATCGAAATGATTATGATTACTGGAAAGATAGAATGAAGACCTTCATTGTCAATACTGGAGTTGATAACTTTCTAATACTTACTGGAGATTATAAGATTCCAGATAAGGAATTGATAACCTTTAAGAACCAAAATAAATCAGAATACCAAGCAAACTTCAGAGTAAGAAATACTTGGTTATGTTCCATGACTAGGAACATATATAGTCAAATATCATCGTGTGAAGATGCAAATAGTATCTGGAAGAAACATGAAGTTACACATTTTGGTACATTTAATGTCATAGAGACAAGAAGTGCTATGTTGAGAGCGGAATACCATATTTTTATCTTTCATTATGGAGAACCTGTATAAAAAGTACAGCAAAGGTTTATGACTATCTTGAATAGTTTACAATCTATAAGAGAAAAGGTTTAGGATGATGAGGATTTTGTTGATAAGATCATAGATATCATGCCAAATGAATGGTAGTCGAAGAGGACATCTATTGATGAGAACAAGAAAGTCACTCAGATTTCCTTAGATGAGTTATTTGGAACTCTTCTTCATCGTGAAACCAGAATGAAGAGAGATGCTAAAAATGTTAAGAAGAAGAATGGGAACAGAGGAGTTGCTTTTACAACCACTTCTAAACATATGAAATCCAAGACCCCAGAAAGAGTAAATATATCAAAGTCAATGAAAGTCATTATTCAGTCAGAATCTAGTGACACAAGAAAAGTCTGAGAATGAGTTAGCTAATATTGCTCGGATAATAAACAAGATTGTAGCTCAAAAGAATCATCTGAATAAGTAAAATAAGAAATACTACAAAGATAATAATGATGGATAAGTTACATGTTATGAATATATAAGAACAGGTCATATCAGACCTGATTGTCCTTTTTTGAAAAAAAGGAAAAGAAGGATAATAATTCAGAAAGGAACAAGAAGAAATTCTATCGATCAATGCACAAGAAAAGCCTTAAAGGTAATGATACTTGGAGTGCTAGCTATGGATATTCTTCATAATGTGAATCTTCTTAATATGATTCATCATCACAGAAGAATATGGGATTCATTGCTACTACTTCTTTCCCTAATACATGTCTTATAGCCAAGGTTCACTCTACTGAGGCTTTAAAAAATTTATCTCTTGATAAGAATTACTATTCTGAAAATAGTACTTCTAATGAAGATAAATCATATTCAAAAAATTTATAAATACCTTCATACGAAGAAGTTTCTATATTTTCCATGTTACTTGAGGCAAGAAATTGTAAAATTTCTACGAAATTAGACAAGGCAAATAATTGGGATGAAATTCTTACAAAGGAGATTTCAGATCATTCCAGAGATCATGGAGATAAAGTTGAGCTTTTAGAAAAAATTTCTAATGACCTTGAGAAAGAAAATTTTGTTAAGGAAGAATTTTCAAAATATCATAAGAATGCTATTTTAAAGATAAATGTTTTTGAGGAAAAATCTAACTCTGAGGAAATGATTCCTGAGGATAGGATCTTAGTCATCAGACTGAAATCCAAAATATTTTCTCTTAAGAATATTCTTCCAAACATTTTCTCTAAGAAGGAAAATTTTGACAAGATTTATTCTCAAATTAAACCTCAAGGAAACACAACTAGTGTAGGTTATAGACACCAAAAACTGGTTTTCAAAAACAAATGTTTTGTTCTTTCTAAAGCGCCTTTTCCACTAAATGTCAAAGTGGTGAGAATTGGAAGAAAAATTGCCCCTTGAATAATGTTCAATATATTGGGTTTCATATGGATTATTTTTCAGAAGAACTGTGGATACCCAAAATTCTGTTAACTAACAATTTCGGATCCAAAAAAGTTTGGATTCAGAAAGTCTAACTTTCTTATTTTCAGGAAGATAAAGAAGGTACCAATAGAAATACTTGGTATATGGATAGTTTATGTTCCTAACATATGACTGGTAAAAAAACTATTTTGAAAATATTATCAAGATGAAAGGAGGAAATGTAACTTTCAGAGATAATCCAAAAGGTGATATCATTTTTCAATTTATCAGAACACAAGATCAACTTGCTGATATTTTCACAAAATATTAACCCTCCGATAGATTTGAATACATTAAATAGAAGATAGGCATGATAACCATGAGGTAATATTCTTCTTTAAATTTCTGTTGAAATCAATCTACTTATAGTAATAAACTCTTTTTCATAGGTGGAGTACATTTGTTTTTCGTTTTTCAAATTTTTCGTAGTTAGTTTTTCAAAATTTTCCTAAGAAAAATTTTCGTAGTTAGTTTTTCAATAAATTTCATAATGAAAATTTTTGTATTTAGTTTTTCAAAATTTTTGTAATGAAAATATTCGTAGTTAGTTTTTCAAAATTTTCGTAATGAAAATTTTTGTATTCAGTTTCGTAATGAAGATTTTTGTACTGAAATTTTCATAATGAAACTTTTCATACTCAAAATCTTCATAATGAAAATTTTCGTACTCAAAATTTTTGTAGTGGAATTTTGGTACATAATTTATTTTTCAATAAATTATTCGACCATAGACATTTCGTAATATGTTTTTTAGTCGAGTTTGTTTGAAACCTAAAGTTATTCAATAAAAATATCACCTATTATGAATAATCCTCCTCGAAATCCAAAATGTATGATTGCCTTCTTAAATTTTCATAGTCATTATTTCATTGTTGGTATTTTCATTTGTATTTTAAATTTTCGAATTCTAGTTTTTCCTAAAAAACCTCAAATGATCGGATCCTACCCAATTTTCCTTGAGGATTTCATATCAATAGTTAGATTGGAATTGAAAGATTAAAGGTCTCTTCGATCTCCTATATAAAGGACCCCTGAAGGGTTATCCTACATCAGTTTTCAAGCTCTCGCGGGCGGAAGTTCTTCTCCCCATTCTTAAGCTCATTCCAAATCTCTCAGAGTTTCTCCAATCCGAATGTATGTAGAATACTCCTTTCACGATATGTCTTCTATGAAGCCAACATAAAATTGTCAAGTGTTCAGGGAAAGGTTGGTTCATCCGAACTTTTTCAAATTTGATTCTATTATTTCTAAGAATATCAAGCTCAATGGATGGGAAATTTTAGCAATTTCAAAGACAAGAGCTCAAGATATTGTGTATCCGGATTTTATTATAGAAATTTATGAGTCTATTTCATTCTTTAAAGAAGATGGAAGAGAAAAATTCTCCTTTAATAGTTATGGAAAAACATATAAACTCTCATACACCTAGGCTGATATCTTGGTGGAGTTATCATATGAAGGGGAAGCTGAGTTTTTCTCTCACAAACTATCAGATGTTCAAGTATGTTTCATTAAGGTGAATGATTTGGAATTTATTTGACTATCAGATATCAAGACCACAAAAATAGCTCACTTATTTGTCCACAATCGGATTCTACATTTATGGGTTCACGGTTTTTTCATACCGCGAAAAGGTGATAATGACTCCTTAATGAAAAGTGATATTTATATCTTGGATTTCATGGTAAATCTACGGAAAATAAATTTATTGTGGCACATTTTCATTACCATAGAGAATATCAAAAATGGGAATTTGAGAGCTCATATTATTATGTATCATTCCTTACTTTCCAAGCAGATAGTTCGGTGTCTGGAATCATTCATGATCTCTTGCAATTCCATGCTAAGTGATTGTAAAGTTATGATTGTAAGGGATGACACTTTGAAAAGAATGAATAAGGGATTTTCTAAGGAGACTGGAGAGTTTTGTGATCTTCCAATGGAAGAGGCAGAAGTCATTGCGAAATATACAAAAGAAGCTCAACCATCGAAGAAGGATGGAAATAAAAGAATGTTGAAGGAAGTGCAAGTAGAAGACAAAACTCCTAAATCCAAAGAAGCTCAATCTGCACCTCCTAAACCTAAGAAGCAGAAAGCCTACCCATATGAGGTTGTAGAAAAATGGAGGGAGGATAAGAAAAATAGAAAAACAGGGGAGCCATAGTTCGGTTTGGATCCTGCAAAGGCTAAGGCCATGATATAATCAACTACTGAAGAGATATAAATGCAAGTCAAATAAAGGATGGTCAAGAAGAAGATGTCAGAGGTAGAGATTGTGAAATCTCTCTTGAAGGCTACTGAGGTAGCATCCGAAAATATTCCAGTACCACAATCTTTCCTGACATAGCCTTTACTTGAGACTCCAGAGAAGAATTTCTTCACTCTGGAAAAACCTAATGAAAAACTTATTGAAGAAGTGGAAGAAGTGGAAGAGGTGGAAGAAAAAGAAGAAGGGATTGGTAACACAGATGATCTTATAAATCAAGTTCCAGATTATCAATATAAGGGAACCCCATCCAAAAATTGTCAATCTGAACTTCTGTAGCTGATTCCTCAAAGCTTTTCACTCTAGAGATGGATGGAGAGAAAGATAAAGAGAAGGGTGATGAGAAAGGCGAAGAAGAAGTTGATAAATTTTCTAAAGAAGTGATTCTAAATTGTGATTTCATTCATCCTGAGGATTTTGAGGCTAGAAATCATGAAGAAGAGGTAGATAACGATAGAGTTGTGCAGCTGTCTGACAGCGAGCATGAATCCCCTGATGAGGAAGTCGTACTGAGAATTGATAAGGGTAAAAAATTGTTTATTGATACTTCTAGAAAATCCATAGTGAAGAAGAAAGAAGTTTAAGTAACTTCAAAGAGAAATCTTGTTGAGCTAGAAAAACAAACATCACCAAGTAAAGTGTCAGATTCTAAATCATCTTTCTGTGGTCATGATTTTGTTGAACAATCGTTGAAGAAGATTCTTGGGTTCATTCCGACTTTTTCAAACATAGGCTCTAGATGCCAGATGCTTCAAAATTATCGTAATCAAATATCAAATTCAGTGTCCATGGTGATGGAAAAGTGTGTCATGATGGAATTAGATTTCAAAACCTTCCACATAGGCTACGAAGCTCACAGAAAGTCATATAAGAAGATATCCAGCTGTTCAAAGAAGAAAGTACAAGAAATGAGTGATCTTGATCGATTTTAAGCAGATGTCAAGGAAGCCTTTGTTACTGAAGACACCAAAATCAAGGATCTTACAGACTACTTTAAGGAAAAGATGATTCTAGAACTAAATACTCGGATTCAAGAGGTGAAAGACATGAATGGGAAGTTGAACTCTGTAGTTGAAAGCTGGAAGAGGGAAATAGATCTCTAGATGGTGTTTGAGAAGAGAAGCATGTAAATCAAGATGAGTTGCTGAAGGCTCAAGAAGAACATCTTAAGACTCAGGAAGAGAGAAAGAAATCTCTAGAAAAGAATGCTGAGGAAGATCACAAGGATTTCAAGAAGATGAAAACCATTTTAAAAAAGATGATGCCCAAGGAAAAAGAAACAAAATAGATTCAAATGCAATATTTTGTGATATTTATTCCATATACTAATTCTTCTAATCATAATGAAATTATGGTTGCTTGTTTTGTCTAGATGTTTATACTAAAATTTCAGGTACCATATTTTTTTCCATTCCCTCAAATTCCTTTTGAAAATCACAAAGGGGGAGAAGGAAAAGGATTTCTAAGAATAAGAAGATATATCCATAAGTAAGGGGGAGTTTATCTAAGGGGGAGTGCTCATCACGAAGATTTCCATACCCAAGTTAATGAAAATCCCATTTCATAAATCTAGAATATGATCCTTAGTGTTCCAAAGGCTAAGGTGGAGTGAGTCGTATTCACCATTGTTCATATGTAAAGGGAGATAAGTTTTATTTTCAAATTATAGGAATTTTTTGCTAAGTCCTTATATTCTTTTTCGTAAGGATTTTGTGCTTTCCTAAAAGTGGGATATTGATGCGTCAATAAAGTATTCCTTATGAATTTTCCATTCCCATATACTTGGTGGATATTGTTAAGTCAATAAGGTATCCTTATGACTTTACCATTCCTTCTTGTTTTGATAATGACAAACACCTTATTTTAAGGCAAAACTCATTTTACACCTTGTTTTACATCTATAAGGAAAATTCCCTTCCCCAAGGAAATTTACCCTTAACTGGATTTAATTAATCATATCATAATTTTTCATAGTGTAAAATTCGGATTGAAACCAAATCCTCAGAATCCCATAATCACTTAGATATGAAGAATTCTGTTTTAAGATCCGAATTCTAAATATTTTGGATATGAACTCTTCAATGTTCTGACTCTGAATTCTGAATCAGAATTCTGGTTACAAACCTTTCTAAGTTCTGACTCCAAATTCTGGATAATAATTCTGGTTACAAACTTTCTGACTTCTAACTCCGAATTTGGATTATGAATTCTGGTTATGATCTTGTCTAAGTTCTGACTCCGAGTTCTCTGAATTCAGACTTCGAATTCTTATGAGTTCTGACTTTTAATTCACATGAACTCTGAATCAAAACATTGTATGTTTGGGTTCCGAATTCTTGTAAATCCAGATTCCGAATTTCCTTGAAATTCAGCCTTCGAAATTTTATAGAATTCAGATTCCGAATTCCTACAAAACAGAATTTGAATATCCGTGTATTGTAGACTCCAAATTCAATTTTTATTAGAATCCAAACATTCATTTCCTTACATTCTGAAAATCAGATTTTAGTTATTTTTAAACAAGTTTTGTTATAAAATGATGCCATGCTTATAGTTATTCACTAACTGTTTCTTGAGTGACACGTGTATAGGTCCCTCCGAAATTCAAGGAAAAATGTGACAGTTGGAGGAGGGAGCTGACCGTTGAAGTTGTGCCTATAAATAGGAGCTCATTTGAAAGAGCTCGAGGCTTTTTGGGACTTTTGGATTTTTTGAAGCTCATAAATTTTTGAGGTGATATCTAGAGAGGGAGGCTCTTATAAACTCTCAGGCTTTGTGCAAAAAGTTTTTAACTAGTTGTTCAAACTTTGCTTCATGAAGATTTGCTTAGTGTAGAGGTCTGATTTCATTGAAATTAGAGAATATGGGTTGTGAAGTTAGAGGTGCCAATTTCCTTACAAATCTAGGGATTTCGGGGATATCAAGACAGATACTGATCTTCAGAATGAGGGCATACCTGGTTTGGGGTAAGTCAGACTTTCTTGAAAGTATAAATCAAGGGACCTCTTATCTAGGGTTGTTGGATACCCTACTCATTGGGTTAAAATGGTTACTACTTGTTAATTGTAGTATTTTGTTTTCCGTTGTGTATTTGTATTGTTGAGGAAAGTATAACTTTATTATACTTCCTTAAATTTGTACTCTAATTTAGTTAGATTCTATATGCTTTAAGGTAGAATCTTATTTGTTGTAAACTTTTGTTATGTTTCATTTCTGCAATCACTTTTCTGTAATCAAGAAAGTTATTAGAGCTTATAGGTTGTGTGAATTTTGGTTATACAAAATTACATTAATGATTTTTAAAGTATACAATTCACCCCCCCCCCCTTTTATTTGAGCATCTCATTATTATATATTCGATCCTATAATTACTCTTAGAAAATTATCACAAACAGTGGAATGTCAAAGGAAATTCATGATGTGATAATAGATTTATTAATATAAAAAAATAGTATATGTAATCATAAATTACATATAAGTTAGTTCTAGGGAATGAACACCAAAAAATGTTTCTCAGAATCCTCAATGTCAAACTCTCCTAGAAATCCCATTTACTACTAATACTCCCCATCCTCCTTCATAGCCTAAGCTAGAGATTCATTAATCAAATCTTCAACTAAGACATTCAATATTCCAAGCATGTATGCAATTTCAAAATAAAAAATATGAATATATTTCACCCATATATGAAACCTTGTATTATGATAAATATAATAAAATATGTATTTAATATTGTTATGGTCCAAGTACTCTAAAAAAATTTACTAATGAGGTAATACCTCCAATTATTTATAGAATACAGAACTATAGATAATTATAATCCATGGTTGAAAAAAAAATATTTTAATAAGTCCTCAACTTCCAAGACGCATATGCCACAACCCTTCATTCCCAATCAAGAAACATCCTAAATCGGAACCTAATGAATCATAACACACCACATAGATAAATACTGAATCTCGTAAAATTAAAATCATTTTACAATTAAACCTCCTCTTTAACTCTTCAAATACCTCCTTTATCATCCCATCCAACATGAACATCACTCCTTTCTTAGTTGAGGTCTATAGGGTAAATGATTTATTATAAAAATCATATAGAAATAAATTATAGTACCTAAAAATCCCATGAAATTTCTCACCTTGAACACATTTATCCACATCTCATAGGTCAAGAATTATAGTATCTTTGCAAAATCAAATGATTTCTATGAATTTGAGAACATGTTCCTATTAAACATCACATATAAAATATATAAATAGAAATTCGATAATATAATATAAAAATGATTCTCATCCAAGGTCTCTAAAAAAATTCAAGATACCTCTTTTGATCCTAATAAATATTGAAGAAAATAAGAATTTCACACACAAAAGAGTCAATGTATAAGTTAAAAAATTATCAAGGCTATGAAGGCAGCAGGAACCTTAGTAACTCAATATAGTATGACCAAGAACTCATAATGGATACACTGATAATAGAAATCCATTTTTAGAATGTCCAATTTCTTTAATCATATTTGATGAAAACAATACTGAATTTCAATATTATAGAACTACAATTTCCCTTAAATTGAATGAAAAAACTATCAATTCAAGGTATATGGTGTCTCATCTTCACCATTTCATTATTTAACCTCAAATTATTTATGAAATATCCTTGGATATCATCAATAAGGATAAATTACCTAAGGCATCCATACATGTGACGCTTAAAAGATATATCATATGAGGTAATATTATTATTTTGTACGTCATGTCATAAGATAGCATGTCGCTAACTTTATCCAATCATAGGGTATAATTGAGGAATATCATTGGCCATGATATTCTATAGCCGCTACTATTTCATTGATTTATTTTTCTTGGAAATTTAACATTAAATAAATCCTCTACAAATGTTATCATTATATTAATCATTTTATATTGTGAAATTAGTGGGGAATAATTCAGATGTAGGTTATAAAGCATTCATAATTGGATTATTTAAAATAAAAATTCATATACTTTGAGTAAAATCATTGTAGATATCCTGAATGCACTGAGCCCATTATATAAATTCCATAATTGTTGATATTGTATGTTCAAGTATTCATAATCTATTTCAAACATTCCCATAATCTGAGTAAATTTTTTTCCTTCCTCCTCCTTTTCCATAAGATATATTATCATATCACTTATATAATGAGCTGAAGACCTATCATAATTTATGATGATAATATTTAATTATATATAAATTTCATTAAAAATCATATCATATGAATTTGTAAAGTGATATTTTATAACATGTTATGTGATACCATTTTATTGCCTAAAAAATGTTAAATTTTAGCATTCTTAAAATATTTCAATGCCTATTGTTAAATATTATTATTTTATAAGATGAAAAGAATGAGATGAATTGAGATGTTTTCATGTGATATCAATGGATGGTCGAAGAAAAGTTATTCAGGAGTTTTAATACAATACTAAATTTGGGGTTCTCAAGGAGTGTTCTCAAGGCCTATATATTAGATCCAATGAAAATACGATGACAGTTTTAGTACTCACCCAAGCTCCCACCAGTCCTACCTCCCCTTATTACTCTCAATATTCCTTACTTAACATTATGAGATGATAGCGTGTCATGAATGATAAGATAATCCCACACATGTGATAGACGTTTTAGTAATACAATGGATATATCATGGATGTGGTATTTCATTTCACTTCCACTTTTTGATCTTCATGAACCATAGAAAATGAAGATTTTCCTATATCTCATAAGTGAAAGGTAAACATATAGTATTGAGCATTTTATTTATTGTTCATGGTTTTCGTGTCTTTTAAGGTAATTCCAAGATTTTTTATTTCTTTATTTCTTTCATTGTGTTTTAAAAGTGGCCTGAAATCCTCAGAAATGTATTATTGGCATTAAATTAATGTTTTAATGGATAGACAATTCCTGGGAACTCTCACACATAAACAATGAAGAAGTGAAAATATTCTCCAAAGATCCCCATTACTAATGAAAAGGTTTTAATATCCCATGTTTTGGGGGAATATAGTACCTTGATAGGTTTATATAGATTCATTTTTAGATATATCCATATGTGGTAATCTGATTCCAACACTATCATTGGTATCATAGATTTACCATGTATTCAAAATATTGATTTAATTATTTAAAATAAAGATGAATATATGGTGATGAAACATTGATGATTATAACCATGTTATGATATAGGTTGGGTCATAGAGTTTTTAGTGTTTATTATGATATAGGATAGCATGTATTAATCCTATATAAACCATTAAAACACTCGATTATTCTTACTAAAAGTCCGATGTATTGGGTCTTTTTCTATGTAGATAAATCCAACACAGATAGCCCATGTGATATTTATATTATTAATCCTATTTGCAAGTGAGACTCACCTTGCATCATTTGAGAGTTAATCTCAGATTATCATTGTGTTATTCAAATATAAGGGCATATCATAAGCCGCGTTATCTTACATCGTGTAAAGTTAATCATATTCATGGGTTTTCTCACTAAGTTAATATCATGAAATGATTTTGTTATTCTTATAAAATACTTTGGGATGTGATATTATTCATATGAAGTGTTGGTTTAATCTCACATAGATATCCATGGATTTAATAACATGTAGATATTGGCCATCCATTTTTCCCTTACATAGGGGCTATCGTAAGAATTTATTATTAATGCATCTAGTTAATGGTTCACAAACCTATTTATAATGGTTTTATCCCTATAAAGCTCATATAAATGATTTTTAAATTATACATATTAATAAAAATTATATATTTATTGATTTCAATTATGAATTGAAATACATAATCTATAATTTTATAAATTATAAAAAATTGTTTCTTGGCATATTTGTTTTTTATAATGGTATTTATAAATTGATCAATTATAGAACGTTAATAATTAGATGATTAAGTGTCTATATGAAATTTAATAAATAAATATCCATAATTATTAAATGACAATATTGAAATAAAATTTTCAAATTATAAGGCATGAATTATAATTTAGATAAAAAAAATATATTGAACTTATAAGTGAAATTCACAAAATGTCTATAAGTTACAAAATATGTCTAAAATATTAAAGGGTTTATATTGATTATGAATTGTTCAAAATTATTTAATTTAAAATTATAAAATTAAAATTCATTATTTAAAAATTATTTAAAACATGCCAAAAAAGAGTATTGATATATTGATATGATCAATGATTAAACATTTACATTGTGATGTTTGAATTATATAAATAGTTGACATAATATGAATTAGATTATAAATTTTTAATAATTTATTTAATATTATATTTATGTAAATGAAATATAATATGTAATGTGTAGAATTGAATTTGATATATAAATATATAGTGTATATTTATGATATTATGGAACATTTTCCACATTTCAAAATTATAAAGTGTTTATAATTAGATTTAATTTAAGAATTTTCCATAAATTACTTTTATCATGTTTAAATATGTGAATTATTCATTTATTTAAAAGTTAATACCTACTTTATTCATATATAAAATATTTATATTATGATTTCTTCTATTTATGGTTTAGTATAATGTTTCTAAACTTCTTTTAGAGATTATCATACATTCATTTCAAGATTCATTTGATAGGTTTGATAATGGACATAGTCTTCTTCTAACTTCACTTATAATTGTATTAATTTATGTTATTGAATTCATTTTTTTATTATGATTTATAAATTTTAATTTATTATGTTATGATGAAATTGATATCTCTTTTCATTAAAGTATTTCTAGCTTGAGGGACATTAGGTTGCACTTCTCACTATCCTGGAAGCTTATTACTTGTCTTGAAAAGTGAGGTTTAACTATTTTTTGCTCAAGGATAACTCTTGTAAATATTTTTTATTTCATATAGTTTATAAGGCTTTACATTAAAGGTTTAAATTTACCTTATACATCAAATGAATTTGGATACATTTAAATATAGTTTCCTTTTAATTTAGGTTAATAACACCATCCATGATTTGTGAAAAGCGTTACAAATCAAAATGGTTTGAACGTATAAATTTATTAGAAAGAATAGGATTATAAATTAAATCATTAGAGGCACACATATTTTCAAAGGAAATAACATGATTTGGAATGGTGAAATTAAATACCCTTAAAAATACTAATTGTCAAATTCCTTCCAATGAATAACTTAACAAGAACTGAACCACCAAACCTGGTAGGTCATTCTAAATTTGATTTCCCCTAGTTTAACTATATATGGAAGTAAAGTAGTTGGAGGCCTTAATTGAGTTAGTTTTCAACTCATAGAATTTTCTAGGGTTACACATTGTCTATATACCCTAAAAAGTTTAGGTTATGAGAGAAATCAATTTTAATTTATCCATATAATTTTTAGGGAAATATTCTTCCACTAAAAATTCTTAGAGTCACACCTGACATAATTGGGATGATACCCTATCTAAGTGATGAGGGAAACCTTAAATTAGTCCAAAAAATTGTAAAATATGGATCTTGGACCACTAATGGATATGATTTGTTCAAAATGTTTTAACATGATAATTGGAGCACATTTAATAAAATTACTTATTAGAAAACATTTATCCTAAGGATTTTGGGGTTCAATTTTTGATAAGGTTGATGAATGATTATTTTGAAGAATTAAAATGAAAGAGGGTATAATGTTTTCTAAATAAAATCATTACAATATCTAGTGTTATTCCTTGGTTAGTTCATGTGGTGAAGGTGGATGGAATCATAATGGTACGAATATACCAAAATGGGAAACTACAAAGCAACCATGCCCAGGGTGATCTATGTGGTGGAATCTTAGAGTTTCTATCTGAAATGCTCAATGTAGGTGACCAAACCCATTATAGAGGATCACCTGGTCCTAAAAAGGACCTAAAATGAAAAAGGAATAATTATTTTAGGAGTCTACACCCACAGTTCTAAGCATGTTTGAGAAAAAAGGAAAATATTTTTTCATCAGGTCATGCAAAGGATGCTCTGGTTAAGATTTTGTTCACCATCAAATTCATAAAGTTATTGTTTACTAACATAAGAGAGACCATTCCATTTAACATATTCTGCTGGATATTTTTTCACCATGTGATCCATGATGACTCACACTATGTTTGTTTCATTTGTGTGTCTTAGAGAAAGAATATCTATAAAAAATAGCTTCTAGTGGGACAATAGTCCATGGAGCCCATCGTGTGGAAGTGAAAATACAAAATGAATTTGAAAAGGGGTGTGGTACATGCCACTTAAATGATTAGTTTTGAAAATATAAAAAAATAATGATGTTTAATCTTGGATATGGATGTATTAAATTCAACTTAAAGGGCTATTTTGATGTGATTTTATATGGTCGTAGTTTTTTCATTCATCAGAATGGAGGGATGCACATGGTTGAATAATTTTAAATTGGAGATTCGCATTAAGAATATATTGTGATTAGTTACATGACATATATATTTTAAAATGTTAGGATTTCATACAATTATTTTGGATATCCCATGGAATGTTAAAGGTTGAAATAAGGTGTTTCTATGTATTTCATTCTCTTTTTAAAAGTTGATAATTTATGTGCTGAAGATAAACACCATTATGGTTGTATTTTTACATCATCTTCTTATTGATAATAAAAGTTTCAAAAAAAGAGTATTGTGTTAATTTTTAAAGGAGGGTAGTGATTTCTAAAATTTTTCATGATAGTGAAGTAATATTATTAGTAATACAACTCCAAATTACAATGAAGTGAGATTTATGTGAATTTGGTGAATATGGACATTTTCATGTATCCCCCTTGCATATATCCTAGTTTGGGAGAACCAAGTAAAATATATCATTTAATTTAGATCATTTATCACTCATTATCAAGAAATATATAGAGAAATAAAAGTGTTTATCTAGGTGGAAGAATGAGAACCTCAATCAAGGAATAATTTTTCAAAACTTATTTTTCCTGATTCACTCCCCCTCTCAATTTTTACTCCACTATAAGGATATAATAAGTGGTATAAAAGGTAATTTTATTCTTTTTATTTATTTAATGATTTGTGATTATTTTTATCTACAAATTAATTCAATTAATATACTAATTTTTATTTGTGGAAATATAAGATGAAACCCTATTTCAAGTCATTAGGAATAGATTTCTATACAACATCCATGTGTGGAATCACTTCAATATAGAGAGTGGATGCTTGATAAAGAGAGATCATAAATAATTCGATGCATATTATAAATCCATAAATGTTTTTTAAGTTCACTATTGAATCCAATTTTAGTAAATTTAATGTCACTTGAAACCTCTCATGTTATTTTTGAGAAGCATAAAAAAATTAATAGGATATTATAAGGTTTGAGGGAAAAAATTCAGGTTATATGGAAAAATATGAATATTTGATAGTGAATTCAAATGAGACAATTGATTGTATTTATGATCATAAAAAATCTCTTATTGGTGACATATGAGTCCTTGGTTAAGATATCAAAGGTGAAAATATCATGAAGAGAATCTATAAAAGACCCCCTCCACATTTCATTATAAAAGAATAGGTTTTAGATGTCAAATATATGAAAGATATTTCACTTTTTATTTCACACATGTGGATTATGATTTATGAAATTAAGAGAATGTTTTAATAATAAAATAGAGTATCCAAGAGGTGTTCTTTAAAACCATGAAGAATATCCTAATAAACAAATCCATAAGCTAATGAGGATGGTGTAGATATTTCATTCATATCCAGTATTTTAAAGAGAGGAATATGAAGTTTTAAGTAAATTCTTCCTCTTACTTTTAAGGTGTAAAATTAGGAAATCATGCATCTAAATGTACTAGGAACTATCAATTATAAGATAAAGAAGATAGGAATCCCAAGAAGA
The DNA here is from genome assembly GCA_963277665.1 of Viscum album. Taxonomy (NCBI): domain Eukaryota; kingdom Viridiplantae; phylum Streptophyta; class Magnoliopsida; order Santalales; family Viscaceae; genus Viscum; species Viscum album. Next base: position 1,478,712,552 of record OY728147.1, on the reverse strand, counting down.
TAAAAAACTATGTAAAATGTAAAAATAATTATAAATGTATGACTTTCAAAAGCAAAGTTTTTATTTCTATATATGAATATATTTTTAGCTAAATTGAAGCATAAAAAGTTTAATATTTCAATGATGATAGTGTGTTGATAGCTATTGAATACCAGCAAGTAAATATAGTGATAATTAGAACATGTCTTCTGAAGTGTTGATATTCAGGAAAAACAGGACTCATTCCTTAAAATATATTATGTATTAAGAGAAAAAATTAATAATCACAAATTAGTACTAAATAGATCCAAGATCAATATTAAATATTAAGAAAATAAAAAATTAGAGGAAAAGTTTCAAATTGAAAAACAGAAACCTAGAATTTCTAGAAATTCTGGAAAGGAAGCAGAACTGAAACGTAATGTTAATGAAAAAACACAAATCATTAATTTATTTTATTAAACTATCATATAGAGAGTCGAAATAATTGGGTATCTCAAATAATAAGTTTGGAATTTGTGTCAGAAGTTTGAATATCATGAAATATTATTAAAATCTTCCATGACTATAATGAATTGAAAAGAATAATTTTCAATTCAATCCCAAATATTTAATGGGGATGTGTGTATACCCATTTATCAAGTTAAGTGGTTAAAAGATAAAGTAAAATATGTCATGAACCATATTTAATAGAATAATAAATATGCATCTATTTTATAATTCTAAGCACTAAGTCCCCAAAATAAAAAATATATTTACAATACTAGAAAGGAAAAAAAATCGATTTTCCAATGATAATTCCAATGCACCAAGAGTTAGATGTATTTCTATGAAAATTCAAGACATCATTACTATGTGTGGTCCAAATTTAAGAATTATTTCTTAGTGAAACCCTAATCCAAACCGGCATAGAAATTTTACAATAATTCTTTTTCATTAAATGGATACTATTTTTTTGTGAAATATTTGGACATAATGCAATAAATTCCACATCAAGGATGCAATTAAATTCATCAAGAATTCCCTAAAATTTAAGAAATAAAAAAATGGAATATTTATCTAAAATAATATAAACTCTATACATATTATTTTTTTTCAATAAGAGTAATATTTCATGGGGCAAGATGTTAAGTAGATTATCCATATCCAATATGGGTGAAGTAATGAAGTTCATAGAAGCTTAAAGTCACTGATATTTTCTTTGGGGAAACTAAAAAGTTGGTTTAAATGTATTTTATAGTGTTTTCTCATCACAAATGAATATAAATAAAGACCTCAATGTGAAAAAAAAACACAAAAAATATATTTTTGTTCATTTTATAAACAATTATGGTATTAAGATTATTGATTACAGAAAATCCTAAATTGGATGTGAAGAACTCATGTGATCTGATGGTGTCTTTATTTAAAGGTTAAGTCACAATATTATTTGTGTTAGAAAATTGTGTTACACTGAGAATATAGTAGAGTCCAATAATTTTGTTAACTATTAATGGTATATATGGTTCATTTATTCTATGGGAAATAGGAACCAAGGGTTGTTTATATGTTTCTTAAAAGTAAAATTTGTGTATAATTTCCGAAGATAAATAAGAGATTCTATGTTATAGGTTACTTATCCAAACATGCCAATATAATTGGATAATTTGGAAAAGAATGATAAGTAATGTGTCACTCCCCATCTTTCATATTATGACACTCACAAGTGTGATTAATTTCAGAAAGGGAATATCATTATAGGGATGTAGGAGAAAATTAAAATGAAGTAATAAAAGTGTCTTGCGCTAGTACAGATAAATGTTTGTGGGATAATTTCACCTGAAGAGATAGATGGAAGAAAGATATTTGGATTTTTTTATTAATGATTTTAGTATGATGGAATATATTATTAATATCACACCCAATACTGACGTTTATAGATATTTCACTCTACATAAGAGAAGATATGAAAATATTATTTGGTATAATATTCATAAATTCAAAACTAGAAAAGGATCTAAATTTAAAAATCATATGATCGAGTATTATTTAGAGATGCATGGAATTCAATAACCGGTTTTGGTGGCTGGAACACCCAACAAAATGGGGTAGTGGAAAGAAGAAATAAAATTATCCAAAACATGGATTTGATAATGATTATAAAGAATAATCTTATAGAAATATATTGAAATAAATTTGTTCATAAAGAATTGTACATGTCTAATAGAGATTTATTACGTGCATATATAGGGAGAACTCCATATGAAATCTCGTATCAGAAGATACCTAGAGTTATGTACGTTTTGGAATTTTGGAGAAAATGATTTATTCTCAACAAAGAGAAGAGTATATTTTTTTAATATCATGGTGATGAGGGAATATTTCATGTATACTCATAAAATAATAATGCTACATTTTCTAAAACAATAGAGTTAAAAAATTATGGAGAGCATGAGATTGTGGTTGTTGATAGAGGGAATGTCACAGTAGAATATGATCAGATTTCACAATACAACCAATATATTTTAAAATATTAATGTGATGAGGAATAATGGGGTCAATGGAGAGTTATAAAGAATTAGTGACCTCGTATGAGGACTTATATCATGATGAAGGTATTTAAAATCAACATGATTCAAGATGATGAAAAAAGATAGATGTAATCAAAAAAAGAAAATATTATTTGAGAGTAGACATCCCTATTTAATGCAAGAAGAATTATGGCATAGTATCATGTATTCTTATTATCATTAAAAGAAATAAATAACATAAATAAGCTATAAATGACGATATTTGGGTTAATTATATGGACAAATATCTTGAGTAAATAGATTAACGTGAGACATTGGGATATATTCAATGTCCAGGTGATAAGAATGTTATCAAAATCCTATGGGTGATCTAGAATAAATTCAATAAAGATGGAAATTTTATTTCTAAAAAGAATAATTTGTGTTAAAGGGTTATTTATAAATATATGGAATTGATGTTGATGAGATGTGTGCACCAATAAAATGAATTGAAACTATTCAATTATTTTTATCCACATAATTTAAAAAGGGTTTTAAATTTTATCAAATTGACATCAAATATTCTTTCTTCAATGGTGTCCTGGAATAGGAAGTCTATTCTAAGAAACTAGATGGATTTCTCACTGATGATGACGAAGGTAAATCCTTTCGACCAGGAAAGGTTTTTTTATGTCATTAAAAAAGAATAAAGAACATGGTAATCCAAGTTAGGACAATATCTAAAAAATCTATGTTTTAATAAAGAAAGGGTTGATCACAACTACTATTTTAAGAAATAAAATGAGTTGTGAATGATGGTGAATTTTTATAGGGATAAAATTATATTTGGAGGTTTGAATGACATCTAAGGTTAAAATTATTTGGATTTCAGGAGGGCAAATTTTGATATTTCACTTATTGCTGAATTATAGTTTTTGTCAGTGTTAGAGGTGACTTAAATAATGGATGGGAACATCATATCTTAATCAAATATATTCTGAAGGTGGAGAAAATAGATTTATAATGGATGGTTAAACACCAAAGGAAACTCTGGATAAGACCTGGAAAAAATTACCCAATGATTAAGAAGTAAAAGTGGATGATGTCACACATTATAGACAAATTGTCAGTAGTTTCTTCAATTTTACTGTGACTCAATTAGAAATTGTGTTTTCGACATGTCAATACATATGATGTCAAATTTTTCTTTCAATAATTCACAACATTATTATAAAATAGACACATCTCTAAGACAATAATAAATTGGAATACGATTTGTTTTACAACAGAAACTCACAACAATAATTTTGGGAATATTCAATATAAAATTTGAATGGTTCTGTAGATAGAAAAAAATAAAAATCATGTGGTGATTTATATATAGGAGATAATTTATATAATGGAAAAGAAATAATAAAGATATCATATCTTCAAACACTGTAAAATATTATGACATTACTATCACTCAAGAATGCATCAAATTGCTATGGATGAAACAAAAAATTGATTTTGTGGGTGTTGAAGTTACTTTTACTATTCCATTCATGTGTGATAACTCAAGTGGAATTAATCACAGAATAAATATAATTACAAATTCAAAGACCACGAAAATTGACATACAATATAATTTCCTAAAGGAGAAAGTGGATCAAGTAAATTTGATACTGGAGAATGTGTCAACTCACGATTAGGTCATGAACATTCTCATAATGGACCTTCCAAAAGTTGATTTTGTGAAGCGTCTAACATCTCCTAGATTACAACAGAATCTAATTTACTATATGGATCTTGATGGAATCCCAATTCCCCATGATTTATCTCATTATCATGGTATGTTTTCTCTACAATTATTATTATATTTAAAATACTATCATGTATAATTTTCAGACAAATTATCCTTATGGGTTTGTTTCCAAAAGGGATAAATGCCTGATTGTGTGTGAAAAGGGTATAAATGAGAGAATTGAAAAATGTGTAAATTATATCAAGTAAAAAACATTGGGGTTCTTGAAATAATTCATGGTATGTATTCATGATAAAATTTTCCATTAAAATTTCAATCAATTATTTTTTTTCACACTGAGCCTAGCTCACAGGAGCATAGAATTAGTGATTAATGGATCATTGATATACATATTTAAAGTAATGTTTTCATGGAATTTTAATTGTTACATGGACTATTTGGTGTGTTTTTAGTAATAAAAAAGGGGGATATTGTAAGAAAAAACCTATCCTAAATCTTTTTATGTTTTGTTTGTTTATAATATAGATGAAGGGAACTTGAAACAAAGTCAACTGAAGTAGGTTCACTTGTTTGGTGAAGCATACCTTCACCACAGCTAGGAAAATTCCTTGGTTAGAGGGTTTTGGGGAAGGTTAAGGACAATCTACGAGGAGGAACTACACAAATTGGAAAACTAAGAAGATACCATATCCATATTACTCCTCATGGATCCATCATAGTTTTTTTAAAACGGGAAACAAATGGGAACATACATATTATTTAGGAGGTTGTGGTCAACCATAAGACCTAAAATGAAAATTAAATTCTATTAGGAGGCTATTTCCAGGGTTCTAGTCATGTTAATGGAAAAATATAATCAGTTTTCGTTGGATAATGGAGTGGAATCCATAGAAGATCTTTTTTTCTTCATCAAACACCTACAGTTATAAGAGGCCAATATAAGAGAGACCATAATGCTTCACATAGTGTATTGGATATTGTTTCTCTCTACAAACCACAAGGGCCTACATTAATTTAATTTCTTAGGTTTTGGCTTGGAGAAACTATTCATATGTGATATGGAATTTAATAGGATCCATAGTTAAGGAGTTCAACATTTTTTTGTGAAATTGGCCATGGTTCGGGAACTACGGTATGGTTCATGCTTTTTTGTTTCATGAGATTTCATATTTGGAAAGACATAATGTGTTTACCCTTTCCTTTGATTAAAGTTGTAACCTCCTCATAATGGATAGTTTCAATGTGATGTTTCGTTCATGGTCATTCAGTGGTGAATATAAAAAAACATCTTAAATTGGACAATAACATCAATGATAGGTGGTGATATTCTTTACAGCATATAAATTTAGAACGGGTAGAAATTAAAAGTGTTAAAAAAGATCATATCAAGGAATTTGAAGGTTGAAAGAAGTTTTTTTACGAGTTTCATTATCACATGAGAAGTGGAAATTTTATGTGCTAAACAAAAACACCATTCCTCTTATATGTTTTCAACATATTTATATAGATAAGAGAAGTCTCCATAAATAGGGTAGTGAGATCTTTGTTGAAGGAGATAGTTCAGTTCTCAAATATTTCAGGGTACATAACATGGAGGTTTTGTGAGACCAATTTAAATTGTACTATTAAATCATTGAGAATTTAGTGAATTTATTTTATTGGAAAATTTTCATGCATTCTCTTTTGACATTTCCTAGTATGGGTGAACAAATTAATGTCTCTCATGTCATATTAAACTTTCATCAATCATTGAGATAAATGATAGAGATAAATACAAGTGTTCTTCAATGAGAGAGAACAAGAGCCTCATTCAAAGAAAAAAATTAAACCTATTTAACTGGATTCAACTCCCTCCTAGGGTTTAATTCTCTATAAGGATATAATATACCTTATTAGGTATTTATAAAACCTTATACTCATATAATAAAAAAATTAGTAGATAATAAAATAATAATATTTAATATAAACTTTTAAATCAATCCTTTAAAGTAGAATATTAATTAAACAAACTATTAAGCTGAGTAAATTAAGAAAAGATCTCAACTAAGAGAAATTATGTTTTAAAAAAATACCTTCTGGATTAACCATGTTTTGACGTTAATAAACATGTTAGTATAACTGCATTTGAGAATTATATAATGATTCAATTAAGGTTTAAAATTAATTATATGTAAGAAGATATAAGGAACCTTAGTCTCCCCACATACAGACACAATATGATTGGGTATATTGTGGACATAGAGAGAATGTAGGTTTTCTTAAAGATTTTTCTATTTATGGAATTAATTCTATTATCATTTTTGGAAATTTGGGATAATTTGAATGAGTTCAAGAAATGTTTACTCAATGTTATCAATGTGTTGAGAAATGATGAATTCAACATATAATATATAGGTCCTAGTATTTTGTAAAAAATAAAAATTAGTAAAAAATTATAATTATGAAAAAGAAAAGTTAACTGGAAAGTCCAATAATGTAACCTATTATATAAAACCAAGGTCTTTGAAACCTTGAGTTATACATGTTGAGATGGTATGTATGAGTATGATATACTCTATAATATCAAAGGTAGGATCAAAATAAAAGAGATACTGTATGAAGTATCTAATGATGCTCAATATACAAAATGGGGGTGAATTGTATTTTTTTTAAAAATTCCTTTGGAACTTTTAAAGATGATTATGTTTAATAGGCTTAAACAAGGTAATTCCCAAAACCTCTAGTTCTACACACTTGCTTGATTCTAGAAATATGATTCCGAGAAAGTAATTCTGGAAAAAATGATTCAAGAAATGAAACTTAAAGAAATTTTACAATGATAAAGATTCTACCTTAAAGTGTATAGAATATAACTGAAATAGAGTACAAGTATAAGGAATTATAAGATAGTTATACTTTCCTCAGTAAAACAAATATTTTGGAAAACATGAAAAAAAACAAGTAACAAGTATTAAATATTTTAACCCAAAGAGAAGGGTATCCAACAACCTTGGATAAAGGTCCCTTGATTTATACTTTCACGAAATCCTGTCTTACCCACACCAGAGTAAGCCCTCAATAATAAGATCAGATTCTGTCTTGCTATCCCCACAAGCCCTAAACTTCAAGGTAGTCTGCACCTCTTTCTTCCTCATAAAGGAAGCCCTCAACTTCAAGGAAGTTGGAACCTTTGTCTTCTTATCCCTAGAAGCCCTCTAATGTACTCATAAATATTTTGAGTCGCATGAAGCAATTTTTCATGAAGCAAAGTTTGAACAAGTCGTTCAAACTTTCTGCATGAAGCGTGAGAGTTTATAAGAGCCTCTCTATCTAGAAATATCTTCAACATCATGTAAGTAAGTTCAACCAGAATTTGTGTCAAAGTTGTGAGCTCTTTAAAATGAGATCATATTTATAGGAACAACACCAATTGTCTGCTCCCTCTTCCAACAGTCATATTTTTCCTTGAATTTCTAAGGGACATGCACACATGTCACTTAAAAAATGGTTAGTGAGTAACTGAATTCACAACATCGTTTTATAACAAAACAAGTGTAAGAAAAAATATGATAACATAACTAAAATTCAATATTTGGAATGTAAGGAAATATGAAATTTCGTATTCTAACCAAAATTGAATTCAAAGACTATAATACAGACATATTCAGATTCTGTTTTCTAGGAATTCGGAATAAGAACACTATAGAATTCCGAAGTCAGTAAATTCAAGGAAATTTGGAATTTGGATTCACAAGAATTAAGAACCAGAACACACAATGTTTAGAGTCAGAGTTCATGAGAATTAGGAGTCAAAACTCATAAGTGTTCGGAGTCTATATTCAGATAACATAGATTCGGAACTCAAAAGAGTTTGTAACCAGAACTCGTAATCATAATTCGAAGTCAGAACACAGAAGAGTTCATATCCAGAATTCGTAATCAAGATTCCGAGTCATAAATCAGAAGAGTTCGTATCTATAATTCTTAATCAGAATTTGGATTCAGAACTCAGAAGAGGTCCTATCTAGAATTCTTAATCAGAATTCAGAGTCAGAACTCAGCAGAGTTCATATCCAGAATTCGTAATCAAAATTCGGATCCTAAAACAAAATGATTCAAATCTAGGTAATTATTAGATTCTGAGGTTTTGGTTTCAACCCGAATTTTACATTTAGAAAATTATGATATGAACAATAAAAACATGGTAAGGATAAATTTTCTTGGGAAAAGAAATTTTTCCTTATTGAAATAAAACATAGGGTAAAAAGAGATTTTCCTTGAGATAAGGTGTTTGTGATTTTCAAAATAAGAAGGAATGGTAATGTAATAAGGAAACAACAATGACTCAACAATCTCCCCTAAGTACGAAGGAATGGAAAAGTCAAAAGGAAAACCTTATTTACTCAACAATATCCCCCTTTTTGGAAAGCACAGACAATCCTTACGAAAAAGAATATAAGGACTTAGCAAAAAAAATTCTAGAGTTTGAAATAAAACTTATCTTCCTTTATACATTGGCAAAGATGAATATGACTAACTCCCCCTTAGGCAATATAACACTAAGGATTATATTCTACATTTCCAAAATGATAATTTCATTATCTTGAGAATGTCAATCTTCGTAATGATAACTTCCCCTTAAATAAACTCCCACTTACTTAGGGATATTTTTTTTACTTAGAATTATTTTTCCATTCTCCCCCTTTGTGATTTTAAAATAAAATTTTAGGGAATGGAAAAGAAATTATGGTACCTAAAAGATTAATAAAAAACATCCAAATAATAATGAGCGACTTTCAATTTCATTAGGATAGGAAAAATTTGTACAAGGGAAAAAAATACAAAAAAAGATCGGATTGAGCCATTTTCCATCTTTGTACATGGGTATAAACTTCTTCACTATGGTCTTCAGCTTCTTTAGCTCTATGTGACCTTCCTCTACATGTTTTTCTAAGGCTCTGATCCTATCATCCTGAGGATTCAGAATCTCTGCCTGAAACTTCAAAAGATCATCTTGCTTCACTAACTTCTCTTCAATCTTGATCAAGAGATCCCTTTCTATTTTCCAACTTTGGACAACATAATTCAACTTCCCATTCAGATATTTGACATCTTGAATCTAGGTATTGTGTTCAAGATTTAGATTTTCCACAATGCTATTTATGAGATCCTTGATTTTTCCATCTTTAGAATCAAAAGATTTATTAACATAATCTTGAATTTGATCAAGCTCTCCAAAATCATCAACTATAATCTTTGACCACATGACCATTTTCTTGTAAGATTTTTTGTGGGCTTCATAGTTGATAATAAATTATTGTGATCATCCTCAATATTTACACACGTATCCATCACCATGGATACAAAATCTAATTTCTGATTCATGCTATGTTGAAGCATCTGACATCTGGAGTCAATGGTTGGAAGGATTGGAATTGTGTCAACAACCTTCTTTAGAGATTGAATGACAAAATTAGGTCCTAAAGCAAGTGACTCTAAATTTGACACTTTTCTTGATGAGGGTTCTTCCTCTAGCTCAACCATCTTCCTCTTATAATTTGTACCAGATTCCTTCTATCTTAGAATTGGTTTGGTTGGGGTATCAACAACCACTTGTTTCCCCTTGACAGTTTTCAAAACAGCTTCCTCAACTGGAGACTCATGCTCTCTTTTAGATAACTGAACAATTCTATCTTTATCAATTTTTTCTTTCTTGGCTCCAGCCTCAACATCCTCTAGATGAATAAAGTGATGATTATAGCTTTATTCCTCGGAAAATTTGTTCATTTCCTCTTTAGCCTTCTCATCAAGTCTAGGAGTAGCAAGTTTCGAAGATCGGGCATGAGAAGTCCGGATTGACAATTTTTCGGAAGCACTTTCCTTCTCATGAAACTCTTAAACTTACTTTATAAGATCAGTTATATCATAACTGCTTTCAGATTCTTGTACTTCTTCTACAACTTCCTTTTCTTTGGAATCCTTCTCTAGAACTTTTTTCAGAGTCATGAACTTCTTCCCCACTGTCCCAGGTAAGGGTTTAACTAAGAAAGTTTTCGGTACAGGAATGTTTTTGGATGCAATTTCAGTGTCTCTCAGAAGAGATTAAACAATTTCAACTTCTGAAATCTTCTTCTTTTGATTCTTCTCCTTGGATTGCTTCTCAAGCTCTTTAGTAGTCCTTTCTTTTAGAGCCTTGGCCTCAGTAGGATCTAGACCAAACTGTGGTTCTCCTTTCTTGTGATTCTTCTTATTCTCCCTCCACTTGGAAACCACCTCATCTGAAAAGGATTTCTGTTTCTTGGGATATGGAGGTGCAGTTTGAGATTCCTTAGATTTAGGGGTTTCACCTTCAACTTCGACTTCCTTCAATTTTCTTTTCTTTCCAGCCTTCTCTGACAGTTCAGCCTCTTCTGCATTTTTCGGAATGGGTTCTGCTTCTTCCACTGGTAGATCATAAAACTCTCTTTATTCCTTAGAAAACCCAACATTGCATCTTTTCAAATTGTCATCACTATCTTACATAACATTTCAATTCCTCATCTTTGAATGACAAGGAATCTTGAAGGACCTAAGACACCGAACAATAAACTTGGAGAGTAGGGCAGGGTACATGATTATCTATGCTCTCAAATTCTAATTCTTGATATTCTCTATCATAATGAGAATATGCCTATTCCAATTGATCTTCCTTAGATTTACCAAAAAAAATCTATGATATACATATCAGTTTTTTTCAGTGTGTCCTTGTCACGCTTTCTCGGTACAATAAAACCCTGCAACCATAACTCAAAGATCTGATTGTTGGTGGGAAGGTGAGCAATTTTTGGAGTCTTGACATCTGTAAGTCCAAGACACTTCAAGGCCTTCACCTTTACAAAAACATCCTTGAACATCTGGAAGCATGTGTGAACAAAAATTCTGTTTCTTTTTCATAGGATAGCCCTACCAAGCTAGTAGCCTTGGTATAAGAAAGTGAAGAAGTTTTACCACAACACTTGAATGAAAATTTATCTCTTCCTTCTTCCTTAAAGAAACAAGATGACTCATAAAACTCAATGAGTAGATCCGGATACACAACATCCCGAGCTCCTATCTTTGATATGGATATGCTCTCCCATCCATTATTATTGATATTCTTTCAAATAATAGAATCATACTTGTTGAAAAAGTTCGGATGCACCAACCACACAATGTATATCTTCCACTCTGCAATCGGCTTGACAGAAGACATATCTTGAGAAGGAACTTCAGTAGACATTCGGACATGTGAAAACATTGAAAATCTGGACCAAGCTTCTGAAGAAGGGAAGAGCTTTGACAGGAAAAAGCTTGAATACCGATATGGGACAACCATCAGGGGTGCCATTTTATAGGTGTTGAAGAGACAGTTCAACTTCCCATCTCAATCCAATGGTTGATAATTCTTATGATCTGATCTGATGGTTGAAATGATAACCGTAAGGAAAATTTTGTAGGATCCGATCTTTTGAGATTTTTTAAAAGAAAACATTCATATTTAAGGAAACTAGAATCTGAGAAATTTTAAAGCAAAGAAAACTTCCATAAAATAAAAGGTGATTATGAAAACTCAAGAAAGAATCATACCTTTCAGATTGTTAGGTGAATTATTTTTATTGAGGAAAATTCTTTTCGAAGGACTTTGGATTCCAAAAAAACATGAGTATGAAAAAAAATGAGTATGCAAATCTTCATTATGAAAATTTTCACTTTGAAAATATTCCTTACGAAAATATTCATTATGAAAATCTTCATTACGAAAATGTTCCTTATGAAAATGTTCATTAAGAAAATCTTCATTATGAATAATTTTGAAGAGATCGTTATGAAAATATTTGAAAACTTCAATACGAAATATTTTGAAAACTGAATTATGAAAAATATGAAAAACATCATTATGAAGAACATGAAAAATTTCATTATGAAAAATATGAAAAACTTCATCAAAAAAATATGAAAAACTTCATTACATAAAACATGAAAAACATCATTACGGAAAACATGAAAAACATATGAACAAATTTACTCCCCCTATGAAGATAGATTATTACTGTAAGGAGATTTTTCCAACATAAAGTTAATAAAGAGGATTAACATTCGGTTATCATTCCTAACGTATGATTAATGTATTCAAATCTATCAGAGCGTAAAGATTTTGTGAAAATATCAGCAGGTTGATCTTGCGTTCTGATAAATTGAAGAATGATATCTCCTTTTTGTGTCTGATCTCTAAGAAAGTGATGCCTAATATCTATGCCACAACCATGAATTATCTTCCATTGCACTAAGGCAACGTAGATCTTGGCTCCTAATGTATTCTATGTGTATTGCGTAAACATTCTCTTTCCTATGGGAAGAAAGAAAATACTCTTCCTTGGAATTTTGTACTAAGCACTTGTCATTCCTAAAATTCACAAGGCGACCTTCATCACATAACTGAATTATGCTAATGAGGTTGTGCTTAAGACCCTTAACTAATAAAATGTTTGAAATCAATTTTTTTTCAAGAATAATGATGTTACCTATACCAAAAATTTCTCCCTGAGCATTCTCTTCGAAAGTTACTTTTACTCCTTTCATCTTGATAATCTTTTCAAAATAGTTTTTGTTACCAGTCTTATGTTGGGAACAACCACTATACATGTACCATTTATTACTGTTGGTACGTGCTCTATTTTCCTGAAAATAATAAAATGTTAGGTTTTCAAAATCCAAACTTGCTTGGATCCGGAATTTTTAGATTGAAAAATTTTAGGCACCCACATCTTTTTAGAAAAATATGATTTATGAAATCCTAAAGACTGGGTTTTGTTTAAGGAACAATTTTTTTCCTACTGTCCACCACACTGACACTTAGTGCAGAATGGAGAACATTGAGGAGAAAAATAATTATTACTAAAAATCATTTTAGAACCAGTATAACCAAAACCAGAACTATTCCATAGAGGTTAGATTTGTGAATACATTTTATCAAAATTTTCCTTACCTAAGGTAAAGTTTGAAAAACACTTCCTTAAGGAAAATATTTAGGATTTTAGTTGGATAACCAAGTTATTGTCTTCTAAAACATTAGATTTGGAATTAGAGTTAGGGTCGAAAACATTTTTATTAGAAATTACGTTTTGTAGATCTTTAGAAAGTTTATTCTTCTCATAATTTACTTCCTCATGATTTTTTGAAATATTTTCAAAATCAACATTTTTATTATCAAGCTCTGTAGAAAGATATGATATTTTTTTAGTAATAATAGTTTTCCTATATTTTTCCTTAACATGTTTTTTGATGTGTTTTGAATTCTCAATCTCAAGAAGTTTGGCAAACATAGATACTTTTTCATAGGAAGGTAAAAAATTATCTTCCTCAGAATAATATTATTCATCTAAAGAGATATAGTATTTACTATCATTAGAATTCAAAGAAACATTGGTCATTGATTCAGCATTTTGTACCTTATCCATTAAGCAATGATTTTCAATAGGTAATCTAGATATTAGACCAAGATTCGTCTATCCAGAAGATTCATAATCTGAAGATTCATCTAAAGAGTCACCACCATTGGAACTCCATATTTCATTAAATTCCAAGAATTTCTTTTCTTTAGCATTATAATACTTCATTCTATTTCTCTCAGAATGAATTTCCTTTCTATCTTTTATTTTAATCAAAGGAGAATCTGGTCTTATATGTCAAGATTTCTTGCATTCATAGCATGTAACTTCTGAATCTTTCTTATCATTTTTTCTTTCTACTAATATCTGGATTGAAAGTTCCTCTGTCCAACTATCTTGTTCATCCTTCGAGCAAGATTTTCTAACTCAATCTCCAAGGATTCACTTCAACTAGATTCATATTGAATAACAACTTTCTTAGGCTTACATCTGTTAACTCTCTCTGGAGTCTTGGATTTCATATGATTTGAAGTAGTAGTAAAAGAAACACCGCCATTCCCATTCTTCTTCTTTATATTTTTAGCATCTCTCTTTATTCTAGTATCATGCTAAAGAACAGTTCCAAACATCTCATCTAAAAAAATCTGAGTAACCTTCATGTTCTCATCAACAGTAGTCTTCTTGGATTCCCATTCATTGGGCATGATGTCTACAATCTTATCAACAAGAGCTTCTTCATCTAATCCTTTCTCAACCATGGATTGTAATATATTCAAAATATTCTTGAATCTTTATTGTACCTTACATAAGGTTTCTCCATTAAGAATGTTAAAACCATGATATTCATCTCTAATCATATCTCTTCTAATTTCAATTACTTTAGAAGTTCTAAAGTGAGTAACTTCAAGTTTCTTCCAAATAAAATTTTCTGCTTCAGAAGATGAAATTTGGCTATATATATTTCTATTAATGGATCAAAGCAAAGTATTTCGTACCTTATAATTCAGTTGATATTCATGCTTTTCTTGATTTGTAAATGTAATAACTTCTTTTTCATGGATTTTATATCCTCTAGTAAGCATAACAAAATTATCAACACAAGTATTGATAATGAAATTCTTCATGCGGTCTCTCCAATATTCATAATAATTTCCATCAAAAATAGATGGTCTTGTTGGATTTATGTTGTTAATAGAACAAACATTGATTCATTCCATCTTAAAGAAAATCTTTCAACAAAAAATTGTTAATACAAAAAGTTTGTAAACAAGGAAAATATTCCTAGGCAAGGAAAATATAGAACAAAAGTATCTCTAAGAAAAATATAAATCCGAACTTTATGAGTCCAAAAATATGATTCTGGAAAAGAATGAGATGAATTCTATTCTAAATCTAATCATGAGATTAATTCAGATTGAACCAAAATTCTATATCCAATTATTGGATTGGTTCAGGATTCAAGGTCACCTGCTCTGATACCAATTTTTGGGATGGTATGTCTGAGTATGATATACTCTATAATACCAAATGTCGGATTGAAATAAAAGAGTTATTGTATGGAGTATCTCATGATTCTCAATATTCAATAGGGTGGTGAATTGTATACTTGAAAAAATTCCTCTGTAACTTTTAAACATGATTATGTTTAACACAGTTAAACATGGTAATTCACAAAAAATCTAGTTCTACACACTTCCTTGATTTCGGAAATATGATTCCGAGAAAGTAATTCTGGAAAAGATGATTCCAGAAATGAAACATAAAGAAATTTTACAATTATAAATATTATACCTTCAATTATATAGAATCTAACTAAAATAGAGTACAACTATAATGAAGTATAAGATAATTATACTTTCCTCAACAAAACAAATTCAGCATAAAACATGAAACAAAAAGGTAACAAGTAGTAAATCTTTTAACCCAAATAGAATGGTATCCAACAACCTTGGATAAAGGTCCCTTGATTTATACTTTCAATAAATTCTGTCTTACCCACACCTGGGTAGGCCCTCGATACAAAGATCAGAGTCGGTCTTACTATCCCCGCAAACCCTCAACTTCATGGTAGTCAGCACCTCTTTCTTCCTCAGTAAGGAAGCCCTCCACTTCAAGGTAGTTGGAACCTATGTCTTCCTATCCCCAAAAGCCCGCTAAAGTACATAGAAACATTCAGAGCTACATGAAGCAATTCTGCACGAATCAATGTTTGAACAAGTCATTCAAACTTTCTGCACAAATCTTGAGAGTTTATAAGATCCAATCTCTCTAGAAATTACTTCAACAACATGTATGTAAGATCAGCCAGAAGTTGTGTCATTGTTTTGATATCTTTCAAATGATCTCCTATTTATAGGAATAGCACCAACGGTTGGATACCTCTTCCAATGGTCATATTTTTCCTTTAATTTCGGAGGGACCTGTTCAGGTGTCACTCAAACAACGGTTAGTGAGTAACTGAATGAACGACATAATTTTATAACAAAACAAGTGTAAGAAAAAATATGGTAACATAACTAAAATCCGATATTCGGAAAGTAAGGAAATATGAATGTTCAAAGTCTAACAAAAATTTAATTCAGAGTCTATAATACAAGGATATTCAGATTCTGTTTTCGTGGAATTCAAAACCTGAACTCTATAGAATTCTAGAGTCTAAATTTCAAGGCAATTTGGAATCTAGATTCACAATAATTGCGAATCAGAACTCAAAAACTTTGGATTCATAGTTCATGAGAATTCAGAGTCAGAACTCATAAGAGTTTGGAGTCTGTATTCAGAGAACTAGGAGTCAGAACTCAGAAGAGTTCGAAACTAAAATTCGTAATCAGAATTCAGATTCATAACTCAGAAGAGTTCGTATCCAGAATTCATAATCAGAATTCAGAGTCAGAAATCAGGAGAGTACATATCCAGAATTCGTAATCAGAATTTGGAGTCAGAACTCAGAAGAGTTTGTAACCAAAATTCGAAATCAGAATTCGAATTCAGAACATAGAAGAGTTTGTATCTAGAATTTGTAATCAGAATTCAGATACTAAAACAGAATGCTTCATATCTAGGTAATTATAGGATTCCGAGGTTTTGGTTTCAAACCGAATTTTACACTTACAAAATTATGATATGAACAATTAAAACATGTTAAGGATTAATTTTCTTGGGAAATAAAAATTTTCCATATAGAAATAAAACATAGGGTAAAAATAGATTTTCCTTGATATAAGGTGTTTATGATTTTCAAAAAAATAAGGAAGGTAATGTCATAAAGAAACTTTAATAACTCATCAATCTCCCCCAAGTATGAAGGAATGGAAACATCCTACGAAAAACCATATTGAATCAACAGTCTAGAAGGAGGACATGATGGAGTTTTCTAAGATACATGTAGGGGATTATGAAACACCATCACATGAACTTGTTTGGTATCAATTTTATAGAAATAAATTATTCTTTTTTTGAAGGGTATGTTTTACCAATTGTATGATTTATAAATGTGGTAAATATATGAGAGTAAAAACCAAGGTTGAAATAAATAAAGAATATAGTTTACAATTAAGTGATAAAGAAAATTGTATCTACATAAAGGTTTTTAATGTAATTGATTACATCAATCTTTGATGGATCATAGTAAACGACGATTATAGTTTTCACATTTATCATATATTATATGTTATGTTGTTATTTAAAAATAATTTTTAGGAACAATGTGAGATAACATATTATATAAAAATGGATTATGATTCATTAGATTTAATGACATCTTTCAATATAAATATATGGATAAAAATGCTTTATCTTAGAAAAATATTTCATTTAGTTTTTTGTTAAAATAAGAAGAATTGAGAGTTTTAAAAAAGCAGGGGAATATTTTTTTGAAAAAATGCATTTTCTAGGATATTATCTAAACACATAGAAATCCATATATGATATAGAAAAAACTATGTGTTTTTTAAATACTCCCCCTAAGAAAATAAGTGTTACATCCTTAAAAAACTTTATGTTTTATAGTGGCACCATAAAGATAAAATAATGTCTAAAAATATTTTATGAGTATGTTTGAACTTTGAGACGTACAATGTCAAAAAATAAATGGTTATTCTAGTCAATAAATTGAATATAACTTTACATCCTAAAGTATTTTAGTTTGTGTTGGTAAATTAATAATGTAGATTGGTAAATTAGTAACCAATATATTTTTAGTGAATGTTTGAGGGATACAATTCCATGATTATTGAGGATATACGTATAAAAAGTAATAAGTAGAAAATAGAAGT
Organism: Viscum album; assembly: GCA_963277665.1. NCBI lineage: Eukaryota > Viridiplantae > Streptophyta > Magnoliopsida > Santalales > Viscaceae > Viscum > Viscum album. The sequence continues at coordinate 1,478,694,680 of OY728147.1, read as the reverse complement.
TATTAACAATATAACATTAGATATTGTAAATATAAGGAGTTTGAATATGTTCAAGGAGTTGAAAAGTATGAATTTTATCCCAAAATACCTCATCCCGTACTTTTTCCCATTTTTTATTCATTTACTAATTTTTTAGGATGTCGTTGAATTTTAGGTAGGAATTCTTTCACATTTTAACTTTTGAGATTTTGAATACCTAGAGAATGGATAATAATTACCCTAAAGGTAACCCTGAAACCATTATATTTACTTTATAGTGGTGAGTCAAATAGTTGAAACATGATTTTTATAATATTTTGGTCAAACCATGTTTGTCCTAGGTGTGTACAATGAGTGGTGAAATTTTAGCGCATGGTTTGGAAAGTAATTTCTCAATCAATGAAACATTCATAGCTTAAAAAATCATAATATACCCTCCCTGAAAATAAAACCATAATAGGTTATCCTCTCTACCCACTCATGTAAAACATATTTAGTAACACCTTTGGTGACTCCCCCTTGCTTCCTCCTTCATTTTCCATTCCTCCACCTCTATTTCAAGTGAGTGTATTAAGGTTTTTACCATTTTCCATCTATATTCCTATTCTTATATTTTTTTATCTATTCCTTTACCATTTAGGACTATTTTAAAAACACTAGGTGGAATTTTGGCCTTAATGTTTTGTGTCTTGTGAAGCTAAGGTGTAATGATTTGTCATTAGGTCCTTCTTTCTCCTTATTCAGGGTATTTGCATCAAGCACACCATGTTGAGGTAGTATTTTCCATTCCATTACCTTTTCATGAAACATAATGTTGTCCTAGTCTTTTGAAAACATTTTTTTAATATGAAATGTTTTTTTATGTTTATGTTTAGTTTAAAAAGATATTGATAATTTACATAAACCAACAATTTGTATTTCAATAAAAATGTGAATTTTGGGGTTTTAATATAATTAAAAGTTGATTTTTCTTATGTTTTTTGGTTATTTAATTGATTCTTTGATACTTTTTATGTTTCCATGTGATTTGAGTTGAGGTCTTGAGGTTTTTATTGATTTATATTTATATGGTTTATGTATTTTATAAGGAATTACTTGAAAATTATTTTTTTTATTTATATGTGACTTGAGTTATGAATGATTACTTGTTTTTATTTCTATTTTGTTGATATACATGAAATGTGAATGGAGTTACATCAAGGAATTTGGTTTCTAAAAATCCAATGATTTTTTTAAATTCCATGGATTTCAAACCAGTTTAATAAAAGGTTCCTTTCTAAATATAATTCTAAAATAAAATCTCAAATCCGATTTTTCACTTTAAAAGTACATTCTTAAGGGATTTTGAATTAGAATTGGGTTTAAAATGAAATTATATAAGTGATAATGCAACATTTTTAATCAAAATATCAATATATGACCTTTTAAACATTTTTTCCAAAAAGAGTGACACCCCAATGAAATAATCATACCGTCTTTTCACATATGTGCTTATTTTTTTTAATGATTAAGAAATTTTTATATATAATCAATAGTGGATTAACATTGGTGTGTTTAGGGGCGGGATGAGCTTATTATATTGGTATGTGTTCTATGTGTTGTTGTATGGTTAACTTTACCTCACCATTTATCATTATTATTATGGGAATATAGTAATCTTAGTAAGGGATTGAGAGATTGTTACTATTTAGTCATGATGAAACTCGATAGATTCCCCTTGATATATAGTGTGCCCAAGCCATAGGTTACTACCACTTATAATGATACGTTAGAGCACTCTAAATGTTATTGATAAGGGAAAATCAATAGGTTGGTGTACTGTTCCACCTGAGTATATCTAGGATTGTCTCATGGGATGATTATGAATTTACCACGATTATATATCTTTCTTTATTTATTATTTACTAAAACTAGATTATTTTTTTATTAAACATCATTTTCATTATTCTCTCATTATAGTTTCTGTTACTATCACTTTTATATTTCAATTTTACCATACTTTTGATATTTACTTTGGCTGCCTATATTTTATTGACATTTGTAGGAACAACATGTTCTACTCTTTAATTTTATTACTTCACTAATTTAGTTTATATATCAATTTTATATTTCTCTTGGTATATTTTTTTATTATTTTTTGCGTTCTTAAAATTGTTATTAAAAGTTTAATATCAAAGATATTTTTTAAATAGACTATTTAAAATGAGTTTTTGAAAAATTCTTAAGTGTTATTTTCAATTTCAGAAAAGAAGTTTTTAAAGGAGGATTATAGGGTGACATTTTTTTTGAATTATGAGAACCTTGTTTAAAAATATTATATATCAAACTATTATTTATATTCTGTTTGGGTAATAAAAATTTATGGACTCTTTGGTAAAATCCTACTTGGTTATTTCTGCCCATACCTTACTCACACCACTCAATGTCTTTAGAACAACTATACTTATTCAGGTTCTTTTTATAGTTATACATAGTTCATATATATGGACTCCTTATTTATATCGCTCTTAGAGCCGCATTCTTAGACATTATATGGTGATCTTGAGGTCACATAGAGATCTCCAATTGATGTTTTGGTTTCATTTATTTATCTTAGTTATATCAGCCTAATTGGAATCCCTTATATTATTGATTGGTAAATGTTTTCCATGGATGTGGATGTTTTTTTAGTTGTGCGTATTTAATTATTTTTAATTGATTTTTTATATTTTTAAACTAAATAATTTACTATACATGGATCTTATATATATAGGGTGTTCATTTCAGACATCTAAGGGAAATACACATATTCATTCCTATTTCTTGAGTAAAATTGTTTTGGTTGGGTATAATTTGATTTACTAGTTCTTGTCACCATCCTAGTTGGATTATAAATTCATATTTCTAAAAATAATGGGAATGATTGGGTTCTCATATCAGAGTTGGATCAGACATGTTTATGGAAAAATGATATTAGGGTGCACTATGTTATTTGGGTGATTCTGTTGTATTGGAGTTAGGATTGACATAACGTGAGAGGTATTTGTGGGAAGAGAAAATCTAGTACTTACTCATCCTGAATATCAATTTTGTTTGGGATGTATTTAATTATAGAATGAATTTTTATCTTTATCTATATATCTTTGGTTTATTTTTTATGGTTTAACATTATTTTAAGTAGTATAAGTGTTAAGTGAGTTTTTTGGAGGTTTTCTATAATTTATGGGTGAAAGAGAAGAAAACAGATAGGCAGATGATTAGTATACACACTTTTTAAAATATTTTCGATCCCATGAATATAGATTTTCCCCCAGTGGTAGATACATGATTTTCCCATGGTCCTCCAAAGCATAAATCTAAATTGTTTATAGTCACTAGCCCTACTGAAAATCTTCATCTAGATTCCTTTATAATTTTAGTTTCCTTAGGCCTTATATCATTTTCTTTTGGGATGAATTAAAGAGTGTTATTATATTGAATCCTTATTATTTAGTTTGTTTTTTTATGATACCTCGGAATTAAAACCTGCTTATATGTAAGAAAAATTCAATTTTCATAATTTAGAAAGAGAGTTTTTATAATGGAGTTGATATGAAATCAATGAATGGGGAAATAATAATTTTTAAAATGATAATCATATGATTTCTAATTTTTTTTGTAATAGGAGTTGAATTATTTATAAACTAAATTATTTGGTTCTAAACTATTTTAACATATTTTAAAACTTTTAAGTGAGTTTTAAAATTTTCAAACTAATGTGTTGGGGTTTGAAATGTTATTATGGTAAAAACATTAAATCTCATTATATATTGAGATCTTGTAAGTAATGGTTATGATTTAAATCTATGTGCTTTCATATTCAATTGATATTAATTCTGGGTTGGGTTGATTGGAAATTTGGATTATTATTCATTAAGTCCTGTGTTTTCCCATGATATCTATTATTTTCCTCCTAGAAATGCTATGATGGATGGATACTTGTTTCTTGAGGTTTATCTTTGGATCTCCTATTTAATTACTCTATAAATAATCATTATAGAGTGGTAGGATTGGTTTACACTTAATTTTTTTCTTATCTATAATATTGATTGAGGTTCTCAATAGGATTTGGAGTGTATTAGGATAGATTAATGGATCTTAATGATTCTAATAACCCAAAAGTATTGATTATGAGAGTCATCTTGGGTTTGTTTGAGAGACCTATTCATGAATAGTGGAAGAATGTGTATTTTTATTTGTTACATGATTCTATAATGTGGTTATTTAGTAAGACAATATTAAATTGGTGTTATATATATGAGAAAGTGATCATTAATAGTAGTATGGACCTTATGAGTCTTCATTAAGGACATTAAATGGGGATGGATTATGTGAACTCTTACACTAATATGTTTCCCTTTTATTCTAAATTCACATCTATTGACTTACTAAAAATGATTTTTTTTATAAAATTCCTCTATCGTGGTACCAATTAAACAATGTAATTTGTTTATAATGGATTTCATTAAGGGGCACTCAATGAATTTTTTATGGTAGAATTTATTTATGTAAGCTGGCAAGTAAAGAGTGGAAGCTCTATCCATTTCAATATCAGTAAGGGTTTTCCTTCTAATGAGAAGAGGGAGTATATTCTACTGTTACTTATCCATAAAGGATATTATCCCTATTATGTTTCCAATCTTCTCTATAAGGGGATTTCAAAACCACTCTATCTAAGTCCCCAAATACATGTCACTGTTGTAGCAGGATGGGGAATTATCAAAAGTTCTTTTATTTTATTATATGATAGAAGAATGTTAAGCCTCTACCATCTCCTGGGTTTTAATTGTGACCTAGTGAAGCTTCACGGGGAACACATCATTACCTATTTTCATTATTTTTTATGATTTTTTTAATTCCTTCTTGATCACTACTATGTATTTTTTGATTTATGAAGAATTTTACTTTTTTAGAGAGTAATTTGTTTTCTAAAATTAAGAATGTTCCATGGGGGATTCTCATATATGAGTCTTCTTAGTGGGTAATTCATGTTGAGTTTCATAATGGATTATTTAATGGGGTTTTTTTTATTGATCAACCATGTCAGTGAGTCCCTAAATAGTTGGGAGACCCACCATGGATCATTGTTTAATGATATCCTATTCAAAAGTTTATGTTTGAGTTTTAAATTTGAGAGAGAAATGTGTAGGATAGTTTCTTATAATTATATATTTATTTGTAGATCAAGTTACTAGTGTATCCTCCTTTTCAATATAAAATTCTTAATTCATAATTCCTTATCTTCTGAAAATTCAGTGACTTTTACGAAATAAAATGTTATGGTGGGGAGAAATGACACACACATACCCATTTTTCATTTTAAGTTATTCATTTATTGATTGTTTATCCTATCATTGAGTTTAAGGTTGAAATTATTTTAAATGCTTAACAATTAGAGGTGTATTAACTCATTAATGGTTATCAAAAAGTTAGTATGAGCTATGTGGCTGACCATGTGAAACCATCATTTCCTTAGTAGTGAAAATTCTCATTTTTAGTGAACAGTTTGACCAACCATTTTCCAAAATCATATATGTCCTAGGTGTATTCACTGAGGGGTGGATGGTTGTCTCATGGTTTTGTAAATGGTGAATCTAAACCATAAGTCTTACCCAGTTTATTTAAATCTTGAATTTTCTAATCTACACTCCTCTAAAATTAGACCATAATCATGTCTCCTCACCTCCCAATCATGTGTCACAACCTCAAATATCCCTTAGGTGGATCCCCTTTTTATCCTCATTCATTTTTCCAACATCCACATACATTTCATGTGATTCTCTAATGGTTTGGACCATTTTTCCTCTCTATTCTTCTTCCTCTCTTATATTTCTCTATTCCTTTACCTTGGGGGCATTGAGGCTATATCCTAGGTGATATTTTTTACCAATTACATTATTTTCTATAATGGTAGGGTTTATGAATTGGTATTTGGGTCATTATTCCTCCATATTCGAGAGTTTCCTATCATCTTTACTCTATTGAGGTAGGTTTTTTCATGCCTTTTCCCTTTCATGACACATTATGTATGCTTGGGAATTGAAAAATATTTATTACATAAAATTATAGTTATTTTAAATTTTTTGAGTATTTTGAAAATACATTCATAAAGAATATAAATTCATGATTTGGATTTCAATAAAAATGTGAATATTAAGTGTCTAATAAAATTCCAAATTGGTTTACATATGGTTTTTGATTATTAAATTCATGTTATAAACCTTTTATGTTTTCTTTTGACTATATTTAAGTTCATAAGGTCTGTACTGGATTTTTATTTTCAGTTTTTATGTTTTTCAATGGTAATGCCTTATAAAATCTTATTAGTTCATTAAGAATTTGATTTGTGATTCCTTACTTGTATTTATTGTTATTTTATTGATATACATGATATGTGTGTAAAATTAAAATTATTAATTGAGTTTCCAAAAATTAAAATCATTTTTTTATATACCTTTTATTTCATATTGGTTTTCCAAAAGGGGATTTTCTAAATATATTTCAAAATAGAATCCTTAAGGACTATTTGGCACTTTCAAATGGGGTTTTAAAATTATGTTATTCTATAGTTAGGTTTCAAAAGGTTGTTTGGAAGTGATTCTTATGGAATTTAAATCACTCAGCCTTTTCATCACCTTTTAAATATTCTTCTCAAATTATCTACACCCCCAATGAAATCCTCAAACCCTCTTTTCAAGTATGATCCTATGGTTTTGTGTGAATTTGAGGTTCTAATTTATAATCCAAAGGGGATTCTCATTGGTGGAAGTACAGGGGTGAGATGAGGTTATTATGTTTCTACGTGTTGTTTTTCTTGAAGTTTTATTAATTGTAGCCCACCTCCTATCATTATTATCATAGGGATATTAGGTGTATTCATGTTGGATTGAGATATGGTTACTATCTAGTCATTATTAGACTATCTAGATCCATATTGGTATAGGTCATTCTAAGGAAATGGTGGAGTGACACCCCTGAATCTAGGTCAGAGTATCTATGAGGATATTGACTTGGGACACATTGATAGTCCAATAGATGGTTCTACTCGAGTGAATATAGGACCATCTCTTGGAATTATTAGTAATTTCCCATGATTTTTAATTTTAATGATTTTCTATTTACTTCTCATGGTTTCATTTTTCTTCCAATTTATTATTATTGTGCTCAAATGACTAATTATACTATTTTAACCATTATTTTTAGATATTATCAATCTTCTGATATTTATTGTCACATCTTCTATTTTATTGATTTCTTGAAAATCGTCTTGTTCTTCTGCTGAATTTATTTATTTCATTTTTTTATTTTATGAATCCAGTTGACTTTTCTCTTTATTAGTTTAAGGGATATTTTTTAAATACATGAATTGGTTTTTAAAATATTTATTTCACAGTCAATTCCTGAATTGAATATTTATAATAATTATTTATAACTTCTAAAATAATTATTTAGGATTTAATAATGAGGATTCGGAAAAGGGGAATGTGATTTTATTTTCTTATAGTGGTAAAAATTGTATTTTAAAATATTTTATTTAAAACTATTCTTTATGGTTTTTTTGGTTAAATTAAACGCAATGACTCTAGTCAAATCATACTAGTATATTTATTCTTACACCTTACAAAAACCACCTAGTGTCCATAGATTGTATTTTCTTTTTCATATTCTGGTTTTGGTTCTATAAAGTTACTCTCTATAGACTCCTTTTCTATATCACTCTCAGAGTTTGATTCATGGATATTGGATGGTGTCCTTTAGGTTATGTGGTAATAATCAATTAGTGTTTTGGTTTCCATTTTATATCAATGTTGTAATTAGATTAATCTAAATCCCTTTTATTATGTATTGGTTATTGGTATTACATTAATATGGAAGTTTATTTTTAGTTTTCTCCTGTTTAGTTTTATTTCCCATTGGTTTTTTAATATTTTAGAACATTATATTTTATTATCCATGGATACCTGATATATGAATTATTAATATCTGAATTTTTAGTTCATAATCCATGTTTTTTTATTATTTGTTAAGATAATTCATTCCCCTTGTGAATAATTTGATTCTATAGCACATCTCTCCAACACGAGGAACTAGAAATGACCCTCTGTCTATGTACTAAACTAAATCAACTGACCACATCAAGAGTGTATTAGACTATTTAATGACCCAAAATCTCACGATTATTAAAAATATATTACATTTTAAATGTTAATAAGATGATATTTTAGTGGGGGGGGGGGTTTATTAGATGTTCACATATATAAGTGGAAGGAATTATATAAAGATGTAATGAGTTTAAAACCCCTTAAATGTGTATAAAACATAAGGTTTGTCTGAAAATTTATTATATAGGATATGTTATATTGGAACATATATATTGTTTTTATAAATATTATTAAATGAATTTAACAATGTAACATGTATCATATTACAAAAATGGAAATCTCCACTTTATTATTCTTTCACATTGTATAAATATATGTATATATTGATATACATTTCAATATGTATAACAATAATTATCCTCATAAATTTTGACTTTGATTTTTCCCCAACAAGTATTCTCCATGGGATATTATATGTTCTGATAAACTATTTTGGTTATAGTGAGTATGATTCTGGTATCAGGATATGTAACATTCTGATAATGCACAAAATATGTTTTTTCACAATATGACCAAAAGTTATACAACATGAGGTGGAATACACTTTTTATTTTGTATTCTATTGTGAATTTTTCATATTTTAAATCCAAAAATCATGAGGCTAGAGAGTTAACTAGAATAGAAACGCTGATACATTGAGTCCTTTATGATGAAATTATTGAATCTTATAAAATAATGATTGGTTGGGTTTTTTATTCGATCATTTAATTGGTAAGATCTTTACCAAGATGGTATTTTCCACTCATATGATGATTTTGACATCTAGGACCTCTATTTAGATAGATTGAGGAAGTGTATATCCATAACTAGATTATATATTTGATGTCCTTATCCATTAATGTTAGGGGAATGTGATGTGATCATCAATAAAGTTAAATGACTTCTGTTATAACCATTGACCTACTGAGTCTATACATAGAGAGTCAAAAATGTTTGAGAGGTCTATATGGGATTGAAACACTTTTTATCCCATCACTACTAGATTCCTTGGACAAAGGGATCATGAAAATGAATTTTTTTTATATGATGTAATGAGTGGACATAGATATAGAGCTACATGTATTTAATGGAGATCATTACAAATCCCGTTATAGAATTAGTAGAAATTATTACTATTTATAAGAATCTATTTTCATTAATTTATGGATCTAATGATTTATATTTATTTTCAGTACTACAAATTCCTATAGGGTTACAATTTATTTTTGGTTTAATGAAAATTTATTTTCACTCAATGAGATTATCATAAGTTTTTTATATTTTAACTAAAAGAGTTTTTTTGTGGGTATTCAAACAATGTCACATATGAAGTGATTCCTGGTGATGTTAATGATAACTTTCCAAAAAAATTAACATATCCAAAATTATATTTTGGTATGATTTCAATGGAAATTATATATTACATAATAAAAGTTTAAATGGAATTGATTCTATGATGTATTAGTTCATGCGAGAGATTTAAGGAGATGTTTCCTAAAGCCCCACCATAGTGTATGATAATATCATTCCATTCGATGTAGCATACTTGAACAAAGACATAACATATACCTTTTTAAAGGGATATTTCATGGAAAGGTATATGATTCCATGTCACTGCTTATTAAATGTTAAACACTTACCTTAATATTATATTTCTCTATATATTATTAATTATATGTTTTCATGAGATAAAACACATGGAAGGAAGTGAGATGAATTCATTTGATTTGAATATATCATCAAAACTATGTATTCATCTTTTTAAATGCATGAATAAATGTATGGTCCTCTAGGAGTTTCTATGATGCTTATATAAAATATGCTACTATTAAATTGTGGTGTTGTGAGAACTTTCCCATGATCCCACTAGTCCTCCATATCATTATAGTCCTTTCTCTTCCTTTATCAAAAATGCAATATGATACCAAATCATAGAAGGTGGTATAATCCCACCCATGTGATGGTAGATTTAGCCAAACCATACATTCATCTCAGAGTAAGGATGTCATCAGGCTACATCTTTGTGTTCTTCTTCAACCACAAAATAAGAATATGTTACTATATCATTATAATGAAAGGTATAAATTTATTATTCTTTAATTTATGTAAAGTGAATTATTTTTTCTTTCTTGGTATATCCTAGTTTTGTGGGTTTTTTTTCCAAAATTATTTTAATATGTGTGGTTAACTTATTAGAAACCTATGATGTGGGAATTCTTAAAATATATGATTGAAACTACCTAATGGGAATGACATAGTCCACTAACCCTTCTCTATTCAAGTTTATTCAGCTATATATTCATCCCATGACACTCCATCGACACCATATAGTAAGAGGGTAATGAAATTGGATTCACTTCTTGAACCAAATCAATGGTAAACTCTATATCCATAACAGGTGGTAGTATAGAGAATTACATTGTAAAAACTTATAGAAATAAATCCACCACCCTCAGTAGTATAATTGGGTCTTTTACTTTTATAGAAACATATTTTGACCATTCTAACAAATAATAAATAAATCCAACCTCTCTCATCATAGGAACCTTAATACTATCATGGACATCTGACTCTCCCTTGAAATAGTGGATTACACCATTGGGGTTTTCAACGAAAATATTCTAGTTATAAAAGTCAATATCATCCTTAAAATGGTTTAGCTAGTCTACCTTAAACATCAAATTATATATCTTCATCTGAAGAATAATTAATTCCCCTGAGATCCAAATATTAACCACCGGGATCACACATTCTATACACAATAAACCCTTCCCCAATATCCCACCTAGTAGAGTATCTTTCCTCATCATGTATGGAATCAAATCCAAAAACATCCCTAATAAATCAGCTAGTTGATAATAGATAAAGGAATTAATTGCATTATTATAAAGTAATATTGAATATAAGTAGAGGTTGTCATGAAGGAAACTCACACCATTGATCATCCTCCTCTATCCTTAATCTCACAAACACATTATTTATTGAAAATACATTTATTAAATCCTTTAGGGTTTCTAAATTCTCTTTCTAGTGATAAATTATTATATTTCAATGAGTTCATAGGATTAATTATTTAAATATTTCACCCAAGAATCAAAATCATTATTCTTGGTTGGATACTCCCTTGACCCTAAAATTAGTTAATTGACCTGAAAACATCATCACAAGGCCCATTATCCCACACTAGTGAAACCATGAGGTGGATTTAGGTATTTATAATTTTTCTACCCCAGCTCACTGCACTTAAAATATTTTATTGTTCATTTTCCCAGAGAAGGAGATCCAAATGACCTCAAATGAAAGACTGGATTCCTATTTGTACCTTCAAAGATGAAATTCGATATAATTTATTGAGGAAGGACCAAACTCACCTTCTTCAAAACATCCATTTAGATAGTGATAAAAACCACCATGATCACTACTTATTAATTGATTAGTAGTTTAAAAAAATAATCATCGACATGATCTATGTTTATAGCCACATCTTAACCCATGAGATTTTATCCACTCATTCATTAACAACAATAGCACAAAATTTACAATCTTGGTAAATATATATGTGTACTCCATCACTGATTCTATCCCCTACTCAAATTATAAAAACTCCAAAGCCTTTGCTCTAATCAACTACCTAGCATTTTATTTTCATTTTGGAAAACCTATTTGACCCTTTACCGTCAATATCATTTTCATTTAATCACTTCTACATGGACTCCAAATATATACATTCTAGACCTTTATAACATTTCTAACCTTGATACAACTAGGTAATTTCTATACTGGATGTGTTACAAGACCTCAAGTGCACCTCCTAATACACTAAATGATGCTAACTATAAATAATGGTCTCTCGTGTTACCATGTGAAGACTATAATTTCATATAAAAGTAAAAAATAATAATTCAATTAATTAAAAACACATAAATGTAGAAAAATAATTATAACATACATCACTATAGGCACTAATAAATAATACATAAACCAAGCTATATCAAAATGAATGTGTAAAATCCATTCAAATCATCAAGTTAATGTCATCGTCCCACATTCGTGGATCTTAAAAATATATGATCTAAAATAAAAAATATACATATAAAAATTGAAAAACTAGTCTTCAGTCTTAACTAGGGCCCATAATCTTTGATCCACCATAGCTATATGGATAATCCATTGAATATAGGGAACTTTTCCTTAACATTTCTTATAACCATGAAGTCTTCTCAGATACCCAAGGAAGCCCGAGTTGGGTGTGAGTATGCTCAGTAATCAACCATAAATTACATACCTAAATATAAAAAGTCCAAGAATAATTTTACTAAAAATTTTCAAGCCTTTTACACATACTTTTATGTGATTTTTATCATAAATTTTCATTAAACACAAGTAAAGTGTCAAAAATCCTTGTGTCTTTGAAATAATAGATTCATTATATATCAAAGTGAAACTAAAATTTAATGTTTTTATTTATTCCATAATAATGATATTTTAATTCCTTTTTATCTCATAAAACTTCATGGGATAACCTATAGAATACATAAAAGAAATGGGAGGTTTAAATTTACAATAAGGGAATATACATGATAATGAATCATAATATGTGAGTCATGTGGAATATAATGATATCATAAAAGATATGGATCGTGAATAATCAAATGGGAGAATAAACTATTAAAAATGGAATACTATATTAAAGGAAACATTGAAAAGTGGTTCAAAACATAAAACATATTTAAATAATAAGTAAATACTAACTTCTAAGACAACATCACATGGTGTACATAGTCCCATCATTGATTATATTCACTCACTAATCCCATTCAGAACATCTCAGGAAAAAAAACATTACCCAATGCATTGGAGAGATATATATGTTCACCTATCATAACAGGCACATGATTATTTATTACAAAAAATTAAATTAATCATTTGGTACAAACATTATAATTACTCATGGTAAAAAATTGGGTTTCATGATATTTCAACATATCATAATCAATGCAGAATTCATTAAGAATTCATTTGAGAAATTAATATAAAAATATATTACCCTATTAGATAAAGGGAGAATAAGCTACGTATATATTAAAGATATGTATAAAGAAAATTTAAAATCCTTTCATACTATAAAATAGGGATAACTTGAGTTAGATAGATAATTTTTATAACCTAAATAAAAAAGGGTAGTCTAAAGAGATCACTTAACTTATGTTTGAATCAGTTCTATACCTACAATTGACATCCCGGATAGTAAAATTAGATTAATTAATAACATAATTTAGAGAATTTTACATCTATATTTTATGTATTATATTTTTATTATTCAGATTTATAACAATTTCCATGGGATATAATGTTAATTTTGTTGTTCACGGAGCATTCATTTCATGGTTACAAGGCCAGATCACTCATGGATAATTATTTAAGTTCTTATAAAATGAAAATAAAACTCTATAATTGAGATGAAAGGGTACTAATGAACTTAAAATTTTAAAATGTTCCAAATTATCCATATGTGTTCCCATATAGTAACAATCCACCGAGTAAAAAAGTTAAAGTTGTGTGGTTAGTAAATTTTAGGTAGTTTTACCATTCTTCATGAACTATATTCATTTTAATTAATATTATGGACATATAATCATTCCAAAAAGACATGAAATAAGTTATAATATAATTATTTTAATCATATTTATTCATAATAATAGATTTATGAACATATTTAGATGTTTTATATAAAAATGAAGTGTGTTGTCCATGGAGGCAGTGAACCAGCCATATTATAAACAACATTTTCATTTTAGATTATAAATAAAAGGAGATAAAAGATGGATATTTCATTAAAATAATAAAATTATAGTATATTTATGATACTAGAGCCATTATGTTGTGTTATACGAGTGATGTGAGTTGAAGGTATAATAAGAATTGAATTTAGAAGAGCTAAATTATGATTATTACTTCTTAAGTGTCGTCTACTTAAAATACCCCATAGTGGAACCTTGAATTGGACTTTGGATGATACCATTAGAACTATGACATGGGGTAGATATTTGGAAAAATATTTTGGTATAAATTTGTTACGCTAAAATTCTTAGAAGGTGTAAGGGGAAGGGGTGGTGAGGGTTGATATTTATATTGGGAGGAGAGGGTTGTTTTGAATATTATATTTATTAGTTTATTATTTTGGATCAAGGTTACCAATAGTATTGATTCTTGTAAATACATAAAAATTATTCTTGTGAGTTTTAAATAAGGTTTTATTAATTCAACCATGACTCAAAATTCATTTATTGAGCTTATAATGTCAAATATCGTATTTTACCATATTTCATTATTCACCATGAAATCATCTATTTTTAAAAAAAACTACCAAAATCTCATACTAACTATTTTGTGATGATTAGATTCCAAAATTAAATAATTTTTATCAAAATCATTTTATTAATATACAAAATTTAATTTTTAAATAAAATACTCATTTGTTAAAAAAAATATCAATTTTAATATAATGACCAATTTTTTGACCCTTAGAGAAAATATGTATAGTCACATAAAATTATATTATCCTTATAATACAAATTAATATTAATTTTAACTAATTATTTGATGGAAAAATATCTTTTAAATAATTATATTAATTATAAAAGTGTAATTAAAACATATATATCTTATGAAACTATGAACAATTAATATATCATTTTAAAAACATTTATTTACTTAAACCATTTTATAAATACATCATTATTTTATTTTATGAGGAACCAAAATATTATTTTACATTTTTTTAGGTGAGGAAACTATTCTAATAGTTTTTTACTATTTATTACATTCATATTACTTTTCCAATGACCAAATTAGTATTTCAATAGTCATATTTGTGACAGTAATGTGGGATCTGTAATTACTATAAGTAACGCATATTTCATTCATTTTTAATTCATATATATTTTTTCCCAACAATTATATATATTTTTGTTTTCAAAATTTATATTTTGTTACTAATATTTTTTTTCATTTTACAGCATTGCTCACAAGTGTGATTATTTTAAGGGATCAAGAAGATACAAATTTCACCATTATTATTATCTTTTTTTATCCATTTAAATAAATTCAATTATTATGGCCAAATATATTCATCAAACCTAATGGTCAAATTTTTTTAATGATATTTTTGGTTTTTATTATGTGGTGTATGTGGATTTCTAAATATGTCACAGTTATATAATCTAAAGGAAAATTCTTTTGATTGAATTATGGGTGATTACATTTTCCCCCATATGGAAATTTTTCCCTCTAAATTTCATTTTTTATACTATGTTATAAATATGTTATGGTACTTATGATTCGTGGACTCTTTCTTTTCCCATTTCTCCTCCACACACTTATGGTTTCTCCATAGTACTTTGACAGAGTTATTTTTCATGTTACATAGATATTTATCTTTATTATAGATATTCATCAGCTTATTCTCATAAGATAGATCATTTTAAAATAGTACCAATTATAAATTTTTTACATTTGAGGTATATAGTATGTACTTCCGTGAAAAGTAATGTTCTTAAGAACCAGATGGTGGGAGTTCTAGTCGACAGGCCACAGATTTGATGTGATTGAGAATCTTAATGTGGCTGATATACTTAGGACATAGCTTACCCTACTTTTGAAATCTTCTTACTATATACCAGGGATACATTTATAGGAACACCTTATTTCTAACCTCAAACTCCATGTCACATTGATTATTTTCAACATAACTCTTCTTTCAAATTTGAGAATCCTTGATGTGATGTTGAATGGTCTGGACCATTTTTACCATTTCTTAAAACTTTTTTAGGTCCCAACACCTTTCATTAAATAACCTCATCCCAACACATAGGTTTTCTAAATTTATTCACATAAATGGATTTACATGGAGCAATTTTGATTATTTATTGAAATCTATTATTGTATGATAACTCAACCAAAGGAAGATACTGATTTTATCCTCCTTTGAAGTCCTAAAAGAATGATCTCAACAAGTACTATTGTGTCTAGATAGTCCATTCATATTGACCATCAGTTTGTTGTGACAATCCACAATTAAGTTCAATTCAGTTCTAATATCATGGTGGATACACATCCCAAACAAGGAGGTAAATCATAGATCTCAATAAAATATAACTGATAATGGTGTTCCATAGAGCCTAACTACTTCCCCCGATGTATATCCTAGCATGTTTATTGAGTAATCATACATATCAAATTAAAATTATGTGACTAGTCTTCATAATATGTTCCACCACAAACATATATCATTATTTCATCTTTATTCCTCTCGGAGACTGATGAAAAATACCGTGGTTACGTTTTTTCATTTTCATGTAGGTATGGGAAATGGTTGCATCATCCCCTTAGAATTTTTCCTTTAATCCTTCACTTGGGGACATTCCATAAATTTTGATGTATATTCTGTGATATCATCATTTATATTGTCCCACTAATATATCTCTCTAAGATCTCAATACATAATCATACTCCTTGGGTGGATGGAAATGGTCGATCAATGTACATAATTTAACAAATCCATCTTTATCACATGATTTGACGGTACAAAGAGTCATGACCCAAATATTATAATTATTTCTTTACTAATTTTTAAATCCTTGGATTTCCCATTTCATATGGATTCTACCTTCTTCTATATTTTCATATCATCTCTTTGGTCATCCTTTATCTTATATAGAAGGGACAATGGAGAGATAATTTTAGAAATGAATGATGATGTTCCATAAATTTTAATTCCCGTGTCCTTTTTTTATGTATAATAAGATAAGATCCATCTCAAATATAATCATTGATTAGGCTACCATATTCTTTCTAATTTGGGAATCTAAAACTTTATTTTATTTTTCACAATAGAAGTTGACTGAGCTATCATAATCCTTGTATTCTCTAACCATTTTTGTTGGATAATTTTAATATAATTCTATGTTAATATATACTTAAGGTTCTTATGATACATACATATATATATATATATATCACACTTCTCTATATGAATATAATACGACAAGATTTTCAATTCAAATATCACTACATTCAACTCAAGATCATATATTGGATAGTTTTTCACATAAACTGTATACTTTCTTGATATGAAGGCTATCACATTATAATTTTTCATTAGTAAACATCCCAATACCCTATTTGAAACATCAATGTATACTATGAAAATTTCTACACTTATGGGAAGTAGGAGGACTGGTTTAGGGACAAGACACTTTTTCAATTCCTTAATGCTCTCTTTATATTTATTAGTCCAAAAAAACATTACCCCCTTTCGATTTATCTTGGTTAGCGGGTTTTACAATCTTGATAAGTTTATGAAAAATCATCATTCATATCCATATAGTCTATGGAAAATAATAATATTCATAAAAAATTTATTTTAAGACACTCTTCATTTTCTTTTGTCATATAAGGGTCCACAGATATCCCTTTTCTAGTGATAACATTCCACAAGAATGATACTCCTTCTATCAAAAATACACATTCATTGTAATTTTACGAAAATTTATCATTTCACAATGTCTTCATTATAGTATTTTAATTCTCCTCATGATCCACTATTATTTTAGAGAATATGATAATATCATTTATGAAGACCACGATAAATTCTTCAAGTTAATCTCTAAAGACACTATTAATTTTGTTTGTAAATATTTTTGGAAAATTACTCAGTTTAAAGGGCATAACTATGAACATATAAGGTCTATACCTAATTTAAATGGAATTATTTGGAATATATTCCTTATTCACCATTAATTTGTGATATCCCGACCAAAGTTCCACCTTACAGAAATAATGGGCCCCCTATATTTGATTGAATAATTCATCTATCAGTGTAATGGAATAATTATTCTTTTTCATGATTTCTTTGAGGTCATGATTATCATTGAAAACTCTCGTTGACAAATCCTTCTTATTGAGGAAGGTGACCGATGCATCCCATGGAGAATAAATAGATCATATAAAGACCTTTTCATGATTATCTTGTAATTGTTGCTTCGGTTATTCCAACTCAATGGTCTCTATTCTGAATGGAATATTTGATATGGGTAAATATCCATGTATAAGATCGATTTATAAATCATCCTCTCAGTCATGAAGAAAAATTTTCAATTCTTCAGGGTATTCATTAGTCTAATCCCTCACAATGGTTGTATCTTCAAGCATTATTCTCTTATTCGTCCCAATAATTTGGACCAGATATGCTTGATCATAAAGAAGTGAAATCCATTATTGAAAATAATATTCAAAAGAGGATTCATCCTCATCCTTTTACTTGTACAGAATCAGTGGATGGATCTAGATTGGAATAATGATCTCCCACTTATGATTGTTTATGTTGGATTTATATAGTAATATCCAATAAATTCACAATATAGAATCAAACTCTACTAAATGAATAATGATAATATTTTATATAAATTTAAGTCTACATACATTGACCAGGAGGAGTTATATACCTGGAATGTGATAATTTATCTACTTTTTGTTCTCACAACTAACTCAAGCTCTATGTTTTGAGGTGGTATTTGAATAGTTATACAAAACATTCAACATATGAATGAATGTGTAGAAAAATAATCATATAAAACATTTTATGTTCATGAATTTATAATGATATCCCCTTTAACTATTTGATTTTGGTTTTATTTACTCACTATATCCAATATAAACAAATAGATGATAATAATCTATGATAATATGCATATAAATAGGGAAACTATGATATTATAATTAACAACTTATATATGACATGAAAACCTAACTAATGGTGTTCTAGTATTATATATATTTTATCCTTGGTTATTTAATTATTATTTTTTCTAACTTTGATATCTATTTATGTCATTCATAATGGTTTATAATGATTTTGTGAATTTCCCAAATCATATCCTCCCAGAGTGTCAAATAAAGAAGGAAACAAGGCCTCTTTTTTAAACAATGGGTGATTAATGACATAATTCCCATTGCATCCTTTTCATGGTTATTACCTCTTGGACCAACGATTCTAGAGAGAAATCCACATATAGTATCCAGACAGCTATATAATTTCTTGAAAACCACTCACTCTATGCTTCACTAAAATTCTAGGATATCATCCAATACTTATAAATATATGTAGGGTTATAACTAAAGTATTATATTTTGAATCCCCAAAATCAAATTTTCCATCCTTTAATAGAAATTGTAGTGAACGAATCCTTTTATCCATATAATTAAATTATTTATACCACTATTATCCATTAAATATAAACAAAGGATCGATAAGCCCAGTATGTTTGGAAGAATAGGTTCACAATACATCAAAGTGAATCTAAAAAAATTAATTTATTTTAATCTATATAGTGATCTTCTAAATTCAGTTGATCTCCAAAATCTATATAAGATAACATGGGTAATACATAAAAGAAAGGGGTGAGCTAAAAAGATCAAAAATGGAATAATCATGATAATGAATCATAGCATGTTAATAAAATGATATCATAAAATAAAAATATTGGTAGAATAATATAATATACATAGTATTATATCATTAAGGAAACATAGTAAAGTGGTAGCAACATAAAACAAGACATAAGCATAATTCAAGGCCAACTGTCAAGATAGCATCACATGGTGGACAGATTCCCATCATAAATGTGGTTTACCCCTAATCCCATTCATAACATCCCATGAGACAAAAATCATTACACAATGCATTGGATTACTATCTTAGTGCATCCACCATAACATTTATATGATTATATATTCCACAAAAGTGAATTAATCATTAGTCGTAATCATGAAAATTACCCAATTAATGAAATTTGTTACATAATCTTAAATCATATCATAATAAAAGGATATTTCATAAAGAATTAATTTCAATAATTAAATTAAGGAATGCATTAAACTATAAACAGAATGGAGAATAATATCCTCATATATGTAAGACACATATATAAAAAATTATTAGAATTTGACAATATCAATGAGAGAGATAGAATGTGATCTAGAGATAGAATGTTTATAACCCAAAGGAAAAGGGTTGTTCAAAGAGACCCCTTACTGTATCTGTGGATCTGTACTATAATTCTATTAATATCCAGGATAATCAAATTATATTCATTAATTACTTATTTAAGAACCTTTTCCATCTATGTTGGATTTATTATAATTTTATTATGTTCATTTATATCCATTTCAATTTGATATAATGTTTAATTTATTCTATGGGAGTGTTCATTTCTAGTGTCCAATATCGGATCACTCATGGATAATTATTGATTTTCTTAAAAAATGGAACAACAACCCCATAAGTGAGATAAAATGTTATTCCTGACCTTCTAAAAATTTAAACAGGCCCTAGTATCTATATTTATTTTGATAGAGGGCCAAATCATTGAGTAAAAATGCTAACACTGCGTAGCAAGTTCATTTTGGAGGTTTTACTAGCCATCATTAACTAGATTAATTTTAATTAACATTATATATTCCATAACATTAAATAAGTTATATTATACTTATTATGATCTTATTTAAAAATAATAATCATTTTATGTACTTCCTTGAAAGTGGTGGTGAAATGAACCCATGTTTTATTCATAACCAACCATATTTTGAACAAAGTTTGCATTTTAGAGTCTAAATAGGGGAGGGTGTGAGATTTATATTCCATTAACATAATAAAATTCAATTATATTTATGACAGAGGAGTCATTATATTGTTTTGGTTATGGTTTTTGGGGAGAATTCAGAATAAGAAATGAATTTAAAAGAGTTAAATTCATATTATTACCTCTTATGTTTCATATGCTTGAAATAATACTCAAGGGAAACCAAAAATGATATTTGGATGATACCATAAGAATTATTATGTGAAGGAGTGGTTTGAGATGATATTTGGGGAAAAATTTACAAAGCACCATTAATGAGAATGTGTGGTGAGAATGGGGTTTATTTATAAGGGGTAGAGAGGTGTTTTTGGGAATATTATATTAATAATATTATTATTTATACTAATAGTATCAATAATTTTAATTTTGGAGATAATATACATTAAATGGTTCAAGTGAGTTCTATCTAATGAGTGTTTACAACATCCCTGGTTAAAAAATGCATTTATTTATCTTATAATGAAAAATTCTATATTTAACTTTTCTTTAAATATTCAACTATTTTAGAAAATGAAAAAAAATCACCCAAATCACATTTTGATGAGAAATTTAAGTTTTAAACAAAATCCTTCATTATTTGAAGAATATGAATTTTAATATTATGAATAATTTTCTAAACCATTCAAAAATTACTTATAGTATCATAAAATTATCTTATCATTATAATACAACAAAATATTAATTAATAAATCAATTTTATGAAACTAAGATATCATTTGGATCATTATATTTTTCTATAAAAATGAAATTATAAAATATCTCTTTTAAAAAAACATGAACACTTTATTTTTCATTCCTAAAACAATTATTTACTTGTATCATGGTATAAATATTTCATATTTTAATTTCATAAGATACTTAAATTTTATTTTATATATCCATATGTGAGGATACAATTATAATGGTTTGGTTACTATTCCTAACTATCAAATTATTATTCAAATAGTAAGATTACTATTACAATAGCTAGTTTACTATTCAAACATTCAGATTTTTAACAGTCATATGGTATCCCTACTTTATATAAATAACTCATATTCCATTCATTCATTATTCACTTATATTATATTCCCAAGGTTATATATATCTTCCTTTTAAAAATTAGTTCTATCTTACTAAGAATCAGATTCATTTCTACATTGTTTTCATGAGTACAATTATTCTGGGGGATCGAGAAATCCAAATTTTCCAAATATTATTATCTTATTTTCTATTTTTGTAATGTTTAAATACATTAAATTATTATGGAAATTTTTATTCTCTAAATATAATGTTAAAACTATTATAAGAAAAGTTGTTTGTTTTATCATGTGGTTTACATGTTTTAGTAAATATGACACATTAATATATTCATAAGGAAATGTTTATTAATGTAATTCCAACAAGGTACATTTTTTTTAATGATCATAATATATAAAGTAAAACCAAAGAAATAAACCATCATTTATCCTTGGGCTTTAAGGTGACACTCGAATTCAAGCAAACCAACCTTTTCTACTGTTGAATGTCCCATAACACATTGAATCAAATCAATAAATTCACTAAAGTAGATCATCCTACCTAATAATATAATTTATTAGGTTCACTTATAATCAGTCAAAGTCACCAAATCATAAGAGAATCATAGGAATCTCATGTGTCACCAAGTGTAATCTTCATATCCTAAGAAGTACCCTATGCATATCAAAAATATTTATTCTTAATATCTAGATCCTTGTAACTATCTTAGGAATATCATAAATCATCGTGAATAAACTATAAATCTTAGTAAATATCTTAGGAATCTCATAAATCAAAAATATTAAGCACCAGATCCTAGAAGGAATCTTATGCATCTCATAAATCATCAGGATTAAATGAAGGATCCTAGAAATTATCTTAGGAATATAATTAAACATTTATCTGAAACTCAAGCTCTTATTAATTAGTCTAGGAATCTCATAAATCATTAGGCTGAAACAATTAATCCTATGAAATATTGTAGGTAAATTATAAACCATATTTTGGGGGTAATATGGCCCACTCATATATCTTATTTTTTAATTTCACTTTGATTATTTACTAAATTTAATAGACATGTCAGTTGTGACCACCAAATCTAAGGGGGGACCCAAGCATAATCATTCATTCACTAGGTCACCAGTTAGCTTTGGGAACACCTTGGATCACCTATTTAATATTTTTAAATTATTCAATAAAATGAGTCTCAACTCACACGATAGAATAAATATAGGATTATTATCTCCAAAATTATACTCATAGCCTCAAGGGGTGTTCAATAATGAAGAAAAAATTAAAAATAATTTATTTTAATTCTTTTTTAAGATCACATCCAATCTATTCAACTACACATCATACACACACTTAAACAACGAGTGAGACATTAGGGAAGAATTATGGAAAACCTTCATAGAATTACACTCATTAAATACGACTAGTTGATTCGTACTTAAATGGATGAAATCAAAGATTCAGAAGGAAAAACAAATCACTAAATCGGGCATAAAAAATCATAAGGAGAATAATACTAGGATACATTGATAGAGATTAAATAAGGATATAATAGGACCATTATAAATACCTCTATCTCTCTATAAAAATGAAAACCACTTGGAATACTATATGATCGAAGAAGAAACTCTCAAAACATGGAGGATTGGAGGAAGGAAACTGCTTAGAGAGGCCACTAGTAAAATGAAGGGATATAAAAGAGGGGTTATATGATATAAAATTGAATCGATTTTTTTTAGTAAAAGAACACTATTTAGGTAATCTAGTTGACTGTCTAGTTTGGGAACATGGTTTTTCAAATCATGTATCGACCATGGAATTCCGACTATCATGGAAACCCATTTCTCACATGGTTTGGCTTCACAAGTTGGTAAACCAAGTTCTTATGTCTATAATTTGTGATAGGTTTCACATAATTTAGGTTCATGGTTTAACTAACTATGTTCCAACCGTTCATTAGAACTTATAAGTGTTTTATCTTCTGCGTGGTTCCCCTAGCATTTTACATTGTTTTACAAACAACAAGGTAGTGTAACCTATTATTTTATATCAATTCTAGGCCTTAAAAGTCCTAGAAAATTTTATAACAAACCTGTATCTCCCAAAAACATTTAGGAAAATCATAACATAAATAGAACACCAGATATTAAAAGGATAAATGTTTTTTTACCTCAAAATGACTTGGGATTTTCTACCTTCTAGTAAAAATGAGTCAAACTAGCCAATTAGGGTCTCTAAAGATTGAAAAAAACATAAAAAATAAATCAATATTTTCTATCCACCCCTTATCATGGTTTGGATTCAGATCCTCTCAAAATTATAGTGTGTCATGCATTATGAAATTTTAATTCCAATCCATCTCCAATAGCCTATCCCAGTCTAGGACCTAATCCAATCCATAGGTAACTAATATGATTGTACCCACCAAATGAGGGTCTATAGAAGTGTGTTCTATTTTCCCATTCCCAAACTCTACCAAATCATTCATAGGAAATAAATTCTACAACACATGATGAATCCCATCAAAATCACACAACTAAGATACATGTTCTACACTATAACGTTTTGGAACTCAACCCTTTGGCTAGTTTCATTCAATTTTATTTATCAATAATAAGGGGTCAATTTAAATGTAAATCCATAGCATTATAGGAATCTATCTTCACATATTTTTAGTCAAGGGGTACTTATAAAACAATTTTTAATTAAGAGAAACTTCCATTAAAAAGCATTTCATGTGATGAATTTCACTTTCTATCACCCTATTAATGATGTAATCCAAAAATTTGCCATCGTAATTCATGAAAAATTACACACTCCATAAATTAATTGATGTATTGAGGCATTAAACATATACCTCTAGGGTTGACTAAACCCATTTTATTATCTAAACTCCCATGTAATATAGAGTTATTAACAAAGAGGTTAACTATGACTTTTATGGGTACATTATGAATCATAACAACCTATTTTACTTGACTACTTTAATTACCAACACATGAACCTAAAAATACTATTCTGATACTAATTTGTATTACCCTATCTCAAAGTATTGATACTCGAGACACTAGTCATAGTGCCTCATGTCCTTACATAAACTCTGTAGTTATCAAAGGATTCTGGATAGTGGAAAGGGACACTATACATTGTGGTGAATGATTTTACCTTAAAATAAGAAATATGACATGATTCATGAGTATGTGAAACTTTTTAAATAAATACCACTTTAATAACTGAATATTTAAAGAAAAATAAAATAGAAAACTTATGAATGAAAACCAAGGCATCAAACAGAACACCATAATACAATCTTTCCCCTGAGAATGTTATTAGATATCATAACCCTTGTAAGGAACTATGTCATTCCACCATTGATAAAAATGTGAAACCATTCTATTACGTACATCATGTAAAACCAAACATATATTTCCATTAAAGTTCACACAATCTATGTGATTAAAAAACACATTTAGATAAACACTATACTCCAAACACATCCAAGAATAAGAATTTAATTGATCCAATAAAAAATCATAATAATTAACAATTTAAAGACCAAATAAATTAATAAATTAAAATATTTTATATTTACCAACAAGGGATAAAAATTCCCCCAAAATTTATAAAAAACATAATCCATAATAACCAATTATTTAAATGAAATAAGACAAGTCTCAAAGGAAATATTCATTTCTCTACAACCAAGTAAAATCATTTTATCCCCACCACATTGGAAATATCATGTATATCCAACCAAGATTTAATTCCCATGTTTTTTCATTCCAAACTCATCATAGGAAAACTTTATTTCATTTTTATTGTCTTCCAAAATGAATTATTTTTCATTATTCTTTTATATAAACGATCTCTATTTCATGTTATCAAATAATGATAGCTAGCTTTTCCACTAAATGTCAACCTACTCACCTTGAGTATCTCTATTCCTACCATCTAGTAATAATAACCATTTCTAGGCTACCCAACTTAGTGGTGTGAAACATAGATGTTTCACTTATGATATAAAATCCCCCCATACCCATGGTATGAAACTTATATTTTTGGAAAATGTCTTACCAAAACATTTCACACACCCAAACCCTCTACATCACCATCCTCAAGGTTTCGGAAATTTATATTTCTAAATAACTCCCATCATTCACACACTTGAGAAACTATGGACTCATTGAAATCCCCCTTAATTGTTCAAAGTAATTTTTGACATCCCTATTTCAAAATAACCACTAATATTATTAATTTTCATCAAAACCCCCAGTTTTCTAGAAAACAAATTTTTTCAAAAAGAAATATAAAATAAACAAAAAATAGTTTTTAAATAATGACAATAAATCAAAAAAAAAATTGAAATTAGAATATTCAATGGTATGTTTGATGCAACGTTCTGATCTATTAAATTCCAAACAATTCCTAGAACCCCGCTCGATGATTTGTAACGTCCCCTGCCTGGAATCCACTAAATTGGTTTCCCGATCTGGGGTGTCACATGTCCTCAAGCATGCCTCCCCGTACTCCTGAGGTTTCCGACTAGTGGCAAAGGTCTAATGAGTCATGTGGGGAGACTATAACATATTTACTAGAGTAATCCACAGTAGAACACAATATAAATAGCAGAAACAATACGAACAACCAATAAACATGCATAACAAAATGTTTCCCAAAAGAGGTATAACAAAAAATCACATACAATAATTCCATGTCGTAGTAATAATTCAAAATGAAAGAAACAAAAAATAAAACAAACAGTCAGAACATATAACGGGTCCTGACTATAAGTCTTGGTCCTTCTCAATATACATGTTGAGCCCAACTCAACACCTTAGTGAAGGGAATTCTCCCTTGTCCCGACATGCAACCAAGAAATCTGCTCGTGTACCCAACGGCGGCCCAAGAAGGATATGAGTACAATACTCTGTAGATCACCACCAAAGGTATCTATAAAATATCTAGTCTAATATATAGTCCATGAAAATATAGAATAAATGGTAAGAAAACAACGAATAGTTCAGGTTCCATTTTTTAACAAGGTGCGTTTAATTCATGACTAGCATTCATTCAAGTTCAATTTCTTAAACCATCTTTGCTATTTAATCCATTTTTATAAAATTTTCATTGGGTTATGCATATGCATCATCTATACATAGGTATAAGAAAATCAATCACTATGACTAGGGGAAATAAATCATGTCTTTATATCACTAGGGACACACATATAACATCAACACATCATCCTCACCTCAAAGCCTCAGTCCAAGTGGAATGAAACTGTTAGTGGAATAGAGCATCCATCCCCTTCCCAAACCCATGCATTTCGGGGTGGAGTTTAGAGCATCATTTTAACTTGACCCATGGGTGTAGAACCTCAAGTAAATACCACACTCAAACAAGCCATGTGCACATGCTAATTTATCAAATCAAAAAAGTCATACCATTAGATAAAAAACAAATCAATGCCATTAGAGTTCATAAAACAAACAACATGGGAATCAATACAATGTCATAACCTGTTAATACATCTACCAATTGCATTTCCTATCCATTTATCCAAATTATCATTCTCATGACTTAACCCCTTATGTGTATTAAAAAACACATACGTCTTATCCAAATTCATCAATGACCATACCATTTACCATTTATCCTATTTATCATTTCACTATCATTCACCAACTTATGAATTTTAAGTACATTTCTCAAATCTCATAAACCAAACACTTATTACATTTAACTATTAGGTGTGACAGAATTCCCATGTATTACCCCACTCAATATATTCATCCATTTTTTTATCATATCCAATTAACATATTCTATTTCCCATTTCATAATCCCATTACATGTTCACCGTTTAATATGCATTAATATTCTTATGCATTTCTATCCAAAATCAGTCAAATAATTGACATAATACCATTCGACCCATTTTTTCAGTTTTCATGTCATGTTAAACAATCCCTTTTTCCTTATCACTGTATACATATATATTATCACTCAATTTGCAACTTAATAAACCATTAAAACATTTCTTACATTTGTTTCAAATTGTAACTCGGAAACCCTTCACATAACCCTACCATATTCTAGGTCCAGTATTGCCGGTACACCCCATGGGTGGCCCTAAAATGGTCAAGTCCCCCTCTACGCATCCCACTGGAATTGTGAGGGTTTCAATTTGTTACATAGATGAAATTTTTTCAATAACTCCAACATAAACAATAACGTAATTAGGGAAAAAGGGGCATGTGCTTCCATGCCCAAATCCAAAATTAAGCTACTGGATAATACTTGTAGACAACCTACCTTGAAATCAATTATGAAAGCACTATTAATCATGTACTTCAATTAGGATTCAAGAATCCAATGAATACTAAACATTTTTTCCTCCATAAAAATAGTGTTTTCATTTTTTGGAAGGATATGGGAGTAACCATGAACCCAAATATGAAAAAGTGAAGTAAGAGTAGTGTTAGATCTACCCAGGGCTTTGATCAGCATCCAACGGTGCTCTAAACATCTAGGAATCGAATGAAAATCACCTATTGGGAGCTTGGGTCATCTATGTTAGTTACTAGGGTTGTAGGGGATAAAAGGGAGGAGAAACTTGGGTTGGGGTTTAAAAATCCCATAGTGAAAATTTCGTAATTATTCCAACTCTTTATGGGCTGCATGTTTACCCACACAGTTTTCCAAACCATGTGCAAATCATACAGAATCTACTATAAAAAAAACCCATTTAGAACGTTTACCAAGGATTTACACATGGGTTTTCTGACCATTCAATAACCTTGAAAAAGACATTGTCCATGGATTCATGGTAGCTTGGGATGCTCCCCATGGTTTGCACTAACAGTGAGCAAACCATGCGACATTCCCAGAAACACTTTTTCATCCATTTTCATGACCCAAACTCCCAAAACACCCCTAAGTCTTCACATGAACTTGTAAAATGCTTATTTAGCCCAAAATAAGTGACTTAAACTGAAACAAAACAAGGAAATACCTTATGGAGAAACTGGGATCTTACAATATCCCTACCTTATAATAGCTCATTCTCGAGCCGCTCTTTTGAGAATCATCAAACTTCCATAACAAAAGATCATGCCCCATGGCCTGCCTATCCATTCCACGTTCCAATTTCTTGGTTTCAGATCCCAAGGAACCTAAACATGAATCAATGGAATAGAATTTCCCATCATGACTTCTTCACCACAACCCATAGCATGAACCAGAAAACTCTTCAAGGATGTATCCATTTCAATCATAGGCAACCGTAAGAACATCAAAGAGAAAACATAGACAATAGTTCTAGACTCACTACACACGGAAACTTGCATAAAACACCAAATCATCATGGAGGAAGCCATCGTCACCCCATCGACCCAATCCTCTGTACAACTCATGACCCAAATCATTTGGCATCATTTTACACTCTTTTTCAAACCCTAATAGTGACCAAATCTGATACCACCGAGAGTAAAACACATGATCCTTCCAACCACATTTCATGAAGATTTCATTACATGACTATAAATCCAATTAAAACCAAGAACTCTTGGCTAATCAACTAGTTAAACCTATTCCAAAACTTTTTACCAGGGCTAAGTCACCCAAATGGTGATTAGTCGAGTCCTTATAACTCGAAACTCTAATCACATTTTCAACCAACCATTTATCTTGTATGGTTATCTCCATCATTTTCGGTTACTTTTCTCCTCCACTATCGATGATGGACAACAAAAAATGAACTCAACATTCCCATTACCTAGAATGTTCCAACTCACCACACCCAAACATCCATAGGGGCATTTCCTTCATTTGGAATCCAGCCTCGTCATCAAAATCATTCAAGATGACATCCCAACACTATCCATTCAAGGACTAAGATCATCTTGACTTCACTCAGGTTTAGCTCCATTAAAAAAATTCACATTTTACCAAAACATGAACCTATAGGTGGGTCACTTTTACCACACACATTCATGTTTACCACCTCAGGTCAGAACACCCACCACTAGCTTTTCTCAGAACACCCACCTTCCACTGATGGTACATTACCCCTTTCTGACCTTACCAAGGTGCTTACTGACTTGAAGCCTATCATCTTCATCCCACTCACCCAATAGATGTTATTCCCTATATTCTATAAGAATTACATCATCACATCATTACTGCCTTCCAACCTTCATCGGGCTTCACCCTCGGTATAACACCACATCACATGGCCAAGGTTCCCTCAACTTCACGATGTTCTAAAACCACCTAGAGAGAAATTACCTGAGTCTAATCCATGGTATTAGTTGAAGTTATATAACCCAACCTCTCTTTCAAAAACCCTTTTCATATCCATCCACACCCTTCTATGACCTCTGCACCATCATTTCCAACTTCACATGGAACCACCTTGAGACCGAAACCAACACTAGGCTCATAAATCACCACATCCAAGTCCTACATTATCTCTCTAAGGAACCTAACATGTACCTCAGAGGTTTCTTTCTAGTATCTCGGTGCCACTACATCAAATCGATGTTCTCCTCTCCATATATAGGACTGACTTATCACTCCCCTCTATAGGAATGTTGTTATCATTTCATACCATGAAAGATTCCTACCACCACTTCTTACAATCTATCATAGGACGAACCCCAAAACTCAGAATTTTCCATCCATATTTTTCCCAAAACAGAAAAACGAACGTCACCTAATGCCTGTTCCTAGCTTCCATAAATGGAACCCGAGGTTCATGTTGACATTCGGTCCATCCCAAGGTCCTCACCCAAAGATATAGAGGGTGAAAATCCCACTATCACGCTCCACACATACCATTCCATGCACGTAAGATCGGTTATGTTCCTCACCCAGCCAAAAACCTTCATTTCTCTTGGCATAAATCCAAATCTCATCAATGTACCTCGGATAATATCAAGATATTGGGTAGGATTTTCACTATATGAGGTATGCTAAGAAATTTTCAAATTAAACCACCACCCACCTATCCATTTCTAATGTGGAACTGTGGGACACCATGACCTGTCAAGGATATCAGGCTTCCCTGGAAATGAGTCTCATCAACACTTAACCACCACCATGCATGTGCGATTTCCAACCAATTCTAACCATCGATCCATAACCAAATCACCAAGCAGTCGTGAACCAATATTTCATGTGGAATTACTTCCACCATATAGGTGGAATTCTCCCACTATGTCACTGTCATCTATGAATAGAAACACAAAATTTTACCACACCAATCAACCCAAAAGTCTCCCACAAATAGACCATTATCTATATGTAGTTAATCTCGTGCTTACTTACCTAACCATATATCTTTCTCAGTCAGCGTCATCAACCTTGAGGAGGCCTTTGAAACTACCCCAAATAATATAACCATTCCAAAAAAAACATGTTCATATACGTGACCACCCTCACCTCGAGTGTCACCATCAAGGGAAAGCATATTACCACACATTAGTCACCCTTTGTTTTCTAATTCAAGAAAACATCAATACCTCCATTAATCATCATCCAAAGAGATGATCCCTAAATCTATACCATAAAACCCTTCAAAACAAACCTTAGATCCTATCACAGGCACTCTAGTTCCCTTATGAAATAGTTGGGGTACAGTTGTACCATTTTCTAAACTCAGTGGTACTCAGTATTCATTGACACCACCTTTGGAGGATCTCCCATGCACACATTCAAAATGCCTACACCGCTGGGCTAAGCTTCCGTGAGGTCACCCTTACTTTTTTGGAACTATAAAATGTGTAACTACAACTCAAGTTGCACCACAAGCCATCAACCTTCCCACTTGTCCTTCTTGGAGAAACCATCACAATACAACACTCTGAGTTCTATTATCAAAGTTAAAAACATCTACATGTGCGACACACACCCAAAAGAACTAGAAGCCATGTCTGTCATCTCTCATAGGTCACCTTGAAAGTTGAATGACACCCAATACCGTAACTATTGTCACAACCAAGAAAAGCCATTGGTCCTCCCTTAAAACCATAAATATCATGGCATAAACAAATCAATTCTCGTGAATGGATCTCTCACTCTCATTCTAATGCACACTATGGCTAGCACACCGAATAAACATCTACTCTAGGTTCTATAACAAAGGTGTACATATTCATTGGATCTACGAGAAAAACCCATTTTCAGTATTCAAAACACAATTCTCAAGGTCTCTACTAGCAAGGTCACTAATACCCTAGAACCATCTTTTGGATCTAACATGCACTCCATACAGTCATGAACCACAAGAGTTTTTACACTCACATTATCAAAGCACTCCTCAAAACCCAACGGCCACAACCCAACCAAGGGTTCCCAAAACACACCACCTATTCCATATCATAACCACCAAGGCCTCAATCTAAATACAAAGTCTCAAACTAGGGAACTCTCACTACCCTAACCCAAACATATAAGGGTCAAACAAAAAGGATACCCCCTTTGAACTCAACCATTCTCATTTTAAACTTATCGTTCACCTGATGCATTGAAGAATGACCGACATGATTTAACCCCATAAAAAAAGATCTCACGCTATCAACCTTAAACAAAAAAATCATCATATTCTATCTGAATGGTCATCATCATACCTTGAACACTACCCTCGACATTACCTACCATGGTTCATGGTCAACATGGGGTACCAAATTTATTTAATCACAAGTCTTTCATTTACACCTATCCAAACCAATTATTCTTTCGCAATATAATACATTCCTCTAGGGAAAATTTCCCATTTCATAATATGTTTCAATCATCATTTCAACACATTTATAGCTTTCATTATGAAAAATTCTTTATGGATTTTACTACCATTATGAAACACTTTGTCTATTAGACACCAAACAAACTTTTACAATTTCTCACAACCCAAAATGATAACCCATTCATAAAATTTCATTATACATTTTTCCCATAACTATTAATTTTCATTTTTCATTCACCCACTTAAATTACCATCATTAGGCATAATTTTCGTCATATTTATCGAGGAAGTAAAATGCATTCTACTCTCTATACCCTGCACACCCATCCTGTGTGTGTTCCTATAATGATCCATGCCACCTATATCCTTAGGTGCCTAAAGTGATACATGAATTCATATACCCATTCCATTCTTAAAATGAAAAAATATCATAAATCAATCAAAAAATAAAACATGTGCATCAACCAATGGTGAAATATCATTCAAATGTGAAAACACAAATCAAGAACAAGTATTTCCACCCAAGGTGGCATGGGATTTCCATCATACATAGGTCAGCTAATACTAATAACAAGCTCATTACCAGGGCCCGACACATCCTAATCTTTTTTCTACCATCCCCAAATAGTAAGAAAGAGGAAATAACTCCTATTATACAACATTATAACCTCACCAACCTGGAATCCACTAAACCTGTTCTCTGAGCAGGGTCTTCACAAGACCTCAGGCACACCTCCCTATATGCTAGTAGTTTTTGACTAGCAGAGAGGGTCTAATGAGTCATGTGAGGAGACTATACCCTTATAATTAGATTAAGCCACTATAGAACACAATATAAATAGAATAAACAATGTGAACAACCAATAAACATGCATAACCAAATGTTTTCCAAATAAGGTAAAACAAAAAATCAAATAAAACATTTCCATGTCGTACTAATAATGCAAAGTGAAAGAAACCCAAAATAAAACAAATGTCTAAAACTCCTAATGGGTCCCGAATCCAAGTCTGAGTCTTTCTCCATGTGCATCCCAGGCCCAACTTGTCCCTTTAGTGTAGGTCGTTCACCCTTGTCCTGACCTGCAACCAAAAAATATAATCAGTTACCCAACTGTGACCCAAGTAGGGTGTGAGTACAAGACACAGTAGTCCACCACCAACAGTGTCTACAAAATATCCAGTCTAATAGATAGTGTATGAAAATAAAGAATAAACGAAAAGTAAACAAGGGATGGTTTAGGTGCCATTTTTTAGCAAGGTGCATTTAATTCATGACTAAAATGTATCCCAATTCCATTTCTTAGACCATATTTACCACTTAATCAATTTTTAGCACATTCTCATTGGCTTAGGAATATTCATCATTTGTACATGGGTTTAAGGAAATCAATGTCTAGGAATAAGGGAAATACATCTAGTCCATATCTCACTAGGGACACAAATATCACAACAACACATTATCTTCACCTCGATGCCTTAGTCCAAGTGGAATGTAGCCATTCGGTGAATATATCCTTCATCCCCTTCCCTAACCCATGCATTTTGGGGTGGAGTTTAGAGTCTCTGTCTAACTCGACCTGTGGGTGTAGAACCTCAAGTCAATACCCCACTCTAGCAAGCCATTTCCACATACTTATTTATCAAATCACTACAACCATACCATAACACAACAAATCATAACCATGCTATTTGATTTCCTAAAATAAAAAACATGGGATTCAATATTATGCCATAATCCATGAATACATCTACCAATTAAATTTCATTGTCATTTAGCCAATTTCCCATTCTCGTGCCTTAACCCCTTATGTGTATTAAAGAACCCCTACATATTATATGAATACATCAATTACCATACCTTCACCCATTTATCCCATTTATCATTTAATAATAATTCACCCCTTATGAATTTCAAGTACATTTATCATATCTCATAACCCAACCACTTATTAAATTCAACCATTAGGTGTCCCACATTTCTTATGTGTTACCCCACTCAAAATATTAATTCATTTCCCTATCACATCCCATTTACATAATACCCATTTCCCATTTCATCATCCCATTATAATATCACCGTTAAATATGCAATAATCTTCTTAGGCTTTTCTAAAAAAAATTTGTCAAATAATTGAAATAATCTTATTCAACCCATTTTCCCATTTTCATGTCATTTAAAAAAACCCATTATGACTTAACACTCTATGAATATCTATTATAATTCCATTTACAACATAATATACCATTAAAACACATTCTACATGGGTTTCATATTGTCACTCAGCAACCCTTCACTCAACCCTACCATTTTTTAAGTTCGGGATTGTCGGCGCACCCCACAGGTGTCCATAAAAGGGTCAAGTCCCCATCTAGGAATCCCATGGGGATTGTGAGGGTTTAAATTCATCACTTAAATGACCCTTTTATTATCAAACACTTCAATGTAACCAAGAACACAATTAGGAAAAAAGAGACCACGAGCTTCCATGCACCAAACCAAAATAAAACTATGGGATAATACTTGTACACCACCTACCATGAAATCAATGATGAACACTCTTAATAATAGACTTAAATCTGGAAACAATCATCCCAAGAAGACCCAACCAAGGTTTCATTGGGAAATTAGTGTTTTAGGTTTTTGGAAGAAATTAGAAGATACTGCGGACCCTAATCCAAAAATGTGATGTAATTGGAGCATTAGACTTACCTGGGGCTTCGATCTGCAACTAACGGCACTCCAAATGTCCATGAAGGGAAAGGGAATAACCACATGAGAGCATAGTTTGTTCAAGTTCATTACTAGGGTTTCAGGTGGTTAAAGGGAGGACAAACCCGAGTTGGGGTTTAAAAATCCCAGAGTGGTAGTTTTGTAAATTTTCCAACTTTTCTGGACCGCACTATTTACCCACACGGTTTTCCAATCCATGCACAAACCATGCAGAAGTTACTATCAGAAAACACTCAATTCACATGGTTACCTTGGATTATTAAAAGGTTTTTCTAACCATGCGATAATCATCCAAAAGCCTTTGTCCAAGGATGCATGGTTACCTAGGATTCTTCACACAATTTTCACTAATCGTGGGAAAATCATGTGACATTCCCAAAGACTCTTTTCATATAGTTTCATGTCCCAAACTCTAGAAACACCCCCTGAGTCTTCAAATAAACTTTGGAAACACTTATCTAGCCCAAAATAAGAGAATTAAACTGAAACAAAAACAAGGACATAGCTTGTGGAGGAACTTGGATCTTACATGATTCAACACCCAAGAACAAAATCTCTCACTTCGCTATTAAGTAAAATTGAAATTCATAATTAAATCATCTAATTTCACATGTCACGAGACCCATGACCGGATCCTAGATCAATAAAATGGGATTGGATTGATTCACAAGGCCAAATATAAGGCTTACTAATAAGTGATAATCAATTCATGATTCTACCCTTGCAATCACCAAAAAGAAGGTAATAAATATCTTAAATTTACCCTTTTGGTTTTCTAGTATTGAAATATTTCATACGTAATGAAATTATTCTGAACCCCTCCCGCTATAGGCTCACCTTTTTTAAGGTCATAAATCACATATCCTTCTGATGGTCATCATTGTGATATAATGTTTAATCGATTTCATATATGTCGAAAAAAATCATGATATACAAAACCCACTGGGAAACATGGTATAGAATCCCTTTCAATGATACATTGAACTAACTTCCTATTATATCCTTTCTTGATCCTAGGAAGACCATGACACATCCATGTCTGATGGTGAAACACTCCACCCTCCTCTATTCTAGAGTCACGACTAAAAATAAATAATAGCATCAGACCCACACTCTTGAATCTAGTGGTAACAACATTGTAATTATATAACTACCTTTGAGATAGATTAAGGTGACCCAATATTCCAATCCAAAATATAAAAACTCATAAGTAAATATTGGACCACTTAATACATAAGGACCTTTTATGTTTAGAGTTTCATAGAATTTGTAAAAACTCTAATATAAACAATACTAATGAATTAAAGTGAGTATTTATTACACTATACCCATCTTTTCATAATCCATATTAAGCCTGAAACATCTCCCACAAACTTCACCAACTTATAAAACCGTCTAGACACAAATCATTTAATCATCATTATTTAAAACATATGGAATAAAAAATATAAGAAGTGTGAGCTCAAATTCTCATTAAGGATAAACATAATTATAAGTCCCCAACCATAAAAATTACATAATAATTTGTTAATTAAATAATTCACATTGAGGATATTTTCAAGTTTAGAGTTTTAGATAACTAGGCCATAAATATTACATTACATCTCAAAATCTTACAAAGTAAACACTTCTACTCTATCCAATTTATTTTACAATAATAAAACTCCTTAAATAAAACATGGATTATTTTCGTTATATAAATCTTATTAAAATATTCCATTTTATTACCCTTCCTTATACCCTATGAAAAAACATTTCAAAAATGTGGGATGATCATAAAATCTCATTAAGGGTTATAAAATAAGAAAAGAAAAAATTAACCCCTCAATACATACAATCAATGAAATCATACTTCTCAATCATAAAACCTAATCTTTTTAATATACCTCATGAAATTATATTTTTTAATAATAACACATAGAAATCATAAATCATAATGGTAACTTGTGGTATCAAAAACATACTTACATTGTAGCTTTCACAGTAACATAAGGAGTTACATTCGGAATACCAATCATGGTATATTCCCTAAATCTATGAGGAGAAACATTAACATTTACCTCTGCCACATTAACCAATGCATTGGAGAGCTATCTCTGGATCACTCTCCCCATGATTATCATGGAACAACTCGTATACGTAAACAATTCCCATGAACCATAATCATATCACATAAAGGAAAGAAAACATTTCCACATTACAATCACAAGATATCAGTTCCAGATATTGACATAATAAATCCATTATCAAAACCATTTTCTATACCAAAATACATAAATAATTTAAATAGTTTTTATTTTACTTTTAAAAACATTTCATCTTATCGGGGAAGCCAAATTTCAAATAATGCTCATGGCGGTGGAAATGTCATTGTCACCGTGTATGTTAAAAAGCATTCCCTTATTTGTTTAGTAAAACTCTATGTTGAAAAAGTATTCCCTTTAAATGAAATTAAAATTCAAATGGATTTATACACTATATAAAATCAAGTCATGTATATATCAAAATATTCCTCAATGAAAACAGATTGAGACGAAGCACCTTAAAAAATCATTTAGTAAATACAATAGATTGATTATGTGTATTCCCTATAGGTACACATAAGTAATGAAAAAATAAAAAATATGAAATCGAAATTATTTTCTTACATAATCATAGAGTTAAATAAATTAAATGTATAAGATTAACCCAATGAATGGAAATTGGTTTAAGAAGTTCCCTTATGAAAATACGGTAGCCAAACGGCGTCACTTAAAAATTCAAAAAATGAGTTAAGGAGAGAGAAAAGGGTCTCTCATCACATAGACATAAAATTTACAGCAATAATGATATATAAGAACATATAAAAACATTTGAAAATTTAAATTTAAATACATAACATAAAATAAATCTCCGACTATAAGAGAAGGGTGAAAGGTTCCCTTACCCTGTCTCTGACTTGTCTTGTTCGTTCTTTATCTCCTTGAATCATAAACTCAAGTTAATTCTACTTGATTAAAAATATTCAAGATTATTATTCATTTTTTATCGCTTACTAACTATCTATAACAATATTATAATTATTCAAGTTTATATCGGTCTTTTTTTCAATGTTCGGAACTTGAGTAAAAAAATGAACTTGTTATAATTATAAATTGTACATGTGGCCAAAAGTCCATTATCTCCAGAATTGTATTCAAGATTTAAATATCATAAATATCCCGTATATATCTTTTTATATCCATTATATATGTATTTTATAATATTACATAACATTTGGTTATAAGAAAATGAAATGTGTCGTTCATGGAGACGGTAAGTCGTACGTACGCATGAACACTACTTTCATTATTTTTCATTTTTAAATGAATGAAAACAAAATGATATATAGGAATATTATAATTCTAGTATAAAATATATGTTATATATGTTACATATGTTAATTAAT
The DNA here is from genome assembly GCA_963277665.1 of Viscum album. Lineage (NCBI taxonomy): Eukaryota > Viridiplantae > Streptophyta > Magnoliopsida > Santalales > Viscaceae > Viscum > Viscum album. The sequence continues at coordinate 1,478,655,926 of OY728147.1, read as the reverse complement.
TCCATCCTTTATAAGTTCCATGTTTAGAAAGAACGAGTCATATAACGTTTTTGGGGTGGTAGTCTGCACTTCCTCAAATAAAATTATCATATTTTTGCATTATGGAAAGCATAAAGGTATGTCGTAAATGAAAAAAAACATACAATATAAATATGATATATACCATATATAAATATATTTCCATTATAATATCCCTCATGAGAGGCGGTTGGAGATAATTTAACAATCATCGTTTCATGAGGTTGTGGTTCATCGTACATAGAAACCGTATGTTCTAAATCCATTAGATGGAGATGTGTTTAAGTGTAGTTATAATACTTCTCATAAAAACAGCCTAGTATATTGATGATACTGTTGATATTATGTAATCAAATAATAATAATATAATACGAAGTGGAGAAGTAATGTAAATGAAAAGAACTTGGGAGAAGAGGTTACCTCAAAATCGGGTAACTCATTTTGATTTAATCTAAAAGTCCTTCTTGAATTTCCTTATTCCCAAGGTAAGGTATATAAGAAAATGGGTATTTAGGGAGATTATTTTAGAATATGATAGGTTATCCAAGGGGATTGAGAGGTGTGAGTAAGGGGTTAGTGGTGGTGGCCTTTTATAAGAGAGAGGAGGGGCTCTTTATGAATGTTAGAAAGTATTATTTTATTATAAAATTGATTTTGGTTTCAAAAGGTCAAAAACTCATTAAATTAAAATATAAGATTAATATAAATGGAAATAAAATCATCCAATAATTATTATATAGGTTTTGTGTATTTTTTAAGCCTTGTCTTTTTTATTTAACCCTTTTTTACTCTTACTTTTTTATCAAGCATTTAACACTTTGAGAATCAAAATAGTTATGAAAACATGAAAAATATCCAATTAAAGAGTCAATAATATACTTTTAGACTTATTATAACTATTTTTTCCAATATTATATTTTTTGGAATTTTATAATATTTAATAAAATGTTTTATATTTTAAAATATAAATTATATAAATTTTAACACTATTCATATCATGACTTTTTTTTAAAATCCATAACAACTTTATCGATTCAAAAAATATTCATTAATACAAAGTTAACATGTAATTATAATCCATAAAAAAATTTTATGACATAAAAATAACCAAATTGCATTAATTGTAACATTTATAATATCATTTATTGGAATCCTTTATTAATGAAGAAATCATTGCATCATCAATGTGTAATAATTAAATTTATTTATTTAATATCATAAAATTATAAATAATATAACATGATATAGGAAATATATTTATATTTAAAAGGAATATTTATATTATAATATATCTCTTATATATCCCCATATAAAATTTGTTTTACTAAAAGATATATGTTTGGGTTATATTTTTTTAATTTAAATTAATTGTAATTAGATGTCATTTCCACACACAAGTGGCTCCATGGGGTCCTAAAATAGACCCAAGGATTTCCATGCTCTTATATATCACACCAAAAAGGGTTAGTAAATTTTTGAGGATAATTTAATATTATTATTATAATATTTTTTACCTGTGATTACCAGATTTACCCTTAAACCATGGTAAATTAAATATTTACGGAAGATACTATTCATAATCTCTAAATATAAAAGTTTCCTATTTATAAAATTTGGACCTAATAATTCCAAATATAGAATCAATTTTTACAAATTCAATACACATAAGTTTCAAAAATTAATTTAAAATTAATTCCCATCGTCAAAACAAAAAATCTTGCTTTTAAAAAGTAAAAACTACCAAATATTGACAAGCATTTTTATCCAATTTCAAAGTGAAATTACTTCCAAATACCAAAATTCTATTAAATGGTAAAACTATAATCCAATTACACTTTAAAACAAATTAAAATTACAATATAACTATATAAATAAATTTGATTAAAATTTAGTTTTGAATTAAAATACAGTATTTTTCACTATTCATTAAAAATGAACATTGTTAGAAAAATAAGAAAATTTCATCCAAAGTAAATTTTGATGGTACACATCTAATGAAAAAATTTATTTTTTCCAATAAGACTTATAAAATTTACAAAAACTAGATTTATCATAGGTTCTTCATCAAATGGTGGTAAAATGGCCTTTTAGAAAGATTAGAGTTTTTCATGATTAAAATAAAATTCATTCTTCTTTTAAGCCTCTATAATTTATTGGATAAGTGTGAAGACATTTAGTAAGATTATTATAGTAATTTTTTTTAATTCCCCCTAATATAATGTCTAGTAATTATCTATCATTTAAAAACTAATATTATTATATTATTTTTTTGGTATAACTCAAAGTTTGGTGCAATGTATGATTTCAAAGAAACATGTTGTTTCAGGGTAAGTACGCTATCAGAAAAAGTGTTCTATTTAAAATTAAATAATATATTATTAATAAATATTAATAGATATGAAAAGTTATTATTCTAAAAATACATGGGTCATTAGAATAAGCATTTATAGTTGATTGTAATTAGTGATCATAATAAGATAATGAGGATACAATGACATAATAAAATTTGATGAGAATAACATAAGAATATTCATAACTATTAATACATTGATCATAAATCATGAATTATGGAAATAATATTTATCAAAGGAAATATTCATAAGATACAATAATCATGAGCTATTTTATTTCTATATTTATCACAAGAATCATTAAAACCAATAGATAGTATAATGAAAACATGTTCTTTTCTTTGGAACATTATCTTCATAGACAATTTTAAACCCATTTCAAAAATAATTGGGTCCTAGTTAAATACATATGAGAAACCATGAAGTAACCTATTCCTTCTTCCCTATAAAGACAAGGAAAATTACCCAATACATTGGTTCTTTATCTGGGTTCACCCATTGCATAAGCTATATCATGCTAACCGAGCATAATATTGGTGTTCCCATCAAATAATATATATCTGAATCACACAATTCTATTTCATTGCATGAATCATATAAGATATATTGGGCTCACTCATGAGATATAATAGGGATAAACTTTTCGTATATACAATTTTAAAGAACTAAATCATAAATAAAGTGTATATAGAATTCACTTTATCAAAAAACACGTAAAAACAATCATTATTCCATTAATAACATCATTAACCCTTAAAAAATAAATGTGTTCCATGATAATCTCCTAAAAAATGATAATTCATATATAGATAGAATAAGGATGGTGTCATTTCAACATATCCCGGTGGAGAAAAAGTAACATAAAGAGTTCTGGACAATGATCAATATAATTAAAATTAAAATATCATTAAAAAAAATTCCTAAGGAAACTAACCTTTTCACATTGAGTAACATCAAAGGATGTAAAATTATATTAAAATGATTTTGAAATATCGCTCAGAACATTTATAGAGAAAAATAATATTTCCATTTTTTAAACACTTATTTAAAATCTAGAAACTTATCAATATTAAATAAATCATTTAAATTAAAAATAACCTTTTTTACATGAAATTGGATCTTTAAAACATTGTGTTATCTTTCTTATATAAAATTTTTGTCCAAGAAAAATATTTTGAAAAATAATATTCCTTTAATATTGTTTTAAGAAAAGTAAAAAAGTAACATTTTGGGAAAATGATAAAAATATTACATTTAAAAAAATTAAAATTACCATAATTAGTAAAAATTAATTTAAAAAATCAAATTAAAATATTTTTGAAATCATTTTTAGGAAACATGGACTTGGAAAAAACATATTTGACGGAAGACCGATAAAAATTATGTTTTTCTTAAATAAATTATTAACCATTTTAAGTTCAAAATATAAAAAAGTGATACTATTGCTTTATTATTTAATGAATTAAATAGTATATGAAATTTAAAAGATATTATTATACAATTATGAAATAATTTCCTTCAATTTAAATTCAAGAATTAACAATCCTGATTAAAATGATATCAAATCATAAACTCTTACTGTTTTAGTAAGTTTTGAATCATTACTCCCATGTAAGAAGTAAAATCAAATAAATCATTAAATACCATGAATATAAATATATTTAGGTTGTATCATTCAAATGGGAAGAATGTACATAAAATAAAATTTTATAGGTGTATAGAATAACATCTGTCCCAAAGAAGGCAATTTGAGACGAGAAACCCATACAATGCTCATATCGATGAACTGATAATTAATCAGCAAATATTTTATGTTTATCAAATGTAAATAAAAATAATATAAGTGGAAATAAAAAATTAAATAATTAAAATTCATTACACACATAATCATATAATATCATATATAATGATGAAAAAATAGAACCCAATGAATATAAGTTGAGTTATTGAATTCTTTACTACTTTGTTACTTTCAGGTCAAATCTACTTAGATTAAATAATTCAAATTGAAACTTAAAATCACATGAAATTTGAATTATTAATGGAATTAAATATAAAATGGGAAGTATATAAACCATAAAATAGAAATTATGTGCCCAAAATTAAAATATTCCACAATGATAGAAAATTGAGATGAATCCCTTTACCTTGAGTCTAGAATTTCCATGTTTTTCATTTAAATAATGAATAATAAAATAATGTCAATTATTTTATTAATAAGATCCAAATATAGTTATAACACATTAGAAATAAATAATTTATTTTTTAATGACATATTTATATACTTAATTAGTTAATTCCACATAGGGTGTTTTGAGGATATTCAATTCATTGTTTCAAAACATCTTTTTTCTGTTGACTTTTGTCAAAAAAGTCATTATTTCAATATATACAGAATAATAATAATTTTATATTTATAATATTTATTCATAAATTATAATTTTAAATTCAATCATGAAATATGGTTATGTAAAATTAACTATGTTACAATCATTGAGAGGTTAGGTCCTATGTATGCATTAGTAATGTTTCAATTTTTCAATGATCATTATGGAAAGAAGTTTATTATTATTTTAAATTTAATGAATGATCCTAATATATTTAATTCCATATTATTTAATTTTATTTAAATATATATATCATTAATGTTATGTGTTGATGAAAAGTTAACCACATCGCATCATGGAGACGGTAGCCCACATGTATTCATAAACGACGTTATCAATTTTCACTGAGGGGAAAGGTAAAAAATTAAATGATATGTTTTATTTAAAAAAAGATAAATATTTCACAAATTTTATAATTATTTCATATTTATCTCATATATTCATTATTTTTATGCTTTTTACCTAACATGTAAAGAGTTAGTTCCAGAAATCACGTCCCTTTGTGGGGATGTAGTTTGTCGTACACAAGAGAAACATTATCATATCTACCATGGAATGTAAAGTAAGAAGGTATATATGATATCATAAATACAGAATTATATTTATGTTAAAAATATCAAATACATACTTTGAATCCATCATTATAACAAGATTTCCTAGGTGATCATGAAAAACAAATTATATTGGTTTGTGGGGCATTAGTCTTCCATACACATGAATGATGGCTTTGATTCCCATTTGATGGAAGAGGATATCATTTATGGTTATTTAATTAGATTAATAAAATTTAAATTTATATAATATACTATTTTATTTTATCAGCATAATTTTATAATATTTGAATGAGGTGGAGGGAAAAATAAAATAAAAAAGACTCGTTAAGAACGATGCCTCTTCTTCGAAAAACCTCCTTATGTTAGCACCAAAAGCCTTCCAAGATTGGTTTTATGATCAAAACAAGGAATATATTATGCGAGGAAAAAATTAATGAATTATTATTTGTATTTATTTTCATAAATTAAATTTTTTTAATTTTTTAATAGGAGAGGTGAGTGGGCGGCCATTCGTAAGTGGTGGAGAGACAAACTTGGAACTTTTAAAAGAAAAAGTTATACCCACATTTTTATCAAAAAAATCTCCAAAATGAACCATTATAGACACATAGATTATATAAGGTAAAAATATTTCCAAATAATATAATTTATAAAAGCAATTCGACAATTTAAGCCTTGACCTTTTAGTTTAACCCCCACTAAATTTCATTTTACCTTAACTATGGAAAATGTTTTTTATTTTTTTCCCTAATCATTCTAACCAAAAAATTAGTTTACATTATTCTATAATAAAAATTATTTTTATTTAAAATATTGAATACATTTTCCCAAATTTAAGTAACATAATTAGAGCAATTTTATTTAAAATTCAACCCCCAAACGCAACGAAAAAAATTGTCTTAAAAGAAGTGTATTTTTCAAGCAACAGAAGATTTTATATTAATAACAAAACAAGTGATAATAATTATATGAAATCAAATTAATATTTATATATATATTATAAATATCATCTATATTTTTCCTCATTAAATATTTTTTAATTAATTAAGTTGAAAAAATATTATTCACTTTAAAATATATTTTAGAAAAGACAATTTTTTAAACCTAATAATAAACTTATACTAAAATTTTGTATAAAATTTATTAAAATATAATTAATTGTATTAAATATATATAAATAATTATTATTAAACTTAAATCAAATTCATTTTATAATTGAAATTACAAATTATTTAATTCATTGAAAAGAAACTATATTTTTTTAAAAATTCATATTTCCACTATTCACTAAAATATAAATATTTCCTAAAAATTCCCAAAAATGTCTCCCAATGTTAATTATTATTTGTTGATTTAATAAAATAAAGATAATTTTATCAAATAAATTTTCCAAAATTTATCAAAATTAATCATAACATTTTCTCAAAAGAAAGATAAAATCAATTTTGAAGAAAATGTATTTTGGATGAATAAAATGACATTACTAAAAATTGATTTTTGTAGTTGGGGTATAGATTAGTGGTAAGAACCCATTAATCCTACATGAAAAATTGGGGTTCAAAACCTATTGGGTGCAAGTACTGTAGAAGCACTGTAGCATACTGTAACAGTGGAGGCACTGTAGCAATGACGAGCACTATAGCGGCGGCGGGTTACTGTAGCGGCGGCAGGGGACTGTAGTAGTGGCGGGTACTGTGCGGTATTGTAGCAGTGTGGGTACTATAGTATTATTATTCACTGAATAGGATTTGGGCCAAAAAATTGGGCCTACATGCCATGTAATGGGTTAAATGCCCATCGGGCCTTCAGGCTATGTAATGGGTATCCCTCTACCTAGTTAAAGAGGTCTTTGCTTTCATTTAATAATAAATGAGGCTTCCGCCCCAACCTTCTAAAAAACTAAAAATTGAATGATTATTTACATATAATTTATCAATATATATTTATTAAGTAGGGTATTTATATAAATTTCATAAAATACTTAATAATGTTCATACATACCAATATTCTAGCTTTGTTACAATAGTCATATATTTCACGGGTCATTTTAGATCAGTGTTGTTTGTTAAATACACTATCAAACATAATGTTATTCTTTTAAAAATGATGGGGTGTTACATTATCTCAACCATTAATACAATTAAACATCAAATTTTTAACCATTTCTCAGTTAACTTATGTTTTACATATTAATATACATTGGTAGAATACCCATATCGTAAAATGGGTTAACAAAACATTCTTAAAATATGAGAGAAATGGAAGTAAGAATGTTATATTGAATAAAATATACTGGGTTTCCTTATAGGATAAAATTATTGGAAAATGATATCATGTATTTTGAAAGTGGATTCATTTAGAAGGTGACATTATACCTTTTTTAGGAGATAAAAGACCATCAACTTATCCAAAATGAAATCCACTTTTATTTCATGATCCTTTTCCAAAAATTTAGGAATTATGTTACCATATAGACTAAGAATGTAAGGAAACATACTTACTTGAAAAGTATAATTTCATACACTAATCATTTCCACCAAAATATCATGTTTTCCCCAAAATATGAGTATTCATGATGAATATTTCTTTCCTAGAGAACTAAAATTCATCTTTTAAAGGATCTCATAAACATAAAATAGATAACAATATATTCCACCTTTCATTAGACATTAGGAAAAACCAAAATTCTTAGCATAAGGTTATATATTTCCCAAAAGGAATAAACCTTCATATAATGAAATAATTTATTAATATCCAAAATTCAATATTAACACCCCAAGTTGAAAAAAAAATCATTCCGTAAATAAATAACCCAATATCCCAAATAACATCAATTAGTAAAACATTAAATAGTCTTATAACCTCAAATTATATACCATACCTTTCATCTTACAAGCCCCAAAATATAGTTATCTTGTTCTGAAATAACAGTAATCACTTTTTCACCAAATCCTTTGTCAATCCCATGGTTATCAAGATGATAAAACATGTTTCTCCATAATTACCTTAACATCCAAGATCATATAGAACATAAAGGCTAATACCTTAAAACATATTCTCAAAAAATGTTATTCTTCCTTCGTGTTAAAATAAATCATTTAATATACTTCTTCCTAATAAAACATCTCCCAAAATTTCATTAATCACTTTATGATCTCATTAAATAAAACCTAAAATGGGGTTTTCTAATGCATTGATCATATTATCAACATTAAATTTATAGACCTATAATGGTGTCCTTAAATATAAATATAACCTCACATGAATACATCCTAATCTATAAATTAATCTAAACCATTCTTTATTACCAACTATAATAGCCTCATATTTTGTACTCATGGATTCTGTGCTAAAAATGATATCCTTACATTTATGGATTTGATACCAATGATGGTGACCCAATTTTTCCATCTGAAACTCACAACATTATTTGTAAATATCAGATCACAAACATAACCAAGGTCATTTTAGTTTCATAGTTTTTTCGAATTAGGAAAACTTCTTACATAATGAATACCCATTAATTAAAGGGAGTATTATTTCTAAAATACCTAGATTTTAATATTCTATATTTAGACTTCAATAAATCCCATAGACATTATCCTGTTAAGAAAATTTATAGACAAATATCATTTAATAATAATTACTTATAACCTGGGGAAGAAGAAACATAATAATTGTTCACTTAAATTCTCATTAAGGGTAAACATAAGCATTTACAATTGAATGTTATCAGTGAGTATAAGAAGATAATAAGGGTATGATGACATAATACAAGTGAATTTCCATAACATAATAATATTCATACCAATCCATAAATATATCATTAATAATGAACCATGGAAGAATTCTTTATAAAAGGAAAGAGTCATAAGAGTTAACAATCATGAGCCATGTAATTTCAATCTTGATCAAAGGAATCATTAAAACCTATAAAAATCATAAGTAAAATATGGTTATATATTTTTAACAATATATTTATAACCTCTTTTACACCCATATCATAATTAACGGTGGCCTATAAAAATTCATTGGGGAAAACCTCCAATAACCCCTCCTTATTTTCTCTAAATAAATAGAAGATTACCCAATGCATTCGAACACTATCTAGTTACGTCCATCATATAAGCTATATCAATCTCACCTTGTGATTTATAGGGGAACCCATCATAAACGCTATATTGGGATCACATTACTCATTCATTCTGCATCCATTATTTAAGTTATATCTACCTCACCCATCAATATCTACATGCACCAATAATGTAATCTATATCGTGCTTACCCAAGATCTATATTGGGGCATAACACATCATGTATAAAATTTATGGGAACCACAACACAAGTAAAGTATATTAATCTTTCATTTAATCATAAAATGCATAAAAATACTCATTATTCCATTTATAACATCATTACCCACTAGAAAAGAAATAGGTTCCCTGATAATACCTTAAAACAATATTAAAATATCTAGAGAAAGAATAATGACAATATTATTTCAATATATCCTAGGGGAAAATAATTAACCAAAAGGGTAGTTGAAATTGATGAATTTAAATACCATTAAAATATCATTAAAATATTTATTGTGTAAAATAAAATTTTCACTTAGAGTGACATAAAATTTTTTCATCTTATATGGAAAATGTTTTTGAAATTTCACTTAGATCATTTCTTGAGGAAAATATCTTCTCCATTTAGAAAAAATATATATAAATTTTAAAACATTATCAACATTAAATAAATCATTTCCATTTAAAATAACCTTTAAATTGTAAAAATTAAAATTTAAAACATTTACTTTTCATGGTGGCGGAAAAAATAATTCATGATATATATGTTAAAAAATGATTCTTTTCACATTTTTTGTATGAAAAGTAAAAAAGTATATTTTTTGGAAAATGATAAGTAGATTAATTTCAAAATAAAATTGTATAAATATATTTACACATAAAAATAATAATTTTAAACCCTTTTCAAAACATTTTTAGAAAACATGGATTTGGAAGAAAAATGGTATTTGACCGAAGAGACTGACCAAGCCTGTTTTTATTCATAACATTTTCTTGACCATTTTAAGTACCAAATAGAGTAAAATAGTACTATTATATGAAAATTTAAGGAAACCCCTTATTAGAGATATATTAAATTGTTTTATTATACAATGATAAAATAATTTTCATCTATTTAAATTCAAGAATAATCAATCCTGATTAAAATGATATTGGAGCTGAAACCCTTACTGCTATGGTAACTTTTGAATAATTACTCCTAGGAAAGAAATAAAAATAAATTAACATTAAAAACATCAATATAAATATATTTATGGAATAAAATATCAAATTGGTTGTTGATAAACCTCATAAAATAAGATAAGTGTCTAATATAACATCAATCCAAGAGAAGAAAATTTCGTACGTGCAACCCTTACAATGATCATAACATTGATGTGAGAATTAATCAATTTTTCAATTATGTGTATAAAATTTAAATCCACATAAAAATATATTCAATTAAACACAATATAATTAAAATTCCATACAAATATAATATTGGTATATCAAATACAATAAAGATGTAATATAACCCAATGAAAACAAATTGAGTTATAAAACACTTTACCACTTTGTAACTTTCAAGTCAAATATTCTTGGTTAAAATAATTCAAATTTGAACAAAAAATAACATGAAATATGAATTAATGATGATATTTAATGTGAAATGGGTAGTATATACACCATATAGTTTAAATTAGGTGGATAACATTAAAATATTCATCAATGATAGAAAATTGAGATTAAATCTCCAACCTTGAGTTCATATTTCCATGTATGTCATTTAAATCATTTATAAATAATTTATATAAATTTATTTTTTTCTAAATAAAATTTATTTAATACCTCATAATTATGTCATTAATATTATTTATTTTTAATTTCATATTTAAATACATAATCAATTAAGCCCACGTCGGTTGTTTTGATGATGTCTCGTTCATTGCATTAAAATAGATTGGATGTGTTGAACATGGTAAAATAGGTCACATTTCAACATTTATAGAGTAAAAATCATGAAATATTAATCATATATATTCATAAATAATACTTTTAAAACCAATCATAAAATATTTTTACGAAAAACGAACAGTGTTACAGTCAAGAAGACAGTAAGTTGTACGTAAACATGTGTAATGTTTCCAACTTAAAATGATAGTTATTAAAAGTATTTAAGTATTTTAGTTATCATAATATTATTATGATAATACCATAAATACAATATTATTTCATTATATATATATATCAATCATGAGATGTGGTGATGAAAAATGAATCACATTGCTTCGAGGAGGCTGTAGTCTACATGTACGCATGAAAGATGTTATCATTTTTCTGTGAGTGAAATTTTAAGAAGTAAAATAATATATTACATTTAAATAATGATAAATATTTCATTAATATCATAATTATTTCATTTATATCACATATATTCATTAAATATATCTTTATTTTCATCCATTTAAATCATTAATAAAAAATAATCACATCGTTTTGTCGGGTGGTTGTCTACCGTACACACAAGCGATGTTATCATATCCCCTAAAGAATTTAGAATAAGAAATTACATTTCATATAATAATTAAATAAGTATAATAATGTTACAAATATCATATATATACTTTAAATTCGTCATTATAATATGCCATGAGAGTCTATAATGAAAAATGAATTACATCGGTTCGTGAGGCATTAGTATACCGTGCACATGAATGATGGTTTTGATTACCATTTGATGGAAGGGGATATGGACTAAGGTTATTCCATTCACATAGTATAATTTTAGTATGTAATATATAATTGTGATATTATATTATTATAAATCAATAATATTTAAAGGAGGTTGAAGAAAAAATAAAATAAAAAATCTTGGTTAAGCATGATACCTCGTATTCAAACAACTGCCTTAGGTTAGCACCAAAATCCTTAAAAAATTGGTTTTATTATCTAACCAAGTCTTATAAGATGTTTTTATGGAGTTAATTAGTGTATTTTTTATGTTAATGGTTGATATATAAACTTTTTTACTTGTGAATAGGAAAGGATAGTGGGTGTCTTTTTATAAGTGGGGGGGGAGGACACGGTTTGACTTTTTTAAAAAAAAAGTTACACCCACATTTATCCCATGAAAAAATGATAAAAAATTGATCACTATAAAAACCTATTTGTGATAAGTTTTAAATATATAAATAAAATATAATTTATAAAAAAAATTGGTCATTTTAACCCTTATCATTTTAGGTTAACCACTCGTATAGTCGTTTCTACATTAACCATAGTTATACTGTTTTAATACTTTTTCCATTTATTATGACCAAAAATTAAGTTCATAATAATCTAAAATATAAATTCTCATTATTAAAAATATTAAATTCATTTTACCAAATTAAATTCGTATAATTTTAATAATTTAATTCTAAATTAAATCCGCAGATGAGATAAAAAAACTATATTTTAATATGAGTATTCTTCATGAAAAAGATGAATTTATATTAAATAAATGCCTATTAATATTAATTATATGAATTTTAATTATTCTGTATATATATGTAATATATAAATATTATTTAAATTATTCCTCTTTAGGGTCTGTTTATATTGATTAAAATGTAGAAACATTATGCCCTTAAAAATAGTTTTCAGAAAAAAAAATTTCTAAACTGAGAAATAAACTCATAATAAATTTAGCATAAAGACGAGTCAATTGAAAGTAATTATATTAAATATTATAGAAGAATACTAATGGTACTTGAAATAAAATTCAAATAATAATGGTACATTTAAATTACATAATTTATTAAAATGAAATGATATTTTTACAAAGATCGGTATTTTACATTATTCAATTAAAATTCAACATTTTCGGAAAAAAATCACCCTAGGATAATTTTGATATAGGGATTTTAAAAGTGAAGATAATTTTATCAAATACATTTTATAAGAGTTCTATAAATTAATTATAAAATTTTCTCAAAAAATGCAATAAAATTTATTTTTGAAGAAAACATATTTTTGATCAATAAAATGATGTTACTAAAAATTGAGTTATTATTTACTATAAATTTATCGATGTATATATATATATATATTCAGTATTCACGATATAAAAATTTAATAAATTATTTATTATTATTCATACCCTCTAATTTAATGACTAGGATATAATGGTCTTGTAAAGACCTGGAATTACCATGGAAATTTTTTTCTTAAATACATGGGATTTCACAACTCTGCGAACATTTACGACCCGTGATTCTGTGGCCCAGAGTGCCTGGAATCAATTTCTGATGTTTTGTTCAGGTACGTTCAGTAAATGTTTGAGTGGTTTTTTATAACTTTTGAACTAGTGCACAGAATTGAAATTTGAGGGCACTGTTGAACTCACAACGGCAGTATTCTCTTAATGAGACTTTCACCTCGATGGCAGTGGGTCGAGAATAAAAGATAGTTTTTTGGTTTTTAGTGCCAGAATTAAATAAAAATAAAGCTGTGTAGCTTTATTTTTATTTTTTTGGTCAAATATTCCATGTGGAAGTTGTAGGTGGGGACCACCACACCTTAACCTCCCATGAGAGGTTATAGTGGTGGGGCCCACACGAACCTAACCTCCTCTTCATGTTTATTATAGTGGGGACCACCCGGGTTTTTAACCCCCTTAAAACTCTCCATTAATGGGGAGAAACCATCAAACTTCCATTATGTGTAGGGGAGCCTCTATAACTCCCCTAACACTTAATTATGCCAAATCCTCTTCGTTAATTATTTGAGCCAGCGCTTTCAATTAATTGTTTAACCCATTTAAATTTTGTTCCAACAATTAAATAACAGATAAAATTAATCTATTATTTTGGGTTGACATATTCATCTTTGTGTAAATTTGGAGAGGAGAGAGCATAGGAAGAAAATATCTCGCTAATGAAGAATGAAGAACACATTCTTCCAAAGCAGAACACCGCCGAAGAGCGTCTTCTACTTTCTTCCTCAGAACCTCCTTCGACGTAGGGCGTCTTAGACAATGATGACCCGACACACAAACCCACGATCGAGGACATCACCGATGTTCATTTATTTTTTTTCCAATGATCTGTCTTCTTCCTTGCGACTCCTTCGACAAACAAAGATCAAGGTAGGGGTTATAATTTCATTTAAGTGATATGTTCTTCCTTTCATTAAAAATGAAGAACGAGGATGTTTTCCTTTTTCTGGTGGGTTATTGTGCTTCGTTCTTTTGAACCGATTACTATCAGCCTAAACGTGGAGGGTGTGGGACAAACTAACATGGCCTGACTACCTCCGTCGATCTCTTTTGTGATTTTCTACGGCATAGCGACGAAACGACGTGGCGGCGAAGGTGGCAGGCAATGATCGCGCTAGCCGTGGTCTCCGCAACCCGCGCCGCCCTCGCGGCTCTTTGGAAAAAATGGCTTCGCCACACCTCCTGGCCACCCACCGATCTCCCGGCTACCCGCCAGCCTCCCAGTTCTTGGCCTCCCGGCTTCTTGGCGGCCTCCTGGCCTCCCGGTCGTCCGTCGACCTCCTGACTCCTGGGCCGAGACGCCCGAGCCATGCCCCTCGCGGCATCCGGCCAAGCCGGCCTCCGAGGCTGAGCCGACTAAGTCATGCCCCTCGCTGCGTCCGAACGAGCTACCCGAGCCACGCCCCTCACAGCTCATGGTCGAACCGGCCCCGACCTCCCAGGCCGAGCTGCCTACGCGTCCCCAATCCACGTCGAACCGCCCTTTCGGCCTATTGGGTTGGGCCCAGCTGTCCAGGCTGAACCCAACGGGCCAGGCCGAACCGAACAGGTCAGGCTGAGTCAACTCGAACCGGGTCGACCTGAACCGGGTCGTCCTAGACTAACTCGGTCCGGGTCGGTCTGACCGGGTCAGAGCGGACCCGGGCCAACTACCAACCCTTTACTTTCTTTTGGCCATATCTTTGGCACTGAATTTCTGTTTGACGAACCTTTGGTGGAGCTGGTAATCTTGGAGCTTGATAGTCCTTTTGAGTATACCCCACTATAGATTGGGGTATAGTGGGGATATGGTCAAGTTGGATGGAGCACGAATCCAACCGGGCCCCCAGGACTAAAAGGCTAATAAGTCACTGACCGGGTGTCCGATTGATATGTATTATGTTGCATTGAGACCCCTATGACATGGCAGAACTTTGAGATACTTCTTCATGGGAAGTCGTGATAGTTGGATTTTTGACCAGTAGCACGTGGAACGAATCCTTCCGGTGATGAGCGAGCAGAGTGTGAAGACCTAGTGGATGGTTGAGACCTGACGACTGCTGACCGATTGACTCAAAGTGACTCGACTAGACTAGTGGGGAGCACCTTGGGGTCATGGAAGACCCATGGTGGAGGAGCACCTGGATGTGGTGGCAGACCTGTGGTACTCGATAGAGGGAGTACCTCTACATGCTATTAGGGGGAGCGCCTGGTTGTGGCGGCAGACCCATGATGGGGAGCGCCTTGGTGACGCAATAGACCCTTGTTACTTGATATTAGGAGTACATCAGCAGTCCAAGGTTTGTGGGAAGCATCTTCGTGTTGCTGCAGGCCCACTATACGCGACAGAGGAGGAGTTCTCCAGCAGCTGTGGTTTCGATAATGTGAATAAAAATCCTGGTTGATCTGAGTTAGTAATTTTTGTGTTTACCTAATTATTGAGATGGATTACTTGATAACTTAGGTAAATGTATTGGAATATACCTACGTGGGGTTATCTATTGATTTCTTACCTTTTTATTTATCCTTGTTAGATTTAGTGAAACCTTGAGGTTCTCGGGGTCGCTACTGAGTATCGTTATACTCACCCCTTCATGGTCTATGCCCACACCTTGTTGTGTTGGTTGTAGATAACGGAAAGCACTTTCTGAGGCTGGGAGTACCAGGACTGGATGGTACCCATAGGTGGACCTTACGATGAGTTGGTAGACGGAGGAGACTGACCGGCGTGGAGTGCTGAGGAGGCTATCTGTACCTACCCTTCAGGTAGGAATCCTGGAGGATGACCATGAAACTATTTTTCCTTTCTTCAGTCGTACTTGTATATCCAGTTCCTTTTACTTTATAGTTGGGCTTGTATTTCCAGCCCCTTACCTTTTCAGCACTCTTTTTTTATGCAGTTTACATAGTGTCTTGTATCCAACTATGTGCTCTATTGTGTGTGTTTCAGATTATAAATACAATTACTTCCATGTTTTAGAGAATTATGCCTTTGGTGCTAGTTTCCAGCCCTAGGCCTATGGAAGGCGGGCTTGGGGTTGTCATGGCATGGGCCCTGGGGGATTGGTCATGACAAATTGGTATCAAAGGAGTCATTTCTACCGTAGAACATAAGAATCTGATATTTCTTTTCTAGGAATTAATAGTGATAAGGGTACTGAGTATGGTTTTTAGTTTATGGATTCCAGTGTTGGGGTGGTTGCCGGCATATCCATACACCAGGACCCTAACTTCTGATTTCCGACTCTGTGCAGAAAAACACTGATTGTGTTTGTGTTTTCAAATTTTTTCTTTAAGTCAGCTCAACCATGTCAGCTCACCAGGTTTAATCTTTTGACTATGTCTCATCTGTTTCATTCAGGATGCCCCCCCCCTTGGATGACCAGCTAGAGTCCGGAAAGTTTTATGCATAGATAGCCCACCGAGCGATGAGGCCTCGGTGCAGGGCCCTTTTCCAGCTTAGGCACCAGTGGTACCACTTCCCATTATGCCACTAATGCCACCA
Source organism: Viscum album (assembly GCA_963277665.1). Lineage (NCBI taxonomy): Eukaryota > Viridiplantae > Streptophyta > Magnoliopsida > Santalales > Viscaceae > Viscum > Viscum album. The sequence goes on along the minus strand of OY728147.1, from coordinate 1,478,638,819 downwards.
GCCCTAGCAGTAGACGATTCATGCCACTTGAGTGTGCTTCACGAGTTCCAGTACCAAAGTCCACCCAGGTTTAGGGGAGAGATGGTCCCATAGATGGCTGAGGATTGGTTGGAGGCTGTGTTGAGAGTTTTCTGACTGGAAGGGACACCAGCCTACCTCATGGTGATTCTTGCTGTCAGCATTATATAGAAAGCAGTGGGAATATGGTGGAGCATGATGCTCCAAGTTTACGATTAGATGACGCTTTTTTGGGCAGACCTAAAGAGCCTGACTTGGGTAGAGTCTGTCCTAGTGACTCTTTGCACAGTGCACATACTAGAGCTACTTTGTCTACAGCAGGGCAGCATGACTATAGCTCAGTACTTAGCGAGGTTTACAGAAATCTCACGTTACTCCACCTATATGGTATGGGACCCTTTATTCAGGGCCTGAACCGTCGAACAGGGACTTAGGCAGGAGATCAGAGCTCTGATGATCTCACTCAGCATCCCGACGTAGGTGGGGGTGCTAGAGAGAGCCCTCATGGTGGAGATTTTCCTTACTGAGTAGTCTCCAGCAGTGAGATCAACCACCTGTCGACACATAGCAGAGTCTTCTGCAGCTGGAATTAGACAGATTTTTCATAGTTCCTGGAGGACCAGACATACTGGTGGGTGACCACATGGCTAAGGATCAGTTGTGCGGAGCACCTGAGGAAAATACAGACATGCTAGGAGTGGGTCGTGTTACTCATGCAGTGGGATGGGTCACATGGCTCATGATTGTCTAACCCTCCATTCAGTAGATTAGAAGACAGTCGAAGGACCGCCTAGGTAGAGACAGATATTTGATCGAGGCGATCCTCATGGCGCAGGTGGACGTGGTAGAGGAGCTGGTCGTGGAACTGGAGGTGCATGACATTACGTGGTTTTACCACCACCACCATAAAAAGGTCCACATCGACCATAGGGAGCAGGTGGACAAGCAAGAGCTCAGCTCCAGGCAGCTGAGGCTTATGATCATGGAACTCCATATATGGTTCGAGGTACGATCTTTATCTACTCCACCATAGTTGTAGTACTTATAGACACATGTTCCAGTCATTCTTTCATTTCCACTGCCCTCTTTTGGAGCTTAGAGATTCTGACGGAGTCGTTGGCTCGATATTTATGGTTATAGACTCCCACAAGAGAAGATTTGATGATTACACAATGGTGTCAGTAGTGTGAGCTTACTTTATGAGGCGAGAGCTTCAGTTGGGATCTCCTAATAGCGATGTCGAGGCCTTACGATGTCATCTTGGTTATGGACTATTTATCTATAGTCCATGGTCAGATTGACTATATTAGGTGCAAAGTGCAGTGTCTCTAAATGGATGGGACTAGGTTTACCTTCACTGGCAAGAGTGGTGCCTTTGCTATACATGGCTGACTTACTCGGAGGAGGGTGTAGCCGATCACTTATCAGTTGGCCTGTCTTACCCTCAGAGCAGTTGATGTGGAGAGTCCAAGCTATCCTGTAGTGGTGGACCAGTACGCAAATGTTTTCCCTGATTATGTCTCAGGTCTACCTCCTCATAGAGAGGTGGACTTTTACATTGACTTGTACCCTGGGAGGGCACCGATATCTACTCCATCATCTTGGATGTCTCCCATGGAGCTTCGCAAGCTATGGGTATAGCTGGAGGACTTGCTGGGTAAGGGATTCATTCACCCCTGTGTTTATCCAGGGGTAGCCCCAATTCTGTTCGCCAAGAAGGTAGATGGGAGATTTTGGATTTTAGTCGACTACCGGCACCTAAACCAGGTGACCAGGAAGAACATGTACCTAATCCCGAGGATTGAAAATCTCTTTGATCAGCTGAAGGGATCACGGTGGTTCTCAAAGATAGACCGCAGATCGGGCTATCACCAGATCATATTTTGAGATGTGGATGTGCAGAAGACGGCCTTCAGATGTCGGTACTGCCACTACGAGTTCTTGGTTATGCCATTCAGTGTAACCAACGCTCTAGCAGTGTTCATGGGACTCATGAACAGGATCCTTCATATGTACCTCGATCGCTTCATCGTAGTCTTCATCGACAACATTCTGATATACTTTACTATAGAGGGGAAGCATGCGTACCATTTTCAGGTAGTACAGGACACACTCTGAGACCACCAGCTTTATGGTAAGCTCTCAAAGATCCAGTTTTGGATCATTGAAATTCAATTTTTGGGACATGTCATCTCGGAGGCTGGACTTTTAGTAGATCTTCTAAAGATTGAGTTAGTACTTTATTGGGAGCGACCCAGGAGTGTGACAGAAGTACGGAGTTTCATGGGTTTGGATGGATACTAACGGAGGTTTTTTCCATACTTCTCCAGAGTTGCAGCACCATTATCATCTTTGATGAAGAAGGGGAAACCCTTTGTGTGGTGGGAGAGATGCCAGCAGAGCTTTCAGGAGCTAAGGCAGAGGCTGACTAGTGCCCCCGTCTTGAGGCTTCTAGAGGAATCCGTATGGTATTTAGTCTACTGCAATGCATCGGGGAACGGACTCGGATGTGTCCTGATGTAGGACCGAGCAGTGATCGCATATGGCTCTCATCAGCTGAGATGACATGAGAAGAACTATACAACCAATGACCAGGAGTTAGCAGTAGTGTTCTTTTCCTTGAAGATGTGGTGACACTATCATATGGGAGAGTGTTTTACCATGTATTCTGATCACAAGAGCCTCGGGTATATCTTCTCTTAGAAGGACCTAAACCAGAGACAGTGACATTAGCTTGAGTTCTTTCAGTACTATGACTTTGAGTTAGTCTATACTCCTGGGAAGGGGAATGTTGTTGCAGATGCGCTCAGAAGGAGATCTGGTATGCAGCTGCTAGGTGAGGCGACAGAGCAGCTGGCTACTTTACAGATATCCTTTGTGGATAGATATGAAGGAGCCTTTCTTCAGCCTCTTACAGTCACTCCCCCACTTCTTCAGCAAGTCAGGGAGGCACAGCATGGGGACACTGACTGCGAGACATGATGTGTTCAGATATCCACAGGGCAGGCACCTGATGGATTTTTTGAAGGTGGGGTGCACGTCATCCTCTTCAGAGGACGTACCACGGTACTAGTGTCACTTCAAGAGGAAGTTTTGAGGGAGTTTCATACGTCCCCTTTAGCAGTACATCCAAGAGTTGTGAAGATGTACCAGGATCTCCGATGACATCACTGGTGTCCGGGAATGAAAAAGGTAGTTGTAGAGTTTGTCTCACAATGCCACACTTGTCAGCATGTGAAGGAAGAGAATCTGGTACCAATAGGCTTGGTTTAACCTTTAGAGGTTCAAGAGTTGAAGTGGGATGGGATATCCATGAATTTCGTGACAATACTTCCATGTACATACATAGGCCATGAATCTATTTGGGTGATCATCGACTAACTCACCATGTCATCCCACTTCCTACCGATCAGAGAGTAGGGTTCAGTAGAGAGCTTGGGACGCCTCTATGTGCAGGAGATTGTGCAGCTGCATGGATTACCTTCTTCTATTGTCTCTGATTGTGATGCGTGATTTACTTCCTGGATATGGAAGTTGTTTTAGGATGCTTTTAGGTCTAATATTCATCTGAGCACCGCCTTCCATCCTCAGACGGATGGTCAGACCAAGCGGACCATTCAGACCCTTGAGGACCTATTGCATGCTTGTATCCTCGACTTCGGTCGCAGCTGGAAGGATCACTTACCTTTGCTGGAGTTTTTATAAAACAAAATCTATCACTCCACCATTGGGATGGCACCTTTTGAGGCATTATACGGGTGACCTTGTAGATCACCTATGTGTTGCACTGAACCAGGGGAGTCAGTACTCATGGGACCAGATATGGTACAGGCTACCATAAAAAAGGTTTAGATCATCCAGGAGTGGATGAGGACTGCGTAGACTAGACATATGTCATATGATGACCAGAGTCGGAGACGTCTAGAGTTTGAGGATGGTGACAAGGCCTTTCTACGAGTGTCAATTCAACAAGGTTTACGGAGATTTGGCTCAGGTGGAAAGTTATATCTGATATTCATCGAACCTTTTTAGGTCCTCAGCAGAGTTGGTGAGGTGGCATACTTCTTAGCTATTCTACCTCAGTTGCCCCGATTGCACGATGTCCTCCACGTATCCAAGCTAAAGAGATGCGTGCACGACCCATCTCATATCATCGACCATGGAGAGATGGACATCGATGATGGGGAGACTTTTACTGTAATGCCCCGACCCTAGTTTCCTAGAGTCGGTGCATTATTACATAACATTGGCATGATCACAAGAAAGATCAAATCTCGAAAGACCGATTGGTTTAGTAGCCTTGGAAACACTAGATATATTCATAAGTTTTACATTACATCATAAAATCAAAAACTACTACAACAACATAATGTTTCCACAGTCCACACTACAATCCCCTCATAATATCCCTGCAGGTCATTTATAACTTACATCTTCACTTCCTGGGAAAAATAAAACATAGAAAAGGGGTGAGCTCAAATGACCAGTAAGGATAACAATATAGCGGAAACTTTCATCAATAAGAATAAACATTTAAGGCAATGTATAACTAAAACAAAAGCCTTTTAAACATGGACTTTCAACATGGTATGGCATAAATAAAATGAAATAATGCCATTTACTTATTCACATGAATATTCCACTAATCGAATAATCACATGCAAAAATAAATAACCACTTTCATAATGATGGAATGCATAATGCTAAACGTTAATTTCTTTGTCTAGGCCTCATCCCAAGACCTAGGGGTTACTTCTAACCGGAACCCAACCCGGAGTGCCTCTAATAACCGGACACCAACCCGGAGTGCCTCTAATAACCGGACACCAACCCGGAGTGCCTCTAATAACCGGACACCAACCCGGAGTGCCTCTAATAACCGGACACCAACCCGGAGGGCATACTTTTACCAGTCCCTAACCTGGAGGGCTTACTTTAACCAGTCCCCAACCTGGAGGGCTTAATTTTACCGGTCCCCAACCCGGAACATACTTGTTTAGCACATTCATCTGAAGAAAGGTTTGAAATATAACATAAACATTCGGATTAAAACTATCATACGAAATGTCAATAGTTTCACCATAAACTATGAATGGTATAAAATAGCACATCCACAGTCAAACATATCACAAAACCTTCAATACAATATAGAAGTTTTGTATTATAATAAATCAACTTCAAATAAGCGTAAAATCCATTAAAGGATGTTGACATAGATGAAATCAAAACACTTTTTAGAGAAATATCTCTTTCTATTTTTGAAATCATTTAAGAGCCATATAAAATAAAACATTTTCTTGAAAATATTATTGTAAGCTTGTAAGGAAAGCTATGATGATTTTATAACGGCGGAAAATAACCGCACCCGCCGTATAAGTTAAAAAAAACATTCTTATCTTAATTCTGTCGAAAAGGTTAAAAAGGGACCATGTTTTGAAAACGACGGTAAGATTCCTTTATAAACCACTTATACAAGTCAAAAAGGGTATAAATGACATTAACTCATATTCTAGTAAATAGTAAAAATGTATTGAAATACATTTTTAAGAAACATGGATGTGGATGATAAAGAGATCCCAGTAGATTATTACATATAAACAACCTCGGATAATGAAGAGATCGTGAAATAACCCTTACCACGTTAATCAACTGAGTCGTATGGCCAAAAGTTAATAACCACCAAATGATTTACAGAATAACATGAATATAAATAGAATCATGAATATATATCAAATGGCAGTACACAATACACCACTTTCAATAATTTAGTGGCGAAAAAATGGAAATCTCACGGAATTGAAAGTGAGATAAGAAAATCCCTTACTTTGTACTTTTTCCTTGGTCGATGGTAGGTTTACCTCCTGTATAATGGTGAAATAATTGTTATTGAATAATACAAGAATCATTTACTTTAATATGATATCATATATGATCTTTTAACATTGATTTGTTAATAATATCTTAGTATTAACGCCGTTTCGGGTGTTAACTTACTCATTTTCTTTTATATATTTTGTTACATAAGTCATGTTTGTTGTATCTTATTAATATCCAGAATGATATCAAGTCCTTAAACATCATTTTTAAATCATTAAATGATAATTATACTTTAATGGATATGATGGATAATGAATCTCATCGCGTTCGTGGAGACGGTAGTCCGTACGTACGCACGAACGCTACTTCCATTTAATTTTTAAATTTTTTATTTTAAAAGAATCGAATCCAAATGATACATAGGTATATTACTATTCCAGTATAATATAATATTTTATATATGTTACTTAAGTTCATTAACACCATCCTTTATACGTTCCATGTGTGGTATGAACGAGTCATATCATTTTAAGGGGGCGGTAGTCCGCACTTCCTCAAATGAAATTATCGTATGTATATACGACATGAAACGAATAATGGTATGAAATAAAATGGAATTACAGAAGATTATATATAAAATATATATCATTAATATCATATTTAATTACAGTTCCATCATAATGGTCACCATGAGAGGCGGTAAGATGTTTTTGAACAATCATCGTTTCGTGAGGCATTAGTTTGCCATCCACAGAAACATTATGTTCATCATCCATTAGATGGAGTTGTGTGTATGTGTAGTTTGAATACTTCTTATAACAACATCCTAGTATATTGAGGATACTGGTGTTGTTACAAAAGAAGGGAAATAAAAAGAGTTTGGGGGTTGAAGAAGCAAAATAAATGAAAATAATTTAAGAGAAATCGTTACCTTTAATTTAGGTAACTCACTTTGGTTGGAACCAAAGGACTTGTTGAAATGCTTTCTTCCTAAGGGGAAGCTTCAAGGAGGAGGATAGGGATGTGGGGAGATTATTTGGGCAGAGTTTGGACGAGCCAAGTGGCTTGAGAGGTGTGAGGAAATGAGAAGGAGGAGTGCCCTTTTATAAGAGGGGTGAGGGGCACCTTTGGAAAAGCTAGAAATATTAATTTATAATAAATTCATATTCGGTTTCCAATGGCTCCAAAGTTGACTATTCAAAGGTTGAGGTGGGGATAGGTCTAAAACAACTCATCCAATAGAATTTAGACAGGTTTGGGTACTTATATTAACCTTATCTTTAAGTATTAACTCTAAGTTAATTAGTTTCACTTTTACAATGTCTCTTTGTATTTTTATATAATATGGTTAATAAACTTACTATATACATCCAAAAGACCCCCAAGTGGTCCATTAATGATTAACCTATCATAATATAAGTCTCTTGGCCGAACCTTAGATTTTTAGGAATTTAATATCAATTAATAATATAATATTTGTTTTAAGAACTCTTTTATGTCAATTTTGACACTATTCACTAGTTGATTTTTGTGAAATTCATAACAGATTGATTACTTCGAAAAAAGTCAAATAAATCAATCCTAATATATCATATTATCCTAGAAAATTTGTTTAATTCATTAAAAGTTTCATATTATAATTATTTGGGTATTTATAATATCAATTATGTTAATTTTTACTATTTTAGTAATTACTGCATCATCATTGTGTCATAAATAAAATAACTTATTTAATGTCAAAAAATTATAAATAAAATATAATTATGTAGGAAATCTTTTTAGATTTCTAATGAATATTTATAATCTAAAATCCAGCATATATAACCCTATGTAACAATTGTTTTGCTAAAAGATATATGCTTGTGTCATTTTGTATTCAGTTTAACTTAATTAATATAAAGTGTCATTATCACTTACAAGTGGATCCATGGGGTCCCAAAATTGACCCAAATATTCCCATGGTCGACCATGTATCAACCAATAGGGTTAAGACACGTTTTAGGGTAATTTTGTATTATTATAATATTATTTTTTTAACCCTTATTTACCGGATTTACCCTTTAACCATGGTAAATAAAATATTTACCGCAGTAATTATTCAAAATGTCTAAAAATAAAAGTTACCTATTTACATAATTTGGACATCCTGATTCCAAATATGGAATCCATTTTCCTAAATTCAAAACACAGAAGTGGCAGAAATTAATTTAAAATTAATTCCCGCTGTTAAAACAAAAAGCGTGTTTTTAAGAGATAATAACTATCAAAAGATTGACACTTGTTTATGTTCGGTTTAATTGTAAAATTATGTCCAATGATAAACATTAAATTGAATGGTAAAAATATATTCTAAATATACTTTAAAACCACTCAAATTCATAATTTATCACTATTAATTATTTTGATTAAAAAAGTTGTTTTTAATTAAAATATAGAAATTTTCACTATTCATCAAAATATGAAAGTTATCCGAAATGTACCAAAATTTCACCCTAGGCTAATTTTGATATTCCGAATCCAAAAATGAAGTCCAATTTGAAATATAGAATATATATGATTTCAAAAATTAGGTATTACTATTTACAACGGCTAGTTTAATTAGTTGTGGTGTGTGTTAGAACTCGAGGTTGCGTACAACACACGCTATCGCATTATTCAAAGGGAAACGTACCGTAGAAGCTTGGGGTGTTACATTCTCCCCTCCTTCAAATAATTGCGTCCTCGCAATTTCTAGGGTATTACTTCATAAAAAGACTCGGGTGGTTCTTCATCATAAGTTCCTCGGGTTCCCACGTTGCCTCTTCCATTTTATGATTTCTCCACAAAACTTTTACCAGACGCGTCGTCCGGTTTCTCAGTACTTGTTCTCTTGTATCAAGAATCCTAACGGGCTCTTCACAATAAGACAGATCCGGTTCCAGTTCTAATTCCTCATAGGTGAGTACATGCGTTGGGTCAGGCATGTATTTTCTCAACAGAGATACGTGGAACACATCGTGAACTTTGGAGAGACTTGGCGGCATTGCCAATCGGTAAGCTACAGCCCCAATTCGTTCTAGAATTTCGAAAGGTCCGATGTACCTGGGACTCAATTTACCTTTCTTACCAAAACGTATGACTCCCTTCCACGGAGATACCTTCAGGAAAACATGATCACCGACTTGAAATTCCAAATCCTTCCTTCGATTATCGGCATAGCTCTTCTGCCTACTTTGAGCTGCTTTAATGTGATTTTGGATTACCTTCACCTTTTCCACCGTTTCCTCCACCAGTTCTGGGCCTACAAGTTTTCTTTCACCAACGTCATCCCAACAGGTTGGTGTACGACATCTCTTTCCGTATAACGCTTCATATGGTGCCATCTGAATACTCGAATGGAAGCTATTGTTATAGGAAAATTCTACTAGTGGTAAATATTGATCCCACATACCCTGAAAATCAAGTGAGCAAGATCTCAACATGTCTTCTAAGGTCTGAATAGTCCGTTCTGATTGTCCGTCTGTCTGAGGGTGGTAAGAAGTGCTCAAATGAAGTTCAGTATCCAGGGATTTCTGAAGACTTTTCCAAAATCTTGAAGTAAAACGGGGATCACGATCAGAAACAATCGATAGGGGTACTCCATGAAGTCTCACAACTTCACTAATGTATAGTCTTGCTAGACGTTCCAGGGGTAGATCTTCTCTTATAGCAAGAAAATGTGCTGACTTGGTAAGACGATCAATAATAACCCATATTGCATCGTTCCTTCTAGGAGTCTTTGGTAGCCCCATGACAAAGTCCATCGTAATATTGTCCCATTTCCACTCCGGTATGGGAAGAGGTTGCATGACTCCTCCAGGCTGTTGCCTTCCAGCTTTCACTTGTTGACAAACCATACACCTTGACACAAAATCAGCAATCTCCCTCTTCATGTTGTCCCACCAAAAATGTTCCTTCAAATCTCTATACATTTTGGTGCTCCCAGGGTGTATAGAGAAATTGGAACTATGAGCATCATCCAGCAATTCCCTTTTTAGATCAGGTATATTGGGAACACAAAGTCTCTTCCCGAATTTCAAAATTCCATCTTCATACACAAAGTCTCTCAATCTCCCATCATTCACAGCTTTAATCTTCTTTTGGAATTCGTCATCATCGGTCTGAGAACTCTTAATCCTTTCTAGTAAAGATGGTTTGGCAACCATTTGAAAAAGCATTGATGTTTCACCTTCCCTGGTTATTCCCATGTCCATTTTCACTAGATCCATGAAAATTGGATCCCTTTCAATTCTCATATTGTTCAAAACTCCATGGTCTTTTCTACTCAAAGCATCTTCCACCTTGTTTGCCTTCCCCGGGTGGTAGTGTATCGTACAATCATAATCCTTGAGTAATTCAAGCCATTTCCTTTGCCTCATGTTGAGTTCTTTTTGTGAGAAAATATACTTCAAACTCTTGTGATCAGTATAAATCTCACATTTTTCACCATAGAGGTAGTGCCTCCATATCTTCAAAGCAAAGATCACAGCTGCTAACTCAAGATCATGAGTAGGATAGTTTTGTTCATGAATTTTCAACTGTCGTGATGCATAGGCAATAACTCTATCATTCTGCATAAGGACACAGCCAAGTCCTTTCTTTGATGCATCACTATAAATAACGAATCCATCATTCCCCGATGGTAGAGTCAATATAGGAGCATTGACTAATCTTCTCTTCAGTTCTTCGAAACATTCTTCACACTCTTTTGTCCAAACAAATTTAACCCCTTTACGTGTGAGCTTCGTTAATGGGTTAGCCAATCGGGCAAAATTCTGGACGAAACGTCGATAATAACCTGCCAAACCAATAAAACTACGTACCTCAGTTATATTCGTAGGTGCTGGCCATTCTTGGATTGCCTTGGTCTTAGAAGGATCAACAGAGATTCCATCTTTAGAGACAATATGGCCAAGAAAAGAAATCTCCTGAAGCCAGAATTCACACTTGCTAAACTTTCCATATAATTCATGCCTCCTCAGAGTCTTCAAGATAATGCGCAAGTGATTTTCATGATCTTTGTAGGTTTTGGAGTATACCAAGATATCATCAATAAATACCACCACAAATTCATCGAGATACTCCTTGAAAACTCTATTCATCAGATCCATGAATACAGAGGGTGCATTAGTCAATCCAAACGGCATTACAGTAAACTCGTAATGCCCGTACCTGGTTCGAAATGCTGTCTTCGGAATGTCTTCCTTCTTCACACACAACTGATGGTATCCAGATCGAAGGTCAATCTTTGAAAAGTATTGAGCTCCATGCAGTTGGTCAAATAAATCATCAATACGAGGTAGGGGATACTTGTTCTTTATCGTTATAGCATTGATCTCCCTGTAGTCGATACATAACCTCATAGATCCATCTTTCTTTTTAACAAAAAGAACAGGGGCTCCCCATGGAGAAACACTAGGGCGAATAAATCCCTTATTACTCAATTCCTCTAGTTGTTTCTTTAGTTCGACTAGCTCTACAGTGGCCATTCTATAAGGGGTCTTCGATATAGGCCTTGATCTAGGAATTAAATCAATGGAAAACTCTACTTCTCGTTCTGGAGGATGTCCAGGTAAATCTTCCGGAAATACATCTACAAACTCTTTCACAATAGGTACATCCTCTATTTGAACATTTCTTTCCTCACCGACAGTTATTTCATTCTCTTCCTCCCCGATAATTGAATTAAGTTGAGCTACAGGGGGTGGATCTAAATAAGAATTAGGTGGTGACGATTCTGCTCTAAAAATAATGTGCTCCTTATCATTATCATCAAGAATCGTAACCTCTTTCTTCTTACAATAAATCTTCGCATCATAGTCCGAAAGCCAGTCCATACCGAGGATTATATCAAACTCAATCATAGGTATGACGATGAAATCAGCAGATAAAGAAAATTTATGTGCTCTAATGGGGACTGATTCACAAAACTTTGTTGCAACGATACTTCCCTTAGGAGTTTTAACTGACAACTCCCTTATTAAATCAAATTGGAAATATCTAATTTTCTTAGCAAACTGGGAAGATATGAAACAATGCGATGATCCAGAATCAAATAATGCATTTTCTAAACTTGAGGAAACCATTAAATTACCTGCCACCACGTCTTTCGGAGCTTCTACCTCAGCAGTAGTGATAGCATAAGCCTGGCCTTGATCCCTTGGCCTTTTCTGAGGTAAGTTCTCCTGACGCTTAGGACATGCATTTGCATAATGCCCCATCTCCCTGCAATTGTAGCACTGAACGTTGGTAGCTTCCTTCTTCCCCTTGCAATCATGAGCTTGGTGGCCTTTTTCACCACACTTGTAACAGACTCCCATTCCCTTCAGGCAAGCACCGGGGTGTTTCTTCCCGCACTTACCACAAGATGGATATTCAACCTTTCCCTTCTTCCCCTTATTTCCATTCCCAGATTGATCAGCAGGTCTCTTCTTCTCTTGCTTTGCTTTAAAGTCATAAGACTTAGAGAATTCCTTTTCGGTCTTGATAGCACATGAGACAATGTCTTCGTACGATGAAAAGGATTGTGAGACTAATGCTCGACGGAGAAATGGTTTTAACCCATCAAAGAAACGATCAATCTTACTTCTTGGGTTGCGAATATAATCACCAGCGTACCTCGCTAACCTTGTAAAGTTAGCCTCATACTTTGTGACATTCTCATCCTCCTTTTGTCTCAGACTCAGAAATTGCCTTTCCATATCTGCTCGATGGTCGCGAGGAAAGTATTTTTCTAAAAACAGATCTTTGAACTCCCTCCATTCCATGTTTGATACTTCATCATCTTCCTTCATGTTTTGAATCAATGACCACCATTGATCAGCATCTCCAGTGAGGCGGTAAACTGCCATGGTAACTTTTTCCCTTTCACTACTCCCCAAAGCCTGAAATATTTTCTCTAGGGAAAATATCCATTGCTCAGCTACTAAGGGATTTGTACTCCCATTGAACGTTGGTGGTTGTTGTCTCATGAATCGATCTAACATTGATCCTCCACGCTGCGGATCAGGGTGCTCCATACGGGTAAGGTTATTATTCATAACCTGAGTAAGTTGTCCCAGTACGGTGATTAGCTGATCAGCACCAGTTGCATCACCAGCCCCACTATAATTATCTTGAGCAGGAGGGCAATCCCTACATGGAGTGCGTGCATTGATACGGTTTCCATTTCTTCCACTAGGCGCCATTTCTAAAAAAAATGGCATAAACTAGATCAGTTTATGCATCAAAATACATAATCCCATACTTATAAAACACTTAACATAAATTGAACTATTTATGGATATAATCCATAATCATAAAAATGTTTTCTTTGAGGAAGTATATACTCATAAACCCTTCATAATGATTTGTAAAGATAGTGAGAGTTATCCTAAGCATATCCCCCGGGAGTGTCGTAACCAAGAGTGCAGCAAGGCCCGTTGTCGTGCACCAGTTCCCGTTCGAGTCTAGCTCAAAGCGGTGTTTTCGGGTTTTACCCCTAGGTACATCTGTGCCAGAGCCGCCTCTACCTGCTCGTATCCAGACAGGGATGTATTGCTCGAAAAACTCACAAAATCTCTACAATACCAAAATTCTAGGAAGTTCTTCTATACTAATCCTCAAAGTTCATCTTAGGTCTACGTGCTCTAATCAGAGTTTATCTAAATCTAGCTTCCAAGGTTTGTACTAAACTTCCTCTGATACCAACTGTAATGCCCCGACCCTAGTTTCCTAGAGTCGGTGCATTATTACATAACATTGGCATGATCACAAGAAAGATCAAATCTCGAAAGACTGATTGGTTTAGTAGCCTTGGAAACACTAGATATATTCATAAGTTTTACATTACATCATAAAATCAAAAACTACTACAACAACATAATGTTTCCACAGTCCACACTACAATCCCCTCATAATATCCCTGCAGGTCATTCATAACTTACATCTTCACTTCCTGGGAAAAATAAAACATAGAAAAGGGGTGAGCTCAATTGCCCAGTAAGGATAACAATATAGCGGAAACTTTCATCAATAAGAATAAACATTTAAGGCAATGTATAACTAAAACAAAAGCCTTTTAAACATGAACTTTCAACATGGTATGGCATAAATAAAATGAAATAATGCCATTTACTTATTCACATGAATATTCCACTAATCGAATAATCACATGCAAAAATAAATAACCACTTTCATAATGATGGAATGCATAATGCTAAACGTTAATTTCTTTGTCTAGGCCTCATCCCAAGACCTAGGGGTTACTTCTAACCGGAACCCAACCCGGAGTGCCTCTAATAACCGGACACCAACCCGGAGTGCCTCTAATAACCGGACACCAACCCGGAGTGCCTCTAATAACCGGACACCAACCCGGAGTGCCTCTAATAACCGGACACCAACCCGGAGGGCATACTTTTACCAGTCCCTAACCTGGAGGGCTTACTTTAACCAGTCCCCAACCTGGAGGGCTTAATTTTACCGGTCCCCAACCCGGAACATACTTGTTTAGCACATTCATCTGAAGAAAGGTTTGAAATATAACATAAACATTCGGATTAAAACTAGCATACGAAATGTCAATAGTTTCACCATAAACTATGAATGGTATAAAATAGCACATCCACAGTCAAACATATCACAAAACCATCAATACAATATAGAAGTTTTGTATTATAATAAATCAACTTCAAATAAGCGTAAAATCCATTAAAGGATGTTGACATAGATGAAATCAAAACACTTTTTAGAGAAATATCTCTTTCTATTTTTGAAATCATTTAAGAGCCATATAAAATAAAACATTTTCTTGAAAATATTCTTGTAAGCTTGTAAGGAAAGCTATGACGATTTTATAACGGCGGAAAATAACCGCACCCGCCGTATAAGTTAAAAAAAACATTCTTATCTTAATTCTGTCGAAAAGGTTAAAAAGGGACCATGTTTTGAAAACGACGGTAAGATTCCTTTATAAACCACTTATACAAGTCAAAAAGGGTATAAATGACATTAACTCATATTCTAGTAAATAGTAAAAATGTATTGAAATACATTTTTAAGAAACATGGATGTGGATGATAAAGAGATCCCAGTAGATTATTACATATAAACAACCTCGGATAATGAAGAGATCGTGAAATAACCCTTACCACGTTAATCAACTGAGTCGTATGGCCAAAAGTTAATAACCACCAAATGATTTACAGAATAACATGAATATAAATAGAATCATGAATATATATCAAATGGCAGTACACAATACACCACTTTCAATAATTTAGTGGCGAAAAAATGGAAATCTCACGGAATTGAAAGTGAGATAAGAAAATCCCTTACTTTGTACTTTTTCCTTGGTCGATGGTAGGTTTACCTCCTGTATAATGGTGAAATAATTGTTATTGAATAATACAAGAATCATTTACTTTAATATGATATCATATATGATCTTTTAACATTGATTTGTTAATAATATCTTAGTATTAACGCCGTTTCGGGTGTTAACTTACTCATTTTCTTTTATATATTTTGTTACATAAGTCATGTTTGTTGTATCTTATTAATATCCAGAATGATATCAAGTCCTTAAACATCATTTTTAAATCATTAAATGATAATTATACTTTAATGGATACGATGGATAATGAATCTCATCGCGTTCGTGGAGACGGTAGTCCGTACGTACGCACGAACGCTACTTCCATTTAATTTTTAAATTTTTTATTTTAAAAGAATCGAATCCAAATGATACATAGGTATATTACTATTCCAGTATAATATAATATTTTATATATGTTACTTAAGTTCATTAACACCATCCTTTATACGTTCCATGTGTGGTATGAACGAGTCATATCATTTTAAGGGGGCGGTAGTCCGCACTTCCTCAAATGAAATTATCGTATGTATATACGACATGAAACGAATAATGGTATGAAATAAAATGGAATTACAGAAGCTTATATATAAAATATATATCATTAATATCATATTTAATTACAGTTCCATCATAATGGTCACCATGAGAGGCGGTAAGATGTTTTTGAACAATCATCGTTTCGTGAGGCGTTAGTTTGCCATCCACAGAAACATTATGTTCATCATCCATTAGATGGAGTTGTGTGTATGTGTAGTTTGAATACTTCTTATAACAACATCCTAGTATATTGAGGATACTGGTGTTGTTACAAAAGAAGGGAAATAAAAAGAGTTTGGGGGTTGAAGAAGCAAAATAAATGAAAATAATTTAAGAGAAATCGTTACCTTTAATTTAGGTAACTCACTTTGGTTGGAACCAAAGGACTTGTTGAAATGCTTTCTGCCTAAGGGGAAGCTTCAAGGAGGAGGATAGGGATGTGGGGAGCTTATTTGGGCAGAGTTTGGACGATCCAAGTGGCTTGAGAGGTGTGAGGAAATGAGAAGGAGGAGTGCCCTTTTATAAGAGGGGTGAGGGGCACCTTTGGAAAAGCTAGAAATATTAATTTATAATAAATTCATATTCGGTTTCCAATGGCTCCAAAGTTGACTATTCAAAGGTTGAGGTGGGGATAGGTCTAAAACAGCTCATCCAATAGAATTTAGACAGGTTTGGGTACTTATATTAACCTTATCTTTAAGTATTAACTCTAAGTTAATTAGTTTCACTTTTACAATGTCTCTTTGTATTTTTATATAATATGGTTAATAAACTTACTATATACATCCAAAAGACCCCCAAGTGGTCCATTAATGATTAAACTATCATAATATAAGTCTCTTGGCCGAACCTTAGATTTTTAGGAATTTAATATCAATTAATAATATAATATTTGTTTTAAGAACTCTTTTATGTCAATTTTGACACTATTCACTAGTTGATTTTTGTGAAATTCATAACAGATTGATTACTTCGAAAAAAGTCAAATAAATCAATCCTAATATATCATATTATCCTAGAAAATTTGTTTAATTCATTAAAAGTTTCATATTATAATTATTTGGGTATTTATAATATCAATTATGTTAATTTTTACTATTTTAGTAATTACTGCATCATCATTGTGTCATAAATAA
This sequence comes from Viscum album, assembly GCA_963277665.1. NCBI lineage: Eukaryota > Viridiplantae > Streptophyta > Magnoliopsida > Santalales > Viscaceae > Viscum > Viscum album. The sequence continues at coordinate 1,478,621,935 of OY728147.1, read as the reverse complement.
AATAACTTATTTAATGTCAAAAAATTATAAATAAAATATAATTATGTAGGAAATCTTTTTAGATTTCTAATGAATATTTATAATCTAAAATCCAGCATATATAACCCTATGTAACAATTGTTTTGCTAAAAGATATATGCTTGTGTCATTTTGTATTCATTTTAACTTAATTAATATAAAGTGTCATTATCACTTACAAGTGGATCCATGGGGTCCCAAAATTGACCCAAATATGCCCATGGTCGACCATGTATCAACCAATAGGGTTAAGACACGTTTTAGGGTAATTTTGTATTATTATAATATTATTTTTTTAACCCTTATTTACCGGATTTACCCTTTAACCATGGTAAATAAAATATTTACCGCAGTAATTATTCAAAATGTCTAAAAATAAAAGTTACCTATTTACATAATTTGGACATCCTGATTCCAAATATGGAATCCATTTTCCTAAATTCAAAACACAGAAGTGGCAGAAATTAATTTAAAATTAATTCCCGCTGTTAAAACAAAAAGCGTGTTTTTAAGAGATAATAACTATCAAAAGATTGACACTTGTTTATGTTCGGTTTAATTGTAAAATTATGTCCAATGATAAACATTAAATTGAATGGTAAAAATATATTCTAAATATACTTTAAAACCACTCAAATTCATAATTTATCACTATTAATTATTTTGATTAAAAAAGTTGTTTTTAATTAAAATATAGAAATTTTCACTATTCATCAAAATATGAAAGTTATCCGAAATGTACCAAAATTTCACCCTAGGCTAATTTTGATATTCCGAATCCAAAAATGAAGTCCATTTTGAAATATAGAATATATATGATTTCAAAAATTAGGTATTACTATTTACAACGGCTAGTTTAATTAGTTGTGGTGTGTGTTAGAACTCGAGGTTGCGTACAACACACGCTATCGCATTATTCAAAGGGAAACGTACCGTAGAAGCTTGGGGTGTTACATTTACAGAGGTTCCAGTGGATATTGAGGATCAGAAAGAGCAGGTCCTATGGGGATGGTTGATACCTCTGCTGTGTGTTCACTGGCAACACGAGAACCTCCAAGAGAGCACATGGGAGCGGGAGGCTCAGATGCGTGCTCAGTACCCCCACTTGTTGCCTTAGTTAGAGTTGTAGCTTACTGGGACGTAAATCCCTGAGGTGGGGAGAATTTAAAGACCTGGAAATTCTATGAATTTTTTTTTCTTCAATACATGAGAATTTTACGAGTCCGTGAAAATTTACGGTGCATGATTTCAAGGCCCGGAGTGCCCAGAATCAATTTCTGAAGTTTTGTTTGGGTACTTTCAGTAAACGTACGAGCGGGTTTTATAACTTTTGAACTAGTGCTCCGAATTGAAATATGAGGGCATAGTTGAACTCGTAGAACTGGTATTTTCATAAGGATACTTTCACCTCAACGGCAGTGGGTCGAGAATAAAAGATAGATTTGGGTTTTTAGTGAAATAATTAAATAAAAATAAAGTTGTGTAGCATTATTTTTATTTTGTTGGTTAAAGCCCCGATGTGGAATTTGGATGTGGGGACCACCACACCTTAACCTCCCATGAGAGGTTATGGTGGTGGGTCACAACCGAACCTAACCTCATCTTCATGTTTATTATGGTGGGGACCACCTGGGTTTTTAACCCCCTTAAAGCTCTCTATTAATGAGCAGAAACCCTAAAACATCCATTAAGTGTAGGGGAGCCTCTTCAACTCCCCTAACACTTAATTAGGTCAAATCCCCTTAATTAATTATTTTATCCAACGCTTTCAATTAATTGTTTAACCCATTTTAATTTTGTGCCATCAATTAAATAATAGATAAACTTAATCTATTATTTTAGCTTGACATATTCATCTTGGTGGAACATTGGAGACGATAGAGCTTAGGGAGAAAAGCTCTCGCCAACGAAGAATGAAGAACGCATTCTTCCAATGAAGAACGTCGGTGAGGAGAGTCTTCGACTTTCTTCCTCAGAACTGCCTTCGACGTAGGACGTCTTCAACTATGATGAGCCGGAACACAAACTAATGGTCATGGAAAATGCCAACATCCATATCTTTTTTAAAATTATCTATCTTCTTCCCTGAGACTCCATCGACGAACAACGATAAAGGTAGGAGTTTAATTTCATTTAAGTGAAATGTTCTTCCTTTCTATCAAAATGAAGAACGAGGATGTTTTCCTTTTGTGGGTGGATTGTTGTGGTTCATTCTTTTGAACTGATTGCTATCACCCTAAACACAGAGGGTGCGTGCCAAACTGACATGGCCCGACTCCCACCGTCAATCTCTTTTGTGATGTTCTACAGCATAGCGATAAATCAACGATGCGATGAAGGAAAAATGCAACGACCACACTACTCGCGGTCTCGGTAACCCACACTGCCCCCGCAGCGCTTCGGATGAACCGGCTCCGCCGCCCCGGGCGCGCCTCCTGGCCCCCCGCCGGCTTCCCGACTCCCAGGTTGAGCCGCCCAAGCCGCGCCCTCGTGGCATCCGGGCGAGATGGCCTCCCAGGACAAGCCACCCGAGCCGCGCCTCTCATGGAATCCAGCCTAGCCAGCCTCCCAGGTCATGCCGTCCGAGCCGCGCCCCTCGCGGCACCTGGACGAACTGGCCCCGACCTCCCTGGCTGAGCCGCCTATGCGGTCCCCCTCCAGGTCGAACCGCCATCGCGTCCTGCTGGCTTGGGCCCAGCAAGTCGGGATGAACCCAATGGGTCAGGCTGGGTCGACCCGAACTAGGTCGGCCCAGAATTAGTCATGCTAGGTCGGTCTGACCAGGTCGGACCGGACCTAGGCCTACAGCCGACCCTTTACTTTTTTTCCATATCTTTGGCACCAGATGTCAGTTTGTCAAACCGTCAGCGTTACTGGTAAACTTGTAGCATAAAAGTCCCTTTGAGTATACCCCACAAGAGATTGGGGTATAGTTGAGATACGGTTAGGTTGGATCATGCACGAATCCAACTGGGCTCCCAGGACTAAAAGGCTAATAACTCACAGACCGGGCGTCTGATTGACGCACTGTCTATTGCGTTGAAACCCATTTCACGTGGTAGACCTTTGAGATATTATTTCATGGGACTTCATGATAGTTGGAGTTTTTACTAGTAGATCATTGAGAAGATACTTCCGGTGATGAGTGAGGATAGTACGGAAACCTAGTAGGTGGCTGAGACCTGTTGATTGTTGACCGATTGACTCAGAGTGACTCGACTGGCCCAGTGGGGAGCACCTTGGTGTCACGGAAGACCCATGGTGGAGGAGCTCCAGGTTTTGGCGGAAAACCCGCAGTACGCGAAAGGAGGAGTACCTCTGTAGGCTATTAGGGGAGCATCTATTAGTGGCGGCAGACCCACAGTACGGAGTGCATTGGTGACACAACAGACCCATAGTACTCAACAGGAGAAGTAACTCAACAGTCCAAGGTTAGTGGGAAGCGTCTTGGTGTCGTGGCAGGGCCACTGTTCTCGATATAGGAGGAGTTCTACAGTAGCCGTGGTTTCAATAATTTGAGTAAAAATCCGGGTTGAGATGAGTCAGTAACTTTTGTGTTTACCTCATGATTGAGATGGATTACTTAATAACATAGGTATATGTATGGGAATGTACCTAAATGGGGTTATCTAATGATTTAATACCTTTTGGTTTATCCTTGTTGGATTTTGTGAGACATTGAGGGTCTTGGGGTCCCTACTGAGTATCGTTATACTCACCCCTGCATTGGCTACGCCCGCACCTCGTTGTGTTGGTTGCAGACGATGGACAACGCTGTGTGAGACTGAGAGTACCAGGAGTGGACGGTACCCGGATGTGGACCTTATGACGAGTCTGTACATGGAAGAGACTAGTAGACATGGAGTGCAGAGGAGGTTATCTGTACCTACCCTTCAGGTAGGAATCCCAGAGGATGACCCAACAGCTATGTTTCCTTTCTTCAGTTGTACTTGTATTTCCTGTTCCTTGTACTTTACAGTTGGGCTTGTATTTTTTAATGACCCGAATTCGGAGCCCCTCCACTGGTTCCCCGTACTTGGTTCGCCACATGACCTAAAGCGTGTTTCCCCAAACGCCAGAGGCTGCCGACTAGCAGCGAGGGCCTTGGTGAGTCGGTGGGGGAAACTATGACCTCATTCGGTAAACTATACAGTGGAAGACCAACAAGTCACAATAGCGGAAACAATAATAGAAAACAAAAACTAAACTGAACAGCGGAAGCAACGTATAAAATAATAATGATGCAACATAGTACATATGTCTATGGGAAGCCATCAACAAACCAATATGCTGAAATACAACTGAACACAAGTAATAAAGTAACAGCAAAGTAAAAACAGAAGAGATACTCCTCAGCATCGCAAGCCTCGTCTTGGTCCCATGCTCTCCAGCTCTAGAAAGTCAGGTACCTAAATTAGAAGGGCGCTTGCCCTTATCTATACCTAAAACAACATAATCTTCTTGGGCCCAAAAGAATGGCCCAAAAAGGGTGTGAGACAATGTCCCAGAAGGCAACCTCCCAAAGATCTGTGCCTAACAGTCAATGAATACATGGCAAGTAAAGTACAGGAACAGTAAATAGGAAAAATACTCAGCAGTCACAGTCCACAGTTCTAGCGTAGAGAGTACACAAGTAAACAGCCAGCAATAAGAATAAAATAGGTAACCCTCTGGGTATCTCTCACATCCTAACCCATATGGTTCAACCTACAAGTACCAGCAACCCTCTAGGAGGCACACACTGTCTCACCCCTCTACTTCAGATAAGAATAGACTCTATGAGGAAGCACTCACCATCAATTCCCCCTATAGTCTCATATCATGCTAAAGCATCTCTAGGGAATCACTCAATGTCTCATTCCCCATGTGGCCCACGTCGAGGATCTACAGACTCTCTGAGGAAGAAATCCTCGTCAATTCCCCCTATGGTCTCACATCATAATTAAAAGGCACTTTGGAGAATCCCTTACATCTAATCTCCTTGTGGTCTACTACACTAGGTTCTCACAGTCTAATGTGAAACTAACATGCTCAGCGCACGCGTATCGTCCAATTAAACCTCATGAACTACTTGTCTATCATTCTAAGGCTCAACAGCATAACAAAGCAATAGTTCCACTATCCTAAAACTAGGCATAGAAACCTATAAAATGCCAACAAGAAAAACAAGCATGGAAAACTTCTGGGGTATAGTAAAAACTACCATATTCACAGAAACTTACATCTACTCAAGAAATCCAGAAAAGTAGGAAATATAACAAAGGAAAAACAGGAACACGCAATACCCCGTTCAAGGGTATTGGTGGAATTTGAAAAAAATACTCATCAACTTTCTACAGAAAGGTACAAACCACCTACCTCTATCATGGAAGATCGATATACTTGAACCACGATGACTGATTCTCCCTATAACACTATAGATATGAGAAAATTCCCAAAACACATAAACCTTGATAACTTGGGAAAGAGGAGGAATTGGAATACAAGGCTCAAGAAGAAGGAAGAACTCACTACTGCGATTCCAACACAATTAACCGTTCTCAAATCGGAGAACAGACAGAGAGGTGGGATCTCGGGAAAGATCTGGTCGTACGGGTCACTCTCAGATGAACATGACCAATAAGAAGGTGTTTTTGTGTGTTAGGCGTGACCCCAGTCCATTTAGTGAAAAAATAAAATTACACAGCGTGTACTATGTTTTTCCATACTCTACCAAAATCGGCCACCACGTCACCCCTACACACCATGTGTGTGGCCCGGACATGTCTTGAACACAGATTGGAGCCGGAGGAGAGTACACAACATGTACTCAGAAAGTACATGGTGTTTACTTCGAAATTTTCTAGAAGCATCATTTTTCTTAAAAACACCAAAAAAAGGAAAGACGTACCTGAAATGAAGATCCAGGTTCTTACAAACATCCCCCCTTAAAGGAATTCAACCCCGAATTTCCTTATCCAGGTGTAGAATAAGAAACCTCCAACAGCTCTGACCACTGCAATATTACATCAGCCTCTCTCTCCCAGGTCTTGTCCTGTACTAGACCATGCTGCCATAGAACCTGTACAAGAGGGACATACCACCCACGGAGAAACTTCATATTGTGATCGAAAATCCGGATGGAATGCTCCTCAAATGATGCATCCGCTTCGAGCTCAACTTCCTCGGGCTGAAAGACATGGGACGGGTCTGAAAAGTAATGTCGGAGCTGAGAGACATGGAAGAAATCGTGCATGGCCCAGTACCTCTGGGGTAGCTGCAACCGATAGGCGACCGGCCCAACTCTCTCCAAAACCACAAATGGTCTGGCGTACCGTGGTGAAATATTACCCTGTCTCTGAATCCACTTGTGTCCCAACCTCGGTGCGACACACAAGAAAACCTGATCCCCGACCATGAACTCAAGAGGTCGTCTCCACTGATCAGCATAGGACTTCTGCCGAGATGGTTCTGTATCCATCCTCTTCTGAATCGGCCCTATCTTCTTTGATGTCTCCAAAACAAGACGAGGTCCCAGCAAAGCTGCCTCTACTGCCTCCTGCTAGCATAAGGGTGATCGGCAAGGCCTACCGTACAAATCCTCGTAAGGTACCATATGAATGGTCTCCTGGAACATTTTGTTGTATGCGAACTACACCAGAGGGATATGCTTCTCCCAAGAATAGCCAAAGTCTAGGATGAAAGATCGGAGCATATCCTCAAGAACCTGGATCGTGCGCTCAGACTGACTGTCAGTCTGGGGATAGTATGCCATACTCATAAGTACCTGGGTACCCAAAGCCTTCTAAAGTCCCTACCAGAACCGGGATGTAAAGCGTGCATCCTTGCCTGAAACAATGGAGTGTGGAACTCCATGCAGATGAACGATCTCTCTGATGTATAGTCATCCCATATCATCAACATTGAAGGTCTCCTTGATCGGTAAGAAGTGAGCAACCTTCATGAGTCTGTCTACGACAACCCAAACAACATCATTCCCTCGAGGCGACCTCGGCAACCCGGTCATGAGGGCCATCGCAACATTGTTACACTTCCACTCTGGAATGGGTAATTGCTGTAAAAGGCGTGCATGTCGCTGATGCTCCGCCTTCACCTACTGACAAGTAGAGAATCTCATGAAGAAACCAGCAACATCTTTCTTGATACCTGGCCACCAATACTGGTGATGAAGGTCCCGATACATCTTGGTGACGCCAGGATGAACTGACCAAATTGAGGAATGAAAATACCGCATCAGCTCCTCGTGTATGTCTGCTGGCACCCATACGCGTCCCCAGAAACGCAAGATCTCATCCTTGCCCACTGTCCATCCAAGAAGAGGGTCCTCTCTCGACACACCCTCCCGCAGGACTAAGCCTTCTGAGTCTGATAGCTGCCTCATCCATACCCGATCAAGTAGCGTATAGGTAACAGCTACAGAAGATAAGAAGGTCCGTCCCTGTCTGTCGTGCACCTCCAGATGCATCTCCGAGAATAGATCCATAAGCTTCCACTCACTACTGGCCTCCAGAACCACCTGAATCTGAGTTCTCCTGCGCAACGTATCTGCCACTGTGTTTCCCTTTCCCGGCATATAGGCAAGCTCGAAATCAAAAGATAGAAGATAATAGACCCACCGGCGCTATCTCAAATTCAAATCACTCTGAGTGAAGATATACTTGAGACTCTTATGGTCGGTGAAGACCACAAAGTGCTCTCCCAGAAGATAGTGTCTCCAACAACATAAGGCATGAACAACAGCTGCCAACTACAGATCGTGCGTCGGGTAGTTCCTCTCATGTGGCCTCAACTGCCGAGACCCATATGCAACGACTCCATCTCCCTGCAAAAGAACATCTCCTAGGCCGATACCTGAAGCATCACAATAAATAGTGTAGCTCCTGCCTGGCTCTGGCAAGACTAGTATTGGCGCTGACGTCAATCTTCCCTTCAGCTCCTGAAAGGCTGACTCACAAGAATTTGACTATATGAACTTCGCCCCCTTCTTGGTCCGTCTTGTCAAAGGTGCTGCTAGGCGTGAAAAGTCCTGAATGAAGCGTATGTAGTATCCAGGCAGCCCTAGGAAACTCTGCACCTCAAAAATTTTCTTCGGCTGCTCCCAGGAGACTACATCTCTACCTTTCTCTTTGTCCATAGATACTCCTTACTCTAAGATGACGTGACCAAAAAAGTGAATCTGATCCATCCAAAGATATGTGGCATGGTCGTGTCACATAGAATGATCTCAAGATATGTGGCATGGTCGTGTCGAGTTTGAGAGTACCCAAAGATATCATCCACGAAGACCACGATGAAGGAATACAAGTAAGGATGGAACAGTCGGTTCATCAGTGCCATTAAAACTGCAGGCGCGTTCGTGATACCAAACAACATGATTGTATACTCATATAGACCATACCTTCTCTTTAAGGCTTTCATGGTTATATCTGATGGTCAAATGCTCAACTAATGATTACCAGACCTCAATTTGTTCTTTGAGAACACTCGGGATCCTCGAAGCTGATCAAATAGGTCATCGATCCTCAGCAAGGGATATCGGTTCATGGCCGTCAACTGGTTCAGCTTTCGATAATCCACGCAAAGTCGAAGGGTTCCGTCTAGCTTCTTCGCAAAAAGGACAAGATAACCCCATGGAGAAGTACTGGGTTGGATGAAACCCTTTTCCTGCAACTCCTCCAACTGCTTCTTGAGCTCCTGCAAATCAGATGTAGCCATCCTATAAAGAGGAATGGACACTGGTGCTGCTCCTGGCACGAGCTCAATAGAAAATTCTACCTCATGCTCCGGAGGCAAACCGGAAAATTCATCTGGAAAGACATCCCTGAAATGATCCACCACTGGAGGAAAGTCCAACTGCGAAGTCCCCTAATCATCTAGATAAAGAGTAGCAATATGGGTTGTCACCCTTCCTAGTCCATGATGCTCGAGTCCTGCTCGACACGCCTGAACATCCCATTCTCCTCTATGAAGAAAAGATTCACCATCTGGTGAAACAAAACTCACTCTGCGGTGATAAAAGTTGACGACTGCTTGGAAGGGAACCAACCAGTCCATCCAAAGAATGACATCACAACCTATCATCTCTAGGGCATAGAGATCCCATAAGAACTGATACCCTACAACCTCGAGAGGGAACTCTCTACACTGTCACACACTAGATGTCCTTCTCCCTAAAGGTGTGTCTAGTGTCAATGAGTCGGCAGAAGAAAAGAAACAGAGCCCAACGCTCTCCACAGCAGCAACAGAGATAAAACTATGTGTAGCACTAGTATTGAAACGAGCTGAATATAAAACTGAGGATACTAAAACTTTACCCCAAACTGTAGAAGGGTCAGGATCCTACTCTTGATAGGTCTTCTCCACAGCAAAAGACTATAATACATAGCGGCCCTGCACCACTTGCTGACCACTTTGAGCTGAACCTTCCTGCTGGTGATGAGGGACTGGTGGCTGACCGCCATGGCCTCGACCTCCACCTCATCCCGAACGTCCAGAAGAACTCCAGCTCCCCAACCACTACAACAAAACCAGCTATTACTGGCAGTTTTTTTTCATATAGCGGCGGTTTCAATTGCTGCAATATGGTATGGTGGTAGTTTACAGAAACCACCGCTAAACTAGGTGTCGGAAATCTATTAGTGGTGGTTTTTTCCATTCCGTGGCGGTTTAAGGGAATCGTCATAGATGCCTCATTTCGCGGTGGTTTTCGTGACTTTAGCAGTGGTTTGATGGGTGTTGGATATTTTTTTATTCACAGCGGTTTTAACCGCCGCGATATTCAGGCAATTGATGCTCCTCTGTCGCGGCGGTAAAAACCGCCGCTAAATATAAACTGATTACATGTCACAGCAGTTTTAGCCGCCACTAATGTTTTAGAAGTAAAGCAATAGTGGTGGTTATAACCGCCGCGAAATGATGACCAGTAAAGCATTACCGGCAGTTAAAACCACCATGAAATGCTGACCAGAAAAAAAAATGCAGTTTTGCTTCTACTGCCCCACTGCCCTGAAAAAAAAATCAAACCATAAAATGGAATAGGATACATCATACCAACAAATAAAATGTTATTTCTAACTTGGTATCCCTAACATGATGAAATATGAGACATCATACAAACAATCGACCATAATTCTATAGTGATAATAATCAATATTGGATCTATTGGGAAGAATAAAATATATTCCAATAATTACATCATACAGTTACATGATGGGAAATAATGAATTTTATATAAAAAACATTTTTCTATATGATGGGAAAAATAATTCCATCAGTGAAAAATCATTGATCGAATAACCAATGAGGTTTACAGATTCTTAATGACACATAAATACACTATATCAAGGACCATAATCTATATAAATGTATCAAATATAACATTGTATGATGCACTTGTGTCAAATAATGTAGAATATATAGTAGTGGTTACTAGATTAGTACCTCAAACAATGGATGAATTTGAATTATTCTCCCTATCATATGTTGAACTTCATTTAGTTTTCCCATACCATGACTCTATGATACAACTTGACTATTCTGAGTGGGATCAAATTTCAGGCACATTGATTCCTGAGTCTAGTATCAACAATGTTGACTACCACCTTGGCCTCAGCAGTAGGTGGTATTATGGCTACATCCCTACTAAAAATTAAGAGGACCCACATAATAATGTGGAATATGTAAAGATCTTATCCCCCTAGGAGGAACTGGTGGAAAAGTTTTGAAGATGTGCAAGATATGACCCAAACTCCTATAACCTCTGCATTCAACTAGATACAACGTACATTGGGAGAAAATATGTGTATCTTCTCTAAATCTCCTCATATTATGTTAATGTGTCACCCAAATTATGGTAGAATAGTTGTGTGTATTCTCTTTAACCATTTTTAGAATATTCTAGGTGACTTCAGTGACCAGAACATGCATATTTTCTTATTCTATTGTTGGAGAATGTGTATGGGCCTGATCTTTTCCTCCATTTCATATAGGTATATACCGATGTTAATCAAGTTAGTGGTAATGGATATGGGTATTCCCTATATTGTTTACCAAAATATTCTTGGTGATTTCTTTGAATAATACCATATTATACCGACCAGCTTAGTAAATGTGGGATTCTTTGGAGGGTATAGATGGAGGGCCATGTTCTTGGATGATTTTTCACTACCCTCAGTGGGTTTTCTTGACTACCTAGGTTTGGGAGACTTAGGTCAGACTCCCGAGGTAAACACACACATCATATAGAGGTTTTATTTCTTTGTAGCATTGGTGATGGTAAATTCTAGAAGGAGCCCTTTATAGGGTCCCTTATGCTATCTAGATGTGTCCATCAGTGACCTCTTGATCAACCTCCATAGATAAGGGAGGAACATGTTATTTCCTTCCATGGATATGACCATGAAATGGTATGAGATGGAAACTATTTACAAAAAATTATGTTCTGCTAGTCATTGTCGAGTAGACATCTAGTAGGGAATTTTGAGATGAATGGATTTTTTCCTCTGAAGATGGCAAGGTACCATTTAGGTGTGACTCCCAAACCAGTAAATGTGAGACCCAATGTTGTGGGTGAAAGGTTTATAATAGAGCCCTAGTTTTAAATGAGGATCCAACATGTGCAGTAGTCAAAGCATTTGTGTTCTTAATGTAGTAAAATGTCATTTGGATCAAAGGGGGTTCTAGTTGAAAGTGCCAGAATACTTATGAGAAACATTTAATAGAAATCCCCATGAAATTAGCATATCAATAAATAAACACATGTATAATCAATTGTATCAGATCCATGTTTGTCCACATTTCATATTTTGAGAGAGAAAAATGATCCTAACATGTGGGTGACACATGCATTTTGTTTAAGGTTCCATGTTGGGTTCACCATTTTTGTTTCCAACTACATTTATTGGTGAGTATATGATTAGTATCACATGATTAGGCTAAACCACATTCCCATCATCCTCTTATTTTTGGTCTCTATACTGCCTACTAGGTTCTAATTTATATAACTAGAACAAAATAACAAAAGGATCACTCTTTAGTCATCCAAAATATCGACTACCAATTCAAACACAGGCCTAAATGGAATGATGTATACCAAACTCGAGAAATCAAGACATAAAATGGAACATCATAAATCAAAAAAATGCATATAAGAAAACATGAGAAATCAAGAAAATGTTAGTACATGGAAATGTTTGGTGGCAACTATGTTCCATACATGTTACATATACAAACAAACCGTTCTCATATTTGTTCAACACATCAACAATACTACTAATCGTAGTCCAATGATTCATCGTCACCCTCTTCACCTCCATCTCCACTACCTGCTGCCACCTGTAATAACATTATATTAAAAATTAAATATTATTTCATATTTATAATTTACTTTAAAAACCAATAAAAGTTTTCAAAATAAATGATTTTGATTTTTTGTGATTTACCTGCTCACCACGAGTCGATGCACTACCACTGGGGGAATATCTGCTCATATGCTGACGTATTTCAAGCAACTCTTTCTGCAAAGCAGATATCTGATCACCCTGCTGGTGAACTGTGTTTCATAGAGAAGACATCTCCCTCTGAGCATCTTTAGGTATGAAATGACTATAAACAGGAGTAGATGTAGCTGGAATCCCTACTGGCCTACCAAAGACATCATATGGTACAGGTCCCAAACCCATCTCATGCACTCTACCAGGATGCTCCTTCCCAAGGACTTTGGAAACCGGGTCATCCTAGGAGACTGAGTAGGACTGCCCAGAATTGGCATACCATATTTCTTTAATTTCTACCTATAAATCAAATATAAATATATATTAACACAGTAAAAACTGATAATAAGTTATTATAATAAAAAAATTGACTTCATACCCCAACTTCTTTGGAAGGCTCATTAACAAAACTGTCATCTGTTTTTTTATGAACATCTAGCCACAGTTCAGTTCGGGGGGCCTCATTCCCTAAACTCTGTGATTGCATTAAACAAAGATAAATCAACAATTCCATATGTTAAATAGATAATATTTTCTTATAAATATTTAAACTAATTAAAAGATTACCAATGACATTTGGCTTCTAGAAAAGCTTTTTGAGCCCACAGTGTGCAGGATGACTTGCATTGCCCGGTTTAATGCATTATGTCTTGAGAGATCGTGAAATAAATAAAATTAAATTTAATAGTAATGTATTCAATGTTTTCTCCTCTTCATATACATGTATAAATGTAAAATGAGGATAATATAATAATATATATTTCAATACCATTCACTTCTCATCACGATGTCTATCAACAAAAACTTTCCACTGTTCCTTCGGTACCCCACTGGGTAGCTTCTCATACATTTGCTGCATGGTCAATGAAGTATCGTTGACATCACACCACAACCTCCATTTGATATATTTCCATTTTTTACCAAGATTTTTCAATGTCCACTTCCGTGCTATCACATCAGGAATGGTAAAGTGGAAGAACATCTGTATACAGAAATTCATTTTGAACATATTAGTAACATGACATTCAATTAAAACATAAAGTAAAAAAATTACCTTTATATGAGAATAAAAAACTTCATTTTTCAAGTTTGGAGGAATATGCCTCCAATCATCATATGAAATAGGCAAGGAAATGGTCTCCACTGCCAGCTGACATATAATCTGGCCATGTAACCCCGCGGCGTCATCCGTCAGGACCCCATAAGAATCAAATGGAATGACTATCTTCTGGCCATTCGTGTTCCAAACATATGAACCTTTTATGTGTTTTTCCAGGGTTGCATTTTTTCATCTGCAACGTGCAAACAATCACTATAAACAAAATGAAATAAATTTATTTAATTAAAATTTGTACCTATGACTGTGACCCTCCATAATGACCATGATGAACTGGAAGGGGCGTGTCGCTGCCCCACTGTTGAGGATACTGTAGGGGATGTCAATGACTCATCCTCTAATGAGACATCCACAAATGGTGTCAGAGATGGTGCAGGGGGAGATGGTGCAGGGGTGTAGCCAGCTGGTGTCTCAGATGCTGTGGGGACAGACAGATCATCATATGTCGCAGAACTAGATAAAATAGTGTACCGCTTCTTCCTTGGCATTCCTGTCATTTAATCAAATAAATTTAAGTTCAGAATATATATTTCAAAAAAATTATGCAGAAAAAAAATTAAAAATGATAATAGATGCCCAGTACTAACAAAAAAAATATATATAACAATGATAATGAATGACTGCATAAATGAAAAAAGTGGTTACTGAATGAATAAATAATTGTACATACTATCATTTTCCCCTTCAATCATGTCGGTTTCCTACTCCATTCCTTCATCCACTTCATTCATCCTTGCTAGACTAATATTTTCAATATCATGATGGAAAAATAATTATGCTTCATGTTGTTGATGAAATTCAATTTCAGAGGTCAAATCTTCCACTTCATCACCCATATCATACAAATCTCTTTGTATTATGTGAGTAACTACACTCCACCCTTCATCCACAAAATCATTCACATAATATGCCATTTTTTGCTTACGATGCTAAGATATATAGATCATGCAGTTTACGATCACCAACATCCATCAAGCGAGAGAAGTTTACAGAAGTAAATTTTAAGGAACCTCTTTTAACACCTCTGATAATATCGACCCATTATAATTTGAATAAAAGAACAGAAAAATGCCCATGGTAGTTTAATTAAATAATATCATGCAGCTTTCGGTATTATCCCACTTTAGAAAATGTGAATATACCACTATTCGGTGTTTTCAAACCCACTTCTCGATCGACTATACGAAATCTAAAGCCATTTACATAATAAGAGTCGAACTTTCTAACATGTTTTATAGGACCTCTAGAAAGAAACTTCAAATCTTATGAAAAGCCTGCTCGAGTATCATTATTCATGATCTGAAAAAAGAAATATAATTTAATATATTTACAAATTGTATGTGTCAAACATATATTTGTATTTATTGCAATATTTATAAACTTACACCTCGTGAAAGCCATTCTACCAGCTCTGCATTCACAGCTTTCGTTATATCATTATCATTTCATGTTTAGCCTCTCATTCATCTCTTTGTTTGTATCCTAAACTCTTCAATAAATGGATCTAAAATTTCACTATTCATCAGCACATATCTATGTGCCAGTAATAATTCAATTCTGTTAGTGTCACATATGAGGTCCTCCCAACTGATCAGCCAATAGCAGGAAATATTTTTTTGTTTTTGATGCATTTGAGATTGAGTTGATGTGTCTTCAACATGTCCAACTCGATTAAATCTTGTCTCAATATCATCCAAATATCGGGAACAAAAGGCAAGACACTCCTCGGCCAAATAGCCTTTAGCAATAGAGCCTTATGGTTGAGAATTATTTCCCATGTATGCTTTCAAATTCCCAAGATATCTGTGAAATAATATTATGCATTTATTTAAATGAAAAAATTGATTACATAACTGGAAACATATATATAAAATACCTCTCAATTGGATACATCCATGGATAATGAACGGGGCCTCCTAATTTAGCTTATTCAACCAAATTCACAGTTAAATGCATCCTGACAGTAAAAAACAATGGAGGAAAGATCATCTCCATTGCACAAAGAGTCAATACAAACCTCTCCTGGAGGTTGTCAAGATGAAATGGATGTAGAGATTTCTGACATAATTTCCTGAAAAATATGCATAATTGGAGTACAACAGCAGTAAATTTTTCAGGTAATAATGTACACAATGCCAATGGTAGTTACTATTGTAACAAAATATGTGAATAGTGAATTTTCATTCCATATAACTTACGATTCTTCAAGTCAACACACCTCGAGATGTTACTCGAATACCCATAAGATAACTTCACATTATTTAAAATTCGAAGGAACGTATCTTTATCCCTATTTTTCATTGAAAAAGTGGCAGGAGCATACTTTTCATTCTCATATAGCCAGAGATCACGTTTTATGTTCATTACTTGTAGGTCTTTGCGAGCATTGAGATGATCCTTTGACTTTCCATGCTCATTAAGTAACGTGAAAATAAAATTTTCACATACATTCTTCTCAATATGAATCACATCAAGATTGTGGCGCAACAAATTAAATTCCCAATACAGAAGTTTGATGAATATACTTTTTTCTTCCATTGTTGCGTTCTGATTTCACTTGATGATGCACTTCGCACTCGTTTTCCACTATCATTCAAATGATGAACCTTCCCAAATTATGTTTTAACATTTTCAAGGTGTGTCAATATTTCATAACTTGTTAACAACTTTGGAGGGGGTCTACGATCAATGGAACCATTAAATTTTTATTTGTTCAGTAGAAATCTATGAGATGCATCAAGAAATCTTCGAAGGCACAAGAAGCACCATTTTCTACTATGAGGTAGCCATTTGGGCTTGAAATCAAATTTACAAATGGGACAAGACAAACCCATATAAGTGTTCCAACCAGATAAATTCCCAACCCAGGGAAGTCACTAATGGACCACATTAAAGTAGCATGCATTTTGAAAATTGTTTTAGAAGAAAAATCAAATGTCTCAACACCGTTGCTCCATAACTCCTACAATTCTTCAATCAAAGGCTGCAAGTATACATTAATATCATTTCCAGGCATTTTTTTTCCATGAATAATCATCTAAATGATAAAATATGTTTGTTGGATACACATCCACAGAGGTAGATTATAAGGGATCAAAACAACTGGCCAAATGCACTAACTGGTACTCAAAGTCCCAAATGCGTTGAATCCATCGGCATCCTATCCCAATCGAACATTCCTAGGATCAGCTGAGAAATCTAGATGTAATGAATCAAATGTCTTCTATGATTGGGAATCTCGTGGATGTCTCATCAACCCATCATTTTTATTATCTATAGGATGCCACTTCATGTGTTTGGCGGTTTTTATGACGTGGATAATCTTTGCAATCGAGTCTTAAAAGGAAAGTAACACAAAACTTTTTCATGTGTGTTCCTTTTCTTCTTCTCCATGAAATTATGTTCAGTTAGACTTCCAACATCACCCTTTGATTGCCATCTAGAAGATGAACATTTCTTACAATTCTATCTACTTGAATCCTCACCCCAATAAATCATACAATCATTGGGACACGCATGTATTTTTGTATAATTCATACCAAGCTTGTTAACAACTTTTTTCATATCATAATAAGATTCTAGAATTTTTTCTTCAGGAAATGCATCACGGATCAATTCCAATAACATGGACATTACCTTATTTGTAATTCCACATAGAAATTTGATATGGTACAACTTTAGTAGAAATTAAAGCTTTGAATATTTCAAACACCCACTATACAACTCTTGATTTCCATCGTCAACTAAATCATGAAACACATTTTCCTCACTGAAGTTTTCCCTTACATTTGGCTCTATAGAATCAAGAGGATGATCCAATGATATGTTACAATCTTGATCTGCTTGTGTTACAGTATCAAAAACATCACTTGTCACGTTGCAATTTATAGCACCCTCTTCTGGTTGTTCTAATATGTTTTTATGCTCATAGTGGTGTCTTGAAGTGTCGAATGCATCATTTATGAGGTTTTGCATTTCGTTTTCCATTGTCGACAAACATGGGACCTCATTCTGAGGATTAACATTAGTTCACAATCTTTCTGTATTGTTCGATTCTACATGCCAAATCCAACACAAATATTGATTAGGGAATTTCTTCAGTATTAAATGTTCATAAACATCATCTCTCTTCAACCATATTCTAAATTTACATTTAGGACATGCACATCTTATTTTCCCTTCAACGGATCGATTAGAAATTTCAAAATCTAAAAACTCATTCAAACCCATGACATATTGAGGTGTTTTCCTCGGTAATGTGATCCATCTTTTATCCATGTATATAAGAATGTGCCTACACAGTAATAAAAAAAATTAAAACACATAGTTACTACTAAATACAGAAAAAGTTTCATATATACGATAGTGTATGATTACAGAAACATAATACAATAAAGATGACCCATTGATCATAAAGTATGCATAATATAACAAAGATGATACATTGATCACATTTACCACTTACTTAGCATGCCCAAAAAAACCGAACAATTCTGGTCCCTAGGAGACAGCGTCAACACCTCATTGAGGATCAGTAAGAATATCGGGTTACACACTTATCATAACACTGTCGATCACACATTTATGTTGCCTCAAACAACACCCCATTGAAATTGATGTCATTGAACACACCAAAGATGCACGATTTTTATACCATTAGTACAACGACATTACTAGAGATATTTAGCCCTTATTTGACACCCTTTGAGACTTATCACGAGCTAGCTTGGGTACCCAGATTATGGCTAGCCTAGGTCAGTTCATGAAAATTTGTCATGTTTCATCGCTCTTTATGTTTTTCAATCTTTTCACTGTCTATTTGAATTTAGACCATTCATATATGAAGTTTTGCAATGAATCTATAGAATGGAAATCATGAAGGGAGTTTTTAAAGGGGGTTTCAATACTAAAAAGGTATGAATTACCATGAAATTACACCTCTGTGCATTATACACAAATCACCTCTTGTTTGTAGGAATGATATAAGTTAGGAATTTCATTTCAAAATAGTGATATTATTTAAAAATTAGATACACTCACTACCAATAGCCATGAGAGTTTTTGAGTGATTAAAATAGTTAATGTATAAAGTGTTTATTATATAAATATGATATATAAATGGTAATTGGAACACTCCTGTCCAAATCTATCCAAGGTTAGGAAATTATAGAATATTGAGGGGGAGTGAAAGAAGATGATTAATTGCAACTAATTCTGATATGAATTGTTTAGGTGTTTCTATATATCCTATAATAATAGGAATCATGACACATGTAGTTTTTGGAAGAAAATATATTATCATAGTATAGATTCAAATATGGACTGACCCAACATGAATGAGGGTACTATACACTAAGACGACTTTTATGGTGATGAAATGTGTTTTTGGGTCCAGGTTTAGTGGCTCAAACATCACTATATATCCAGTAATAATAGAAGTAAATACACATGTAGTTTCTATAAGGTCTCAACAAATATCTAGATATTGTATATGAGAGAAAGGGAGACATGTATGGGTGCCCTGGTGGGAATTGAAAGGATGGAAACCGATTTAAATTTTTAAATGTATCTTCATTGGGTAAGAATTGGGAAATTAAATGGGAACTACATAATGTCCTAGGATGGTAAATTCGTGTCTCACTATATATCCCATAACAATAAGAATCATGTCACATGTTGTTCTTATAATATATCTTCATAAATCTATCTCTTCTGAAGGAAAAAATGATGTTGTCCAATGTCAAGCTACATAAAGGAAGGTTTGATGCGAATCCATGAATCCCATATGATATAATCCATGGAAATAATTATGGAATTTATTTTTCGTATAGGTTTTTTGAGAAGGAACTCTTAACTGAGGATTATTACATGGATATTTATCTCATGTAAGAAAATTATATTGTATATATTGACTTTATGAATTAGGTTTAAATGTAATTTAAGGGGGACCATATGTCATTTAGTTTAACGATATAATTAAAAAAATTACTTTTCTGCAATGTAGTATAATGTGGTATGGTGAGAAACTTTATGTCATTCATTTTAAGTTCCTATCACTATGATCAATGTGAAAAAGGCTTTGTGTATATCTGGATTTTATTAAAAATGTAATTCTTGAGTCTTAGTTTCAAGTCAATAATGAAAATTTTATTTTAATATATGATGACATGAATAGTAGGATGAGGTTGGTTTTTTATAGGAATTAAATTTTTGGTTTGGTCCAATATAAATGATTTGGACATAACTATATATACGGACTTAACATGAATTAATCCACACAAAGTTCTTAATATAGGATATTTTCATATATGTGTATGGAAATAGGAGGAAACCTGATATGAATGAAAAAACACATAAACTAGGATAATGTAGAAGATTTTGAATGAAATATATCATTAACCATTATTCATATAAGAGATATAGAAATCACTATGTATCCTATAAGAATAGGAATCAATCAATATGTAGTTCTGGAAAAGGAGTCTCTATTTAGATATGGATTATGTATATGAGATAATAAAATGGTTTCATCCTAGTGTACATTTGATGGTGAAGACCCACTGAAAACATGTAAGCCCTTACAGTAAGAACTATTACATAGATATGTCTTATATAAAATGGAATAAGTTAATAAAAAATATACCACTCAATTTATTTTACACTGTTATAGGACGGATCATATGTTATATGAAAATGACATGAGTTTCATACATTTTATGGTCCTACACCAAGGACCTTTGTGTCTTGCAGTTTGTGGTCTTATGAATGGAACCATATATAAGAAGTTTAAAGTCATTAAAAATGGACTTTCAAATCCCTGTTGTGAAGTTATGAAAAGTATTTCTTTGAGAATAATTATGTTGGCGGTAGACATGATATGCTCTCAATCCATTATAATCATGGAGTTGGCATTGTTGGAGTAGAAATTTTTTATTTTATATGGATCTTCCCATTTTACTATAGATTTATAGGTTTCCTCCTAGGCATCAAATGTGTTCTCATAGATAATACTAGTTCTCCTTGGATGAATAATCATATGTGGGCCTTCTTATGGAATTCTCATATAATATTATTATTATTTAACTCAAGGATGTGAAGTGTGTGAAAATAGTTTTCATCAAATTTCTCTAATTCATCAAGTCAGAGTTGAGATTTTTCATTCCTAAACAACTGATCAAAACTGGAAATTTCAATTGAGGGTAATTAAACCTAAATCGGAAGGACTACCACTACAACATTCTCCACCCCAACCTATTAACTTGGGTAGGGCCAAAATTCCACTAAACTTAGGTGCATCCCACAGACACTAGAGGATGACTATAAATTACAATGGTATATGAAATCATTGTGGTGGTTTACTCTCAAACACAACATAACCATAATTAGACCAAACAAAATGTTATCACATAAATATGATGCATGATAGAAAATCAAACAAACACAATGGATATAACATGACCAAGATAAGAGTTCTTATAGTCAATGATATATCATATAAGTATGCAAAACCCAATAGCTCATAAAATTAATTAAGGTGCCACAATAAAACCACCCTAAACTCCACCCCTTAACCATATACAAGATCTTGGTCCCATTATACATGGATTTAGCATCAAGATATACCATTAGAGAAGTGGTAGACCTTTAATTTTCATTTATCTTGAATAGAATCATCTATATATTCATTATGGTTCATAAAAAGGGCATGATTATACTACCTAATAGATAATACATGATATATCCCACACAATTCCCATGAAAATGAACAAGTCAGAAGATAATATATATATATATATATAACATGCGTTAATATCATGAATTAGTGAATAAGATAAAAATGAAAAATTAGTGAAAGTATCTCACACCATTGTGATCAATCATATCATGAATGCACACATCCATGTAAGTACCCAACCAATGTATTCACCATCCAAAATATCAAAATTTTATAAACTCATGAGGGAAATAACATTCCTCCATACCCAATTCATCACTTAGTGGTATAATCTATTGTGCCCCAATTTGTCTTAATAGACAAGTAAAAAACAAATAAGGCCCCATTTTATACATCATGAACACATGATAATCAGTACCATTGAAATTTCAAAAATGAAAGGAAACCTAACACTAGGAGATTTATCCAAAAACATAAATGGATATATACCAGGAAAAGATAGGGGTCACCGGAGAAGGAGGTCACGGGGTCGCTGGAGACGGAGGTCGCGGGGTCGCTGGAGACGGAGGTCGCAGTTTCGCCGGATGGTTGGGGGTCGTGGGTAACCGGATGGGGTCGCCGGACGGTTGGGGGTCACCGGGGCTGAGGGGTAGAGGAAGAACGGAGGGTGCGGGGGTTTCCAGACGTTTGGGGGTCATTGGGGCTAGGGGGTTATGGGAAGAAGGGGTCGCAAGAGTTTGGGGGAATCTCCAGGGTGGGGGTAGGGAAAGGTCGGGTTTTTTAAAAAAAATTATGGGTTTCACGATGGTTTATTAAAAACCGTCGTGAAACCATTCGGTGAAAATGTTTAGCGGCGGTTTTGTGAACTGCCGCCACTAAACCATGTTTTTATTGTAGTGGACTGATGAGAAACTGGTGGTGCTGCTCCTGAACAAGGAGTCATAGAAGATACCCGGTCACCAGCTGCTGGTGAGAAAACCTAGAAGAACTGCTGAAGGTGACCCATCTTGCTGCATGATCGGCACTCCATGGTGTCCCTCTAGCACTACGGCCTCATGTGCCCTGACTGGCCACACTGGTAGCATACGACCTGCCTGCCTGATAATGCATCATGCTTCCTCGGATCACCGCGCGTAGACTCTCTATGGCGCTTCTTGCTATCATCAGGAGGAAAACTAGCTCTGAAAGTAGAACTGCCCTAGCTCGTAGCTCTAGAGTCCCTCAGATTTCACTCCGCAATCAGTTACTTGTTGATGATGGAAGTGATGGATGTCAACTGGACGATATTTACCTATGAGTGGATCTCCCGCCTGAGACCATCCTCGAACTTCCTTGCTAAAAACACCCCACTCTCATCCCAGAGGGGTGTGAAATGCTTCAGCTCGGTGAAACGAGAGGAATACTCCATGACAAAAAGAGTACCCTGCTCTAAGTTCATGAACTCCCAGGCTCGATCGGCCATTAGGGTCACTGGGTAGAAATAGTCATAAAATATGCGCTGAAACTCCTCCCAATCCATAACCTGCTGATGACCCACCTATGGTATCACGTCCCACCTCCTCTTGGCAGAGTCTCGGAGAATGTATGTAGTGATCTTGACCCGCCTCTCTGGAGGTGTCTCCAAATGCTCGAAGATAGTCAGCATGGCTTCTAGCCATGACTCTACAGCCTGAGGTCCTCCTTCCCCCGAGAATGTGGGAGGATGCTGCTGCTGAAAAACCCACATAAAGTTTTCCATAGTCGTGACCGGAGGCGGTTCTCCCTGGAAGGTCTGCATCATCCTCCAAAAACCTTCCATGAACTACGCATCAGCACCTGCAACTGGTATGATAACTGGTGCCAAGGCTAGCTCGACTGGAGGATCGTCAGGAAGTCTCTAATCAGCCATATATGGTGTCTGATTACTGCCTGACGATAGGCGTACAACCGGAGGATATCTCAGAGGCATAGATCTAAAAGATCAAAAGCAAACCTTAGATTAGAAAATCAAGGATAGGAAACACAAGAGTACAAAAAAGGAACAGGGGAAGGAAAACACACAAGTTTACTAAACACAACTACACAGCGTGTATAAAAACTACACGGCGTGTCTTTTTAAGCCACTGACATGGGTGTGTACCCCTGCCCTACAGGTCGTGTAACACCTCAAACTACACGGCATGTTTACCCAACACACAGCATGTACTTGAAAACTATTTCCCTCCCGAGACTCTTTACACGGCTAACTCACCCAGTCCGACTTAACCTGAGACTACACGGCGTGTACTAGACAAGGCTTCGGCAGCCCGTGTTTGTTAAACACACGGTCGTCTACATGGCTGAACGTTACACGGCCTATTCCGAACAAACATGGCGTGTATAGGTTAAGGTGAAACTATCCCATGTTGTTCATGACACGGCTACACGGCGTGTGCCCGAAAACACATGGCGTGTCTAAGAGAAGGTAACGCCGACCCGTGTTGTTCCTGACACGGCTAGGTTCCTGGATGGGACAACACGACGTGTTCCTTTACAACACGGTGTGTTCTACTCGAGCTCTCCCGACCATTGTTGTTAGTGACACGGTCGGGTACACGGCTCCAAACTACACGACATATATCTCCCATACACAGCATGTTCCTGAAGTTATTATCCCGACATCGTGTTTCTACTCACACGGTCAGTGACACGGCCTGAAAACAACACGACGTGTATCCAAAAATTACACGCCGTGTATTCTGGGTTTTTCTGGGCAGTAGGTCAGAAACTGCACAGAATCCAAGAAACACTGAAAACAAGGAAAAGAGGTGCCAAATTCCAATCCGTGATGGCCCATAACACCTCAAGAGTCAAAATTTGGCATTCATTTAAGAAAATTAGGAAGAAAACAATCCTCTAACAGGGCATCAGAGATTCTATCATGCATCTATCACAACAGCATGCATAATCTACATGAAGTCTATCACAATAGCATGCAATTGCTAATGCACCCTAGATGGCATGGCAAGAATGCATGGCATGTGATTTCTACAAGTGTCTATATGATGCATGATATGGAATACCCTCATCTCATCAGGTTGTGACAGAAGTAGAACTACAATCGTCAATAAAATAACAACACAAAGAATGTGAATCACTCTAGGTGAAATCATATCAACCGTAAAATCACAAAACCAGCAAACTGCAATTAACAAGATAGTATGGCTTTTCCCTGTACACGGGTTAGCTACTCCCGAGCATAGATTAATACCAAGTACCGAATCCATCCTATCCCTGGATAAAGTCTCCAAACAGTAAAGCAAGAGAAAAGAACTACTCTGATGCCATTTTGTAATGACCCAAATCCGGAGCCCCTCCACTAGTGCCTCGTACCCGGTTCGCCACATGACCTCAAACATGTTTCCCCAATTCCAGAGGCTGCTGACTAGAAGTTAGGGCCTTGGAGATTCGGTGGGGAAACTATGCCTTCTTTCGGTAAATTATACAACGGAAGAACAACAAGTCACAATACCAGAAACAATAACAGCATACAACAACTGAACTGAACAGCAGAAGCATTGTATATAATAATACTGATGCAACATGGTACATATGTCTATGGGAAGTAGTAAACAAACCAACATACTAAAATACAACTGAACACAAGTACTAAAGAAACAGAAAAAGAAAAACAGAAGAGAAACTCCTCTGTATCGCAAGCCTTGGCTCAGTCCCATGCTCTCCAGCTCCAGCATGTCAGGTACCTGAAGTAGAATGGTGCTTTCCCTTATCTATACCTGCAACAACATAATCTTCTTAGGCCCAAAAGCATGGCCCAAATAGGGAGTGGGACAAATTCCCAGTAGGAAATGACCCAATGATCTTGTGCCTAATAGTCAATGAATACAAGGGAAGTAAAGTACAGGAACAGTAAATAGGAAAATACTCAGCAGTCACAGTCCATAGTTCTGGTATAGAAAGTACACAAGTAAAAAACTAGCAACAAGATGAAAACAGGTAACCCTCTGAGTATCTCACATAGCTTAACCCCTATGGTTCAACCGACAAGTACCATCAACCCTCTAGGAAGCACACACAGTCTCACCCCTCTAGTTCAGCTAAGAATGGACTCTCTGAGGAAGCACTCACCGTCAATTCCCCCTATAGTCTCGTATCGTGCTAAAGGCTCTCTAGGGAAGAACTCAATGTCTCATTACACCTATGGCCCACGTCGAGGATGTACAGACTCTTTGAGGAAGCACTCATCGTAAATTCCCCCTCTGGTCTCACATCGTAATTAAAAGACACTCTGGAGAAGCCCTTATTTCTATTCTCCTTGTGGTCTACTACACTAGGTTCTCATAGTCCCGTGTGAAACTAACATGCTCAGCACACATGTATCATCCAAGTAAACCTCAAGAACTAATTGGATATCATTATAAGTCTCAACATCATAACAAACCAATAGTTCCAATATCCTACAACTAGGCATGGCAACCGGTAAAATGCCAACAAGAAATACAAGCATGGAAAACATCCATGGTATAGTACAAACTACCATATTCATAGGAAATTACATCTACTCAAGCAATCAAGAAAAGTAGGAAATATAAAAAGTGCAAAACAGGAACACACAATATCCCATTCAAGGGTATTGGTGGAATTTTCACAAAATACTCATCGACTTTCTATAGAAAGGTACAAACCACCTACCTCGATCCTAGGAGATCAATATACTTGAACCACGAAGGCTGATTCTCCCTTGAATGTTGTAGATCTGAGAAAACACCTGAAACACGTAAACCAAGATAACATGGGAAAGAGGATGAATTGGCAAAACAAGGCTCAAGAAGAAGGAAGAACTCGCCGCTGCGATTCCAAAGCAATCAACCATGCTCGAATCGGAGAACGGACGAAGAGGCTGGAGCTCAGGAAAGATCCGGTCGAACAGGTCGCTCTCGGATGAACGGGACCTAGAAGAAGGAGTTTCTATGCGTTAGGTGCGACCCTGATCCGTTTAGTGAAAAAATAAAAGTACATGGTGTGTACATTTAGAGTACATGGTGTGTACAAGGTTTTTCTGTACTCTGCCAAAATTGGCCTCCACGTCACCCCAACACACCGTGTGTGTGGCTCGGACATGGCCAACACACGTCTTGGTGACAGAGGAGATTACACGTCGTGTACTCAAAAAGTACAAGGTGTGTACTTTGAAATTTTCCAGAAACTTCATTTTTCTTAAAAACTCCAGAAAAAGGAAAGGCGTACCTAAAACGAAGATTCGGGTTCCTACATATTTCCGGCCCCTTTTCTTTTCAACACACTTTTGTTATACAGTTTACCTATTGTTTTGTATCCAGTTGTGTGCTCTGTTGTGCAAGTTTCAAGTTATAAAGGCAATGCCTTTACAGATTTAGGGAACTACGCTTTTGGTGCAAGTCTCCAGCCCCTGGCCTATGGAAGGCGGGCTTGGGGAAGTCACGTCACGAGCCCCGAGGGATGGGTCATGACAGGTCAAATATTTAACATGTTGTTTAAACTCAGTATTTATTTTTGAATATGATATCATACATAATGTTAATATATTAAAAATATTGGTGTGTTACATCCCCCCCACCCATTAATAAATTTCAACCTCGAAATTTTAATAGTATCTCAGATTACCAGTGTTAGATATTTAAAAATACCATTTTAGATTCCAACATCATAAAAAGTGCAATAAAACATCCTCTTAATAATACATAAAGGGATGTAAGAAGGTAATCTAGAATAACACATACTAGGTTTCCAAATATGAGAGCATTGGTGGAATGTTAAAATATTATTTCTAAATAAGATCCATTTAGGAGGTAATGTTACACCATTTTTATATGAGAAAAGAGACCGATGATTTATCAAAAATGAATAACATTTTTATGTCATGATACTTTTCCAAAATTTGAGTAATTACTTTACTATATAGACAATGAAAATATGTAAAAATACCGACTTCAAAATTAAAATTTCATCCCTTAATAATTTACATGACAAGTACATATTTTCCCCAAAGGTTGAGTATTCAAGATGAATTTTCATGTTTCAAGAGATAAAATACAACATTTAATGGATCACATTACAATAAAAGTTATAAAAATATATTATGCCTATATTTATTTATTATCCAAGAAATGGTTATCACAAGGTAATATATTCCCCAAAATTAGTAATTATTTATATGATAAAACAATACATTAATCTCCAAAATTCAATAACAATACCCAAAGTTTAATCTAAATGATTCCATAAATAAATAACACAATATCCTAAACAACCTCAATAAAATCAAAATTAAATATTTTAATTACATCAAAGGATATATCATACCATCCATCATAAAATCCCTTAAATATGTCTATTATGAAATAACATTAATCACTTAGCCATCAAATCACTTTTAAATCCTATGGTCATCTATATGACAAAACATGTGTCCCTATAATTACCAAAATATCCAATAACAAATCATCCCTAAAGGTTAACATCATATTCGAAAAAAATTTAAATTAATACTTCATGTTAAACCAAATATATACATACACTTCAACCAAAAAAACATCTCCCAAAATTACATTAACCACTTTAGGATATCATCACATAAAATGTCAAACAGGGTGTCTTATACTTCAAACATACAATCAAAATTAATCATATAGACAAAAGTGTTTTTCCATAAATTTTAATATGTCATCTCATGAAAACATTCTAATTTCTAGATTTATCTAAACCCAACTCTAATACCCACTATAAAAGCCTCAGACCTACACTCTTGGATCCAGTGAAAAAAAATATATCTTTACATTTCTGATTTTGATACCAATGATGGTGACCCAAGTTTATCCATCCAAAACATACAAGATCAAAAGAAAATATTGGATCAATTACATACCCAATGACCTTTTGGTTTATATTTTAAGAAAATTTTGAAAAATTATTACATAAACACTAACCATTAATTCAAGGGATTATTTATTCCACTATACCAAGCTCTTCGTATTAATTGTTAAGTCTTCAACATCTCTCAAAAAATTCATCATTATAAAAATCATTCTAGACATAAATAATTTAATCATCGCTATTCATAACCTAGGTAATTGGAAACATTAGAAGGGTATCTCAAAATATATATAAGGCTAAAAATAATAATTTATAATTAAATACCATCATTGAGAAACGGAATATCATAAGGGTATAATCCCATAATCAAATTACAATAGTAAAACATAATAATATTTATACCCATCAATACCTAGATCATCAATAATGAATCTAGGAATAAATATTTATCAATGGAAACAATTTTAATATTAAATAATCATGAGTTATGTGTATTCTGTCTTAATTAAAAGAATCATTAAAAATCCTATAAAGAATAAAGAAAATATTTTTGTATCTTTGGAACATTATCTTCATAACCTATTTTAAAGTCATGCTTGAAAAAATTGGAGTTTAGTAAGATCTATATGAGGGACACTCTCATAACCCAATTTTTCATTCGTCTAAAGATTGGAAACATTACCCAATTCTTTGGATCACTATCTGGGTGAACCCAATATATAAGAAATATTGCGTCACTTACTGCTATCTGGGTTGTAATGACCTGGACCCACCGGGTCCATTACATTTCCAAAAAACGGCTCCACCGAAATAGTGGCACCGGTCACGGTGGCACCATGTCCTCACCGCGTTCTTTTCCAGTTCCCAAAATTTCTACTCCCGAAACATATCTTTTGACGTAAAGATGATTTAATTACCCCTTTCAAAGCCATTTAATTCCCATAAATATATCTAAAACCCCCCCAAGGGTCTGGAAACCCTTAACATACCAAAACGTGTGGTTTTTCCTCGGTGTCATGCCCTTCCGCATACCTTCCTATTCTTCCCCTGTTATGCGTTTCCTTATGGTTAAAGAAAACTATTTAATGTATATTAGTTATGACCACCCTTTCGAAGAGAATTTTTAAATAAAAATTAATTCCATCATGCGTAACTGCCCAACCGCATGGTGAAACCACGATATGACTTTATAGCCATTCAAAATTCCATATCTCATAACAACGTGATCTCATCCTTATATCGCACTGGAATTCCTTCTTCTTCTTCCTCTTGGCTAGCCTCCTTTTCTTCTTTGTGCATTTGGAGTTCTCCATCTTGAGTGAAGTGGTGAGCCTATGCCAGAGCCTTTATCCTCACCTTTTGAGTCCCTGACGTTTCTCCCCTGCAATTCGCGCATCCCCAGTTCTTGTTGTGTGGAGAAGAACTTCGATCCTTGATCAACCAAGTAGGAATTTCCCTTCGTCTCTCCTTACTGTGTATCATGTGGGTTGGGTATGCTACTGATTCTGTGGGAATGGATGAAACCTTAACAAAGATAATAAACAGACTGTTAAAGAATGATAGGGTTCATTTGACAATTCTTCTCTACTCTTTGAAAATTTATATATGTTGTAAACTGTATGAGCTTATGCTCACTAAAAATCATGCCCTTTGGTGGTATTTCCATGCACACTAATGAACCCTCTTCTTCTGTGATGAATGAATGACTGTAACATAGAAATTAGTTAATCACGTAAGCTTTGTGGATTAAATGAATACCAATGAACATCAATCCTTATGTGGTCACCCCAGTTAACCAACAGAAAGAAGAACCTAATGAATGATGTGCTTGAACCTGGATGTTTCCCTACTCTGTTTTGGTAGTAGGTGTGTTTTTTGTTTGATGCTTATGGGGTGATGTGTATGAGGATGGAATCCTCTTTTGTTGCACAATTGTTGGTTGTGAATCTGAAGCTGTGTGGGGCTGTATCTTGAGGCTTGGTTTTGTTCCAGTACTTTGAGGGATCTCACTGATCCCTTTGTTGTTGTGACTTCACAAGAGAACTGGGTGTGAATGCTTAAATTGTTGTTTGGTTGTTTCTCTTTCTCCAGCTTGTGGTTATGCCTGTTAGTTTCCTAGTAGTGCAGAATTCACCCAAATGGGATCACTTGAACATAAAACCAAAAATGGTTTAAATGGCGAATTAGTTTCGGGAATGAGTTGCGACTTGGCTGTGAGTGCTATTCTTTTCTTTTATGAATGAATAGTAACAAGGGTGTTTGTGCTTAGGTTGGATTTGGAAACCCTAGGTTGGGATGAGTGCATGTAACCTATACATATAATTTTAGTTATTATGTTTCTTATTCACGCCCCACCCAAGTTGATCACTTAGTGCCGAACACCCCCATTTCATGGGGGGTGGTGTTTTTTCCAACACTCTTATGAGTGGTTGGTTATTAGCTCCGTTTCTGCTCCCTTTCCTGAATAGCCCAAGACTTTTCGGGCAGGATGTGATGGCCTAAGGTCCATTATAGCCCAATATTCTTCGGGCAGGGTTGTTGTGGTGGTTAGACCAGGTGTGTGTGGGCTGGTTGTTTTCCAATAGTATTCGGTATGAGGCCCAGATGTCATCGGGCATGGTAGTAGTTGTTCTGGACCAGCTGTTTGTGGGTGTGGTACGCGTGGTGTTTATGTACCAGGTGTTTTCGGGCGGGATGGTGGTTGTGGCCTAGGTGTTTTTGGGTGAGATGTGTAGTTGTGGCACAAGTGTGTGTGAACGGGGTGTGGCAGTGGGACTACAGTGAGAATGGTGGGAGAGGTTCGATGCTTAGGATGTCTTCAATAACCAGTGGGGAAGTGGCGTGGGGTACCCAAACATTGATGTGCTATTACTATGTATTACTTGACTTGCGTTATTTGGGGAGTGATCCTTGGTGAGGCTTGGGTGGATTGTTTTCCTTGCTAGGTTCTTTGGTTATCTCTTTTACCATAGGGAATTAGAATACCTCCTCACTTGTGCACGAGAGTCTTTGGTTTTCCCTACAAAGTATACTTGTATGCTCACCCTACGTATATAAAACTACTTTCAGGTTTCGAGGAGGACATCAGGGATCGGGTAGGTTCGTACTAGCTTGGGCATTGGGAAATTTGCAGTTTCTATTCTTCTTTTCTTTTGGTACTATACCTTTGTAGTCTCTTTGTACTTTGTGGTATTTACTTTTGTAACATGCATATGGGAATGGTTTTCTTTGGCTTTACTTTTACCCCCCCCCAGTTTTGGTGTTGTTGGGATTTACTATCTTCTCTCTCGATCCTATTAAAGAAAAAGGGAAATTCCTTCCATATTGTGTGTGATTCTATACCCTTAGTGCTAGTCACCACTCCGGGACCTATTGAAGGTGGGTCTCGGGGTTCATTATCTCTCCTTCAACTTGAAGAAGGAAGGGTCTGGCAAACTTGTGCCCCTTCTCTCATCTTGGTGAAGGCGGGTCATGAAAAAATGGTATCAAAGGAAGGAGGTTGAGAGATAAGATGGATTTTGGGGTTAGGAACTATGAGGATTTCATGGGATGGTAGGAAAACAGTGTTGGGTGATATTGGTGCATCAAATAGGCCAGGGAAGATATGCTAGGACACGGGATTTTAGGGCCCCCCGTGATCCGATGCAAGGACTCTGTGCCATGGGAACGACCAATTAAGGCTACACTAATTGTAGGGTAGAGACCCTAGAGAAGGTACATGCATCATAATGACTTGTGTTCTTATCTTTCATGGGTATGTGGGGATTTAAAATGAATAAGAAGTCTAAGAACATTTAAGAACAATATTGTACACTACTCGGGCTTAGGAATTCCTTGTTTACCTTATAGCTATGGCACCTGGGAGACGACCATGAGTATTACGGGCGATCGAGGCCTAGGAGGTTGAATTGGCTGATCAACAGAGTGCTGACCGAGACGAGAAGGACAATCTGTGGTAGAAGACGCTTCATGACTTTCAGCGATAGACCCTTGGGAAGTACGAGGGTAGCATCTCTAAAGTGGAGATAGAGAGATTCCTAGAGGATCTGGTGATACCTTTCATCTTGATCCATGCACTGATGGAGTATTGGGTTCCTCTGGCTGTAAGCCAGATGCGTGGAGCAGCGCGTTAGTGGTGGACACTTTATCTTGGGGAGAAGAGGGAGGCTGAGGTGACGTGGACTGACTTCGAGAAGGATTTCTGTGTGGAATTCCTCTGTTCCACAATGAAAGCTGAGAAGAGGTAGGAGCTACTCTCCCTCCAGTAGGGGAGAATGTATGTGAGAGAGTTGGGGATATTGTTCAAGGATCTCCTTCGCTTCGCTCCGGACCTTTTTCTATACGGGGAGTCTCGGGTGAGATGTTTAGAGGAGGCAATCCAACCTTCTCTTCAGTATATCGTTACTCCCTTCACCTTACCGACATACATGAAGGTCCAAAAGAAGTCTGAAGTGGTGAAAAGGATGCACATGTTGGCAGGTGTATCACGCGAGGGAATCCAGTTGGGCTCGTCGAAGGGGAAGGTCGTCCGCAGCAGGCCTCCAACATCAGGACCCTCTAGGTTTCGACCAGTAGGGAGCAGGCCTCGGCAGTACCAGTTCTA
Source organism: Viscum album (assembly GCA_963277665.1). Classification (NCBI taxonomy): domain Eukaryota; kingdom Viridiplantae; phylum Streptophyta; class Magnoliopsida; order Santalales; family Viscaceae; genus Viscum; species Viscum album. The sequence goes on along the minus strand of OY728147.1, from coordinate 1,478,589,200 downwards.
ACCACCCGACCCTCACCCTTACCCTTCGGGCCCAGGGCCGAGATGCGTCATCTGTGGAAGCCATGGGAACCTTCAGAATCAGTGCCTGGACAATGTGCAGATCAATAGGGGGTGGGCCAGTGTAACACCCACCCCAGCCACAGTAGTTTCTAGCTAGGCCCTTTCAGCAGCAGCACCAAGGGAAGAAATATCCCACTCCTCCGAGGGCAGGTGTTGCAGGAGGAGGCTGACATCAGGGTGCTCCTCAGGGACCTTGAATAGGGCTTGTTTGGGGAGGTGGCTGACAGTTGAAGGGCATGGGAGCTGGGCATGGGCAGTTGCAAGTGGCAGAGGCAGCGGTTCCAGCAGGGCTAGAAGTTATTCGAGGTACGATCATCTTTTTTAGTACCCTTTCATATGCCTTGTTCAATAAAGGAGCTTTGCACTCCTTCGTTGCACCCAGTTTGTCACGTGCTATGGGTTTAGATGCTGAGAGACTTCTAGTGCACCTGGTGCTGAGTACAGTAGTCGGAGGTCAGACTGACTTGTTTTATGTTTTCTGAGGGTGTAGACTAACGATTGGGCCATATTAGTCTATCAGGGATCTTCTACTGTTGTAGATACAACCATACGATGTCATCCTAGGCATTGAATGTATGTTCTCTGTATGTGCCATCATTGACTGCTTCTGAAGAAGGGTCGTGTTTTCAGATTTGGGCGGACAACGTGTAACTTTCATCAGTGAGTTGGGTGGCCAGAAAATCAGTATGCGAGAGGAGCCCCTCCTTTCCTTGTTAGGTGAGCTATCAGTGGATTCAGTGGATGCAGAAATGGTGGATGTTCCAGGGGTCTTCCGTGAGTTTATTGATGTATTCCTTGAAGAGGTGGCAACTCTACCCCCTCGACGTGATGTTGAGTTCGGGATAGACTTGCAACCTGGTGCCCATCCTATTTCAATGGCTCCCTACTGTATGGAACCTTCTAAGTTATGAGAGTTATGGATTCAGATTGACAATCTGATGAAGAAGGATTTTGTCTGACCAAGTGCATCACTAGGGGTGCTCTAGTCTTGTTTGCAAAGAAGGCAGATGGTGGTCTCTGGCTGTGCATAGACTACAGGAGACTGAATCAAGTGATGGTCAAGAATCACAACCCTCTTCTGAGGATATATAATCTCTTTGACCAGTATAGGGGAGCAAGTTGGTTTTCTAAGATCGATCTATGGTCTTGATATCACCAGCTGAGGGTGAAGGATGGTGACATCTCGAAGACCGCCTTTAGTTACAGATATGGGCACTTTGAGTTTGTAGTCATGAAGTTCGATGTTACGAATGCACCAGCTGTGTTCATGGGACTCATGAACTCCGTCTTCTAGGAATTCCTAGATCAGTTTGTAGTCATGTTTATTGATGACATCCTGATCTACTCAGGATCATAGGAGGATCACGTTGAGCACCTGAGAACAGTTTTAGAGGTCCTCTGACGGCCCCAACTCTATGGGAAATTTTCAAAGTGCAAATTTTGGACGTGAGAAGTGCACTTACTTGGGAACGTGGTGGCCGAGCAAGGAATAGTGGTGGACCCATCGAAGTTCAAGGCCGTTGTTTCTTGGGAAGCACCCAAGAACGTGGAAGTGGTTCATACATTCCTTGGACTGGAAGCTTACTACCGGAGGTTCGTACCCAACTTCTCTTGAGTTGTAGCACCTTTGACAACTTTGACCAAGAAGGACCAGGCTTTCATGTGGAATGGGTAGTGTGAGGAAGCCTTCAACTATCTGAAGAAGAAGTTAGTAAGTTCCCCAGTGCTAAGGTTTCTAGAAGAAGGGGTGGCATATGAGGTGTTCTGTGATGCTTCAGGAAAATGCCTCGGGTGTGTGTTGATGCAACGGTAAGGGGTGATCTCTTATGGGTCTAGAAAGATACGTCCTCATGAGCATAGTTATACCACCCATGATCTGGAGCTTTTGGAGGTCTCTTTCGCACTAAAGTTGTGGCGGCATTACCGCATCTGGGAGTGCTTCTTAGTCTTCACAAATCAGAAAATCTTGAAGTATATCTTATCCCAGTAGGACCTGAACATACGGCAGTAGAGGTGGATGGAGTTCTTTCAGGAATACGACTTATAGATTTCCTACACCTCAGGAAAAGGTAATGTGTTGGCTGATGCCTTGATCAGGAAGTCACATTAGGATGTGGTTCGACAGTCGGCAGATGCTTGGAAGGTGATAGAGGATTTGGCTGCCCTACACCTGGATGCGAGTAAGGATGGTTGTAGAGGTTGCCTGTATTAGATGACAGTACAGTCTTCTCTATTATGGCAGGTAGAGGAGTCTCAATGGGGAGACTTAGAGATTGAAGTGATGTACGATCGGGCTAACCAAGGTGATGCCTTGGAAGGGTGGATGGAGGATGGTCAGAATAAGATGCTTTTCTGAGGGAAGTTGTTTATTCTAGAGATGATTCGTGAGGGAGTTCTTGGTGAGTTCCACAAATCACCCCAAGCAGTGCACTCGAGGATTTCCAAGATGTATCAGGGTCTGAGGAGTCAGTTTTGGTGGCCCGGGGTAAAGCGGGCAGTGGCATAGTTCATAGAAAAGTGGTGAGTGTGTTAGTAGGTGAAGGTTAAACATTGTGTTCGAGGTGGTTTTTTGTAGCCTTTATATGTCCCTAATTGGATGTGGGATGACATCAAGATGGATTTTTCATAGGGCTACCAAAGGTTCAAGGAGGTTGTGACGCTATCTGGGTACTGGTAGACCAATTAATGAAATTTTCTCACTTTTCGGTGATCAAGGAGTCGGGTGCAGTGGATGCCTTAGAACAGAGGTACGTGGATGAGTTGGTGAAATTGCATGGAATTCCGAGGTCCATAGTCTACGATAGGGATTCAAGGTTTACCTCACGAGTCTGGAGGGGATTACAGCATGCTTTTGGAACTCAGCTATGTCTTATAACTTCCTTCCACCCCCACACAGATGGGAAGATAGAGCGCACCATACAAACAATGGAGGATATTCTACGAGCATGTGTGTTGGATTTTGGGGGATCATGGGGACGACACTTGCCTCTGGTGGAGTTTTCATATAACAATAGCTATCACTCTACCATTGGCATGGCTCCATTCAAAGCATTGTATGGGAGGTCGTGTCGCTCAACCGTGTGCTGGACAGTGGTCGGGGAGGTAGGTGTTCATGGTCCTGAGGTGGTGTAGAGCACGATAGAGAAGGGTCATCTTATTCGGGAGAGGATGAAGGTGGATCAGGACCAACAGAAATCATATGCCGATAATTGGAGGAGACCCTTGGAGTTTGAGTTTGGGGACCACGTGTTCTTGTAGTTCTCTCCTCGGCGTGGGAAACAAAGGTTCGGCCGGGGGAGAAAGCTTTCTCCCAGGTTCGTCGAACCGTTAGAAGTGCCGTGGTGGGTTGGTGAAGTGTATTATCAGCTAGCGCTTCCACAGCCGCTACTGAGACTTCATGATGTCTTCCCTGTGCCTCAGCTCCGATGATATCTATAGGATCATTCACAATTCCTCGACTGGGGAAGGCTAGATATTGGGGATGACATGACTTTTAAGGAAAGACCAGTGAGGATTGAGGATCATGAGGTGAAGGTGCTCCGTGGATGAACCATTCCATTGGTTCGCATGTTGTGGAGGCATGGTGGGCCTGAGGAAAGTAACTGGGAATGGGAGACACAGATGTGTGCCCAGTACCCAGAGCTGTTTTGAGTTTTGTTCTGTTTTTCTTGTACTTGTTTGTGATGGAATGCTTTACCGTATTAACTATGGAACGTGCAGTTTTCCATATTCTGTGGATGTGTGTAAAGAGTCCTGAGCATGGGGAGGGTAGGACCTAATCCCTAATCAAGACGCATTAAGTTGGATGTCATTAAACTCGAGCGGGCAAGTCAGTGCCACCCAAAGCGGATAGTTTCTTGACATGGAGGAAGAAACTCCCTAACCCATATGCTTGGACAGTTTGACCTTCTTATATTTCCTGGTTACATGAGGGAGTGGTGTTCCTGGATGTCGATTAGGTTTAATTCTGAGATGTATCTTTCGAGGTGGTTGTTTGGAACCCCTCTTTCTTCAAGTCTAGTTTTGATTCTCGAGGGAGAGAATAGTTTGAGAGGTATCTGATGTAATGACCCTGACCCACCAGGTCCATTACTTTTCCAAAACATGGCTCCACTGAAATGGTGGCACCGGTTGTGGTGGCACCATGATGGTTGCACACCTTTCACGGTTGCACCATGACGGTGGCACCGTGTCCTCACCACGTTCTTTTCCAGTTCCCAAATTTTCCACTCCCAAAACATATCTTTTGACGTAAAGATGATTTAATTCCCCCTTTCAAAGCCATTTAATACCCATAAAAAATATCTAAAATCCCCCAAAGGGTCGTACAACCCTTAACTTTCCAAAACGAGTGGTTTCTCCTCGGTGTCATGCCCTTCCCCGTACATTCCATTTCCACCCCTATTACGCATTTCTTTATAGTTAAAGAAAATTGTTTAATGTATAGTTCTTATGACCACCCCTCTGAGGAGAATTGTTAAATGAAAATTAATTCCATCGTGAGTAACTGCCCAATTGCGTGGTGAAACCATGATCTGACTTTATCGCCGTTCAAAATTCAATAGCCTGTAACAACAGGATCTCATCCTTATATCGCATAGAAATTCCTTCTTCTTCTTCCTCTTGGATAGCCTCCTTTTCTTATTTGTGAATTTAGAGTTCCTGAAACCGAGGAAAGTGGTGCGCCTGTGCCGGAGCCTTTCTCCTCACCCTTGGAGTCCCCGACGTTCCTCCCCTACAAGTCATGCATCCCCAGTTCTTGGTGTGTGGAGAAGAACTTCGATCCTTGATCAACCAAGTAGGGATTTTCCTTCAACTCTCCTTACTGTGTATCATACAGGGTGGGTATGCTACTGATTCTGTGGGAATGGATGAAACCTTAACAAAGATAATAAACAAACTGTTAAAAAATGATGGAGTGCGTTTGACAATTCTATTGTACTCTTTTATAATTGCTATATATTGAGAACTATATGGGCTTATGCTCACTGAAAATCATGGTCGTTGGTGCTCTTTCCTTACACACTATTGAACCCTCGTATTCTATGATGAATGAATGACTGTAACATGGAATTTGGTTCATCATGTAAAATTGGTGGATTAAATGAGTACCATCGAACATCAATCCTTGTGTGGCCACCCCGGTTAACCTACAAGAAAGAAGAACCTACTGAATTATGCGCTTGAACCTTGATGTTTCCCTACTCTGTTTTGGTAGTAGGTGTGTTGTTCTGTTTGATGCTTATGGGGTGATGTGGATTAGGATGGGATCCTCTATTGTGTAATGGTTGTTGGTTTTCAATATGAATCTATGTGGGGCTGTATCTCGAGTCTTGGTTTGGTTCCAGTACTTTGAGGGATCTCACTGATCCATTTGTTGTTGTGAGTTCACAAGAGAAATGGGTGTGAATGCTCAAATTCTTTTTTGGATGTTTCTCTTTCTCTGCCTTGTGGCAATTCCTGTTAGTTTTCTATTAGATCATTATTCACCTAAATGGGAGCACTTGAACATGAAAAAATAAATAGTTTAAATGGGGAATTGGTTTGGGGAATGAGTTCTGAATTGGTGTTGAGTGTTGTGCTTTTCTTTTATGAATGAATAGTAGTGAGGGTGTTTGTTCTTAGGTTGGATTTGGAAAACCTAGGTTGTTATGAGTTCCTGTTACCTATACATATAATTGTAGTTCTTATGTTTCTTATTTGTGCCCCACCCAAGTGGAGCACTTAGTGCTGAACACCTCCATTTCATGGGGGAGGGTGTTTTCCCAACACTCCTATGAGTGGCTGGTTATTACCTCCTTTTCTGCTCCATTTCCCAAATAGACCAAGACACTTCAAGCAGGCTCTGATGTCCTGAGGTCCATTATAGCCCATGATTCTTCAGGCATGGAAGTTGTGGTGGTTGGCCCAGGTGTGTGCAGGAAAGTTGTTTCCTAAGAGTCTTCGGGATGAGGCCCAGGTGTCTTCGAGCGTGGCAGTAGTTGTTCTGGCCCAGGTGTTCACGGGAGTGGTATGCGTGGTGGTTGTGACCCTGGTGTTTGCAGGTGGGATGGTGGTTTTCGCCCAGGTTTTTGTGGGAGGGATGCGTGGTTGTGGCCCAGGTGTGTGTGGGTGGGGTGTGGCAGTGGGACTGTGGTGAGAATGGAGGGAGAGGTTCAATGCGTAGGATGTCTGTAATAACCAGTGGGGATGTGGCGCGGGGTAAGCAAACATATATGTGCTATTACTATAAATTACTTGACTTGCGTTATTTGGAGAGTGTGCCTTGGTGAGGCTTGGGTGGATAGTTTTTCTTGCTAGGTGCTTTGGTTATCTCTTTTACCATAGGGCATTAGAATTCCTCTTCACTTGTGCACAAGAGTCTTTGGTTTTCTCTACTAAGTATACTTGTATGCTGACCCTAGGTATATAAAACTACTTTTAGGTTTCCAGGAGGACTTCAGGGGTCATGCAGGGTCGTACTAGCTCAGGCATTGGGAGAGTTTTTGTTTTTGTTTTTCATTTCTTTTGGTACTTTACCTTTATAGTCTCCTTGTACTTTGTGGAATTTAATTTTTTAACATTCATATAGAATTTGTTTTCTTTGGCTTTACTTTTACCCCCCCCCCCCCCCCATTTTTGGTGTTGTTGGGATTTACTATCTTATCTCCCGATACTATTAATGAAAAAGGGTAATGCCTTTCATCTTGTGTGTGATTCTATACCCTTGGTTCTGGCCTCCACTCCAGGACCTATTTAAGATGGGTCTTAGTGGTCATTATCTCTTCTTCAACTTCAAGAAGGAAGGGTCTGGAAATCTGTTTTTCCTTCTCTCATCTTGGTGAAGGCGGGCCGTGACATGGGTGCAGCCATTATGTAAACTATTTTGGTCTCACCCAATGCTATCTGGGTGCACCCAATGTATAGGCTATATCAACCTCATCTAGTGCTATCTGTGTGAACCCATCAAATAAGCTATATAAATCTCACTTCAGATCTGTAATGGACCTCAATCTATACTGAATACAATTCCCAAGAACCACAACGTAAATAATTACATACATTTTTTATTTTATCATAAAACACATTAAAAAATAATTATTCCTTTCATAACTACATTAACCTTTGGAAAATAAAAAATTTCCATGATAATATCTTAAAACCATCATAATACATCCATATAATGAATAAGTATTGAATCATTTCAATATATACTGTTGGATCATAAGTAACATAAATTGTAGTGGATGTTGATGTATGGAATTACCATTAAAAGACAATTAAAAATCATGGGTAAAATAACCATTTAACTTTGAGTAATACCAAATGATTTCATATTAACGAAGTTTAAATAGGGGGATGAAATGATGGTTTTACTAATATAAAAATCTATCCCACTCCATGTAATAAGTATTCCATATGTTATGAATTTAAAAATATTATAGTAACAACTAAAAACAAACACAGTCATAAAAAAAATCTCATATGTTAACACTTAATCAAGGTAAAAAAATAAAATAGAAGGTGAACACAAATATAATGAAACAACACAATAGAGTTTTGGATAAAAAAATTAAAATCTTTTAAAATATATTATTAATGTATAAAAATGTTTTATTCAATAGGACAATTAATTTATTATAGTATGTGGAAGAAAGATCGATACTCATATTTTAATAAAACAAGTCCCAAAACTATGTATATTCCTTGATATAAAATTTTTGAAGGACAATTCATATCCCTGTAATCTTTCAACATAAATACGAAAGAGAAATCTCAATCCCTAAGATCCTCTTCAATAACACGATAAACATAAAATTAAATCCAAGGACATATTTGGACTAAAATTATGGAAAAATGGATTCTTATATCGGGAATCTCTTTGATCATACATGATTGTAAGAAATAAATTAAAATATAATACATAGAGTGTTGAAAATAAAATTCCTTATAATCAGATTCTCTAAAATCCCTTTAAAACCATAAATAATAAAAAGATATCAAATAACAAAGTTAGGAAATAATTAGGATGGTTGGTACATCATTATTATATAGTATTTTTTCCTTAAAACCTTACTGTGTTATTTATGTGAATGGGTTGTAATAAAACAAAAATAGTAAACTATGTAGACTTCGGTCATAGTTGTTTCTTTATAAAAAACTCAGAATCCTTCAATTGATCATTCATTCAAATATATTAAGGTGACTTCTCAATGATTTAATAAATTATGGTTCATAATAATTTCATTTGTAACTTTTATTTTAAAATTCAAATCATAATACATATAACTTTAAAAAAACTTAAAGTAAACATAAGTATTTTATAAATTTAATTATCATTTTCAAAACAAAGTGTTTAGAAGATGTTATTTATCAAGAAGGTCAATAATAACCCTATTTCTTATAACCAAAGTACATGTGAGAAAAGGTTAGTTTAACTAAAATTAAAATAAATACACTCCATATAAATTTAAAAAACTCCCACTTATATAATATTTGGAAGAAATAAATTTTCACCATGGAAATAGAACACTTACAACACAAAAATTTTCTAATTTTGAAAAAAGATAACATAACATATAATATTTATTCCCCTTGTTTATTTTCAAAAATAAAATATAGATTGTTAAGAATTAATAATAAGTGCATAATTTAATAGAATAATAAATTCTATCATCATATAAAATTTTAAATATAAAAAAATTAATTTATTCTTATTTTTAAAATTTGTCAACCAATTATGTATATATATTATAACATTTCACCTATACATTATTCTTTTACTAATGTTCTTCTATTATTTTCTTAAACTCATTCCAATACTTAATTAATGATTCCTTCTCATCTTAAAATTATAAATTTTTTAAATCTTTTCACTTCATATAATTATCCATTATTTCAAAGGCCAGTAAATTTTCAACACACTACTTTTAATAAATTGAAGGATAGGTTTTAATCTTAACATAGTAATCAAATATCTATTATTTTAACCAAGAAAATTTGGAATCCATACCTTAATCGTGAAGAACACATAATCTAGGATTTTTTTGATTGTATGGATGCTACCATTGATAATTTATCTAAGTGTTCTTTGAAAAATTGTAATTGAACATTGAAATGATCCAATATTGCACTCTCTTAATGATCATATTTATATTAAAAATACTTTCCTACTTGTCTATATTGCTTATTTTTATTTTTCACTAGTGTAATATTTTAAATGTCAATAATATTATCTAATTATATTTATCCATCTTCATTATACACCTTATCATCTAGGTATATTTATTTCTCATATTTGTGTATATCTGCAGATTTCAACTAATTAGGGGATTATTCCAATATAGACTTATACAATTTCTCTAATTTAATGGAATTAGATGTGATCTTTGAGGTCCCTTTTTTGATGAACTTCCGAACTCAGAATCTACATAAAAATAATTTTCCTAAAGATAGTGAAACTAACTTTTTAGGCGGGTTAATATTATTAAATGTAACCTCTTATGAAACATGTACTTGTATTAAAGATTCCTGTTTTATTTAGAAATGAGGTAGTGAATGGGATTCATACGATAGTTAAATTCAGACTTCTAAAGATTTAGATCTACATTTCCTGGTCAATTCATCTAAAAAATCCACCTTATTTTTGGGGTGTTTTTTGGACATCTATCCTATATTACCTAATAGTTCACAGTGGAAATTAAATCATATAAATCTCTATTTTTTAAGAAATATTATTATATTATTAATACTTATTTCAGTTTCTTATTTTTATCATAAATATTTAATGAATCATTTCATTAATTTTTATGAATATTTATTTATCTTTTGTTGAGAAATAGTTTTCATATTCACTTCATATCCATTTCTTAATTATTCTCTATAATTATCTATTAACCATTTTGTATTCATATTTAGAAGTTTTTAACATTTTTATTCTCTTATTTGGGGTATTTTGTAACAAGATATTCTTAATACATATTTCATTTCTACACTTTCTTAATTTACTCATATTTCATATCTTCTAAAACCACTGCATTCATTTCCTTCTCAATGAGCATTTTTTCTACATAATTGTAGATAATCCTCATCACTAATATGGTATCATAATTCAATATACCTTAACTTAAACCATTATGTAATCCTAAATTTTTTTTATACAAAACCTTTCTAGAGTATTTAGAATAATTTTATTTAATGTATTTATGTATAGAATTGTATTAAATTTTAATATAAAATTTAATATTTATTTGATAAATTCACAAAACAAATAGTGAAAAACAGGATTTTAACTTTGAAAAAATATTTCAATATATCTCCCCTTGATAAAATTTTTAAATACTTTTGGAACTTTAATGAAATAAACTAGTGAAAAATAGGATTTTTCACACTGGTTTTTTTACATTGGTTATTATGCGACGTTATTGAAATTAATGTTGCAAATATGTTTCTAATAATGATTAATAAAAATAGATGTTATAAATAAATTTTGGAGGAATATTTTCATGTAATGTATCAAATAATGGATATGAAAAATAATCTATTTTATTTTTTTTAAACAAACCAATGTAAAAAACTATTTTCTAATTCGGTTTAAAAACTTGATATGGTAGAGGTTGTTTCTTTGATTTTTTTCATGGGTTATTTTATAAGCACCCTAAAAAATAAATTTTTTTAACAAAACACTATATTTCATACCCTCTCAACATTATAGTAGTAGATAAGGTAGTAGAGTATCATAAATTCATAAGTAGAAACATACCAACAACACAAATATTTATAATTTGAATTCTCAACATTACAATGTATATATAAAATAAAATAAAATAAAAGTTATGAAATGATTAAACCATTAAATTATTAGGTGTCTCATATCTTGTAAAGTATAAGGTTGAGGGTCCTCAAAGAGCTAAAAATTTAAAATAACTCATTTAACATGTGTTCTAAATAAAAAAATTATAAATTAATGTAAAATTTTATAAGAAATGTAACCATATGGAACACCATAACAATCCCAAATGAAATTATTTCATACATAAATCTTAAAACATATTATCCAAATTCATTTACTTCTTCATTTTTAATAAATTTCATTTTAAAATAATTTTTCAATTTAAAATAACATTTTTAAGTACTACATAAAAAATTTGTTAGTTGTAAATGATAATTATCCATTTCTTTTACATATCTGATCTTGGAACTCATCTTTATTATTTTCTATCTTAAAAAATTTAATTCCTTCTTTTAAAATAATGTGAATAAAATAAATTTACATTTCATTATAATATATTTGTTTTAAAATATTTAAACTTGTGTGTTCAATATAGAGATAATATTTTATCACACTTCACCATTAATAGAGCATAGCCAATAATGTGTATTCTCCATTGGAAAAGAAACACCCAAAATGCAATGATAACTAATATAAAAGAAAATTTAAGGTCAGTGGTTATTTAGTTAAGGTATATATATGGCATTGTAAGTTATATGTTTCATACTCTTGAATATATGGAAGCATCCAACACTAAATAATTTCATTCTTATTAAGTATTTCTACAATATTAACTCTTTATTCTACATAGATCATTGTCCTTACTATATGTTAAATAATTTTTTGGTCCATAAACCTATATATTTTTGTCATTTTGTGATGCATAAAAATTTTATAAAGATACCTCATAAAAAAATGAACATAATTATAAATTTTCAATAAATTAAAATAATGGAATGATTTATATTAATCGACTTTCATGGGAAGAAAATCATCATTTTGATGACCAACTAATCTATAGTTACAAGGTCTATAAAATATTTTTCTAAAAGCGCCATATTTATTGAATTCTAAAAAATTCCAACTTTAATTAGAATCTCATAGACATCCAACAAAAAAATTTTATATTATTAATATATTAATACAAGTAAAAGTTATATCTAGATTCATAAAACTTTCATGTTTTTTTCTATACTATATTTTAGACACATAAATTATTCTTGTAAAATAGATAAATATATATATTTTTAAATGTTAATAAAATTAAAAAAATGAAATAAAGGATATAAAATACACATACCTCTATAGTAATTTTTCAAGTAAATCTAGTTGTCCAATCTAAAAAATCGATGATACTTTTTCCTAATGTATAGAACATATATGTAAAAAGTGGTATTCATGCTGCCCTATATATAATATCTTTTTATAGTTCCTCTATTATTCTCTATCTATAAAAATAGATTACAAATTTTATCACAAATATAATATATCATCCCATATACACAAATATGATCCTAGGGATCATCAACATATAAATCACAACAAACGGGGTGTTCTGAGGGAGGGTTGTTGGAGTAGGATAAGTAAGAGTGGGTTATGTAGGTGGATGCGCATTAATATTGGTAGAAAGACTGTGATCTATGAGCAGAGGTGGAGGAGCAGGATCTACAGGAAGTGGTGGAGGAGTGGGATAAGTAGCCTAATACTATCTATGCATGCTGGCCAAAATTGACTGTATGAAATCTATAATCTCATTCTCCATCATCTCATGGATATCGTGAACTATATAATCCAAAGACTCATTATTTTTACAAAAATTATCCATTTAATAAGCTTTATTATATGGGAACACATTTTTATTGATACACCTTCCTGGTATCCTCATACATGACCAAGGTGTTTGATCTTTCCCAACATTGTATCTAAAATATACTTATTACCATTTGCTATGAAGACCCCATATATGATCTCCTCCTAGAGAGATTATAATATATAGGATATTTGAAAAAATCAATAGTGAATCACAATATATAAAGAATTTATTTGAATTAAATTTAAAAATAATGAAAGCACCTTACATTACTCTCTTCTACAACTCTTGAATCTTTTTTAAGATGATCTCGTTTTTTACTCATATAAGGCCTCTTCCATTTTTCATTTATAGGGGGTGGAGGGGAACCCACTACAGATCCGGAAGACATAGCTCCCAGTTTTTTAAAATTTTCAAATATATTTTGTTCTTAAATAAATGTATACACATCCCGAGATAAAGTAATAGGGTATAAATTTCTAGAATGGGTCTTCAGATGATATCTCCTTATTTTAATAAATTAAAAATAAGGAAATTGTTAATCTGACCATTAACAAAAAAACACATAAAAGGTAACATATCACTAACCAAAAACGCTTCTCCAAAACTACATTCAAATTAAATATCATCCATGTATCTTTATATATAAATTGATATATATCACATAGAGTTTAATGTTATATATGCCCAAAAATGATATATGATGTGAGGGTTGATTTAAAATCCTTCTATCTCCTAACATCAATTGATACAAATTTCTAAATAACTACTCCAGTATAAGGTATATCATATTTCATCTGATAATAATGGGGGAAACATGTTAGTATAAATAAATTGCGATAATAAAAATGACAAAAAAATATTTCCAAAACAGTCTCATATAATTAAGATATTGTTATTTTGTAAATAATAATCCAATCATAAACCTGAATGATCTATCTGTGATATGTGATGCAAAAAACAATAAATAGAGTCAAAAATATATGAGAAACATATAACATAAGATAAAATATAAATTATAAACAAAATCCATAAAAGAATATATAAATAGTTTCTCAAAATAAATAACCAAACTAAAAAGGAACAGTACAGTGCCCAACATGGACTGTGTACTATCCGATGGGAAAATACCAAACATGATTCCACATGATCCAATCCATGTGAGACAACATCTCCTAAAAAACACCAAATAACAGTAATCATGAAGATCCACCTAGGGATATGGTTCCTTTGCCTTTACTCATGACCCGAAAAACAAAATCTACAAACTCCCAAAAGTTCTTGATGAGGGTTTGAGGCTTGAATACTAGTAGGATACCACCATGAGTCTATTTATTTATTATTCCCATTATTTCCAATAAATTATTGTGAAAAAATTTTCTAAACTAAACAACTTAAAAATAACCAATTTCAGGGTAAGCTTTAAGACCCCATTGGTTTATGGTTTTTAGTAAAAAAACATGGTTTTCCAAAACAAATTATAAACATGAATCAAATAAATAATCAACTTTACATGACATAACATTCTCAAAATAACTATGAAATCATAACAATGATGATTATAAACATCAATATAATATGACCAAATAAATGAAAAATTAACAAATTGGAATAATATATCTCATCACATCAAAATGGCACTAATTTAATGCATAAATCATATAAACCAAACAAGAATTCATAATGTGCACCTAGGGGCTCTAACCATTGGGCATAATATGAGTGTGTAAAAAATTATTATAGCTGCCAAAGCCAAATAGAATCACTTGTGGTCTTCCACATTCCCAACCATAAAAGCTGTGAAGGTCTATCTGTAACCATCATGGAAGATAACACTATCTTCCTACACAAATCTCACTCAGTCCCTTGGAAACAAATAGATGCTCGAATAGTCCTTCCTATAAACAAAAATTACATCCAAATGGAAATAAAAAATTTAAAATTATAAATAATTATGAAACAAAAAGTAAAATAAAGTAAACACATTTTTATTCATATATTTTATAGTTTAATAAAATTCCATAAACATTAAATAGAGATGAAATGACATGAATTAATAAAAAATGGTTTTCAATGGTAAAAGTCCTTTAATTTATAGCACTATTTTTTACACCAAAATAAATTATATTAATATAAAAAAATAAACAAAAAAAAATTAAACAAAACTAATCACATTTTTATTCCTATTTTCTAGAGAAGATAACTGAAATTATAAAAACATTAATGGGATGTGAGTAGATATAAAAGAATGAAAATAAATCTAGAAATGGTGTGTGAATAGTAAAAATTCTCTAAAGTATTAAATTATTTTTTACACTACAACTTTTTTTAAAAATATTCTCTTATACACTATTTATATTTTTATTTAATATATAATATTGAAAATTATTTTTTTAACAAAATAAATAAAGTATTAAGTTAGTTATGGTTAAACATGGTAAACTAAACAAAACAAAACTAATATAAACAGACAACTTACCCTATTAGTTATAATATGTGTTTTAATAAATAAAATATAAATAATATATCAATTATTTTAAGAAATTTTAAAATGTAAATAAAAAATAAAGGTATGTTACATGTAATATTATGAATGTACTAATGTATTTTTTTCCCCAAATTCCTTCATCATGATCATTCTATATGGAAAAAACCACTTCTACAATGTGCTCATCAATATTATCTACTAATATGTCTATGGAAGTAAGGATATAAAGTAAATTTTATTATTCATCATGTTTATCATCGCAAATATATTTTTCCCTTATAAAACAATAAACCACGACATATCATATTGATCAATAATATAGAAAAAAAATTATATATTTTTATCATAAAAAGATCATTTATGTACTCCAACAAATAAATATTAACTTGTGTATTTCCAAATTCATCATGTCTGAAATTTTTCTTACTGATAAACCATTTCCAATTAAACACATGAATATTAAATTTAATGTAATCAACCTCCCATATTTCTATACTGACTCTATAATATTCACCTTATTCATAGATTCGATTTTTTTTCTTTGGCACTAAATAAATTCCATTCTTCTACAAAAATCAATACACTAGTATTCTAAACTACACTTATGTTTTCATGATCTTTTGAATGAAATTTATAGCCATTAAATTCATTCCTAATCCATGTTATCAAATTTAAACAAGGATCACCCGCTAACCATTTTAGTGTTTCAAATATATCTAATATACCAAACACTATCTCTTTAAACCATGTAAAAAATGTTTTACTGTGATCATTCAAAATCCACATATCATTATTCTTTAGATAATATTAATTAAACACAATAATTTTAAATGCTATATTTGGATGGTAATCATCTATGTTATTCAATAAGTATAAATGTACCTTCATTATTTTTTTACCAAACATAAATTTTACATTCATTCCACAGATCCCATTTCCACCATAATTGAATCATTCATGGATATATATAGGCAAACCAATGTGCACTACTATATACATTTAGCTTGTACAAAAATTTGAAACATCATCATAAATATACTTCTCAAAAAAAGAGGCTTTAGGTCGATGTTGATTCTTAACCTAACCCATCAATATCTTTATATACCTTTCTAAAGGGTACACACAACATATATATATATATAGGTCCATAAATCTATATTTACTACACTAAATAAATTACTAAATAAATGATGATATCAAAAAAATATGGAGGAAAATGCATTCCCAATTAAAAATTTATAGAAATTGCTTCACACTCCAAATTTTTAAAATAATTCGGATAATAAAACTAATTAAAAATTGAATCGAAAAAATAACACACTTTCATGATATAAATTCTAACCCAAATAGGAAATATTCCATAGAGTAAAACTGGTATAATCTATTTCATCATTATGTGAAAATCATGAGATTTTATACCAATCAAATTCAAATCCTATAATGAAACCAAATTTTTTACATTTAAATAATAACCCTATGGAACTTTGATAAAATGAATACATTGGAAAAAAATTATTTTCTCCCTCTTAGATACTATATGACAAGCTAGGGGTAGGAATATTCACCTTATTACATAATGGTTAGCTAACTCTAAACGTATTTCCATGGAGAATAAGTCTAATATTTCATTCAACCCCTCTTTAGTCTGTCATTTAATATCTAACAATGTTATAATTAATATATCACAGATATTCTTCTCTATGTTCTTGACATCAAAGTTATGTTTTACCACATGTCATCTATAATATAGTATCTAAATAAATATTGACCATTTCTTCCAAATATTTCTACCACTACCATATTTTTTGTCTTTTTTGAAGTTACTTCAATGTTTTTCACCCTCTCAAAATACAGATTGGTGGAAAAATGTTTTGGAGAAATATAAAATTTATAAAATCTATTTAATTCCTTTTTAAATAATCAATAAGAGTGATATAAAAATAAAAACCTTTGATGACCCATGTATAATATTATCTTGTAATTTTTTAGTTGATAATATGAAGACTGTTGTTCAAAAAAAACTTTATACCCCTTAACACTATATCCAAAAAAATTACATATATTGGTAATTCTTTTATAGTTAACATAGTCATTACATGAAGTTGAAAATATTCCATTTTATAATAACTATACACCCTATTAACTTCCTCCCATAAAAGTATGAATTCATCAATTAATGGTGATTAGAAAACATCAATATCATTTTGAGGTTGTTTTAGTTGTGATATCATTAAAATCAACATGGAATATTTTAATTTCATACTAAATTCAAGAGATAAGTTCTATATTATCAATAAAATATTCCAATAACTATGTGTGATTCTAGGGATTCAATATGGATTTACTCTATCCATGCACAATCCAAGTATAAGTATTCTAACTTCATTTCCAAATGTATGAAACTATTGATCAATTTTATTCTTTTGTAGAAAATATGTTATATGTAATAATCTTACATCACATAACCTCTATTTTATTTTTCATTTTAAACATTTTTGAATCATTTTATTTTATGAACAAATGTTTCAAATGATGAATTATTGAAATATACCAAAATTCCTTGGAATTCATCTTAGTAACTATTAAATCAACCTGTGTTTTTTCATTCAATTTATACCATAATGTCTCATATTTTGGACACTCTGATATAAATTCAAAATATTTCTTCTATAGAACAGAGTCATTCAGGCAAGCATGTATTTTCTTATACCCTAATCCCATCGGGCAGAAACGTTTCTTCATTTTATAACGTGAATCTAGATGAGCATTGTCTTTGAGAATAATTTCATTCAACAATTATATGAACTCTCTAAATATCTTATCACTCCATCTATTTTTTCCTTGAAGTTAATAAATCATAACACCATTAATAAAACCCTAAATTACATATAACCCCGATATAATGGTTTTTCAGCATCATTATATAAACACGCAATTTTCAGTTCATTCTCAAATACCTCTACATCAATATCATGAATCATTTATTCAATTTAATCAAACTTATCATCTTGCAAACCATCAACATCAAGAGATCTGAAATTCTACCCAGTTTCACCATGTCAAGTACAAGGTCTATATCTTGTATTAGAACCATGAAAAATTAAATGATCTTATATCTCTCTTCTTTTCACCTTCTTTATATTTAAAAATTTCAATCATGGATAGAAAAAAATCATTTTTAGGAATATTTTGTTTTGAAAATTAAAATTAAAATATTAACACCTTCCTCATATTAAAAACATATTTGAAGTTAAATAATCCAACTTGGACTCATTATTGTCTATAAAAATATAAAAAAATGAAAATAATTTATTTTAATTTCAAATTCAATAGATAATTTACTTTTTAAATTTAAAATAAAAAATCCATAACATATTTCTCAAAAATAGATTATTTTTTATTTTTAATTAATGGTATTAATGATAATAATATTCATGATAATTAAATAATAATAAAATTATTATAATTACTATTTTATAAACCCCTTATACCTTTTTATTAATATTTTTTATAGAGTTTTTTTTCATGGATTTTTTTTATCAAATAAAGGTGTGATGGTAATAAATGTAGTAGAAGATGTGTGCATTCCTAGATTGAGGAAGAAGTAATTTTGGGGATAAAATATAATTTTTTATGTCTTAACTTCATAGGATTGGTTAGAGATGTTATAGGATGTTTACACTTGGGAAATTACACAAATGGAATAACATGTATGTAGAAATTTCATATTTAAAAAAATGAGGGTATGTGTCTTGAGGGAGGATCATGTGGGGATTATCAAAAAACATGTTTCTTTGTGGGCTGGATGGAATAGAAATAATTGTGATATGATACTTTGTTATATATGATTAAGGGAATATAAGAAAATACATTTTTAGATTAGTTCAAAACCATATTAGTATGTTATTGGATTTCTAAGTGAATCTATATATGCTGAATTTGTAAGTGGTAATATGGTATGTGGGTTAACATTGAGGACGGTAGTGACCATAACCATATTAAAACTATTATGTTTGTATGATATTTTCATTTCGTTGTATCTGTACAAATGATATATGATTACTGGTCAGATATTTGTGTTTCAAAAAAAATCGACTAAAATTACATGGGTTGAGTTTTGTGTTGTCAATATGTGAAGATAAAGGATTTTTGTTAATGTGTGTTGTGTGTGTCATGGGTATATATTGTTGGGGAGGAGAATGTTTTATTAGTATTTTAAAATTAAAAAAAATATAAAAAACAGAAATCAGAGTAGATTCTAGGTGCATTGTAGTTAAAAATGGATTCAAGAACTAGACAAGATTAAACTAAATGTTTAAAATTTTAAAATAAAATAAATTGGAACATATTAGATGTTTTTATGGTGTTTGGTGTGTTCCCCATTGTGCTTTTTTAGATGGGGTATTGGGATTCATTTCTTATATTCATAATAAAATATTGAATGAAAAAAATTTCTATTAGTACAAAGATACAAGTATAACTAATTTGACATATTGATTATTTATTCCCCTCTATTATAGAAATAACACATCATCATTATTTCAGGTTATCTATATAAAAAATATATCTTCCTTATTAAAAATATCTTATTTAATAAATAAAAATTAATTTATTAAATTTTTTCTATGTGTTTTGGGAATTTTAGTTAAATTATTTTATGTGATTTTTATGAAATTAATTAATTGAATTATTTTACCAATTTTAAAAAATATGAAGATTTTCATTCAATTTGATTTTATAAGAGAATAATTAAATTAATAAATGTTCATTGTGCATGTTTTATTAGATTTTTTCATTTTAATTATAATTATATTTTTAAAATGATTTCATGTTGGGAATTATTTATTCCAAAGGAGTAATGAGTTATTGATTAAAAATTTCCTTACATTAAAAACAAAAAATATTTTTGGATAGATCATGAATAAGTTTTAACGCATAGGTAGAAAGTATCTTCACATAAAAAAACCTTGTTCAAAATTCAAGAAAATTTGTATGAATAATTAAAAACTATATGGTAAATTATATAAATGAACTATGAAAAATGAGAAAATTGGGTTTTTATAAAACTAGGTTTATGAAATACTGAAGAATAAAAAACACAACCAATAAATTGATATTAGATCCACAATGATGGAGAAGTTGATACTAAGAAGAATAACTCACTAGAGGATGATGACAGATAAAAGTGGTGGATTCCAACTCAAAGATAAATAAAATTAAAATTAAAATTGAAACAGAAAATAAAAGTACTAATAATTCATAGAAATGGAAAAAATGAACACTAATCATAGATTAAAATCAAAACTGACACGAACGATGAAAACTAAAATAATTTTAAGTAGTAATTGATGATGGATGGTCATGGATAGAGATGGTATATGATAACTCAAGGATAAATTGTCATCAAATAAAAATTGAAAGGGAAAATAGAAATATCTGGAATGCATGAAAAATGAAAATAATAAACACTAACCATAGATTGAAATCAAAACTTGGATAAGAAACACCAAGCATGAGTAGCAGTCTACTGACAGATAACAAGGATGGTGTTGGTGGAATGAAAATAAATTATATCTATTACGAAGGATCAAAGAATGATGAAATTTGATGATATGGATCAAAGAACAAAGATTTTGAAAGAAAAAAATGAATATTTTTAAAGTTAGGGTTCTCCACATGATAAAAAAAATAAATTTGTCACATTATAGAAAAAAAGAAAAAATAGGTGAACATTTTTACTATTCTAAGAAATCAACACCCATCCTTGAAATTGAATAAATATTTTTTGTAAAAATGTTTATTTATTTTCACATCCATCATTGATCATGATTCTATGCATGATTTTTCTTTTAGGGATATCACCATATATTGTCATAAATATTATGGAGTTAATTATTGATTCATATGTTCTGATTAAAAATATAAGTTCTTTTAAAAATGACGATAAAGACAATATATATCCATATAAATTTATTTAGACACAAAATATGGTCCACTCTCATTGATCTCATAACCAATGGATGCTCAAGTTTATCTATCACTAAATATTTATATTCAGATTTTATTAAAATAAAAAAAATTTAATTTCATAAAAATATAGTTGGTTACCTCCCAATTAATCAAATATATACAAACACATAAGGTAAAAAATAAAAATATATTATCATCTCTCTGTCATTTAAAAAGAAATGAATAAATGAAATACCCTTTATAAAATTATCCTCTGATATGTGTAAATGATATTCTGATAAGTAAGATGGTTCTTCAATATGTAATTAAAAAACTGTTATCTTTTGTATAAAAACACTAAAATTATTAATTTATTTCATAAAAGTTATAATAATTATAACTCTTCATTGCAAAATTATTAAAACATATTATACACCTAATCATACATAGAAATAAGAAAGAAATTTTATTCTCCATTAAAAAAATTAATATTATATAGAGAATTAAATGTTAATCACATGTATGTAACATTTATTTCAATAAAAAAACATCTTTACTTCCTAAAATAAAAGTTACGAAATTGGTACCCAGACATTATTAGGTTATGAAATGTTGTGAACAAGACATTCAGAACCCAAATATGTCCAAATATCCCCTATTTTATATCTACATTTTCATTAGAAATAAAACTCAGACAATATACAAATGATTGTACCTTATTCAAGGAACATTTTTTCTAAGGACCTATGCATTAAAAATTAGTGAAAAGGGTTCACTTTTTATAAAAAAATAGTTGGTATAGAAATATGATTTATAAAAATATTTAAAGAAACTCTATAGTAGGTCTTAAATTTTTTATGTTATTCCATAATATTATCAAAATTCTCCCTTCTAGAACTAAAATTGGAATGTAACTATAGAATACTTCCAACTTTAGACTTAAGTATTATAAATTCATTCTGATCATTTAAATATGTTGAAACAAAAATATATTTTCCATTAAACAAGGAATTATGAATAGAAATACCACCATTATATTTTGCAATCTTTTCTTTATCCTAATTTTATTTCTTAAAATAATTGATAGGTATCTTCTTATTTCATCACATATTCATTCATTTACTCGTATAATGGACACATGACATTTGAATAATAAGGGTAATTATAATCCAAAGACATGTTCATTAAAGATTCAAAAATTACCGTATCCATAAAACACTTCTCATTATAATGATTATTATCATTAAAATTGAAAATCTAATAACTATGATAACCTTCTGAAGAATAATTTGAAGATTGATCTTTACTCACACTCCAAGTATCAATCACCTTCAATACTTTATTTCCTTTAAGTTTATTATTTCTTTTTTTATTTCTATTTTATCTTAAACCTAGTAAAATATGTCTTAATATTTCTAGGTTTCCTTCCCCCAAAAAATAACACATCACTAAATCCATTTTACATCCCCATATAAAATATTTCATACTCATTTCTTTTTTTGTTTTTGGGGTTATCCTTATGAATGTTTTACTTCATAAACCTCCACCTCACTTGTTGTGAATACTCTCCTTTAGTATGCATGTCTCACTAACTTATAAAGAATGTTTAAAACTATTTTATGTATTCTATTTATATATAATATCTCCAGAAGTAGTTATAAAAAATAAATATCATTCTCTCACACTTCTTTCTCATTACCTCTCTTTATTTTATTTTTAAAGTACATCAAAACACCAATAATATCACAAAAACATAGCATTATAATATACATAGTATCATTAATCATAGTTCATTACAGCTATTATAAAATTAAAAATATATCTATCATTTTTTTTATAAAACAAATCATTTTTGGTTTATTTCTCCCTTGGATATTTTAATATATTCACAATAGTCATAAAACCTTGATAAATCTTTTTAACTGACTCTCAAGGTAAAGAAATAAAAATACTAAAAATCTAAAATTATAATTGGACCCATATCCTCAAGAACCATTGAAATTAAAAACTATTTGATATCTATAATCTTCCAAATATGAAAATAAGTTCTACGATATGATACGTTATGGTGGATATTTTGATGTATAACACATAAAAGTGTCTTTAAAACTATGAAATTCAATTAGAGCTCAGATTTCTCCCCATTAATAATGTTCAAAATCAATTTTTTGGAATCATGTATTCTCTTATCTGTATGAGATAGATATCAACTCTTGTATTAGTAACATTTGGTTACATATGATCTCTTTAATATTATTCATCAGTAACATCAAAGATAGGTGGTTGATTTTGATTTAAATTCTCCCAAGATCTGACTTGTAGAGAACTTTCTGTTGAAAATAATTTATCTATTACACAGCAGTGTAATGAAATAAATATAGATAAAATATTTGGTACAAAATGTTTTCCCATTAATGAGGATTTAGGAGGAGGGCTAATTGATGTTTTTAAAAACATTAAAAATTCTACCACACCAAGTAATATTTAGTATGGAAGATACAAATTGTGAACTATCAAAATATTTGCGAAAAAACAAGGTAGAAATATAAAACATTAAAGTTAACACTTAACCAAGGTAAATAAATCAAATAGAATGAGAAAAAACAAATAATGTAATAATGTAATGGATTTTTGGATGACAGCCTATAAACTCCATTTAAATATATTATTGTAGGATGTAATTATTCCTACTAATGTAACTCCTCACCTTTAATATAAAGTAGGAGGAGGATCGGCACATTAATCAAAATGAATGATGTTCTAAAACATAATAAATTCCTTTATCTAAAATATGGTTACCCTAAATCCAATCCTTAGACATCACTAAAAATCTTCTATAACAAAAATATATATCCCCAAGGTCATCTTCAATTAGAATATCGGTGTAAAGTCTTATAAATGTAATTATTCAAAAAAAAGTTTTGAAGCATAGATTCATATTCCCAAAACTTCTTCAATAACATAAGAACATTATGAAAAATTTATATTAGAAAATTCAAATCCTTATAATGAAATTCATCACAATTAGTAGCTCTAAGATTGCATTGAAAACAAAAATAATCCAAATTTCTCAATTTATAGAGGTGGTGTACTATCTAAATTTACCACTTCAATGTGTCCCAGTACATTTTCCTCAAAGACTTGTTCTAATATTTATAGGAATAGGGTACAAAAACAAATAATTGTAAACTCTATAGGCTTTATTTATAACTATTACACTGTAATAATCTATTAATGTCTCACTCTATATCATTCAAATAATTTCAAGTTACTTTTAATTATTCTCAAAGTTCAGGGTTTAGAATCAAATCATCTAAGACATGTAATTCAAAAATTAAATCTATATAAATATAACTAAATAAAATAATGTTTACTCAAGTATAGTATGAAGTGTATTGTGATTTTCAAAATAAACGATTTAGAAGAATTCATTTGGTAAATTACTTAACAAGGATAGATGTTATTGGAAATTTTATCCAATATCATCGAATTAAACCATGGGTAAAAATAGTAAGAGGATGAAAATAACATTATAGAATGAAATATTATACATAAATTTATTTCTATTCAAACATTATTTATTGAATATAAGAAAATATTTTGACCAATAATTCGTCATATTCTATAATACATATAATTAATGAATTATTATTAAATTTATTCACTTATTTTCTATAATTTCATGTTATTTTGTATGTTTTCCTTACCTGGATATTTTTTATAGATGTTAAATTGTAAAATAGTAAGTGTCTATATTAAATTTTAATTTAATAAGGATTTGTGATATAGTCTCAATGTTATTATATGAAATAATTGATTTTCCAAGTTCAAATATATTTATTTAAATTTAAAATTTTTTGATTAATGTTGATACATTTTCTTATGAAATTAAATTAATTTAAATCCAATACAAAATATTTAATCCAGAAAAAATTTATTTAGTATAATGAAAGTGAATCAATTGAGGTGCTTTAGGTAATTATGATAAGATCAAGGAACATCATGGTGAATCACCAAAAAAAATTTAATAGTATTAATATTTTAAATATTAAAGCATGTCGGGGTTGTAAATTATGTTGAAATATCAATAACTATTTCTTATTAAGTTGATCGTGGTATTAAAATGTCAAACAATATTTCATAATCCTCTACAAAAAGGTTATCATTCAACTATAGGGATACTATTTTTCTAATTAATCTATCAAATGGATTAGGTGATCCATAAAGTTCCCATTGTATGAATTTTTGATCAAAAATAACAATCCATGTTATCCTAACTTAATGTTTTCTTGGTCTATTAACTTTTTTTAATTACAAAATTGATTTTGGATTATTAATCTAGAGGTAAAAATTGGTATGTAAGAAAGTTTTAGAATTAATATAAATAATTAAGAGACCTTTTAGGTATAGGTTTTTTAATCATGAAGCTTGTGAACATCTCCCATAGATTGGTTTTATCTATATGAAAACTTATGTCCTTATATATGTATAAGAAAACTTTCATATTTAAATGCATAAATGAGACAATTATTAGTCAGTATAGAAGTGATTTATTTATTATTTTTCTATTATTATTATTATTTTAATTTCTATGAAGGGTTTATTTTGTTGGATGAAGGAACTAACAAAATACCCTTACTTGGAGTAGATTTCAATTAATCCATTTGTGATGCACTATAGAGGATGTAAGATAATTGAAAAAAGAAACCCTATAATGGGTGGACATAGAGTGTAGCAAGATCACTTTATAGTTATTCCAAAATCATCCACAGAGTGTGTATAAGGGTGGTAATTGAACACATATTATCTTTTAAAAATAAAAAAATTAATATATTCAATTATTCAGTGAACCATTTTGATTACATGTTTTGTTTGAGGATTTATATATTACTTATGGTCATTTTAACAAATAATATTGAAACCCAAGATTGGATTCAGTTGTATTATTGTGTTTATTTATACTATTATTGGTTCAAATGTTTCTTTAATATGTGAATATAATGTGGGGGTGATTAAAAAATATCCCAATGTCAATTGTGCATTCTTATGTGAGGGGGATTTGATAATTGTATTTATTTCTTTACCAAGATTAAGGGAAAATAGGTTGGTGAATCTTTATTTTTCTCTCACTCTCAATATAAATTTTCTTGATTACATAGGAATTTAAAGAAACTAATAAATTCATGGGTATTTATTCTTTTGTGTTTTATTTATCATTAAGTGTGTTCTTGGAGTTATCAGGTGCTGAGGGTTGAAACTAAGAGCTATTTAGAGACAAACCGTGGTGCATGGTTAGCACACGATTTGACTAACCCATAAGAAAACTATGTGATTGATGTTTTTTTTATAGTTCAATTTTTCATGGTTTGAACATGGTCTATGAAACTATGTGTCATAATAAATAAAATAGTGTAGCCTATTTTTAGTGGATAGTGGATCCTACGTCGTTGGTGCACATTTTTCCTAACTCTGATTCCAAACCAAGTGACACTATCTATCAAATTAAAAAAAGAATTTTTCCCCTTGTCCCCTATCGATTTATTAAGGTTTTGGGCATCATTTTACCTCTCCTATTAATACATCCCCCCACCTCTTTGTTTATGGATTTATCTCCCTCTTTCTTTGGTTGATTTACTCTTGTATTCTTATTGTTTTGATTCAGGTATGTCTATTTCTCATTGATTTATTATTTTGTTACCATCCTCAAGCCATTTTCTTCTATTTTTGGAATTTTGGAACACTAGGGGTGGTTTTTTATGAATATATGATGTGTAATAGGGATTTTGATTTGATGTTTTATGTATTAGGTCTATGAGGCTTTGTTCAACCTCTTCTCGGAGGTCTTGGTCAGGGTCGATGGTTTTTGGACCAAATCCGATGTGTGTGTCTCTATTTAAGGTCATTTTCCATGTATTAACCTCAAATTTCTCATCACCTTTGGTTTGTATAGTTTAAATTTCAATTATGATTATTTTTTATTTGTGCATATTCTATGTTTGATGTGTTTCATGGATTTTTTTAAAAATTTGGGTGTTTAAAGTGGGGTTTTACAATTGGGTGTGGCTATTATAGACACCAAGTGTTTGATAAAATCAATCAAAGATTATTTTTGGTTTAAATGGATTTATAAAGTGGTTTAATAAATCGTTTTAAGCTATTTATGTTTTTTTGACTAAATGGTCATGTTGTTTGTAAAAATGGATTGTGTTATAGCTTGATTGATGTGGGCACTTTCTTGTGATGTGTTTCCATGGAGTATCAAAGGGTTAACTAGGGTCTGAGTGAGCAGTTTGTCCATGGAACCATTTATACCTTTAGAGGGAGGACTATTCAAGCATCTATTTGTTTCTAAGGGACTGAGTGAGATTTGTATAGTAAGACCAGTTATCTTCCATGATGGTTACAGATAGACCTTCGTATCTCTTAGGATTAGGAATGAGGAAGGCCACAAGAGATTCCATTTGTCTCTGGTAGCTATAAATCTTTTCTACTCACTCATATTACGCCAATTGGTTAGATCCCCTAGGTTCACATTATGCTTTCATATTTGGTTTACATGATTTATGCATTTTATTAGTGCCATTTTGATGTGATGAGATATATTATTCTAATTTTTTAGTTTTTTAATTATTTTTTCATACGATATTGATGTTTATAATCAGCATTGTTATGTTTTCTTAGATATTTTTAGAATTTTTTGTCATATAAATTTTTTTATTTATTGGATCCAAGTTTAGAATTTGTATTGGAAAACCATGATTTTTCACTGAAAATGATAAAGCAAAGGGATTTTAATGCTTAACTTGAAATTGGTTTTTTTCAAGTGGTTTAGTTTTGAAACCTTTTTCATACTAATACATAAATAGATTCATAGTGGTATCCTACTGGGATTCAATCCTCAAACCCTACTCAAGAACTTTTTTTAATTTGTAGATTTTATTTTGATGGTCATGGGTAAAGGCTAAGAAACCATATCCCTAGGTGGATATTTTAGATTGTTATTATCTGGGGTTTTTTGAGGAGATCTGGTCTCACTTGGATTGGATCATGTAGAATCATGTTTGGTATTTTTCCCATCAGGTTGTACATAGTCCATGTTGGGCACTGTACTATTCCTTTTTAGTTTGGTTATGTATTTTGAGAAACTATTTATTTATTCTTCTATATAATTTTTTTTATAGTTTATATATTAAATTATGGTATCTATTTCTCATCTTCTTTTGTCTCTCTTTTTTTGTTTTTTCCATCACATCTCATAGATAGATCGTTCAGGTTTACCTGGGGTGAAATCATTCCCAAGGGATAGTTGGTTATTCCCAGTTCTTATTGCCAACCTATGGTGATCAGGAATTCACTTCGATCTATGTATCGGTCTAGATCATGTGATGAGTTCGGTCAACATGTGTTTAATTAAATCCAAATCAGTATTATAGAATGTTTTTGTTTGGGATTCTGTAGAAATTTAGTGTTATGACCATCGGGACTCAAGAGGTAAGAATGGAGGTGTTCCTAGATAGCTCTTCTTCATGTCAAACCTCAATTTTCCATGGGAGTTCTAGGATTTTGGTTATGATTTGAGCATGATTATGGGTCGGTTGATGATATTTCATGGTTTTTCCAACATTATGGAAAGTATCAAGGTGTTCCTGATAGATTTTTCAGTTTTGGGGGTGAAATTGAAAGGTTTGTATGATTTTTACGGTTATTGTGAATGATTAGAACTAACCATGCATAGCCCACATGGCCTTACCTTCATCATCAGTGAAACCCCCATGGTTGGTTTATGATTTCACAAATCATGAATCCAACCCATTTAGTGCAGTAAATGATTGAAATTTAGTGTAGTAAATTTTCAATGATTGAAATTTTCTATGTTTTGGTTCCTGAAATTTTCTATGTTTTAGTGTAGTAAATGATTGAATCCAAATTTTCTATGATTGAAATTTTCTCTCATATGTAGTTTCTTTTGATGTTAGTGGTTCTTGTTGATACCATTGATAGGGGGTTTGTTTTGGTTCTTTTTGTGGAATGGTGTTGGATTATTCTTGATAATGATTTTTTTTGTGTCTTATAGGAAATTCTTCCCATAAGGACCTCATCTAGGCATAGAGAGGGTTCAGTGGATAGCACCCTACAGGTGAACCCTCAAATTTATATATAATTTCTTCATTTAGTGATTTATATCATTAAAAATATTGGGTCAGGTTGGCTTTCATGAGTATACATCGAACATGGACCTTGCTCAAGAGTTTTTGAGTCAAAATTCACAAGTGTTTCGTGGTGATAAGAGACGCAATGAACATGTAGAGTGGTTGGATCATACTGAGTGGATCCTTAAGTTCTTGAAGATCGCATGGAACTCAAATGTGTGATTTTTAATGTATATGTTGGAGGGATTGAGTAGGAAGTTGTGGGATTCAATGGTCCTTTTAGTAAAGAAAGAGGATCTCACTAATAATTCTTTTCATATGTATTTTAACTAACAATTCTACTCAATGACCATGAGAGTAGAAAACTTTCATGAGTTTCTATAGATATTTTAGGTTTATCATTCTATGATAGTGTATGCCACGATATTTACTGACTTTTTTCATGTATCTATGTATCTCCTTGTGAATTATTATCTCATGGATTGGCATTTTGAGATAGGAATGAGGCTGGAGATAAAATATATGCTCATTCATCTATGTCAACTAACTATTCAAAGGTGGTTGACAAGGAATCTATGAAATATGTGGAATTAAATTGAAAGAAATGTATAACTTTTACTCAATCAGTCGGAGTTAGCCATAGTTTTTCAATGGGATATCAGATGAAGTGGGATGAGTCTCAGAGAGGTAGTTGAAAGAGTGCCTGTTAGTATTCAGGATTAGATTTTGTAGCTCCTATAGGGAATAAACTAGTTTTATGTTTTCAATTTATGAGGGAAAGACACAATAGGATGATGTTCCCAGAGACTCTGAGGACATTCCACATATGTGGGTATTCATGGAGAATCTAGTGATTTTTTCATTTAGCTTCTAATGGGAGTAGTGTAGGATCCATTTTTTGAAGGTTTATTTAGTGAAGTTAGGGAATTCTAGGGGTTTGGGATATCATTATAATGGAAATGGAGATTCTTTCAAAGGTACGAAGACTTAGAGTGGGTCTGATATCGGTTGACTCCATGAAGAAAAGGTCATTGTAGAGGACATAGATTCCTAGCTAGTAACTTTTGGAGGTATGGTGTTTATTAAATATTCTATGGAATTAGTTTTATTTGTCTTAATTTATTCCCATTACTTCATTTCAATTAAGTTTATTGATTCCACTAATTTTTGGGATGAGTTAATGTCGTATGTTAGGGATCTTATAACCCCATTGGTTAGAAAGAAGGACTAAGGTTTAATGTTCCATGGGTTTCATGTTGTGGTATTTGGTGGGGATGTCATTTGGTAATTCTTTGATTTGGATTTGGATGTGTTCAACCTATTTATCGGATTGGATTGGTTGATTGGCTTCAAGGAACTAGTTGACATTTATCATTTTTTGGTATAGTTACTTACCCCTGAAGAGAGCACTCACATATTTGAGGGATGGTGGGATTTGTGGTCAAGGAGTGAGATAAGTTTCTTTAGAGTTGGGGTTGATATTTTCTCTATTATCCAAGATGTTTCTTGAGGTAGTTGAGAATAATTCCTTAGATGAAATTCCAGTGGTTAGGGATAGATACCCTAACATGTTTCCAAAGAAATTTTCTAGACTTCCACCCAAGAAAATGATCGAGTTTACCATCAACACATTCTTTAATATGAACCTAATTTA
The DNA here is from genome assembly GCA_963277665.1 of Viscum album. Lineage (NCBI taxonomy): Eukaryota > Viridiplantae > Streptophyta > Magnoliopsida > Santalales > Viscaceae > Viscum > Viscum album. The sequence continues at coordinate 1,478,558,339 of OY728147.1, read as the reverse complement.
CTTACTGCCTAATCAGATGGCTCAAATTAAGATGAAGGAGTTCAATGATCAGTTATTTGATCACGAGGGAAATGATTTTTTCTATCCTAGTGTGTCAGCATGGGATTTTCAAATTCTATTTTCAATTAATGAAGACAGTTTCCACTAAATTTTCAAAAAATAATGTAACATTAACCAAGTGATAGTAAATAATAAATAACTATTTCATAGGATTGATGATTTTTTTGACAAGACTATTAGTTTTTGAAGATCGACCTAAGGTCAGGGTACCAATAGTTGAGGGTACAGGAAGAAGATGTTTCAAATACTTATTTTTAAGCTGGTATGAAAACTTTTATCACTTGATTTTTTAATTTGTGATTATCAATTATCCTTCTATTTTCATGGATATGATAAATCAAATATTTCTTCACTTTTTGGCCTCCTTCATGGTCATGTTGGTAGATAACATCTTTATGTATTCTGAGAAGGATGGGGTGAACATTGACCATACATTGGTTGTCTTGGTTTTTTTCGAGATAGAAACATCTCTATTCCAAGTGGGATAAAACCTAGTTTTGGATTTATCCCCATTATCATCATCATTGTCTTTATTAAAAATAAAAGAGAAAAAAGTAACAAGACATCAGAATACAATAAGATAGGGAGGTCTAAAATCATAAAGCCTGAGGAAATCCCCTCTTACAAGGTTCTTCCCCTTGAGGGTCAAAGAATCTCCTCCAGTAAAGTAGGTAACACTAGTCCCTTCAACTGCAATGGAGGATAAGTGGCTAGAAACATTTTTACCCTCCTTCCCGATGTGTAGTTTCTCCAGATTTTCTCTTAGATAACTAGTGATTTTTCTAATGAAATGGGATATTTATCAAGGAATGGTACCCTTTCATTGTAGTACATTACCAATAATTGTTGAATCTATTTCCACAACTTCAAGATCAATGTGCATTTGATTTAAAATTTAGATGCTAGAAAATATTTACATTTCTTTGGATTAAAGTGAGTTACCACCACCAAAGCTAGTTGTGAACACAAGGTTGAATGAACCCCTCTTTTCAAGAACCACTCCACCCCCTTTCATTGTTCCCATACTGCACGAACTATTCATATTCAGTTTGGGTCCAAAGGGAGGGGAGTTCCAGAAAACCTAGTGACCCCACTTGTCTATGAGAGTGGGAGGATAATGTAATTTGGCCAATATAATTGGTCTCAGGGTGGGAGCATCCAGACAATCCTAGATGAGTTGAAAAAAATCTAGAAAAAGTTCCATGGTTTCGATGATCAGAGCCTTCCTTGAAAAATGGATCCCCTCATGGTGAGTCATATTCTAGGATTTCCATATTCAACCTCATCCAACAGCTACCACTATAGTACATGCCTGTTTCTCGAGGCTGATAGAACCTGCACCATGGAACCAGCACACCAGATAAGGGGAGTATTATATATCCTGGATATGAAGTCTAGATAATTATATGAAGAATATCAAGATAGAACATTCCCCCATTCCAATAAAGAAGTGATGTTTCTAGTCCATATTATTTTTGAGGTAGGATTTATAGTGGATCCATAGAAATTTTGAGTAATCGTGTCAATGGATAAGACCAATAATGTGTTTGAGATAAATATTTTCTTGAATCAGATGGGTATGTAGATGGTTAAATAGGGATTCTCCAAGATAACATCTCTATAAATTTATTTGACTTGAAAAGGGTTGATTTTTCTGTGGGATTACTAGTTCCAAATTTTATTTGGTAATTTGTAGACCCATCTGACATATTCTCTTATTTTGATTATACGTAAGTTTGGGAGAGCTGATACAATGTATTGTGATACTTCTAGTGTGGGTTAACGATGTGTGCTAATGAAACATGACAATGTGGTGGCCTATGTATCAAGGTAGGTATTCCCATATGGGTAGAATTACCCCACCCAAAACTTGGAATTGTAATATGTTATGCATTTTTAAAAGATGTGGTGACATTACGTCTTTAGGGATTATTATACAGTGTATTTGGATCCTGAAGTACATTTTCACTCAGAGGGACTTGATCCTAAAGTAGATAAATTGTTTTTAATACCTTCAAAATTATTTTTTAGACATTGAGTATATGATTGGAAAGGGTAACATGGTCTCCAAAACATTGAAAAAAGAATAATATAGTATATAAATTTCAGGAATTAGTTGATAAATTGTGTTCAATGTGTTTGTTTTCTAATATGAGATTTGAAATCTTGGAGGATGGAGGGTAAATAATCCTAGACAGTGTGTAGATTACAACCTCCCTCTTCAATCAATTGAGTATTGATTAGGAATTGGACCCTGAGTTCTAGTATAATAGTAGTGATTTAAATGGAGTGGATACCACAGGTGATTGGTCTCGGTCTCCCAATGGATATCATCACTTATGAAAGTTGATGGTAGTTCCTTTGAGCTTGATGTAGGAAGTGATTCATGGGCCACATAATTCTATTTGGGTTTTTTCACCTCGGGGTGACCAAAATGTTCTATACCATAATAGTATAGTATTAGTGGCCTGGGATGATTTGTGTAGTGGAATACTTAGTTTCTAGAAGTCACGACCCGTCCTCAGGGCCCGTGCCGTGACTACCCCAAGCCCGCCTCCCATATGGTAGGGGCTGGCGACTAGCACCAATGGCGTAAATCCCGACAAAAATGGGAAGGCATTTCCTTTAATAAGTAAACAAACACCACAGAGTGAGAAAACATAAGTAAACACTAGTAAACTGTGTACAACAGTAAGTGTGGAAAAGTAAGTAGGGCAGAATACAAACCCAAACTGAAAGTAAAGTACAACTGAAAAGAAATTACAACAACTAAAAGGTAAAGCAACAATGTCGAGCCGCCCGCTGGAAATCCCACCTGAAGGGTGGGTACAGTTAGCCTCTACCTCAGCTCCTCGGTTCCAGCCGTCTGCTCCGTGTATGTCCCGCCCAGTGGTCCACCTCTAGGTACCGACTCGCTCCGCAAGCCTCAACCACGATCAGCATTGTCCATCGTCTGCATCCAACACAATGTAGTGCGGGCATAGCCTGTGCAGGGGTGAGTTTACGCTACTCAGTGGGGACCCCGAGACCCCAAAGGTCTCCCAGAATCCATAAAGGATAATCCACAAAGGAAAGATACAATCATGAAGTAATATCCAACACTACTTAGGTATATGCCCATACATATACCTAAGTCATCAATTCCAGTTCGGCTCCAACATCCGAGCCCAAGTTCGATCACGTCCACACAGGATATTACAACCCAATCCAGACAGGAAAGCACAACACAATCAACATAGGAAAGTAAGTCAATCATGTCGAAGGTAATGATTGAAATTCCAGACTCATCTCACTCAGGTATACTTCTTCGTAAGGTAATAGAGATGATCAGATGTATCCACTGATTCATCTAAGCTGGGACCCACATAGGATACTAAACCAGATAAGTTGTCAGAACAATGTTGGATACAAGACCAGCCACTCTACCAGACCCACATAGGATACAAGAATAGAGTAAAACACTGCCAGACCCACGTAGGATACAAGAACAGTAGTACTGCCGGACCCACGTAGGATACAAGAACAGTAGTCATCACCGTCGAACCCACGGAGGATTTCAGTACAGTCTTCATTGCTGCCAAACCCACAGAGTATTTCAGTTCAGTCGTCGTTGCTACCGAACTAGCGGAGTTTTTCAGTTCAGTCGTCATCGTCGTCGCAGTCGCAGCCAGTTCTAGGGTTCCCGCACACAGCATGCTCGATTCCGGGAGGGTCCGCTCCCCGAGCCAAGGAGGTCGATATATCAACTGACACGTAGTCCGGAGTTTATGTATCCCATAGTTCCATCTCATCGATAGAAAATCAACACGATAGACGGCGCGCCAATCGGACACATGGTCAGTGAGTTACTGGCTTTTTTGTTCTAGGGGCCTGGTTGGTTTTTAAGTCAAAACCAACCCGACCATACTCCAAATGCATCCAAACCTCAATCGTAGTAATCCAAAAGGTCCGTCTCACCAAGAGAAATACAACAAAGTCAACGGCACGTCAATCGGACATCCGGAGCTCAAGTTACAAGCGTTTCCACTCCGAGGGCCCGGTTGGTTTCGTGTTCGAACCAACCCGGTCATAACCAATGTTCTCCGAAACCTTATGTGTAATATACCGAAACGACCATCTCGTTCCAAGGATCTCATGGCAACTGATAGTGCATCGATCAGAGGTCCGTAGCCCATGTTATGGGCAAAAGACTGAAAACAGCCCGAAGATGGGGGGTATGGGCCCGGTCCGACCCAGCCCAACCCCCCTGGTCAGCCCGAACCGGGTCGACCCAGTAGGGCGTAGCCTAACCCAGCTGATCATGGACCGGCCCGGCTGGGCGCGGCCCAGCCCGGTCCGCGCAACCCAGCCCGGCCCGGCCGGGTGGCACGCTGGATCGGCCAACGACCAAGCATGGGGGGACGCGGTCCCCCCTCCCTGCGCTCCACGGACGTGGTGGGTGCCGCGTCCTCCTCTGGATTCCGCGCTCCCATGAGATCCCGGTCGCCTACCGTTGCGGCTTCATCCGTGTCGGTTCCACTTGGCGGCGTGCCGGGACGCCGCTGCCTTCGGGCGGCCAACCGGTGCCGGCCACCGGAGTCGTTTTGGTGGTTCGTTCTTGCTCTCGTCTGCGCTTGGGGTCGTTTCGGGACCTGTAGATTACTGTGACGACCTCTAATCGCTCAACAGTCCCATTCCATCATCTCCCAACGTTCTGTGCATCAAGAACAGAGAAATAGTGTGTTCGAACTTGTTCATTGGTCCTCACCCACTGCGTTAGTGGTTCAAACAACTTCGAAAAATTTCTGAACAATTATTCCCATGTCGAGGACGTAATCCATATAAAGTAAAATAAATCAAAAACCCCCTACCTCGAAGAAGTTTTCGAGCGAGGATCGTCTCTGGAAAAGACATCGTGGAAGACGGCATCGCAGAAGAGGATCATGGGCGTCGTGGTACACGACGTCATGGAGAAGAGGATCGTCGGAGTCACGTCGTCGATCTCCGAGGATCTAGCATTCTTCATCGTCTTTCGTCAGAGGTCGGTGTTCTTCGTCATTCATCGCGTTCTCCGACAAATAAGATGAAGATTCGAAGGCTTGAGCAATTCCTCTTCAAACCTTCTCACACAACGAAATAATCCACAATGAAAGAAGACTTTGTCTTATTTTATTAACACACAAAATCCATCAATAAATTTGAAATTCAAAAGAATTCACAAATTATTTACATTTAATTACTTAATAAATTAATTAATAAGTGAGTTGACTTGCAATTAGTTGGGGGTGCGGGTGTGTTACTCAATTAATGGGGGTTTTCCAATTTAATGGGATGTTGGGAGGAAGTTGAAAAGATGGGGCTCGTGTGGGGCCCACCTCACTAATTTCCTATCAAGATGGGTTAGGATTTAGTGGGTCCCACCTCAACTTCCATATGTAGGTTTAAACTACATAGAAAATAAAATAAAAATTAATGTACATATTTTATTTTATTCATTAGTTACCCCATTTTTTTTAATAACCACACCTGAGCAAACGCAACTCCAGAAAAGTCGTTACTAAGTAATTATCGGCGCTATGGTTTCATCGGTGCCCTCAGATTTCGATTCTAGGCACTGGTTCAAAAGTTAGGAAAACCCGCTAGTTCATTCACTAAACGTACTCGAGCTAAACATCAGAAACTGATTCCGAGCACACCGGGCCTCAGAATCAGGTTCCGTCAAAAACTGCATACTCATAAAATCCCAAAGAAAATTAAGAAAAAATTTCCCTTGAAATTTATGGGTCTTTACATTACTCCCACCTCAGGTCTTTACATCCTCATAAAGATACAACACAAAACTAGGGGAACAAATGAGGATACAGAGCACGCATCTGAGCCTCCCGCTCCCAAGTTCTCTCCGGGGGGTTCCCGTGCTACAATCTGATTTGCACTAGAGGAATCGACCGCCCACGTAGGACCCGCTCATGTCGATCCTCGATCTCCACAGGGACCTCTGCAAAAGTTTCCCCATCATCAAAGTCCAGCTCCCCATGGTTGATGATATGCATCGGGTCATGCATGTATCTCCTCAGCTAAGATACATGGAAGACATCATGCACCCGGTGCAACTGAGGTGGTAGAGCCAGGCGATAAGCCACCTCACCTATCCTGATGAGAACCTGGAATGGTCCGATGAAGCATGGAGATAACTTGTCGCCCCGGCCAAATCTCTGTAATCCACGTCGAGTTGAGACCTGCAAGAAGACGTGGTCGCCATCCTCGAACTCTAGTGGTCTCTGCCTTCTGTCAGCATAAGACTTCAGCCGGCTCTGAGCTATCCTCATCCGCTCCTTGATGACCTGGACCTTCTTGGTTGTGGCCTGGACCTTCTCTGGTCTCACAAGTGCTGACTCCCCAGGGTCTGTCCAGCACAGAGGTGATCTGCAAGGTCAGCTGTACAATGCCTCATATGGTTCCATCCAGATGGTGGAGTGGTAGCTATTGTTGTACGCAAACTCCACCAAGGGTAGGTGGTCCTCCCAGCTGTGACCAAAGTCAGAGACACATGCACAGAGCAAGTCCTCGAGAGTTTGAATGGTCCTCTCCATCTGACCATCTGTCTAAGGGTGAAAGGCGGTGCTCAGATGTAGTTGCATCCCAAATGCCTCATGCAACCCCTTCCAAAGCCGGGAAGTAAAGAGAGCATCTCGATCGGAGACGATAGGTGATGGCACACCATGAAGTCATACAATCTCCTGAATGTAGAGATGTCCCAAGATCTCTACTGAGCCCCGCTCTCTGATTTTTAAGAAGTGATCCGACTTGGTGAGTCAGTCGACAATCACCCAAATGGAGACGTGGCCTCTGGAAGTACGTGGAAGACCAGTCACGAAATCCATAGATATCCCATCCCACTTCCACTCCGGGACTTCCAAGGGTTGTACCAAGCTTGCTGGTACCTGGTGCTCTGCCTTCACCTACTGGCAGGTGAGGCATCGAGAAACAAACTTAGCTACAACCTTCTTCATACCCGGCCACCAGTGATGTCGTTTGAGATCCTGGTACATCTTCGCCACTCCTGGATGTACCGCTAAAGGGAAAGTGTGAAACTCTCATAGCACCTCCTCTTGAAAAGAAGCTAGTAACATGGTACGTCATCTAAAAAGGATGACGTGCCCTCCTCCCATAGACAATCCATCAGGTGTATGTCCTAAGGATATATGTGCACGCCACGTCTCACAGTCAACGTCCCCACGCTGTGCCTCTCTGACCTACTGAAGAAGTGGAGGAGTGACTGTGAGTGACTGTAGAAAGGATGCTCCATATCTATCCATGAAGGATATCTGCAAAGCGGCTAGCTGCTCTGTCGCCTCCCCAAGTAGCTGAATGCCCATCCTCCTACAGATAACATCGGCTACTACGTTCCCCTTTCCAAGAGTATAGACTATCTCAAAGTCATAGTCCCAGAAGAACTCGAGTCTTCACCGTTGTCACAGGATTAGGCCCTTCTCTAAGAAGATGTACCTGAGACTCTGGTGGTCAGAGTAGACTATAAAGCACTCACCCATTAGATAGTGTCGCCACATCTTCAGAGAAAAGACCACTGCTGCTAACATCAGGTCATGGGTAGCATAGTTCTGCTCATGCTGCCTCAAATGACGTGATCCATAGGCAATCGCTGCCTGCCCCTGCATCAGGACACATCTGAGTCCGGTACCTGATGCATCACAGTAGACTACATACCCACTCCCTCCTCCGGTAGCCTCATGATAGGTGCGCTGGTCAATCTCTGTCTCAGCTCCTGCATTGTCCGCTAACATCTATCTGACCACATGAAGGGTTTCCTCTTTTTCGTCAAATCTGAAAGTTGTGTTGAAACTCTGGAGAAGTCTGGCACAAATCTCTGGTAGTACCCAGCTAGTCCCAAGAAACTATGCACCTCCGTCACGCTCCTGGGTGTCTCCCAAGCTAGCACTACCTCGATCTTTGTAGGATCCACCGCAACTCTCGCCTCAGAGATGATGTGTCCCAAGAAGTGGACCTCTCATAACTAGAAATAACACTTAGAGAGCTTACCATAAAGATGGTGCTCTCAGAGCGTGTCCAGTACAACCTGCAAGTGGTAGGCGTGTTCCTCCTCAATGGTCGAGTATATCAATATGCCGTCGATGAAGACCACGACAAATCGATCAAGGTATGGCTGAAAGATCCTGTTGATGAGACTCATGAACACTGCTGGAGTGTTGGTTATTCCAAAAGGCATAACCAAGAACTCATAGTGGCCATACCGACATCTTAAGGTCGTCTTCTGCACGTCCTCGTCCAAAACTCTGAGATGAAGATAGCCTGACCTGAGGTCTATCTTCGAGAACCACCGTGCTCCCTTGAGCTGATCAAAGAGGCCGTCAATCCTCAGTAGCGGATACTTGTTTCTCACGGTAACCTGGTTCAGGTGACGATAGTCGACACACAGTCAAAAGCTCATGTCCGCCTTCTTGGCGAACACAATCAGGGAAGCCCAGGGTGAAACATTGGGTTGGATGAATCCCTTGCTCTGCAAGTCCTCCATCTGTACCCGCAGCTCTCGAAGCTCAGCAGGATCCATCTAATATGATGGAGTGGATATCGGGGCTATCCTGGGGTACAGGTCAATATAAAAGTCTACCTCTCTATAAGGAGGTAGTCCTGGAACGTCATCGGGGAAAACGTCCTCATACTGATCCACCACTGCAGGAAAACTAGGACTCCACACGTCAACTGCTCCTAGGATGAGGCTAGCCAACTGATAAGTGATTGGTTTTTCTCTCCTCTATGTGAGTCCATCATGTGCTTCTATGGCTCCCTTCTCGCCGGTGAAGGTGAACCTGCTCCCATCGGTGCGAACACATCGCACCTTGCGCCTAATATAGTCAATCTGAGCATGGACTATAGATAACCAATCCATGCCCATGATGATGTCGTAAGGCCTTGACGCCGCTACAAGAAGATCCCAGCCGAAGCTCTCGCCTCCTAGAGTAAATTTACACTGCCGACACCAGTGTGTAATCATCGAGTCTGCTCCCGTAGGAGTCTCTAGCCGTAAGGATCGAGCCAACGACTTCGTCGGAATCTCCGAGCTCTGAGCAAAGGCAGTGGCAATGAAAGAATGACTCGCTCTTGTGACTATAAGAACTGCAGCAAGGGTGGATTGGACCCAAAGATTACCTCGAATCATCTCTGGTGCGTCGTGGTCGTAGGCATCCACTGCCTGAAGCTAACCCTGTCTCTGTCCGCCAGCTCCCGGTGGTCGGGGTGAACCTCTTAGTGGTGGTGGTGGTAAAGCCTCAAGGCGTTGCCCACCACCTGCTACTCGGCCAGCTCCTCTGCCTCGTCCGCCAGCTCCCTGAGGACTACCACGGTAAACCCTCTGCCTCTGCCTGGGTGGCCCCTCAACCTTCTGCTGCTCCTCTACATGGCAGGTTTGGCATTCACGATCCATGTGGCCCTGCCCGCCGCATGCATAGCATTGTCTGCTCCTCGGAAGGCTGGCACTGCGCCGTGTGCCCCGCACCTCTGAGCCAGTGTCCTGAGGTCATCCTCCTGATGGTCTAGTCTGCCTAGACCCCTATGACGTCTATCGACTGGTACCTGCAGATGAATCTGCTACATGCCGCCCTGCGGTGGGTCTCGCTGCGGGTGTAGGTTCAGCAAGAAAGCTCTCTACGAGAAGGGCTCGCTCCAGTACTCCTACCTGTGTCGGAATGCTGAGGGAGATCATCGATTCCCTGATCTCATGCCTCTGTCCCTGCTCTAAGGTCCCATCCTGGAATAATGGGTCTCATACCATGTCCATTGAATAGCGCGAGAGATCGGTATATCTCACCAAATACTGGGCGACCATCATGCTGCCCTACCGCAACTGAAGTAGCTCCTGGATGCGCACCGCACGGAGGGTTCCTGGGACGAACTCCGAGCGTAAGAGGCTCTCAAAGTCCATCCAGAGGAGAAATGCCTCGTCGTGCACCTAGAGCATCAAGCTCTACCATCTGCCTACTACGGCGTGCAGGAGGCTCGCTGAAAGGATCATCATGAGGTCAGTTGGTGTCCCCACTAACCTGAAAACTCACACAACTGCCTCTAGCCAATCCTCGGCTGCCTGAGGGTCCATCTCCCCGCGGAACCTGGGCGGTCACTGAAGCTGAATCTCGTGCAGTGCACTAAGGTGACGTGCACTCTCATTAGTTGGGGCTGGTGGAATCGATGGCTCAGTGGGTAGAGGTACCACCGGTGCCTCTGCTGAAAAAGGGCCCTGCATAGAGGCCTCGTCGCTCGGTGGGTTGTCGTCTCGCACAAATCTCGGAACCCTAGATGGATGCCATCGTGGGGCCATCCTGAAAAGAAACAGGTGCGCCATAGTCAAAACAGTATACCTAGTGAGCTGAAACAAAGTAATCACAAAAAAAAACTTTTGAAACACACATGCAATCAATGTTTTAATGCACTGATTCGGAAATCAGAAGTCAGGGTCCTGGTGTACGGATACGTCAGCCGCCGCACCAACACTGGACTCCCTGGACTAATAACAAAGCTCAATACTCTTAACAATATTTCTTCACATAGAAGAAAGATCAGAGTCCCGAGTTCTGCGGTAGAACCAAACTCCTCTGATACTAATTTGTCACGACCCATCCTCAGGGACCGTGCCGTGACTACCCCAAGCCCGCCTCCCATAGGCCAGGGGCTGGGGACTAGCACCAAATGTGTAAATCCCAAGAGAAAGGTGAAGGAATTGCCTTTAATAAGTAAACAAACACCACAGAGTGACCAAGCAGAAGTAAACACTAGTAAACTGAGTACAACAGTAAGTGCGGAAAAGTATGTGGGCCAGAATACAAACTCAAACTGAAAGTAAAGTACAACTGAAAAGAAAGTACAACAACTGAAAAGTAAAGAAGCAACGCCGAGCCGCCCGCTGAAGATCCCACCTGAAGGGTGGGTACAGTTAGCCTCTACCTCAGCTCCTCGGGTCCAGCCATCCGCTATGTGTAAGTCCCACCCAGTGGTCCACCTCCAGGTACCGACTCGCTCTACAAGCCTCAACCACGATCAACGTTGTCCGTCGTCTGCTTCCAACACAACGTAGTGCAGACATAGACCATGCAAGGGTGAGTATATGCTACTTAGTAGGGACCCCGAGACCCCGAAGGTCTCCGAGAATCCACAAAGGATAATCCACAAAGGAAAGATAAAATCACGAAGTAACATCCAACACTACTTAGGTATATTCCCATATATATACCTAAGTCATCAATTGTGGTTCGGCTCCAGCATCCGAGACCAAGTTCGATCACGTCCACACAGGATAGTACCACCCAATCCACACAGGAAAGCACAACACAATCCACATAGGAAAGCAAGTCAATCATATCGAAGGTCATGATTGAAATTCAAGACTCAGCTCACACATGTATACTTCTTCGTAAGGTAATAGAGATGATCAGATGTAGCCACTAATTCATCTAAGCTAGGACCCACGTAGGATACTAAACCATCTAAGCTATCGGACCGACATAGGATACAAGACCAGCCACTCTTCCAAACCCACGTAGGATACAAGAACAGAGTCAAACACTATCGGACCCACGTAGGATACAAGAACAGTAGTACTGCCGGACCCACGTAACATACAAGAACAATAGTCATCGTCGTCGAACCCATGGAGGATTTTTGTATGGTCTTCATCGCTACCGAACCCATGGAGTATTTTAGTGAAGTCGTCATCGCTGCCGAACCCACAGAGGATTTCAGTGCAGTCGTCATCGTCGTCGCAGTCGCAGCCAGCTCTAGGGTTCCCACACACAACATGCTCGATTCTGGGAGGGTCCGCTCCACGAGCCAAGGGGGTCGATACATCAACTGACATGTAGTCTAGAGTTGATGTATCCCAAAGTTCTGTCTCGTCTATAGGAACTCAACACGACAAACGACGCGTCAATCAGACGCCCTGTCTGTGAGTTATTGGCTTTTCCATTCCAGGGGCACGGTTCATTTTTAAGTCAAAACCAACCCGATCATACTCCAACTGCATCCAATCCTCGAGTGGAGTAAGCCAGAAGGTTCTTCTTACTAAGAGGAATCCAACAAAGTCGACGGCGCGTCAATCGGACGTCCGGAGCTCATGTTACAAGTGTTTCTACTCTGAGGGCCCGATTGGTTTCATGTTCAAACCAACCCATCCATACCCAAAGTTTTCCGAAACATTGATTTTAATATACCGAAACTATATTCTCGATCCAAGGATCGCATCGCAACTCACGGTGCATCGATCGGAGGTCAGTAGACCATGTTATGGGCAAAATACTGAAAACGGTCCGAAGATGGGGGGTATGGGCCCGGTCCGACTCGGCCCAACCCCCTGGTCGGCACGAACCGGGTCGACCCAACCTAGGTCCGGGTCGACCCCTTCGGGCACGGCCTGGTCCAGTACACGCAACCCGGCTCGGCCTGGCCAGGTGGCACGCTGGCTCGACCAACGGCCGAGCATGGGGGGACGCGATCCCCCCTCCCTACGCTCCGAGGACGCGGCAGGTGCCACATCCTCCTCCAGATCCGGCACAACCACGGGATCCCGATCACCTGCCATCTCGACTTCAGCCGCAGCGGTTCCTCCTGGAAGCGCGCCTAGACGCCGCCGCCTTCGGGCGGCCGGCTAGTGCCGTCCGCTGCCTCCGGTCACCAGACCCGCCGCGCCGGCGACCCGCGCCGCCGGTGATGTCCCCGGGCCACCGGAGTCGTTCCGGTGGTCCTTTCTTGCTCCCGTCTGTGCTTGGGGTCGTCTCGGGACCCATAGATTACTGCGACGGCCTCCAATCACTCAACAGTCCTGTTCCATCGTCGCCCAACATTCTGTGCATCAAGAACAGAGAAAGGGTGGGTTCGGACTTGTTCGTTGGTCCGCACCCACCGCGTTAGTGGTTCAAACAACATCGAACAATTCCCGAAAAATTATTCCCATGTCGAGGACGTAATCCACATAAAGTAAAATAAATCAAAAACCCCCTACCTCGAAGAAGTTGTCGAGCGAGGATCGTCGCGGGAAAAGACGTCGCGGAAGACGACGTCGCGGAAGAGGATTGTGGGCGTCGCGGTACCCGGAATCACGGAGAAGAGGATCGTCGATGTCACATCGTCGATCTCCGCGGAACTAGCATTCTTCATCGTCTTTTGTCAGAGGCCAGCATTCTTCGTCGTTCTTCTCATTCACCAAAGAAGAAGATTAAGCTTCGAAGGCTTGAGCAATTCCTCTCCAAACCTTCTCGCACAATAAAATAATCCCCAATGAATGTAGACTTTGCCTTTTTTTTATTAACACACACAAGCCATCAATAAATTCTAAATTCAAAAGAATTCATGAATTATTTACATTGAATAACTTAATCAATTAATTAATAAGAGAGTTGACTTGCAATAAGTGGGGGTGCGGGTGTGTTACTCAATTAATGGGGGTTTTCCAATTTAATGGGAGGTTTTGAGAAAGTTGAAAAGGTGGGGATCGTGTGGGGCCCACCTCGCTAATTTCCTATCAAGAGGGGTTCGAATTTAGTGGGTCCCACCTCAACTTCCATACGTAGGTTTAAACTACTTAGAAAATAAAATAAAAATTGTTTTAAAAATTTTATTTTATTCATTAGTTACCCCATTTTTTTTAATAACCACACCCGAGAAAACGCAACTACAGAAAAGGTGTTCCTAAGAAATTACCGGCACTACGGTTTCATCGGTGCCCTCGGATTTCGATTCCGAGCACCGGTTCAAAAGTTAGGAAAACCCGCTCATTTGTTCAATGAACGTACCCAAGCTAAACTTTGGAAACTGATTCCGGGCACACCGGGCCTCGGAATCAGGAGCCGTCAGAAATTGCATGCTCATAAAATCCCAAATAAAATTAAGAAAAACATTCCTTGAAATTTACGGGTCTTTACACAAAATTTTTATTTTATTCATTAGTTACCCCATTTTTTTAATAACCATACCCGAGCAAAGGAAACTCTATAAAAGGTGTTCTTAAGCAATTACCAGCACTGTTGTTTCATCGATGCCCTTGGATTTCGATTCCGAGCACCGGTTCAAAAGTTAGGAAAACTCGCTCGTTCGTTCACTGAACGTACCCGAGCTAAACATCAGAAACTGATTCTGGGCACACCAGGCCTCAGATTCAGTTGTCAATGATAAGCTCGGGTACATTCAGTGAAAGAATGAGCGTGTTTTCCGAACTTTTGAACTGGTGCACGGAATCGAAATCTGAGGGCACTGATAAAACCACAGCGCTGGTAATTGCTTAGAAACACCTTTTCTGGAGTTATGTTTTCTCGGTTGTGGTTATTAAAAAAATGGGGTAACTAATGAATAAAATAATTCGAATGTTAGGAAAACCCGCTCATTCGTTCACTGGACGTACCTGAGCTAAACTTTGGAAACTGATTCTGGGAACACCGGGCCTCGAAATCAGGTGCTGTCAGAAACTTCATACTCGTAAATTCCCAATGAAAAATAAGAAAAAATTTCCCTTGAAATTTACAGGTCTTTACACTAGACCCTTGACCTTCCATGGGATTAATGATGAGAATTAGATAGTAGAGGGGTTATTATTTCCACTATTAGAGCTAGTGTGGAATTAGGATGATAACTGTGTGTATTTTATAATTAGGCTACCTCATATTTCAAGAGGGAAAGATACCATATGAGTCATTATCAATCATATAAAAAAATCACCCCATTTTCCTATCACCATGGAGTAAAAAAAGTTAGAAGAACTCATACAGGATATGTTGCAGGCATGTGTGATTGATTTTGGGGGTTCTTATATTGTCACCTTACATTGGCTGAGTTTTCTTATAATAATTTCTTTCAAGCATCGATCAGGATGGACCTGATGGAGGTGTTTTATGAGTGTCTATTCCAATCCCATTTATGTTAAACTATGTGGGAGAGCATTCCTTGGATGGATTGAGCCTCATCAATGAGATTACCGAGATAGTTCAGCTAATTCATAAATGGTTAGTGTTATCTTAGGGCATCCATAAGTTGAATTTCAACTATCTTATTCATCCATTATAGTTTTAGGTTAGTGATCTGGTGTTTCTACAGGTATCAGTTCAATTGGGTCTCTATTGTTTGGGAAATAAATGGATGTTTCCACCATGTTATGTTAGGTTATTTCATATTTTGAATCATATAGTGAAGGTGTCCTGCTAATTAGATCTTTGACCAAGGCTAACCCAATCCATGACTTCTTTCATGTTTTCCAATTGAATAGATACCATTCCTAACCATATCATCTGATAAAGAGGGAATATTAGGAGTTAGAGCTAGATGAAACTATTATGGATTATACTATTAATTTTTTTGATGTTCAGAAGAAATTGATCCATGGGAATATGATCTCATTTTTTCATGTGATTTGTTGGTGTAGTGTTGATATCCATGAGACGTGGGATTAAGATAGTTGGGTGAGGGAAATGTGGCCTTAGCTATTTTCATCTAGTGGATCCTGAAAGATGTCTGGGAGATGAAATTCTAATGGTGAGGAGTTTGTGACACCATACAAGTCACTGGTATTTATTATTTTTATTTTTATTTATCATTGATTATGTTCTTGGTGTTCTTGGGTTTTAGGGGTTGAAACTAGGAATTTTTTGAAAGAATGAACATGGTGCATAGTTAATGAGTATTTTAAATTATGAAGAAAACGTGTGTGGGGTGTTGTTGTTTTTTACAGTATGGTTTAAAATAGTTTGAGCATGTTTTTTCAAACCATGTGAAACCCTAAAGAATATCATGTGTCTTTTGTGGGTGCATATTAGAACCCACACTATTTGTCAAACCATAAAGAAAAACTGTGAGACATGTGTATCTCATCAAAAAGTGTCTTTTACCCTTTTTCACATGTTGATTTCATAAGGTTTGGGGGCTGCTTTTCCTTCTCCATACATACAACCACTCTTCCTGGCACTTGGATGTCTCACCCTTCTTCATTTTGATATATTATCTTGGATTCTTGATTTTTTTCTTGAGGAAAATAAATTTATCCTTTATTTATTCTTCTTTTCCCCTCCTATAGCCTTGTTCTTCCATTTTTTATGGAAATGTGGAACATTAGGGGTGGTGATTCCCCAATAGGGTGATTTATGTGTATTTTGGTTTAATTTATTATGGATTAGGTGTTTGAGGATTGGTTCTACCAATTTATTTTATCTTAGTCAAGGGTGATGAGTATTGCACTAAATTTGATGTAGGTGTCTCTATCTGAGAGAATATTCAATGGATTGCCTTTAAATTTCTCATCATATTTGGTTTTTATTGTTTAAATTTCAATTTTGAAAACTTATTCTTGGTTTGTATTCCATGTTTGATGTGTTTCATGGTTTTTTTGGAAATTTTGGTGTTTAAAGTGGGGTTTTCCAAATTGGTGTCGCAAGTATGCTGACAAAGTGTTTAGTAAAATGAATCAAATTGTATTGTGAGTTTAAATGGAATTTTAAAGTGGTTTTAAAAGGGTTTTTACCCTTTTGAAGGTGTTTTGAGGAAATATGATTTTTTTTCTAAAAATGGATTATGAAATGGATTTATTAATGAAGGCACCAGCTTGTAATGCTTTGTAATAGAGTAGCACATGGGTTAACCAGATGCGAGGGAGTGGTTTGTTCTAGGGATTGTGTAACCATTATTTGGGAAAACAATGAAAGTTCCCATTTTTTCAAAGAGACTGAGTGAGCCTTTGGTTATGATGAATGTGTGATATTCTTTGATGGGTTTTGAGATTCCATTAGATCTCTTGGAGTTATGCCTCAAGAATACTGTGAGAGCATATATTTCTCTTAGATAGAGAGCATACTTATCTACTCACTCACATTATGATTGATGGTTAGTGTCCCTAAAAAACATTACTCATAATAGATTGGTTTACAAGATTTTGGTATTTTATTAGTTCCATTTTCATTGGATGAGATGTATTATTCCCATTTTTTCATTTTCCATGTATATGGTCATATGATGTTGATTTTTAAGATCATCCATATTATGTTTTCTCAGTTGTGTTGAGCATATAACTTCTTGTGAAATTTTTTATTAATTTGATCTATGTTTGGAAATTGTTTTAGAAAACCATATTTTGTATCCAAAAAGGAAAAACCAAAGTGGTTTTAAAAGTTTACTTGAATTTTTTTTATTTTCAATTGGTGTAGTTTTTTGAATTTTTTTCAAACTAATTTATTTGTTTTCTTGGGTAAAAATATTAAATAGATTCATCGTGGTATCCTACTATGCTTAATGCCTCACACCATGCATGGTTCATTTTTGGAATTTTTTAGATTTTGTTTTGTAGGACATACAAAAAGGAAAGGGAACCATGTTATAGGGTGGATATTCTTTATTACCATCATCCACTATTTTTTATAGGATATGTGGTATCACATGTATTGGATAATGTGGAGTTTTTTATTGTATTTGTTTCTTATTATTTTGTACTTGGGCCTTGTTGGGCATTTTAACCTTCCATTTAAGTTGGGTTTTTTATTTTGAAATACCATATATATGTCTTTTTAGGGCACGTTTTGTTTATGATGTATATATTGGTTTGTGGTATTTATTTCCCTTATCTTGTTGACTATGATTATAGGTTTTTTCATCCCATATCAGGGAATGATCGAGTACGTTTACCTATGGAAAAATCATTCCCAAGTGATAATTTGTTATTCCTGGTGCTTGTCATCAGCATATGGAGATCGGGAACAAGCCTCCGGTTCTATAGCGGGCTGGTTTGGGTGATAGGTTAGGTCAACCAGGGTTGGTTCATTACACATTAGAATAATCTGTTAAAGTATGTTATCATAACATAATGATTAGGTCCAATAATATCCTTTGAGAATATATTTGTTATTTTTCTGGAATTATTGTGGGTCGAAAAAGTGGTTGAGGTTGTTGGATAAGGATCTGGTCATTATTAGGTGACTATTAAACATAGGGAAGCATTTGGAACTATAAAAAAATTCCTATATCAAGATTAATTTCATTTCCTATACTAGATAAGTTAAATGAATTTTCATTTTCTGTTTATGACTATTAAAATATCACTACTATACGTTAGACCATTATCAGCATTAAAAATATCTTTTGTTTGTGATTTAAAATAATTGAAGATATGAGCGTAATTATTATCCTTTTCTTTTATTATTTCTAAAAACACACTTATAAATAATGAAATTATTGACACTATTTTTAGAACTGATAAAATCTATTCCAAATGATATAAATCAAAAAATATCATTTATCTTTACACAATTAAAATAATTTCTTATATTAAACAAAACTTCAATTTAACTATTTCAATACAAAATAAATATCCATTGAAACATTCTAATATGTTATAATTACCTTTAATATGTATAACTCTTAATAAACATTTAAATTTTCAAAAAATGTTTAAAAATAATTAGTCTAATTCAAAAGAGACAATCTCAATAAATCTACCCAACCATATTGAATAGAATAGTGAACCTATAGTAAAAAAATATTTTTATAATGATAAATAATAAATAAAAACTAAATTATAAAAATATGAAAAATAAAACATAAATAAGATGGGTAACATATTATATAAATAAAATATATTTTAAATTATCATAATAATGTGTTCACTTTTGTTTTTTTTCTAAGTTTGTGATACATGTTTTGAAATAAAATATGTCAAATTTAGACTCATGAATTTCAATCATATTTTAGAATTCTTGTGAGTTTAATTAATACACATAACAAATTAATCATGATTTTTTATACTAAATTATCAATAAAATATGAGATATTTTTCTCAGTTTTGTATATGTGATGTGCATTTTAAATAGAAAATGAACTTTTAAACGAAAAACATGCACATGGTCATACGATCTGCATCGTGCACCAAATTGATGTGTGGATAATTATTATATGTCACAAATTAATTAGTGATCTTTTTTATAAATTATCATTATAATCTAATAAAATTTATTGTTTAAAACTATATGATGCATGATTTGAATAGGAATTTCATTTTTAAACTAAAAACACACAATTTCGATCAGAAAAAACACATAATTAATTAATTAATGTGAGGTTAATCACTATAAGTATTAAATAAATCATAGATAATTTTCCAAAATTATCATAACAATCCAAGAATGACTTCATGGTTTTGAGTATGTGAAGTAATTTTTGAACTAAAAATTCACATTTAAACTAAAAACATGAACTTTCAGTCATATTGAACACATTATGTGTCAGATTAACATGTGATTGATTTATACACATAAAAAATGAACAATGGGTTATTTTTTGAAATTATCATGACAATTCAAGAATGTTTTCTACGTTTTTTAGAAAGTGATGTGAATTTTAAACTAAAATGTCAATTTTAAATAGAGATGATAACTGTTAGAAATATTAAACAAATCATGTGTCATATTGGTGTAAGGTTAATTCCTACATGTCAAAAAAATTTCATGAATGATTTTCTATAAGTACAATGTAAATACATGTTTTTTATTTGTTTTTAGTATATAACATGCATTTTGATTTAAAATGTCATTTTTAAATAGAAAACACAGTCTTTACATCATTTTACCCTCTATATAAATTGGATTGAAGTTTTTTTTAATTTTTATAGAACAAAATTGAATCATAGATAATTTTAATAAATTACCTTGTCAATTTGGTATTGTATATTTGATTTTAGGTGTGTCACATATTTCTTGAACTAAAATAAAAAATTAAATAAAAAAACGTTCACTCATACCAGAAACACCATGTGTCAGATTCAAGTTTATTAATTCATTTGGGTCAAAAGGACACACAGATCATTCTCTTAATGAATCATAAGAATATGATCATTTTTTCTTGGTTTTTAGTATGTGACATTTTTTTGAACTAAACTCTCATTTTTAAAATATATAACACACGCTTTAAATCATACCATTTACACAATGTGTTTAATTTTCATGTGGCTAAATATTATTGGTCAAAAAGTAACCATAGATTATTTTTATAAATTAACACGATAATCATTACATGTTTTATTAATTTTCACAATATGATTCATGTTTTGAAATAAATTTTTAATTTTAAATAGGAAACATTCATTATGAACATATGGAACTAAATTAAAATATTATAGATAAATATATTTTCAATAATAAATATAGGGACATAAAAATCTAAAGAATGATATCAACTTTTCATGAATATGAATATTGTAATGAAAAAAATCTAAACTAGAAAAAAATATTGTAAAATATTTAATATCAATATTACATCATGAATTAGAAAATTAATTTTTCTAACATACCTCATATAAAAATTTTCAATATGGTCTCTAGAATAATCATGTTTTTAGGATAATGTCAATAACTACAAGGTAGTTTTTATCAACTGAATCCACCACACCAATTAAAATGAGTTTTTTTATTTAAATTTCTAGAAATCTCAAAGTGATTTTTTTATTATATAGAAATTTTAAGAGTCTACGAAATTTGACAGAACGTTATTCCAAGGCCTGGAGTGGCCGGAATGAATTTCCGAACTTTATTTATGTACGTTCAGTTAACTTGCGGCATAAATTTATAACTTTTTAATCGGTGCTCGAAAATGAATTCTGAGGACACTGTTGAACTCGTAGGACCGATTTTCACTTAAAGAGACCTTCACCTTGACCGCAGTAGGTCGAGGATGGAAGATGAATTTCATGTTTTGTGGAGGAATAAAAATATAATTTTTTTTTATTTTCTTCTCCACCACTTTTTGAATTTAGTGGTGGGGACCAGCCATCCTTGAAACCTTTGGAACTATTGAAAACCCTCTCGTATTTAACGAGCTAACATAATTTGTTTAATTGATTAACTTAAACGTAAATGAGAGGGGATCATCACCTCCTGTGGTTGGAAATTTTTTTGGCAAACGAGTGTGGTGGGGAACTTTTGGTGGAAGTATCCTCCCAACGAAGAACGAAAGTCTAGATCAAGAACGAGGAACCAATGATCGATCCTGTATTAGAAGCGTTTCGCAGGAGCAACGAACACCAGTGTCTCCTCCAACATATTCTTCCTCTAACTCACTCCATCCACAAAGAACAAATCGAGGTAGGGAAACTATTCTTATGGTCCTTAGTTATTTAACATTGTTTCAAAACTATGAACTGCCTGCTATTGATTTAACACTGAAGGTGCGGGCCAAAAGAACATGGCCCAATCCCTCCTCTACTTTTTTTTTGACATGTCCTTAACGTGTGGATCGATGGGTTAAGCAAAACCCGAACACATCACCAGTGACCGATGCCAGCGGGGTATAAGGCAGCGGCCAACACACCAGTCGATCGTGATGGCGGCCGCAACACAACTGCGAAACGGAAGGAGGTCGTGGCCCGTCGGCCATGGTAGTGGAAGGTAGAAGATGGAACCCCATCTGGTCATGTGGAACCGGGGTGGCGCACGTCCATGCCACCGGTAGAGGAGTAGAGTGCAGCTTCTTAGCAGTGGTGGCACACTGGGTGGGCGGTCGGCACTCGGTTGGCCACAGAGGCAGCAACAACCCACGCTAGTGCCGCTGGAAGGGGGAGCCAGTTGGAGCCTCGGACAGCTGTGTCATGCCATGTAGGACCTGATCTGACAGGCCCCACATTTCAGCAGGTGGCACCACGGGGCGCCACAGGGTTGGCAAAAACCGAACGGCCCTTGGGCCATTTGGGAATCTGGGGGAACGCCTCCACCAGGTGTCAACTAGTGCAGACCCCACCACAGAGGGCTACCTTGGTCGCGGGCTGCCCTGTGGGCCATCCCAGCAGGTTTCCCCCAGTGGTCCGGGCAACCCCTTTTGCAGGTCGAGTCGGGTCGTGTCAGTTCGGACCGAACCCGGACCCATCTGGACTCAGATACGCCTTATTGTCCATATCTTGAGAAATGAGATTTTGTTTGAAAAACCGTCTACGGTGCCGAAATCCTCAAATTTAGATGGTCCATTTGGTATAATCCACTTGAGTTTTGGATAAAGTTGGAGTACGGCCATGTTGGATCGAACCTGAATCCAACCAGGCCCTCAAAACGGAAACACTAATAACTTATAGATTGGGCGTCTGATTGACACGTCGTCAGTCACATTGGGTCCATTATGATGTGACGTACCTTCATGATACTTATTAGTGGGTCTTATTGGAAATTGAAGAATATATTGATGTCTTGAGGATCGTATCCTATTGTAATCAAGCATGCTTAGTGCGAGAAACCATGTGGCTGGTTGTACTTGAAGCATCTACTGATCATGTGTGTGTCACCAACAGATCACGTGTGGGTCATCATCAGATCCTGTGTAGGTCATCTTCGGATCCTGTGTGGGTCAACATCTTCAAATCCTGTGTGGGTAATCTTCAGATCATCTGTGGATCATCTTTAATCCTGTGTGGGTCAAAAGAAGAGCTTCTCAATGAAGTAAGACAATCTAGAAATATATTTAATCATCTATACTTCCATACTTAAGTTATACCTGGTGTGAGCTGAGCCTTTACCTTCATGGTACACTTCTATGTGATGATACCTTGGTGTTATTCTTCTATGTGGTTTTACCCTTTTGGTACCTACATTTGTGGTATTCATTCCTTTGTGGAATAGATTTGCTTTTGGAAAAAGAGTTGGGGATTGTTTTTCCTCAAGAATGAGATTGGTTTACTTGACAACTTAGGTATATGTATGGGAATATACCTAATTAGGATTGAAAATTTATTTGTTCTTTGTAATTGTGGTCTTTATTTATGGATTATCCTTTGTGGATTCTGAGAGACCTTCAAGGTTCTCGAGGTCCCTACTAAGTATCGTTATACTCACCCCAGCATGGGCTGCACCCACACCTTGTTGTGTCTTGTGCAGACGACGGACAATGTTGATTGAGGATGAGGGTGTCAGGACTAGAGGTTTCTTGGAGGTGGACCATTAGAAAAGACGTACCACATAGAAGACTATTCGTGAGTTGTACCTACCCTTTAGGTAGGATCTGTGGCATGCCTTCACAGGAGTTTTTTTCAGTTTTACTTGTACTTTCTAGTTGGGCTTGCATCCCAACCCCCTTTAATTACTATACTCACTCTATTTACTATATAGTTTACTTTGTGCTTGTATCTTTCTATGTTCATGGATTGTGTGAGTTTTTTGGTTAAAAAGGCAATACATTCTCTATTTTAGGGATATGCCTTTTTGGTGCTAGTCTCCAGCCCCATGCCTATGGTAGGCGGGTATGGGGTAGTCACAGTACGAGCCATGGGGGATAGATCATGAAAAATTAGTATAATTGGATTTGGTTCTACCAGAGAAATTGGACTCTGAACTTTTGATTCAGTGATAGTGTTAAGTGTAATGAGTGTGGTTTTCAGTTTGGGGAATCCAGTGTTGGTGTGGCATCTGAAGTATCCATACACTAAGACCCTGACTTCTAATTTCCGACTCAGAGCAAGAAAAAAATGATTGCGTGTGTGTTTCTGAAAAGATTTCTTTTTTATCTCTTTGAGTCAGCTGACCAGGTATAACTTATTGATTGTGGCACACCTGTCCTTTTTTAGGAAGCCTCCAGCAGCACCATTACCCATTGGACATTGATGCCGCCAGCCCCAGTAGTAGAGGGTGCATGGTGATTGAGCATGTTGCATGAGTTCTAGCATGAGAGGCCACTGAGGTTTTGGGGAGAGACGGATCTACAGGCGTTTGAGGACCGGTTGGAGGCCATGGTCTGAGTTTTTTGACTGGTAGGGACCTCATCTTCTCTCATAGTGATCCTTACCCTCATTCTTTGTTAGATAGTAGCGGGTAGATGGTAGATCTTAATGCTCCAGGTTCACGATGAGGTGAATCTCATTTGGGTGGACTTTGAGAGCCTTTTCAGGGCAGAGTTCGTCCCAGCGACCTTATGCTCTATGCATATACATGAGCTTCTCCACTTGTAGTAGGGAATCATGGTCGTGGCTCAGTATACAGTGAGGTTCACTGACCTCTCACACTACCCCACTGACATGGTGCGGGACCCTTTCTTCAGAGTCTGGTCCTTCAAGCAGGGGCTCAGACAAGAGATCAGAGCTTCAATAATTAATTCTCACAGCATCTCGATGCAGGCTGGGGTGTTAGAGCGACCACTCTTAGTGGAGAGCTTCCTTGCTGAGCAGTCACCAGCAGTGAGACCCACTACCAGATGTTATATAGCAAAGTCATCTGTAGCTGGAAGCAGATAGATGATAGAGAGGTCCAAGAGGAGCAGAACTACGGGTGGACATCCATAGCATAGAGGGTTTCTTGTGTGGGGCTCTCGACACAGATCATGACAGGCGAGGAGCAGGTAGTGTTACTCGTGGAGCAAGCAGAGTCACATGGATCGTGACTGCCCAACCCATTGTACGAATGACCAGTAGAGGGTCAATGGACCACCTAGGTAGATGGAAATATTTTATTGAGGAGGTCTGCAGGCAGTAGGTGGGCGTGGCAGAGGAGTTGGCCGAGCAGTAGGTGGTGGGCGACGATTCGAGGTTTTACCGACACCACCTCAAGGTGGTCCACCCCGACCACATGGATCAGGTGGACTAGAATGAGCTCAGTTCTAGGTAGTTGAGGCATACTACCATGACACTTCGGATTTGATTTGAGGTATGATTAGTGTATACTCCACCTTAGCTGAAGTACTTATGGACACGGGTTCCAGTCATTATTTTATTACCATGACCCTCGTTCGGAGCTCGAAGATTTCCGTTGGAGTCGTTGGTTCGATCCTTACGGCTTGAGACTTCTACGAGAGCATATTTGACGATTACACACTGGATCCCGCATCATGAGCTTACTCTAGGAGGTGAGAGATTCAGTTGGGATCTCTTAGTAGCGGTGTCTATGCCTTACGACATAAACTTGGATATGGACTGGTTATCTATAGTCCATGCTCGGAATGAGTGAATTAGGTGAAAAAGTGTGGTGTGTCCTCACGGATGGTACCAGATTTTATTTCACAAGTGAGAAGGGAACCTTTTCAACACAGGATGGAATTACCTGGAGAAGGGTGCATCCAATCACACATCATTTGGCTAGCCTTACCCTTGAAGCAGTTGATGTTAAGAGTCTGATCTATCCTATAGTGGGGAAATAGTAGGCTGATGTTTTCCCTGATGATGTACCGGGGCTACCTCCTCACAGAGAAGTGGACTTTTATATCTACTTGTACCCTAGGATGGCACCAATATCTACACCAGCATATCGGATGGCTCTTATAGAGCTTCATGAGCTGCAAGTATAGTTGGAGGAATTGCTAATAAAATGGTTCATTAGGCCCAGTGTTTTTCCTTGGGCAGCCTCGATTTTTTGTATTCCAAGAAGGTGGATGATAGTTTGAGACTCTGTGTGGACTATCGGTGCCTGATCATGTGACTGTGAAGAATAACTACCCACTCTTGAGGATTGACGGTCTCTTGGATCAGTTGAAGGGACCATGGTGGTTTTCGAAGATAGACCTCAGATCAGGCTATCACCAGCTCAGGGTACGAGATAAGGATGTGCAGAATACGGCCTTTAGATGTTGGTATGGCCATTATGAGTGTTTGGTTATGCAATTTGGAATGACCAAGGCCCCAGTAGTGTTCATGGGACTCATGAATAGAATATTCTGTCCATACCTCGATCTCTTTGTGGTAGTCTTCATCGATAACATCCAGAAACACTTAGGCACGGAGGAGGAGCATGCCTATCATTTAAAGATAGTTATGGACACACTCTGAGAGCCCCAGCATTATGGTAAGCTTTGAAGTGCCAGTTTTGGATTTGAGAGTTTCACTTCCTAGAACACATTATCTCGGAGGTTGGATTTGTGGTGTATCTAGTGAAGATTGAGGCAGTGCATACTTGGGTGCCACACAGGAGTGTATCGAATGTGCAACATTTCCAGGTTCTGGCCGGTTACTACCGACGGTTTGTGACCGACTTTTCCAGATTTGTGGTCCCCTTATCAGCATTGATGAATAAGGGACATCCCTTCATGTGGTAAGAGAGATGCCAGCAGAGATTCCAGGAGTTGAGGCAGAGACTGATGAGTTCCTCCCATCTTGATGCTACCAGAGGAGGGTGTTGGGTACGTAGTCTATTGTGACGCATAAAGGACTAGGCTTGGATGTGTCCTCATATAAGACGATTAGTGATCACATATGGTTCTCGACATCTGAGACAACATGAGAAGAACTATGCTACCCATGACCTGGAGTTAGCAGCAGTGGTCTTTACCTTGAAGATGTGGCGATACTACATGATGGGAGAACATTTTATAGTCTACTATGATCACAACGGTCTTAGGTATATCTTCTCTCAGAACGAACTGAACCTGAGACAACAGAATTGGCTTCAGTTCCTCCAGGACATTGACTTTATGATAGTCTAAACTTCAAGGAAGGCGAACATAGAAGAAGATTCTCTCACCAGGAGATCTGGTATACAGTTGCTGAGTGAGGCAACAGAGTAGCTAGCCGCTTTGCGGATATCCTACATGGATTGAGATGGATCATCTTATCATCAGTCTCTGACAGTCACTTCCCCACTCCTTCAGCAAGCCAAATAGGCATTGCTTGGAGACACTGATTGTGAGGCTCGACGAGCTCAGATATCCACAGGACAGACACCTGATGGATTTTTTGAAGGTGGGGATCACGTCATCCTCTTTATAGGATGTATTATCATACCAGTGGCTCTACATATGGAAGTGTTGTGGGAGTTCCATAAGTCCTCTCTAGTAGTACATCCAAGAGTGGTGAAGATGTACCGGGACCTTGGGCATCAGCCTTGGTGGTCGGGAATGATGAAAGAAGTAGCAGAGTTTGTTTCACGGTGCCTCACTTGTCAACAAGTGAAAGCAGAGCATCAGGTTCCATCGGGCTTACTTCAACCACTAGAGGTTCTAGAGTGGAAGTAGGACGGAATTTCTATAGACTTCATGATAGTACTTATATGCACATCCAAGGGGTATGATTCCATCTAGGTGATCATTGACCGACTCACCATGTCGGCCCACTTCATACCTATCAGAGAGCAAGGTTTAGTAGAGGTTTTGGGACACCTCTATGTGTAGGGGATTGTATGGATTTATGGATTTCCTTCGATGATTGTCTCCAATCTTGATGCATATTTTACTTCTTGGATATAGAATGGGTTGCAGAAGGCGATCGTTACTCAGCTTCGATTGAGCACTTCCTTTCATCCTCAGACAAATGATTAGATAGAGTGGACCATTTAGACCCTTGAGAACATGTTTCATGCTTGTATCCTTGATTTCACCCATTGCTGGGAGGATCACTTTCCCTTGGTGGAGTTCACATACAACAATAGTTATCACTCCACTATCGTTATGGCACTATTTGAGGAATTGTATGGTCAAACTTTTAGATCACCTTTGTGCTGATCTAACCCAGGGGAGTCTACACTCATGGGACCAGATATGGTACGGGCTCCCATTAAGAAGGTTCAGATCATCCAGGAGCAGATGAAGACTCCACAAAGTTGACAGAAGTCTTATGCTAAGAGGAGACAGAGACATTTGGAGTTCGAGGATGGTGACAATGTCTTACTATGGGTCTCACCTCGATGAGGTTTGTGGAGATTTTTTCAGGGTGAAAAGTTATCTTCGAGGTTCATCGGACCCTTCCAAATCCTCAGTAGAGTTAGCGAGGTGGCGTACTGCCTATATATTCCCCTTCAGTTGCACTGGGTGCATAATGTTTTCCACGTATCTCAATTGAGGAGAAACGTACATGATCATTCACATATCTTTGACTAGGGTAAGCTAGACATCTAGGATGGGGTGATGTTTTAGGAGGTTCTAGTATAGATTGAGGATCGATAAGAGAGAGTCCTTCATGGGCGATCGATACCTCTGGTGCACGTACGTTGGCAAGTATGGGAACCTCTAGGAGAGCACATGGGGTTGGGAGGCTTAGATTCGTGCTTAGTACCCCCACTTGTTTTCTTTAAGTATGTTCAGTTAACTTGTGAGTGGGAATTTCTAACTTTTGAATCGGTGCTTGGAATTGAAATATGAGGCCATCGTTGAACTCGCAGCACCGATTTTCACTTACGGAGACCTTCACCTCGACCACAGTAGTTCAAGGGTGGAAGTTGAATATCAGGTTTTGTAGAGGAAAAAAAATAAAACAATTGTTTTATTTTCCTCTCCACCACTTTTTTAAATTTAGTGGTGGGGACCACCCGACCTTGAAACCTTTGTAACTATTGGAAACCCTCCCATAATTAATGAGCCAACATTAAATGTTTAATAGATTAACTTAAACTTAAATGAGTGGGGATCCTAACCTCTTGGGGTTGGGAAAATTGTTGGCAAACCATTATGGTGGAGAACTCTTGGTGGAAGCATCCTCCCAATGATGAATGAACCTCTAGAACAAGAATGAGGAACCACCACTTGATCCCAGATCGGAAGCGTGTTGCTGGAGAAACGAATGTCATCATCTCCTTCAACGTCTTCATCCTCTACCTCATGACATCCCCAAAGAACAATCGAGGTGGGGAAACTATTCTTATGGCCCTTCATTATTTATCATTGTTTCCAAATAATGAACCACCTACTATCAATTTAACATGGAGGGTGTGAGCCAAGTGAACACCAACTGATCCCTCTATTACTTCTTTGTTAACGTGTTCTTCACGAGTGGATCGACGGGTTGAGAAGAACTCGACGATGTTGCCAGAGACAAACACTAGCGGTGTACAATGCGGCGGTCGGTACACCGGCCGGCCCCGATGGTGGTGGTGGTGAAACTGCTCCACTGAAGGAGGCTGCAACCCATCGGTCGCAGCGGTGGAAAGTGGTGGCTACCACCCCCACCACCTACGTGGAACCGGAGCGGCGTGCATCCACACTGCCAGTAGAGGAGGAGGTTGCTGTTGCTTAGCCGCGGTGGCAAACCAGGTGGGCGGACGACACCCAGCCGGCCACAGAGGTAGAATAGGTGCACACCAGCGCCACTGGAGGGGGAGCTAGCCTGCACCCCAATCAGCTAGGTCAGGTCGAGAAGGACCCACTCCGGTGGGTCCTCCATTCCAACAGAAGACGCCAGGTGGCACCGCTACGTCGGCCAAAACAGAATAGCCATTGGGCCATTCAGGGATCCAGGGGAAGGCCTCCTTCGGGTGTTGCCAAGGGTGGAACCTGCCATGGTGGGCCACCTCGGCCACTGGCCACACCATGGGCCACCCTGTGGGCCGCGCCAAGTGGGCTGCGCTGAGGGGGCCACGTCGAGCGGGCTCCACCAAGGGGGTCGTGCCAAGGGGATCGCGCCGAGCGAGCAGCCCAACGGGCTTCACCGAGCGGGCAACCTCAATAGGCTGCTTGAGTGGGCCAGACCAGTCCACAACCCAGCAGTCCTGGCCTGCTGCAGCCCGACCCATCCAGGCCAAACCCGGGCTGGGTTGGGTCGACCCGAACCGAGTTGGACTGGACCCAGACCCTTCTAGACGTAGATACACATTTTGTCCATATCTTGAGAACCGAACTTCTGTTTGATGAACCATATGTGGTACCAAAATCCTTGGATCAGTATAGTCTTTTTGGTATACTCCACTAGAGTTTTGGATAAAGTTGGAGTATGGCTGGGTTGGGTTGAACTGGAATCCAACCGGGGACTCAGAGTAGAAACACTAATAACTTACAGACCATGCATTTGATTGACACGCTGTCAGTCACGTTGGGTCCCTTTTGAAGTGGTAAACCATCATGAAACTTCTTTGTGGGACTTCGTGGTAGTTGAAGTATCGACCAATGGCTTGAAGAGAAGTTTCTCCAGGAATCAAGCATGATTAGTGCGAGAACCCTATGGCTGGTGGTACTTGAGTCATCTATCGATCCTTTGTGGGGTCATCTACAGATCATGTGTGGGTCATATTTAGATCCTATGTGGGTCATCTTCATATTCTATGTGGGTTAGCATCTTTAGATCCTGTGTGGGTCATCTTAAAATCATGTGTGGGTCATCTTCGATCCTGTGTGGATCAACAGCAGGGCTTCTCGACGAAGTAAGATGATCTAGCAATACAGCTAATCATCTATAATTCTGTACTTATTTTATAACTGGTGTGAGATGAGCCCTTACCTTCAAGGGACACTTCTGTGTGGTGATAACTTTGTGGTGTTCTTCTGTGTGGTTTTACCCTTATGGAACATACCTTTATAGAATTCATTCCTTTGTGGAACAATTGTGCTTTTATCTAAAGAGTTGCGCCTTGTGTTTCCTCATGAATGAGATGAGATTACTTGACAACTTAGGTATATGTATGGGAATATACCTAAGTAGGGTTGACTATTTCTTTGTGCTTTGTAATTGAGTTCTTTCTTTTTGGTTTATCATTTTTGGATTCTGAGATACCTTCAAGGGTCTATGGGTCCCTACTGAGTATTGTTATACTCACCCCTCCACAGGCTACACCTGCACCTTGCTGTGTCTCGTGTAGATGACGAACAACATTGATCGAGGCTAAGGGTTCCAGGACTGGAGGCTTCTCGGAGGTGGACCATTAGAAAATACATACCTTAGAGTCGAAAATTCATGATCTACACCTACCCTTTAGGTAAGATCCTTGGCATGTGTTCATAGGAGTTTTTTTCGGTTTTACATGCACTTTCTAGTTGGGCTTGTATTTTAGCCCCCTTTACTTACTGTACTAACGCTATTTACTATATAGTTTACTTTGTGCATGTATCTTATTGTGTTCTTGGATTGTGTGAGTTTGTAGGTAAAAAAGGAAATGCCTTCCCAGTTTTAGGGATATTCATTTCTGGTGGTAGTGGCCAACCCCTGGCCTATGGAAGGTGGGCTTGGGGTAGTCACAACACGGGCCCTGGGGGACAGGTCGTGACAGTTTACATATGAAAATATATACTTATCATATTAATTATCATTGATGGTGATAATTGATATGAATGGAGATAATTTCATACCAAAAATAAACTCAATTATCATGGTGTGTTTGTTAAAATTAATAAAAACTACCAGGTGGTTATTAATACTCACATACTGAGGTGATTGGCATAACCTTTTTCATTAAACACGATTATTTGAATTTTTTAATGATTTTAATATTTTGTTTCCAAATAGAAATATTATAAAACTATAAAAATAAAATAAATGTCAACAATAATGATAGAAAACTACATGTTCTTAATGTTTACCAATAATATGACACCATTAATGTGGGCCACTCATTTTGAAACAAAACTATTTACTCTTTTTAATATGTGAACTATAAATAATTCTAATAGTAATGATAAAATATAGATAAAAAATAGTTAATAAATATTATAAATTAAATTATAATTACCTTTGAAGATACATCTTCATGTATACTAGTTTTTGAATGGAATATGATATATTTCATAAATTTAAAAATGTAATAACCCCAATCGATGTGATTACTTTCTTTAAAAAATTACAATAACTTTGAGAAATATAATAATACGTTTTTGTATATGTTTTTGATATTTAAATAATGTTTAATATACCCTAACACTCATCCAGACATTAAAAACCATGGGCTATATATATGGATTTATTATCTTCATACTAAGTATTTGATGATAAATTAACACATCCTTATCATAATAAAATTCTTGATAAAAAATAATATAAAACATATAATTTTGTTTTTATTTTGAAAACATAGAATGGGGTGTATTATAAATTTTTAATGGACATCATGTGTGGAATAATTTTTTAGATATCTAAGCATTTGATCTTAAAAATATATATTTGGAGTATCCAATTTAATCACAATGAGTATCCAGTAAGTCCAAAAACATTAATTTAAAAAATGATAATATAGTTTATATTATTGTAGTGTAGAGTTTTAATACTAGATTATAGGTATTAAGAATATATCATATCCTATTTTTTTCCAAAAATTATGGCTATATAGAATTCTATTACTAAAATTTTATCTTTTATCATTGATGTTCTTTCAATAAAAATGACAAGAGAATGAACAAATCAAAAAAAACTTATTTTCATGGTATTCTATTTGAATTTGTGTGATATAAACACCTATAGAAAATATTAACAGTATAAAAATATAATTAAAATAATATATCAATTATTTTAATAAAAAATTATGATAATGCACCACATGTACACATTGATAACCATGGAACCCAACCATTCAGGATTGAGAATTTATTTATATTCTCATGACCAATCATGTTAGTAAAAACCTATCTATGAATATTTTATTCATATTCATGATAGGAAGTATTTCTATTTTAGAACATTGTATCAGCATTAACTAGTAACATTAAAAAATAAAGAAATGTAATTTTTCGGGTAATGGTACCCTCTGTGAGTGCTTTTGATATATTAGTTAATTCTTTAGATTTCATTGAATCATTGTTTTGTTTCCCCTTCTATAATTGCTACCTTAACTTGTACCTTTTTTTTTAAATTTAAAAGTTTGTTAATATAAATAAATTGTAAAGGATATACCTCATTAGCATAATTTATCATTATAAGATTAAAAAATCAGGAAATTAAAATCCAAATGGAATGTTTTATAATATGAACATCAAGATCATCAAGGGGAATATATAGCTTTTATATTAGATCATGAGTTATATGAATCCCAACAATAATATGATATTTTTAAATTTTGTAATTATATATACTATCCCAATGTATAGATTACATTCTACTTATCATGGTAAGGTGATGATTGGTTGCTGTTATATATAAATCAAAATAAATTTAATTCTATAGAAATATTGTCTACGAAAGGTATTAGTAGAATTTTGATTCAATTTTAATAGAAAATATTATAAAGAAATCAGTTATCTCAGGTAATACAGGCCATTGAAGGGAATGGATATCCAAAAAAATGGGGCTGGG
This sequence comes from Viscum album, assembly GCA_963277665.1. Classification (NCBI taxonomy): domain Eukaryota; kingdom Viridiplantae; phylum Streptophyta; class Magnoliopsida; order Santalales; family Viscaceae; genus Viscum; species Viscum album. Next base: position 1,478,525,377 of record OY728147.1, on the reverse strand, counting down.
TAGATATTTTGATTGTAGGTTTTATTGTGTTATTGTTTCTTATTGACTCCCTAGAAAACTGTTTATCACATCATCGTATCAGCTAAATTTTTATGTTACAGTGAAAATCTTTATCTGTATTTTTTTTCATTTCATCAGTTACATCTACCTATGCCTTTTCATTCTCAATTTATTCCCACGGTGACACTCTAAAACCAATATTTATGGCATGGAAAAACAATTGTAGAATCTTTAAATTCAAAAAATGATTTAATTTATTGGATATAATATATGAAAATTATTATGTCTAATCTAGATAAAAATATAGTGAAATAAGACTTCATTGTTATATAATAATTCATTTAATAGGAACCAATTTCTATTATGTCATGAATACACATAATTCTCATACTTTTTGTGTGTTTTTATATACTATTTATCAATTATTATTTTCATGGTTCTACTATTATAATACAAGATGTGGGATGGAATTCACTTGAAATTATGATTCATCAATTATATCAAATAAATATTTTATAATATAATTAAAATACATACCATTTTTTCTAGTTAACTCTCAATTTTACTTTGTTTATAGTAGGGGTACGTCATTTTTTATGCATATTGTTTATTTTACAAACTCCTTTAATATTTAATAAATTAAAAATTATAATTCAATGTTAATAATTAATATAATATCAAATAAAAAAATACCAATTATATTTTACCTTAAGTTATTCCTCCTAACATCAAATAAAAGAACCCTGAGTTTTTTATTTACGATGTGTACATATATAGCTTGGGGGTATGGTTTAATTTCCTCTCAGAATCCCTAATATGATGTTTCATAATAAATATTTGAAATTCTCTGTAACTATTTTTAGCATCCTTTAGTATGAATTTCATCCAATAATATTGTAATATAAATGTACTTTGTAAAATATAAAAAATATTAAATCAATGTTTCATTATTTAATTTTCTTGTAAACTAGAGAATGTATGTCATAATTTTACCCTAATGTATTCCCAAATTAGTACCATCAACAGATGACCAGCATTTTTCTATGAATCCATATCAATAAAAACATGTATTTGAGTACTGAAGCCAATATAACTAATAAAAATAAATTTTGGGGGGTCAATAGGATGAACATGTTCATTCAATCCATCCCCAAATTTTTACATTCACTTCTCACCATAATAGTTTTTTAACATTACCATGTTACACCTCTCTTATATTTTCTCAATCTTATCACTTTCTCATATTTTCTAATACTTATATTGTTTCTATGATCCACAATATAATTTATCTTAAATTAATTACTAAATTTCAACATTACCACAGTGTTGTTCCCCATGATTGTTAGCGTCTGATGGTGTAGAACTCATTATACGTGAAACTATATAAAAATTTAATTTAGATTACCTAAATATAGTAGTGAAAACATAATTTCATGGGGGAAAAATTTATAGGAAAAACTAATTACATACATTTTAGATGTTCATTTAGAAATTTTTTTCTTCAAAGTCTTATGGGATTTGTCCCCTATATTAAGAATAAAAATCTCTTCTTTTCACTCCATCTTATATAAAAGACATTAAATATATTGGTAAAATGATCATATGATTATGATGACCAAAAAAGGGTCCTCCTTGACAGAATTTTAATTTTACCATACGTTTTTTCTAATCATCAATAGAACAATTGACTAATTTATATTTTCAAGATACATGTCATAAAATACATGTAATTCCTCTTATTTTATTATGAACAGTTCTTTATTTCACCCTGCATATTGAATCCTAAACAAAACAATCCCCTAACTGCTTTATTTATAGAAAATATTGTATTAAATACTAACCCAAGACGTTTTAGGCTTACAGTTTTGGTGAATTACGAAAATATCATATCATAAAACCCATAGTGTATCCATTAAATGAAAATTTTCCCAAAATTAAAATTAATAAAATTATAAACAAGATTAATTGAATTATAGAGTCACATGTTAAAATATAGACTTTATAATCATTCTTAAGGATCCTTAAACCCTATAAATATCATTATAAAACATGTGATGAACCTAAGGATCCTAGTATGGGCTTTAAAAGAAAAACAAACACCATTAGTCTATTTAAATTCTTCAAACCACTTGACGAAATGAATTTCCATGAATAAAATAATTTTTATTCTGTGGAACATTCATTTAGAAATTTAAATGACTTTTTTTTCAAATTCACATAAATTAATTTCATATAAAAGTATAAAAACCATGATTTATCCTTGGAGATATAAGAAAATTATGAAAAATATTTTCCTTGAAAATCAATTATTTATTATTTAAAAGATAATAATAATCTCATAAATACATAATAGAAGAGTAAAATATCATAATATCATTGAAAACATGAATGAACATAAGAGACAACACAAAAATGGAATATATAGGAAAACCATTATTGCTTCTCTTGGTGCCAAAATATTTTCCAAAGGAATAGCCAAGGATGGTGTGACCATTTCGGAGAGAATTCAACTTCAAATGGCCCAAAATCCCTCTCAAAGGCTCTATTTTATGAATCTATGATGCTTCAGGAATGTTCAAAGATCATGAAGATCCATTACAGTGCTTTTCCTTCACAAATGTTCAAATTTTTTATGTTATAAAATCATTTATTGTGTTTCAGAGTTTCAGAGTGCTTCGAGCCTATGTGAACGGATGACGGTGTCTCTGTGAGTTTGATGAAGTCATTCCCATTCATGAAGCCCAAAAATTATTAATGAACTACTTCTAATCATCATGAATCTACTTTCTTATAAATACCACTTTGGTATTCTATATTCAGGATGTTTACCAAACCTTTCAGGATCCAAATTTCTACTAATTCGTGAACCTCCTAAGCATCTCAGATAAGACCAAAAATGGAACATCCAAGGTACATTGGATTTACAAAACCCACATCCATGTGTTATTAAAATCCTACACCCCATGTGGAGATTCATTTAATGAAGTTCTACACCTTTAAAAATGAATAAGGCCCTCAAAGTCTATAAAGACTTATCGAAGAATTAATCATATGTGAATCACTCCTCTCATGAACCAAGACTTCATTCGGAGGCAGGGTCACCCTGTTTCATGAAGCCTACCCCTTAATGAAACATCTAACCTCCATGAAGCACCTATGATTTATGAATCACCTCTATGTGAGGCTATAAGCTTTGTGAAACCTCCCTTTTGGACTTCTCCATGATTCCTCGATTCTATTTACACCTTTTCATGAAGGTTGAGTCCCCTGATACCTCACAGTAATATAGGATTAGTTCAGTTGCACATCAAGTGCCTATGTGACCGATGCCGCCCATTCATATGTCCCACTCCACTTCATGTGTGGCCTAGGACTCCTTCCTACCTATTTCTTCTCGGCATAGTTATGATAACTCTTGTTGGTTCTAAACATAGGCACGCTAATTTGGACAACATGACTGGTTACTCCCCCCATATTTTTTACCTGGTAGGTCAAAATCCATGCCCCCCATAGGAACATGAGATATATTTATGTAATACACAAAAATGGTAGTGAAACCCTCCACATATGAGCTTCATGAAATAAATATTTCTAGTCCTTGCATCCTCATCACATGGGGTAAAACTAAACCCTTACCTTGGGTGATGAACATAGGATTCTCCATGAATGATCATCAAGAGATTCCACCTTCTCCCCCACCACCGAGTGATCCTCTTACAACGGGAAGCCTCCATGTGTAAGCCCCACTTACCCTATGCAACAAGAATAGGATGATCCATGTGTGACTCCCATGGAATGATATCTTTCTCACAGGGAATGAGACCAACTTTGGGAAGCTTCCATTCATAATCCCTACACCATATCTCGTGGATACTTCTTTCATAACAAGAGAATTAGCTACTAATTCATCTTTATTTCCCACATAGATCATCACTCACGTTGTCTTAAATGTTTTTGGAAATCATTAAATCCTCAAAATCACCACTAAGGGAATCCTTAGAAGTATAAGGCGCAATAACCATACTCATACTATGGGATGTTTTCACACATAATCCCCAATCACATGCTTCTTTGGGCCACCTACTTAGGTATAATCCCTAGTCTGTTCCAAACTAATGGGGATTTGATTCCCAACTAATTTGGATATTAAGGAAGACTCCTTAAATTCCAAACCCAACATCAACTTCCAACCTGATTTTTCACAAGGTCGCATCCTCCATAATACCATTCTTCACAAATGGGAGACCACATCTCCTCTATGTCCCTTGGGTAGCTCAATGCATAATCCCCAAACCAAATCCAACCACGAATAATTATCTTCAGAAGTGAAGATTTCCTTTATAATCCCCACACCATCCCACATCGACAATTTCTTCATGATGAATAAATCCTTACCACGTAATGTTAAACTGCATGGACCGGTCATGTCACACGACCATAAACTACAACATCGAACTACATGTGTTTTTATCCCTATCTTCTAAATAGGGTATGTAGCACACCACATTAACATTAAATCTGGATCAATGGTAAACTGAGGTTCTCCCTCCTAGGGATGTATCTCTCGGATCCACCCCCAAGGGATGTTCTTGTCAACCTCTATGGTGTGATATTCTACCTTTATGGGACAAAACTCCTAGATCCACCTCGATGGGGCATTCTGAACCATCCATCGTTAAACCAAGGTACTTGATCCTAGGGATGTACCTCCTTGATCTAACTCCATGGTTCCTTTTGATCAATAAACTCTATCCCAATATGAATTTAAACTTATGACCCCAAATACATACCTCATGAAAAAACATGGGATGCCCAACGTGAACTACATGAAAGATATTCTCCCCTGTCATCATCTACCTCAGAAAAAACATGGGATGTCTGAGGTGAAATCCTTGGAAGATATACTCCATGGAAATTAGATACCTCATTATCGATACAGGATGCCTTGGGTTCCATGTCTAAGATGCCTCCATGAGATTCCCTTTTATGGGGAAGAATACAGCTAACCAATGTTCCAAGCATCCATACATGCTAGAAATGACCAATATGACTATTTTCCTACCATAAAAAAGGTTCCCTTCCTAAATAGAAGGAATGTACAGATGAAAGTAATTTAATTAACCAGCATCCACTAAAATATTTCACCATCAATGAGTTCAACATATGTGAATTAACTCCACAATTAAGACCCAAACAAGGCCACAATTTTTGATGAGATATCATAGGAAGGAGGAACCCACATCCCATTATACAATTTAGATAAAGGGGAAGTCATCACAAATGAAAGTGATGAAAGCATCCCATCTTTTGAATGTGGGAATGTGGGGTAACAAGAATGACATCACACATTAACACACATGCATTGTACCTCAAAAAAGCTTCAAAAACAGAAATAGTAAACCAGATATGAAACTATTATCCTCAATATAGGGACAAGTAGAATTTTAGGCATTAGAAGATTATCATGTCACTGAATTCATACATCTAACATCTCGTCCCAACAATAAAACAATGTTCCGATCATGGTACTCACCAGAAATTGGGGAAGTAAACATTGGGAATTCCTTTATCTATGACATTATCAGTGAGGATCCAACTCTATATTTATAATATTGGAAGATGTTGGGTCATTGTACATTTATTTCCTAATGAATGTATAGATGGTTGGATCCACCTTCTTTTTAGGACCCCAGTCATAGGAAACCAACCACAAAACTCCCGTAAGTATTGGGGTAGGATAAATGTTAATGTGTCAATCCCACACGACAATACCTCCTCCATGACTTCTACTACAACCTCAGCTACAAAGGGTCAATGCCCTGTATCACCCTCAAAAATCATTTAGAGGAGGGTGATGGACACTCTGTCATGTTGGTATGATTAGGAGGGGGTCATTCCCAAAAGGGACATGGACTTCCAAGACCTAGAGGCTTTCGAAAATAACTAACATCGCCACCCCCAAGGACTACATAGGGAGAATCCACTCCCCATTCCAATACAAAATCGGTTCAAGACCCTATACCTGGAGAGAACCTATGAATTTCATCCCTATTTCATGGAGGTGGGGGTTATTGAGTCACTGTGGATACGACTACTACCTGAGATCCGTCATGTATATCTCCCACAAGGCCACATTAGTGCCAGTAATGACTGGTCCTTTAGGTTGAGGAACGGGTGGACTATACACCAACTCCACCAGCCCCAGTCTAGAAAACCTAGTGTCGACATCGGGAACAAGCTTGGGAGGATTCCATAAAGGGGGCATCATATTTCATGGATCTAATAGACCCTTTCAATGATGGATCATTCCACCATATCCCATAATCTGATGAGCAGGGATACTTCTTAACCCAATTCAGATCAAGACCTCATCCCCCACATAGGTAATCTAAGATGACTCTATCAATCGCTTTCAATACCAACACCTATTATGCGTCAGCACATGATAATTAGATTTAGCAAGGAGGCCCTCCTCATACTTATGATTCCCAACACAGAAGTCCTCCTTATTTCATATCCCATTAGAATTAAGGTCCTATTTATGTCATTCCAACCTCAAGAAGAGGTCCTCCCCACTAGAGTATTGATCAGAGAAGAGGTCCTATCTACTACATCAATAATCAGTATGTAGGTCATCCCATACTATCACCATTTTCCAACACTGAGGTCCCCCCCTTGTTGGAACCAGACAGAATGGAGGTCACCACCACTCCTTCAATAGTCAAAAGGGAGTCACTCCCATGTTTCCACTAATCAAAGAGGAGTTCCTCCTCATTCTTTCAAAAGCTAATATGAAGGAATTATATATATTCCCACTTCTCAGCATGGAGTTCCTCCCCAGTTCCATTTCAATTAGTGGTAATGTCCTTATTTTGTCTTCCCTCACCATTATAGAGGTCCTCCCCATGCCATTACTACCATTCAACATTGTGGTCATCTCAATGTCCCCTCCAATCAGAGTGTAGGTCCTCCCTACTCATTCAACGGTCAATGTGAAGGTCCTTATCACTCAAAAAACATCTGGTATGGACACCATCTATATATGACAACCATCTAGATTATAGGTACTCCCTACTTTTTCACTAATAAACATTTTGTCCCTCACCATGTCAAAGAATTAACCTACCCTAAAAAACCAGACCAAGGTAGAAGGTCCAACTGCCTTCATCTAAAGAAAAGTCTTGGGAAGTTTAGAGTTTTCATAAAACCCATAACCCACTCAAATTATGAGAGGGATTGTGAACCAATAATGGATCCTTAACTCTGTTCATCAACATCAGAGTCTTAGGTTGGATCCAGACTAGTCTAGTTTTCTATCCCATAAGGTAAAATACATATGATCCCTAAATCCCTCTATAGGTACATGATGGTGGAGGATTATTTGGTTCCATTTTATGGGAAATTGGTTCAACCCTCTCTATCATCATTATTATTCCTCTCCACAACTACTCAAGATCATGGAGAGTTTTTCTCTTCTGGGATGACTCCTTCAGACAGTGAGTTACCTGAAGATAAACCAAAGGGTTTCATTACCGTTACACATGAGGAAGTGGTGAACACAAAGTCCTATAAGGATGTGATGATATTATGGGAACAAGACCCGAGATACATTCTAGAAGGAATAAAAAAGTTGAACCAAAAAATGGACCCTCCACTTGATGGATTTCCACAACACCATTCTATATCTGTGGCACCACTAATTTTTCATCCAGTATCAAATGATACTCATGATGACCATGAATAGGACCCCACCTCTTAGAAATAAATCATATGGGATACTCTAGGTGCTGATTAGTAGTCGGTACTATTCTCCCAAATGATAATTCCAACTTCGACATTCTAGAGTCCCTCACTGAGGGCCAGGCCATGTGTTTCAAATAGACCATCTGGGATATGCTTCATCACCTTCATGAGTGTCAGTTGGTCATTCCTGGAAGTCGGGATCACTTCAATGGCCTTGATCACCATTACTGAATGGTTGAGTTTGTAGCACTCCCAGTGGGTCAGTAACCTATATCACTTGGCTACTACTGAAACCTCCAATTGAGATGCATCAATATCCTCATAATCCTCTATAGAATAATAAAGGAGGCATCCTTGGATGTGAAGATCCGAGGTTGGGGATAGTTTACCACTCTCCATTTTAGCTCTATCCTGCAATAACCAGACTTGACTGCTGATATCAAGGATTTCCCTCCTTCTATAGTTACAATAAATATGGTCAACCCCAATCTACTAAAAAACAATAAGGAAGGGGGATATAAATCAAAGAATGAAGAGGAAAACCCACCCACAGGGTGGCATAGTATTAAACATACCCTGATGAAGGTGTCCAAACTCACCAGAAAAGGCAGACACTGAGCCTTAAGGAACCCTCTAAATCGTTACATGTTATTCGGAACATCAATAAGTGAAAGGAAAATATCAATCCCTATGATACGTTTGATATTTCACATAATATAGAGGTTGATCCAGTGATTAATTCCTTTATTAGGTAGGTTTCATATCATAAAATGATCACTGATGATCTCCTTACTGAGCGGCTCCTAGATTATTCTTCCACTCAACAAGATCCTATTCCTCCTCCACCGGAGAATAACCAAGTCCTCTTTTTCCACAATCCCATACTTAGGTATGTGATCCTATGAATCCAAGCCATGTAGTGGTGGGTGTGTATGGAAATATATAGTGGTATGAGTCACTAGACCTACCCAAGTAGTGTAATCACCCTCCTTGGGATCGTGTTCATTCTGCTCCATGGTCAGCTGAGGTCACATACTGAGTTGATGATCATGTTAATGCATTGGAGTTTAGGGATCCTCATCAATACATGGACCCTAGATAGGATTATTTTCTAGCCTCTATTACCACTCACCTCAAATCCCTATAAACGAGACAGGTGATGAACCGACCTAGCTAAATGTTGTACCTGACATGGATGAAAGATATGTGAGCACCCTCATATTATAGAAACCTCATCTTCACCCTTTTATTGTGATGGACAACTCACGGCATCATTTATTCCACTTCATTTCAAGGTGCGATCCCATGTTGGAAAAACCATAGAATTAGGAGGTCACCAAGCTCTAATAAATCATCTAGATATTAGAAGGAACTATGTTTTTTATACAACTAGTTTCCCTTTGGTTCTATCACTAATTGGAATGATCATCAGAAATAGTTCCTCTACTAGTTTATCTCCCCCACAATAAACACATGCATTATTGACCTTTTAATGTGTAAGGAATTTCCGGATGAGTCTATCACAAACTTTGTCACTCAGTTGAGGGGCCTCATGTATTCACTCGATATGCAGTTTAATCAAGAGAAACTGCTAATGATATGGGTGGGGAATATCAATACTAAGATGGTCCCTACCCCTATCACTCAGAACATCCTAGGTCATTTCCATGATTTATCTCATAAGTCCCAGAATTTTGATGAATCCTTGAAGCAGGATAAAAAAATTCATATGTTGCCTCCTCCATCTCACTCAAGAAGGCATTATAAAGCTGAGTTCATCTCCGTAGTTCATGTAGAGGACCTTGACCTTCTAGAGTTATTCACCACTTTCTTGGAGATCCTCACCAACTGAAGTATCCAAATCAATCTTAGACTCTCCTATTTCATAATTGGAAATCTCCAACCCACCAAGTAGAGCCTCCTAGATGTGAAAATGTGGCTCAAATTCCCAATCCAACTCAAGCCCCTAATCTGAGCCAGGCTCCCATAGTTTCCTTCCCAAACTGAAGAAACCTAAACTATTCTTTTAAGGATGAGTAATTTCGTGTTACATCCTCAATTCCCGGGAGTAGAGAATTATAAAGCTACCTGAAGGAAAGAGGCTACATAAATCCAAGATTACTAATCACCCCAACCATTACCCTTTCCATATGATCCTTTAACATTCCATGAAACAATTCTATTTTTAAAGTATTGGACCCATGTATAATTTTATAATGGTTTGAAAAAATTCGTAATTGTAATTACATAAGTTGCACACATCTCCACTCAGATTAAAAACGAAAATGAGGATTTATGTGATTCTCAGAAGGTATTTAACCATGGTACCTAGAATTATGACGATAGTTTGTCCTTCATAGTAGTTTCCCATAGACATGGTTTCATTCATCCCCATTTAGGTAGGATAAAGTCTCTTATGGTCACCTCTACTTCTCTGGACACCACTTATTCATCTACATCACAACCATCAAAGTCTTAGAAGAGTAGGCACCAATGGGGTAAGGGAAAACAAATTACCCCATAGGTGCCAATGAAATACCATAATCATGGTGATTTCATGCCTCCGGAGTTTGAAATCACATCTAAGTTCCATCCATCACTAGAAATCCCCTATGATGATGATTAGGAGTATTCCTATGTGAATTATTCAAAGTTGATAGATCATTTCGCACTCCTAGATGATGATTAATGATCCACAAATCATCTGTATTCCTATGGTCAATGTCATAAAATGAATAGTTGAATTCATTCAAACCGACATGATGCTCAGGTCATCACTTAAAATGGAGTTTTTCATGCTACAAAGACTGGGAAATAGGTCCTTCATAGAACTTAGTAGACACAATCCTCCCAGCCCGCTTCATTGGATATGCTTCCATAGTTGGCCATGCTAACTGGCCTGGAGGTACAGTCGTAGTTTCATCATGATCATCCACATCTATATAAATTCAACCCTTATCCATCCAATAGTTAGCTGACAGTGGTTATGTTCAATTTATCTAATAAATGAAAGGATATTTCACGAACCATCCAAACCCCAGTGGTATATCCAATAGTTTTCATCATACCTTTATGTTTGACTAACCTATTTTGATAATCCCAAATCATGTTTAATTTATGTATTTGGTTTCTCTTACATGATAATATTTTATGTGAAAATTATGGTTATGTCAAATTAATATCAATGTACTTTTAATCTCACTAGTCTCCTGTTTAAGCTCACAGCAAAAAATTTCTCTAAGTGCAAAGTTCACCAATAAAAAGGTCACCGATGCAAAGGTCACCGCTGCAAAAGTCACTCATGCCCAGGTCACTGATGCAAAGGTCGTTGATGCAAATTTCACTGATGAAAAGTTCACCGATGAAGGTTACCATTGAGGGTACCGCTGAACGTTACCAATGGAAGGTCACCATTGAAGGTTTCCAGTGAGCACATATTATTGAGGCCTACCATTGTGAAGGCTACCATTACTAGTATACAGATGCTTATCCTTCCTTACTTTGTCAAATTCTTAGTACTACACTAATGGCCTTATTTGATAAATTAAATGCTTTTGAAATTAATTAATGATGATTATAGACAAATCAAGAAACTGTATCATGACAGTATGAGGTACGACAAAGATTGCACGGGATGTATTTATTCCTATTGTTGAACCTAAAATATATAAAAGAGAAGAGAGAGGAAGAAAACTAATGATCCATGAGTGCCCAAGTCCAGAAGCTAAGAAATTGAAAAGCAGTAACAAAGAAGTAGCATATGAAGGAGATTATTTCTAGATCAAAGAAGAATCATCTTTCTCTTACACTATGAACTCACAAGCATCACGAAGATCATTTGAGAAAAACTCACTTCTTTCTTCAATGCCTTATCATGTCTTGATCAACACCAGAAGTAGAGCACTCAAAGTTAGAGCAACACTCTTTTTTGAAGAAAACCTTCAAAGATAGTCTCGAACATCAATTTCTTCACTCCAAGGAGTCAAAAGCTAAACTAAAAACACATGGAGACTTCTAAACTCAACCTCATCAAATTTTCTCGACTGTGTTATTTTATTTTACATTTCTGAGAAGTGTGTGTTTGTGTCACACACTTTATCTCCTTTTCTTGAACTGGAGGAAAAAAATCCTCACATCAAAACTTCTCCTACACCTTATTATCCCACGTATAATTGTGGAATAGACCGTGTGTGGTCTGTGTTGTTTATTATTACCATGAAGAACTGTAGTAGAGTGTGTGAACTCTGAACATTTTGTGAAAAGCTATTGTAAAGCCCTATAGAGGTTGTGTATCATGTTTATTGTTAAATTTAAATTGCTTGGTGGCAGGTGATCTCCAAGTTGAGAGGATTAAGTCTCTACCTGAGACCGATCATCTTGTTTAACTATTCTTTACACTATATTTTGTTATACCATGTTTTATCTATTTTCCACTACTTATTACTAAAACATTAAAACCATTTTGCATTCACATTGATAGTTAGTTTTGGTTAGTGTGTGTATGTTTTTAATTTAGTAAACATGTTTCAAAAGTTTGGGAAGTGTTTTACACTTATTCAACTAAGGACTAATCATCCTTTGAGAAACCTGTTGGTTGATTAGACATCTATATCTCTACTTTTTTAATTAACTGGTCCATTTCAAAATTTGTGGGATATTTACAAGAAAAGTTTTAAATAGAAATTTTAAGTAGGAACTCAATTCACCTCCCCTCTTAAGATTCCACTCTGACCACCATTTTGTATCAGAGGTGTTAGTTAATTTTATTTTATTTTTTTGTTACTATCTGAACTATTATACAAGTTTTAAAATTCATTTCAACAATTATTTCCATTGTATCTTAAAGATCCTAAAATTTGTTTCTTATCTAAATTTTCAGTTCTTTAAAGTTCTAGTTAAAAATGGACAATAGAGTTGAGGGTGACGCTACTAACATGCCAACTTTATTTAACGTTAATAACTATGCTCAGTGGAAATTAGAAATGAAAATGTATCTAGAGAGCATGAGACCTGAAATCTGGGACATAATTGAAGAACAACATGTATTGCATGCTACTACTAGGGAAACATGGTCTTAGTTTAATAAATCCACCTATAATAATAATTTTAAAGTAATGAATGATTTGTATTATTCTCTAGGTGATGAATATTTCAATAGAATATCTGCTTGTAAAACTGCGTATGAAATTTGGGATACTTTATCTGTTTCTGATGAGGGAACAACCAAGGTTAAATAAATGAGATTAAATACCAATATTATTAAATATGATAATTTTAAAATGAATCCTGATGAACCTTTTTCTAAAATGTATCTCAGATTTAATGAAATAGTGAATACAATGAGTCTTCTTGGGAAACTAGTGGACAACAAGGATCATATTATGAGATTGCTTTGATGCCTACCTGACAGATGGAGAGGAACTTCTGTTTCTATCTGAGAATCCTATGACATAGGAAATCTACCAGTGAAAGAACTAATTATAAAGATTATGATGTACGAAGAAGATCTTAAGGTAAATCAAGTAGCAGATGAAGAACCAAGAAATAAATCTATTGCATTCAAGACTTCCACCTCAAAGAAAAAAGATAAAGAAAAAGGTCAAGCTCCAACATACACTTCCACTAGGGAAGACTCAGATCCTGATAGTGATGATGAGATGGCTCATCTTGTAAGGAGATTCCAGAAGTTCTACTGCAAGAATAAGTTCTTTAGAAAGTCAAACTTAAAGGAAGTTATGAGAATAAAGTAAAGTGGAAAAAGGACAGAAAATGGAATGATAGCACAAATGAGATACTCTATTATGAGTATAAACAAAAATGTCATGTGAAAGCTAATTGCCCCACACTGAAATTTAAGAAGATGTATGAAGACAAGGGCAAGGGATATAAAATGGCTAAGAAAGATACTTGGAGTGCTTCAAAAGATAACTCAAGTGGATCTAACACTTCAGATATTGAAAAAAAACAAACATGTAAACATGTGTTTTATGACAGAAACATTTGAGGAAACACATAATTATCCTGTACATAATGATTACTATTCTGGGAATGAAGGTGAATCAAACAATGATGAAAATATGACTATGGATGAACTATTTGAAGATTTTTTAATTATTGAGGACACCTTTAATTAACTCAAGGATAAATATAAATTATTAAAAAGACAACATGCTTTAAATGCTAATTACAAGTCTGATTTGGATATTGAAAAAGGAAAATTTTCTCAGTTTTTAAAATAAAATACTGAACATAAATTATCAAATGAGTAATTAAAAATAGATCATGAGAAGTTTACTATAGGTAGAGATACATTGACTCAGTTTCTAGGAAAAAAATTGCTCCAAAATACATAATTGGTATAGGATATCAACCAGGAGAGAGAAGAATTATTAAAATTAAATTTGTTCCAAAATCTGGACAGTTCTCTGCTAATTCAAGTTCTGGACCATCTTTTGAAAAACAATTCTATAAAGGACCTAACAAAGTGTTCATGCCTCCAAATATATTTTTCGATTATAGTAAACCTGTGAGATAATTATGGGTTTTGAAAGTATTAAATGCTAACCTAGAGGGACCCATGAAAATCTGGGTACCAAAGTTTCCCTACACGTAATCTGTTTTATGGTAAAACTATTTAAATTGATCCTGTAAGACTCTAGGGTACTTGGAAAGTGAATTTTCAAGAAATATATGACAAACCTAAATTTATTACAAACACAAACAGGATTTATTACATAAACTATTCACTTGATACAACATGGAAGATTGAGAGGTATAGTGTCTTTGGGGTTTAGGATCATTACATAACAAATTAAAACATGAAATAAAGCATCTTTATTGAAAACTTCATTTATATGACCACTACATTCCCTCGTACTTTGCATTTCATAGGATAACCTAAGGACATGCATAAGAAAAGGGTGAGCTATAAAGCCCAGTAAGGGAATAAACATGGAATAAATGATGACTAAAATACATGTAAGACAATAGGAATATCAATAGAGCACAAGAGAAACATGGACATAAAGTCATGATAAATCATGATAATCATAACATGGAAATGTGGGAACAACACTTAACATGGAATTAGCATGAGCCAAGGACCACTGCACATGAAGCATGAGTAAATCCTCATTGTACATGAAGCATGAGTAAACCCTCGTTGCACTAGAATTAGAATGATTCAACACTCATTGCACATGATGTATCATGATACTATACTTCACCCAATGCATTGGAGGGCTATAAGGGAGCACCCTTCTTAAACATATCATTTCATGCTTAAGTGTGCCACATAGATCATAAAACATGAACTCATAAATCATAATCATTTATTCCAGGTCAAAAGAATGTAGAATGAAACATTATAATCAATAATTAAATGTGCATGAAGGTGAATACCATTGATGGAGAAATGTGCATGGTATTCACTACACAATGGAATTGGCTTAGAAAATCAGTGTAATTTTGGCAGTGTAACGTAGTTATATAAGAATTCATAAAAAATGGTTGATGAGATAGAAAGGGGTGCCTCATCATATCTACATGAAATGGAAAGTAAGGGGGTCATATAGATACATTTACCAACAATTTTAATGGAATTTAGATTCATGATAAAAAAGTATTGCATGAATGTAAATGAGGAGAGAGAAGTTCCTTTCGGAATTTCGGCATAGTAATGGGCGTACATGGGAGGCATTTAATGTGAGAAAAATGGGTCTCCCATCATTCAAACAATAAAAGGGAAGTATGGGGGAGGTGAAAAACCATACCCCATCATTTATAATTGAAATTAATAGGGAATAACAATATTAAGAAAATTGGACAAAAAAGTGTAAGGAATAAAAACCCTTACTTGAAAGTGTGCTTCAAAAGCCTTGAGAGTGGCTTGATAGAGGCTTCTTGGGAGCTTGCGTCACCTTGAGAGGATTCTAGAGAGAGTAGGGAAAAGTTTGGATGAACTCTAAAGGATTTGAGTGAGGAGGAAGTGGGATCTTGGGTGGGTTTATATAGGAAAGGTGAGTGAATTTTTTATTATTTAGGTTTGGTACCCCTTATATTAAACTAATCCAAACCACAAATAAGCTCACGGTTTTTGCTGTAAAGACCCGAAATTTTGAATAAATCTTGTTTCCTAATTTTTTGTGTTATTTTATTTTTATACTCAATAAAAATGTTTCATTTGATAACATGAGTATAATTAAAATGAGACCATTGGGTTTTGACTGTTATATGATCATTGGTCAATATGACCACTGGAAATTTAACATTTTGATTATTGTCTCTAAATACAAGTAATATTGGGTAATTAGTATAGAAAGAAGATTTGATGGCCACACCCAGTAGTATTGGACCGATCGAAGCCCATCTAACAGAACTTGGGAAGGAGGCAGCACCACTGGGCTTTGCTCTGGACCAAACCCAAGATAAATATCATCGTGTGAAGCTAGAACGGGATCGCCTTCACGAGAAGTTCAAACTGATAGAAATTACTACTCGTGCAATGTTGGCCGAGCCTCCCTCGGATTCTCTCACCTTAGCACACCTTACACTTAGGTTCTATGCTAGTGTGATAAGGGGCTATGTAAGGATACCGTAACTGCCTTGTGTAATCCTTTGTTTTAAATAAAAATTGGGATTTCTTCTTATGATGATGTTTATGACTTTCCAAATGTCCGGATAAATATATTATGCATATTTTTGGTGAATTTTAGAGAAAGGATATTTTAAAAAATGTTTATGTAAACCTTAAATAATTAAAAATGTGTAATGATTTTCAAAAAATGGTCTTCTACAATTATGTTCAGTATGAAATTTAGATTCTAATAAGACCAACATAATTTTTGATGAATGGTAAATTATGAATAGTGATTTTATTCTTAGGATTAGTAATGTGGCCAAATGGATTAGTAATCTCACTTAAAGAAAGTATTAATATAATCTAGGCACCTTGATTAAGAAATGTGATTCAATAAAATGGTTAAATAACGGTTTTATAAATTAGTATTCAAGTATTAGTTTTTTCGGGTGAATAGTGTATTTTAATTAAAAATTAAATATAAAATATTTAGAAAATTATATTTATAAAACGTATTTCATTTTTGAACTTAGAGCATCGATATTATGTTAAGGTAAATATTGGGGTTTTTTCTGAAAAAAATTAATTTTCGGTGAATAGTGGTAAAAATAAATTAAAAATATTTAGAAAATTATTTTTATAAAATGGAGTTCGTTTTTTAAATCAGAGCATTGATATTTGGTTAAGGTGAAATTTTGGGATTTTTCTGATAAAGTTGAATTTTCAATGAATAGTAAAAATACAGTTTTACGGTTTCGGTATGTTTAATGACATCATAACTGTGTCATGATGATGTCATGAGATATTTTTTGGGTTGTACGACCAAAGGTGATGAAGTATTGTATTAGGGGACACATGTGGCCTAACTTCCTGGGAAATATCTTGGGAGAGCACATGGTTTTGAGAAACCCACTTATGAGGTGTCCCTTGGCCATTAATGCCTTGTCCCCTCACATTCCCTATAAATACCAAGCCATTCTCTCATCATTTGGACTCCAAAATCCTTCTTAACTATGTTCTGGTCTCCTTACCTCCCAAGGAGTCCTCCCAAGGTTCCCCCAATCCCTCAAGGTCCAAACCTTTGAGTTTTAAGAGTTATGTTTTAAGGTAAGGGATCTGACCTCTCTCTTCCTTTTCAAGTAATCTCTTTTATGTCATTTCTTTTATACTCCATGTTCTTATGTTGGAGGATGTTATTTTATATTCATATTAATTCCCTTTTCATGTTCATATGATGAGAGACCCCATATTGCTCTCATCAATTCGTTTTAGGAATGTTTAAGTGGCGTCGTTAGGCTGCTGAATTTTTAAGGGGATTCTTCCACCCTTCTCATTTTTTTCAAAGTTCTACTTTCATGTCAAGTCTTTCAAGTTCCTTTTTCATTATGTTGGGGTATGATCTCTATATCTATCATACTGAACTCTTATTTTCACATGATGAGAGACCCTATTTGATCTTTTCAAATCATTTTTGTTGAAGTTTATGTGACGCCGTTAGGCTTTATAATTTTCATAAGAGAAATATTATTTTTGTCTTCCTTTCATGTTCTTCATTTCATATGGTATATTTTCAAATTTCATTACCATGTTCATATATACTTCTTATTCTATCCCTCTATTGTTTTATGGGTCATTTATGAATGTTTGACCCATGTCCCCTCTCTTTTCAATGTTTTCTAAAAACCCTAAACATAGCCGTTATGTTGCAGAATTTTCGTCTCAAAATGCCTCTCTCTTTTCTCAAAATTATTTTATGTTATAAAGTGAATAATCAAAGATCTTATTTCTACAAGGGTATTCACATATATATATATCAAAATTTTCTATTTAAATTCTGGGATTTACATACATGATACCCGCTCTCCCCTTCCGTGGGTTTAAAGTGACGTAAAGATCATGTCTTCACAGCAGTTTTTTTTAAACGTTATGATTATGAAATAAAACCCATTTATTTTATGCTATATAGATATTTATGAAATTTTTGATGATGATATATGTGGATCACATGATAATAAAGGCAAATTTAATGGTGCTCCCTGATAGCGCTCCAATTCATTGGGTAATGATGTATCCACTAGAGATTACAATTTTCACGATATCTTGGTGAATAACCATGGTAATTTTCAAATGACACCTTGGGGATGGACCTTGGTGATATGTTCATGA
Organism: Viscum album; assembly: GCA_963277665.1. Lineage (NCBI taxonomy): Eukaryota > Viridiplantae > Streptophyta > Magnoliopsida > Santalales > Viscaceae > Viscum > Viscum album. Next base: position 1,478,506,890 of record OY728147.1, on the reverse strand, counting down.
TTGTCTATGTGAAATGATGTAGCCACATCTTAATGTTATGAAAAATGTTATTTTTATTATGATATGCCACATTATTTCTTTCTCATGCCTTAAAGTTCTTTTTCATGACATAGTAGATGTATCTCAAGTTCACATGTTAAATGTTTCTCTTATTCCCTTACTGGGCCTTCTGCTCACCCTTTATTTTGATGTATGTCCCCAGGTTATGAGATGCAGTAATTAACCTAGGATTAACTTAAGGATAATCCATTCATGTGTTTAAGAATAATGTTTTATGTTGTTTTCATGTATTATGTTCCTGGTTTCCAAGACACTAAAACTTAAAGATCCTCAGTTTTGTGTAATGTAATGAAAGTTTATGTTATATAAAGGCGGGATACTATAGTTGGTATCAAAGTATTGTTTAGTTATTTGTGGAAATTAGGATATGAAAACTTTAGGAAGAATCCTATAGAAAAGTTTATATATAGGAAATCTTCTTGGTATTTTGGTGAGTATTGAGTAATGGGTTGCCAAGAAAATACATCCCTATCTGGATACGAGCAGGTAGAGGTGGCTCTGGCACAGATGTACATAGGGTTAAAACCTGAAAACACTGCTTTGAGCTAGACTCAAACGGGAACTGGTACACGACAACGGGCCTTGCTGCACTCTTGGTTACGACCCTCCCGGGGGATATGCTTTGGTAAATTCATAAGCTTAGTATGAACCATTGTTAAAGGAAAAAAGATAAAATAAAATAAAGATTCGCATAAGAGTATATGATCATGGATAACCTAGATGGGAACCTAGGGGATCACAAGTTAGGGTATACTATTCTTCTACAAGTTATCCTTATATTATTTAAGTTCCTTTTCATGATTATTGGATAAGTATTTAAGCCCCTAATTATACTTTATTTTCTTAGTTAATGGTGGGAAATGGAAGAACATGTCCCAACAACTAATGTGATAGGAAATGCGATGATTGCCATATTAATATGACAGAAATGATTAGGGTATTAAAAGATGATGATTATTTTTCAAGATGTTCACTATTTTGGGGACCCTATATGATCGAGGTAAATATATTACTATGGTATTTTCATTGAGGAGTAAGGTTGACTTATATTTTGAATAATCAATGAATTTAAGGTGGACTTATAGTACTTTAGGTTACGTATGGGAATGATTAACCTATCTTGAGTAAAATATGTTTAGGTTAGCTACTTTTCTTATAAGATGTTAGGAGTGGTTGATGTTGTTTGGAGATGAACAATGAAGTTTATTTTGGAAGACTATGTTATCAAATCCTTCTTGTATTTGGGTTTCAATCTTAGTTTGGTTTATTTTGAGGAATTTTAAGGTCTGTTATTTATGGAATGGTCTATGATGAACATTGAGTAGTACCATGGAACTTTGAAGATTTAAAAGTAGTTTCCATTCCTATGGGATTATTTATTTTTGAAGAGTTGTTTTACCTTAACCTTTCTGTTTTTGGGATAATCTTTAAACATAGAAGAAATAGATAGTTAATCTTTTCTGGATTATGTGATTCTCTAGAAGATGATTCTTGTGTTTTGATGAGACCAAGTAGTTTTGAATGCTCATCATTTGGAGAAAAGATTAGTTTTGGTAGAAACTTATTAAAGGATTAAACTCTACATGAAGGTAGGTATATTTCCTTATATTTTTGTTCTATGTAGTAAATGAATTCCTCAAAATTATGAAAAGAAACATAAAACAAAAATGTTGTTCGTTTACGTTTCCTACTGGGTAATCAAAGACCGTTTACACACATCATATGTTTGGGATTTTATCGTGGTCAACTTTCTCCTAATCATGTTTTCTATCACTCTCCCCCAGAACTTGACCCTTTGTTTTTCTTCCATATCCATGTTTTCATCCATCGAATCCTAGTATGGGTTAACTTGGGTGACCTTTGTACTTCCCTTTCTTTCTTTTAAAGTAATAGTCTTATTGACTCCATTTATGATGTGGGACTTTCAATGAAATTTCAAAACCCAATTTTAAAAATTGCGAGGATGCAATTTTTAAGGGGGGAAGATTGTAACGACCCGAAGTTTTGAATAAATCTTGTTTCCTAATTTTGTGTGTTATTTTATGTTATTTTTATACTCAACAAAAATGTTTCATTTGATAACATGAGTATAATTAAAATGAGACCGTTGGGTTTTTACTGTTATATAACCATTGGTCAATATGACCACTGGAAACTAAACATTTTGATTATTGTCTCTAAATACAAGTAATCTTGGTTAATTAATATAGAAAGGAGATTCGATGGCCTCACCCAGTAGTCGTGGACCAATCGAAGCCCATCTAACATAACTTTGGAAGGAGGTAGCACCACTGGGCTTTTCTCTGGACCAAACTCAAGCTGAACTTCATCATGTAAAGTTGGAACGGGATCGCCTTCACGAGTAGTTCAAACTGATAGAAATTACTACTCGTGTGATGTTGGTCGAGCCTCCCTTGGATTATCTCACCTTAGCACACCTTACACTTAGGCCCTATGCTGGTGTGATAAGGGGCTATGTAAGGAGACCGTAACTGCCTTGTGTAATCCTTTGTTTTAATTAAAAATTTGGATTTCTTCTTAGGATTATGTTTATGACATTTCAAATGCCCGATAAATATAGTATGCATATTTTTGGTGAATTTTAGAGAAAGGATATTTTATAAAATGTTTATGTAAACATTAAATAATTAAAATTTTCTAATGATTTTCAAAAAATGGTCTTCTACAATTATGATCAGCATGAAATTTAGAGTCTAATAAGATCAACTTAATTTTTGATGAATAGTAAATTAGGAATAGTGATTTTATGCTTAGGATTAGTAATGTGACCAAATGGATTAGTAATCTCACTTAAAGAAAGTATTAATATAATCGAGGCACCTTGATTAAGTAATGTGATTCAATAAAATGGATAAATAACGGTTTCATAAATTAGTATTCAAGTATTAGTTTTTTCGGGTGAATAGTGTTTTTTAATTAAAAATTAAATTAAAAATATTTAGAAAATTATTTTTATAAAATGGATTTCATTTTTGAACTCAGAACATCGATATTATGTTAAGGTAAATTTTGGGGTTTCTTTCTGGAAAAAAATTAATTTTCGGTGAATAGTGTAAAAAATAAATTAAAAATATTTAGAAAATTATTTTTATAAAATGGAGTACATTTTTGAAATCCGAGCATTGATATTTGGTTAAGGTGAAATTTTGGGATTTTTCTGAGAAAGTTGAATTTTTAGTGAATAGTAAAAATACAGTTTTGGGTTTTCGGTATGTTAAATGACATCATAATTGTGTCATGATGATGTCATGAGATATTTTGTGGGTTGGCCGAACAAAGGTGATGAATTATTTTATTGGGGGCCCCATGTGGCCTAACTTCATGGGAAATATCTTGGGAGAGCACATGGTTTTGAGAAACCCACTTATGAGGTGTCCCTTGGCCATTATTGCCTTGTCCCCTCACTTTCCCTATAAATACCAAGCCATTCTCTTATCATTTGGGCTCCAAAATCATTCTGAACTAAGTTATGGTCTCCTTACCTCCCAAGTAGTCCTACCAAGGTGCCCCCAATCCCTCAAGGTCCAAACCGTTGAGTTTTAAGAGTTACTTTTTAAGGTAAGGGATCTGACCTCTCTCTTCCTTTTCAAGTAATCTCTTTTATGTCATTTCTTTTATACTCCATGTTCTTATGTTGGAGGATGTTCTTAAATATTCATATTACAGCCCTTTTCATGTTCATATGATGAGAGACCCCATCTTTCTCTCATCAATTCGTTTTAAGAATGTTTAAGTGGCGTCGTTAGGCTGCCGAATTTTTAAGGGGATTCCTCCACCCTTCTCATTCTTTTCAAAGTTCTACTTTCATGTCAAGTCTTTCAAGTTTCTTTTTAATTATGTTGGGGTATGATCTCTATATCTATCATACTGAACTATTATGTTCACATTATGAGAGACCATATTTGATCTTTTCAAATCATTTTTGTTGAAGTTTATTTGACGCCGTTAGGCTGCCGAATTTTCATAAGAGAAATCTTATTTTTGTCTTCCTTTCATATTCTTCATTTCATATGTTATATTTTAAAATTTAATTACCATGTTCATATATCCTTCTTATTATGTCCCTCTACTGTTTTATGGGTCATTTATGAATGTTTGACCCATGTCCCCTCTCTTTTCAATGTTTTCTAAAAACACGAAACATAGCCGTTATGCTGCTGAATTTTCGTCTCAAAATGCCTCTATCTTTTCTCAAAATTATTTTATGTTATAAAGTGAACACTCAAAGATCTTATTTCTACAAGGGTATTCAAATATATATCAAAATTTTCTATTTTAAATTATGGTATTTACATACATGAGACCTGCTCTCCCCTTCCATGGGTTTAAAGTGACGTAAAGATCATGTCTTCAAAGCAGTTTTTTTAAAACGTTATGATTATGAAATGAAACCCATTTGTTTTATGCTATATGGGTTATTTATGAAATTTTTGATGATGATATATGTGTATCACATAATAATAAAGGCAAATTTAATGGTGCGCCCTGATATCTCTCCAATGCATTGGGTAATGATATAACCACTAGAGATTACAATTTTAACGATATCTTGGTGAATAACCTTTGTAATTTTCAAATGACACATTGGGAATGGACCTTGGTGATATGTTCATGATTTTCTATGTTAAATGATGTAGCCAAATATTAAAGTTATGAAAAATGTTATTTTTATTATGATATGCCACATGATTTCTTTCTCAAGGCTTAAAGTTATTTTTAATGACATAGTTGATGTATCTCAAGTTCACATGTTAAATGTTTCTCTTATTCCCTTACTGGGCCTTCTGCTCACCCTTTCTTTTGATGTATGTCCCCAGGTTATGAGATGCAGTAATTAACCTAGGATGAACTTATGAAGAATCCTTTCAAGTGTTTAAGAAGAATTTTTTATGTTGTTTTCATGTATTATGTTCCTGGTTTCCAAGACACTAAACCTTAAAGATCCTCAGTTTTGTGTAATGTAACGAAAGTTTATGTTATAAAAAGGGGGGATTCTATATTTGCCCATGGTTTTTGGAAAAGGTAAGAGGAAAAAAATATTTTATAAGTCCAAATTCCAATCTTCTTAAAATAATGGGGTTGCTTATGTGGATATGAGTCACACTTCCATAGAAAATAATTTAAAAAGACAAGATGTTTAATAAGTCTTGATGGGTCCATTAATGCTTTTTAAATTAAGTCAAACCAACCCAAAATCACATTATTTTAATGGTAAAACATATATTGTCCGAACATAAAGCTTATATTATTTTATTACATCACTATTGGGTCATTATGATGTCATAAAACAGATTATATATTTAAACGGTTTTTAATTTTTACCCAAAAATTTGACTGTCTCAGAAAATTATGAAAAATTCACTATTTGATAATTTTGACATCCTGATTCCAGAAATAACATTTATTTTATCTAAATAATTTTCTAAATATGTTAATTTTCACTTTTAAAATAAAAACCGACATTTATCAAAAATTTACGGGTTTTGACAAAAATGGCTTTCAAACCTTAATAAAAATTACAATTGCATTCATAAAATTATAAGATCATTTATATTTGATACAAATTAATATAATAATAATAATATTTTATTAAAATATTATTTAATTCAAAAATCCCTTAATTTAATAAAATATAATTCTTAATTAAATAATAACTAAAAACAGGATTTGTACTTTAAAAACAATTTACAATGTATCAATAATGAAAAGAAAGTATATGAATTATTATATACAAAAAATAATGTGCATGAACATATTACTAGAGATTTGTTACATAATCCCTTAAAACAGCCACATAAGACATAAGGGTAAGGTGTGCGATGGTGACAGACTCTTGGGATGGCTCAGCTAACATCGCTCGAGTGATAATCTCTATCAACTTCCACTTTTCCCGTCGACGGTCCCATTCGAGCTTGAAATGATGAAGCTCTGCTTTGTCTTGGTCAAGAGTGAAACCCAAGGATGCCACCTCTTTTTCGAGCTCTGACAAATGGGCTTCGTATGGAGACATAATACTGGATGAGGCCATCGTTTCTTTTGTCTGAGTAAATTGGATTTGTTAAAGCCCTATATTTATACAAATCTTGTGATCATTGTTCAACAACTATATTAGCAACGGTCAACATTCTTATCATAAAACCAAATAATTTGACATTTTATATAAACATTTTACATAAAGAGGAATTTAATTTGATCAAGTTGGATTTCCATTAATGAATATTTGGGTTGTTATAATATTCCCCCCTTAAGAAATTTCACCCTTGAAATTTTCTTTTTCCACACAAAAACAGATGTGGGTAACCCAGCTTCATCATTTCCTCTGATTCCCAAGTCGCTTCTTCAAACTTGTGGTTTTCCACAACACATTGATGAGGGGCATTGTCTTATTTCATAGAACATTTTCTCTATGATCTAAGATCTTCACTGGTTTCTCCTCATAAGAAAGACCATCCTCCAACTGTACTACCTCAGAAGAGAGTACATGTGAAGGGTCTGGTATGTACTTTCTTAAGAGGGATACATGAAACACATCAGGTACTTTGGTCATGGTAGGTGGAAGTGCTAGTCAATAGGCCACAGCCCCGACACGATCAAGAATCTCGAAGGGGCCAGTGTACCTTGGACTTAACTTCCCTTTCTTTCCAAACCTCATGACCTTCTTCCACGGAGATATGTGTAGAAAAATTATGTCTCCAACTTTAAACTCAAGGTCTTGTCGATGATTATCTGCATAACTCTTCTATCGAATCTGGGCTGCCTTGATATGCTGCTGAATAGATTTCACCTTCTCCACCATTTTCTCGACCATTTCCGGTCCAAGCAGCTTATGTTCACCAACCTCATCCCAACACGCCAGTGTTCTTCACCTTTTCCCATAAAGGGCTTCATATAGTGCCATTTGGATGCTTGATTGGAAACTATTATTATAAGAGAACTCAGCCAGAGGAAGATGTTGATCCCATCCTCCTTTAAAGTCCATTGAGAATGCTCTCAACATGTCCCCATGTGTTTGGATAGTCCTCTTGTATTGGCCATTAGTTTGAGGATGGTAGGTCGTACTGAAGTTCAGTTCAGTATCTAGAGCATGTTGAAGACTCTTCCAAAACATAGTGGTAAATCTTTGATCTCGGTCAGACACAATAGATAGTGGTACTCCATGCAGCCTTACCACTTCCCTGATATATATCTGTTCTAGTTGATCCAATGAGAAATCCTGCCAAATAGCAATGAAGTGTGCAGTCTTTGTAAGATGATCCACCACAACCCAGATTGCACTTTTGCCTTTGGATGTCCACATAAGTCCAGTGACACAATCCATAGTGATGTTCTCCCTTTTCCATTCTAGTATGGGCAATGGTTGCATCATCCCCTTATACTTATACCTCTCTTCCTTCACTTTTTGGCACACCAGGCACTTTGATGTATAAACAGTGATCTCCTTTTTCATATTATACCACCATAATTTTTCTTGGAGATATCGATACATCTTTGTGCTCCCAGGGTGAATAGAGAAATTTCAACAATGTGCATCATCCAAAAGTTCCTTCTTCAGCTCTGGACTTGATGGAACACATAGTCTTTTCCCAAATCGCACAATTCCTTATTTATTAACATTAAACTCTGAGGATTTCCCATTTTCGATAGCTTCTACCTTTTCCTGAATTCCCACATCATCCTTTTGAGCATCCTTTAACCTTTCCAAAAGAGACAGTTGAGCAATAATTTGTGAAAGGATTGATGATGTTCCCTACTTTTTGATTCCTATGTCCATCTTCATCATGTCTAAGGGGATTGGATCCTTCTCAGTTCTCATCATTGATAGAATCACTGGGTCCTTTCTACTTAGGGAATTTTCCACCTTGTTCTCTTTCCTAGGGTGGTAATGTATCGAACAGTCATAACCCTTGATGAGCTCTATCGATCTTCTCTGGCGCATATTATGCACTTTCTGTGTGAATATATATTTAAGAATGTTGTGGTCAGTATATATCTCACATTTCTCCCCATAGAGATAATGCCGCCAGATTTTCAAGGCAAAGATCGCCGCCGCCTACTCCAGATCATGCATTGTATTGTTTCGCTCATGGATTTCAATAGCCTTAAGGCATAGGATATCACTTTATTATTCTGAATCAGCACATAGCCTAAGCCCTTCTTTGAAGCATCACTGAATACCACAAAAGTATCCCCACTTGTGGGTAATGTGAGCACAGGTGCAGTGATAAGCCTCCATTTCAACTCCTTGAAGCCTTCTTCGTATTCATCAATCCAAGAAAACATTACTCCCTTTCGAGTTGTCTTGGTAAGAGGGTTGGAAAAACATGAAAAATTTCTCACAAATCATCGATAATATCTAGCTAACCCCAAGAAGCTATGGATATCCGTTACCGATGTTGGCATCGGTCATCCCTCAATTGAATCTGTTTTATAGGGATCCACAGATATCCCATTACTTCTAATGATGTCGACCAAGAATGAGACATCCTTCAACCAGAACTCAAACTTGCTGTACTTTTCATAGAGCTTATCCTTGCGCAAAGTCTCTAGTACATTTCTTGAATGCTCCTAATGATCCTCCTTGGTTTTGGAGTATATTAGAATATCATCTATAAAGACTACAACAAATTTGTCGAGGTAATATCAAAACACTCTATTCATCAAGACCATAAACATTTCTGGAGCATTAGTGAGTTTGAAAGGCATTACTGTGAATTCATAGTGCTCGTGTCTTGTGTGAAAAGCAGTCCTGGGGATATCTTCCTTCTTCACCCTTACTTGATAATATCCCGACCGCAAGTCCACATTGGAAAAGTATTGTGCTCCATGCAGCTGATCGAACAAGTCATCAATTCAAGGGAGAGGATACTTGTTATTTATTGTGCTTTTTTTGAGCTCACAATAATTGATGCAAAGGCGTATTGACCCAAACTTTTTCTTAATGAAGAGAACTGGTGCACCCCATGGTGAAGCACTTGGGTGTATAAACCCTTTATCCCGATTCTCCTGTAATTGTTTCTTCAGCTCCTCAGGATCCACGATAGCCATTCTAATGGAGTCTTGGATATTGGTAGATCCCCTAGTATAAGTTCAATTGATAATTCAACATCTCTTCTAGGAGAAAGACCAGGCAGTTCCTCGGGAAACACTTCAGCGAATTCCCTCACAGTAGGCATTTCTTCATGGATGGTTTCTTCCTTGGACTCAATCATCTAAGCCAGATATGCATGCTCATAGGGTAGTAATATCCCTTGTTGTGATGATGGAGATAAAGGAGATTCATCTTCCTCCTTACACTTTTAAATAATCCTTGGTCGATTCTCCATATGGAGTGTGATTTCCCTTTCCCGACAATTTATGTTGGCTCTATATAAGGAAAGCCAATCCATGCCAAGAATTTCATCAAATTCCACCAAAGGGAGTATGAAGAGGTTCTCCAGGAAATTCAATCCATAGATTATAACAGGGAAGGACTTATATTCATGGGATGCAATGATTGCCCCATTTTCCATACTCACCGACATCTTCACATCCGTGATTTGTGGTGGTGTTGTGATTATTCTACTAGACATTAGATATATAAAAGAATTCACAGAACCTGAATAAAAAAGTACATTCACTATTCATGAATGAATAACTAGCGTACATGTTACCACTTCGTTGTTGGGGTTCACTTCGGTAGAAGTGATGGTAAAAGCTCTTCCTTGCTGCCTCTGAAAACCCTTGGATTAGGGCACTGATTTTCAAAATGCCCCGGTTCTTTGCAGTTGTAGGAATGAACAATGTGTTGAGTTTCGAACGAAGTGTTCCTCTCCTATATTGTAGCTGTGAGTCCATATTTACAATAGTTAATAGCTAGGTGTCCTTCTCTTCAACACCTCAAGCATTTCCTCGTCCCCTTGAGGCAATTTCCAGGGTGCTTCTTTCCGCACTTTTGGAAAGTGGGGTGCTGGATCTTCTTAGCACCATTGGATTTATCCATTGGACCGCCAGAATTAAATTCCACCTTACGTTTCTTGTCCCCATGATACCCCTGTGATTCCCCAATCTCTATTTCGACTTTGATGGAACATCTGACAATTTCCTCATAGCTGTAGAAGTCACGGATTTCTAATGCTTTCCATATGCTAGGCTTCAGCCCACCAAAGAAGCGGTCAACTTTGAATTCGGGGGTAACAAAAAAGCCCGAAGAATATCGTGCAAGCCTTCTGAAGTTTTCCTCGTACACCCCAACAGAATCTTTGTCCTTTTTCTTGAGGTAAAGGAAGACCCTTTCCATCTTAAGTCGGATGGTGCACGAAAAATATTTATCGAAAAAAATATTCCAGAAATCCTTCCATTCCAACGCCTCGATCTCCTCCTCAGGCTTCGTATTTTTGATCAATGTCCACCATTGATCAGCTTCACCCTCCATACAATAATCTACTAGGACAAACTCTTCTTGTTCATAACATTGAATTATGGAGAAGATCTTTTCAATGGATTTGTTCCATTGTTCAGTGATCGTGGGATTAGATGATCCACTAAAAGTAGGAGGCCTTTGTCTCATGAAACACTCAATAGCAACTTGTTCTTTCTTAGGGGGGTTTCAAAGTTTTTCTTGACCCATGTTTCTATTCAAAGCTTTAGTTAGCTGAGAGTGAATCATGAAAAAGTTCGTGATTCCCACTCCCATTGGATTGGGCATCTCATTAGTACAGTTATCACACTGATCTTCACATCGGTTGTTAGCCTGAGTCCTCCTATTACTGTCCATTGGCTGGAATAAAAGAAAAGTTAGGGTTAACACATGAAGGGTAATCCAAAGTCTAAAGTTGAAGACTTATAAATTATATTTTATTCCCTTAGCTTATGAATCTATAGGCTTCAATCTAGGCTTTTCGTGATCTACTTTCTAACAAATATTCTTAGGGGTTTTTTATTCCCTTAATAAGGGTTCATACTAAGCTTGTGAATTTACTAAAGCATATCCCCCATGAGTGTTGTAACCAAAAGTGCATCAAGGCCCATTTTCGTGCAGTAGTTCCCATTTGAGTCTAGCTCAAAGCAGTGTTTTCTGGTTTTACCCCTAGGATACATATGTGTCGGAGCCGCCTCTACCTGCTCGTATCCAAACATGGATGTATTTGATTGATAACCCACTTACTCAATACTCACCAAAACTTAGGGACATTTTTATTATACTTAGTCTTGTATCTAAGGCTTTACTAGGGTTTTCTAATCCTAATCCCAAAAATAACTAAACTTATCCTCTGATACCAACTATGACAACCCTGCTTTTATTACAGACTTAAACATGATTTATTATATAAACTATTCACATGATACAAAATAGAAGATTGAGAGATCTAGTGTCTTTGGGGCATAGGATCATTACATAACAACTTAATACATGAAATATAACATCATTATTGAAAACTTCCTTTACATGACCACTACATTATCTCGTACTTAGTATTGCATGGGATAACCTGAGGACATGCATAAGAAAAGGGTTAGCTATAAAGCCCAGTAAGGGAATAAACATGGAATACATGAGGAGTATAATACATGTTAGAAAATAGGCATATCAATATAGCACAAGAGAAACATGGACATAAAGGCATGATAAAGCATGATAATCATAACATGGAAATGTGGAAACAACACTTAACATGGAATTAGTATGAGCCAAGGCCCATTGCACATGAAGCATGAGTAAATCCTCATTGCACCTAAAGCATGAGTAAACACTCTTTTCACTTGAATTAGCATGATTCAACACTCATTTCACATGACATATCATGATACTATACATTACCCAATGCATTGGAGCTCTATAAGGGTGAACCCTTCTTAAACATTTCATTTCATGCATAAGTGTGCCACATGGATCATAAAACATGGATTCATAAAATATAATCATTTATTCCACGACCAAGGAATGTGGAATGAAACTTTATAATCAACAAGTAAATGTGAATTAAGGTGAATAACCTTGATCGAGAAATGGTCATGGTATTCACTACACAATGGAATTGGCTTCGAAAATCGGTGTAATTTTGGCAGCGTAACGGCGTGATATAAGAATTCATAAAAAATGGTTGATGAGATAAAAAGTGGTGCCTCATCATATCTACATGTAATGGAAAGTAAGGGGGTCATATAGATACATGTCCCAATAATTTTAATGGAATTTAGATTCATGATACAAAAGTATTTCTTGAATGTAAATGAGGAGAGAGAAGTTCCTTTCGGAATTTCGGCATAGTAACGAGTGTACATGGGAGGAATTTAATGAGAGATAAAGGGTTATCTCATCATTCAAACAATAAGAGGTAAGTATGGGGAGGTTCAAAACCATACCGCAGCATTTATAATTGAAATTAAAGGGTCATAAAAATATTAATAATATTGGACATAAAAGTGAAAGGAAGAAATACCCTTACTTGGAAGTGTGCATCAAAAGGCTTGAGAGAGGCTTGAGAGAGGATTCTTGGGAGCTTGAGACACCATGGGAGGATTCTAGAGAGAGTAGGGAAGAGGTTTGATGAAATACAAAGGCTTTGAGTGAGGAGGAAGTGGGAGATTCAGTGGGATTATATAGGAAAGGTGAGTGAATTCTTTATTATTTAGGTTTGGGACCCCTTACATTAAACTAATCCAAACCACAAATCAGCTCATGGTTTTTTACCATAGTTTTTGGAAAAGGGAAGAGAAAACAACATTTTATAAGGCCAAAGTCCTATATTCTTAATATAATGTGGTTTCTTATGTGGAGGTGAGTCACACTTCCATGGAAAATAATTTAAAAAGACAAGATATTTAATAAGTCTTTAGGGGTCCATTAATGATTTGTAAAATAAGTCAAAAAAACCCAAAATAACTTTATTTTAATGGTAAAACATATATTGGCCGAACATAAAACTTATAGTATTTTATTTCATCACTATTGGGTCATTATTATTTCATAAAACAGATTATATATTTAAATGGTATTCAATTTTTACCCAAATATTTCACTGTCTCAGAAAATTATGAAAAATTCACCGTTGAATAATTTTGACATCCTGATTCCAAAAAAAAACATTTATTTTATCTAAATAATTTTATAAATATGTTAATTTTTACTTTTAAAATAAAAACCGACATTTATCGGAAATTTATGGGTTTTGACAAAAATGGATTTCAAACCTTAATAAAAATTACAATTGTATTAATAAAATTATAAGATCATTTATATTAAATAAAAATTAATTTGATAATAATAAAAATATTTTATTAAAATATTATTTAATTTAAAATCCCTTAATTTAATAAAATAGAATTCTTAATTAAATAATAACTAAAACACAATTTGTACTTTAAAAACTATTTACAATGTATCAATAATGACAAGAAAGTATATTCATTATTTTATACAAAAATAATGTACATGAATATAGTACTAGTGATTTGTTACATAACCCCTTAAAACAGCCGCATAAGACCTAAGGGTAAGGTGTGCGATTGTGACAGACTCTTGTGGTGGCTCGGATAACATCGCTTGAGTGGTAATCTCTATCAACTTCAACTTTTCCCGTATACGGTCCCGTTCGAGCTTGACATGATGAAGATCATCCTAGGCTTAGTCAAGAGCGAAACCGAAGGACGCCACCTCCTTTTCGAGCTCTGAAAAATGGGCTTCGTATGGAGACATAATACTGGATGAGGCCATCGCTTCTTTTGTCTGAGTAAATTGGATTTGTTAAAGCCCTATATTTATACTAATCATGTGATCACTGTTCAATGGATATATTAGAAACGGTCAAAATTCTTAACATAAAACCAAAGAAGTTGACATTTTATATAAACATTTTACATAGAGAGACATTTAATTAGATCAAGTGGGATTTTCATTAATGAAACTTTGGGTTGTTACAAAATATGACAGGAGAATACTCTTGTATCAATAGCCTAATGATAGCTGATGGTGGACATGATACTTTTGGTGATAATGCTAATGGGAAGATCGTCATCATAGGCCAAATTGGTAACCCTAATACTGTATTAATTTCAAAAGTACTTTTTTTGGATGGGTTAAAGTACAATTTTCTATGCATCTCTCAGTTATGTGATGATGGTTTTAATGTTAGATTTGGAAATGATTTATGCAATGTTTTTAATTCTAAAAATAATTTAATATTCATAGATCTAAGAAATAAAAATGTATATGCTGTTGATTTAAATTATTTAGCTAAGAAAAATGTTTCATGTTTAAATTCTTTTTATAAGGAATCCTGGTTATGGAACAAAATATTAGGACACTACAATGTACACTCACATAGGAAACTAACTAGGAAAGGTTTAGTTATAAACTTAACTAAATTGTAATTCCATCTTAAAAAAGTTTTCAATCCTTGTCAAATGGGAAAACAACACAAGGATTCATTCAAAGAAAGGAAATAAGTTTCTATTTCTCAACTGCTTGAGCTAGTTCTCCAGGATTTGTTTAGACCATCTATAGTTTCATTTTTAAATGGGAAGAACTATGTTTATGTTATTGTAGATGATTTTTCTAGATATACTTCGGTATACTTTATAGGTCACAAAAGTGAAGCATGATCTTACATCATTAAATATTCCAAGTCTGTAGAAAATCTTATTAGACTTAGAATTAAAACCTTGAGAATTGATCATGGCTACGAGTTTGAAAATCAGCAATTTGAATCTTTTTGCTCATAAAATGGCTACACTCACAATTTCTCTGCTCCTAGAACACTTCAACAAAATGGAGTCATAGAACGAAAAAATAGGAAACTTCAATATATTTCCATGACTATACTGAATGAGTATAATCTACCCATTTATTTTTGGGATGAAGTGGTTAATACACCTTGTTACATTATCATAAGAGTCTTAATTAGAATTTTTATTAAGAAGACCCCTTATGAGATATGGAATAATAGAAAGCCTAAGGTTAATTACTTTAGAGTTTTTGGCTGAAAATTTTTTATCCTTAACACTAAGTACAATCTTGATAAGTTTTCTTCGAAAAGTGATGAAGAAATATTTCTGGGTTATTCAATCTCTAGTAAAGCATATAGAGTATTCAATAAGAGAACCAAATGTGTGGAAGAACAAGTTCATGTCAAATTTTTTGATACTGATCCACATGAACCCAAAACCTTTTTTGAACATCTTGAGGAAGATATGTCAATTATAGATCTCAATAATAAAGACAGTGAGCCCGTAGTGAAAATAGCCAGTTTTGGAAATTTTCCTAAATATGTGCATGGTGAATATGAACATATCGACAATCATGAGGAGTTTAGTTCATCTATTTATAGAGATATTATAACTCTCATGAATAATCCTTTAGATTCTATAGTACATGATTTAAATAGAAGAACAAAAACTAGAGATTCTATAAGAAACCAAGTTAAACATAAAGCCTTTCTTTCACAGCATGAACCTAAAAATATTGATGATGTAGTCAGTGATGAATTTTGGGTGATAGCTATACATGAAGAATTAAATCAGTTTGAAAGAAACAAACTTTATAAATTAGTAAAATGACCTAAAGAAACTTTGACCATAGGCACTAAATGGGTGTTTAAAAATAAAGTTGATGAATCTGGAAACATAGTTAGAAACAAGGACAGACTAGTTGCACAAGGATATAGTCAAGAAGAAGGAATAGACTATGAGGAAAACATTTCTCATGTAGCTATACTAGAATCCACTTGGATACTACTTGCCTATACAGCTCATCTGAATTTTAAACTTTATCAAAAGGATGTCAAAAGTGCATTCTTAAATGGGTATATAGTTGAGGATGTATTTGTTGAACAACCCTCGGTTTTAAAAATACCCATTTTTAAAATCATGTCTTCAAAATTTATAAAGAATTATATGGTCTGAAACAAGATCCAAGAGCTTGGTATGACAGACTTAGTTCTTTCCTTATTTTAAAAGGTTTTACTAATGGAATATTGGATCCTGCTATTTTTATTAAAAATATTTCAATAGATGTTTTAATAGTGTATATTTATACAGATGACATTATGTAGGGATCCTTTAGAAATTCTTTATGTACTGATTTTTCAAAAATGATGCAAGATGAATTTGAAATGAGTTTAATGGGGGAACATAAATTTTTCCTTGGATTTTAAATTTTTCAAATTAAAAAATGGTATTGTTTTAAATCAGAGTAAATATAGCAAAGATATTTTGAAGTGTTTTGGTTTGGATAGAAATAAAGGTAGTGATACCCCTATGAGTACCACCTGTAAGTTGGATGCTGATGAAAATGGTAAACCAGTGGATCAAACCAATTACAAAGGTATGATTGGGAGTCTTCTCTATCTTACTTCTAGAAAACTGGATATTATGTTTATTGTATGCATGTGTGATCATTTTAAATCCAATTCAAAAGATTCAAATTTTACTACTATTAAAATCATTTTTAAATATCTCATATATACGACAAACATAGGACTATTCTACCCAAGAGGACGATCAGTTGGTTTAATAAGTTATTCAGATGCTGATTTTTCTGGTTGCAAGTTAGACAGAAAGAGCACCTCTGGAACAAGTCACATTTTGGGAAAGTAACTAGTATCATGGTGTAGTAAGAAATAGAATTCTTTTGCATTATCTACTATTGAAGCATAATATATAGCTTTTGGTAGTTGTTGTGCTCAAATTTTGTGGATGAAACACACTTTACTATACTAGGGATATCAATTCAAACATGTCTCTATAAAGTGTGATAATACAAGTGCTATTAATATATCTAAAAATCTAGTATCTCATTCTAGGACAAAGCACATTGATGTAAGACATCACTTCTTAAGAGATATTTATCAAAGAGGTGATATCACTCTTGAATTCATTGGTACTGAACCCCAATTGGCTGATATTTTCACAAAGCCATTGAATTTTGAGAGTTCAAGTTACATCAAACATGAGTTAGGTGGGATTAACTATTAAGTGTTAGGAACCTCAATGATAGACCTCACCATTTAACCTCACTGATAGACTTCATTATTGGACCTCACTGATAGACCTTGCCATTAGACCTCACGGATAGACCTCACCATTGGACCTCACTAATAGACCTCACCATTGGACCTCACCGATAGACCTCACCATTGCACCTCACCGATAGAACTCACCTTTGGACCTCACAGATAGACCTCACCATTGCACCTCACCAATAGAACTCACTGTTGGACCTCACCGATAGACCTCACCATTGGACCTCACCAATAGATCTCACCATTGTTACCTTACAAATAGTCAATGTTTTCCAGGACTTACCATTTTCTTTTCAGGAATCTGAAACATTTTCTATTTTACTTATTTCTTTTACTTAATTTGTTTTTTGATTCCTAAATGATAAAATTAAAAGAGCATACCACATTTAGATCCACCTCACACTCTCTCCCGAATCTCCTTCTCCCAAACCTCAGAATTTAACCCTCTTCCCAAACCCTCAAACTGCACCAGACCACGTGGCAAGAGTGAAGAGACCATTGTTAAGTGATTAAGGGGATGTAACAAATCCAAAGAGACCTCGAGATGAGTCAAGTAGTGGAATCCAGGATATGGAAAAACCAATCAAACCTCATCTGTTGAAGAGGGAAATCATAATTGAAAAAGAGATCAGTTCTGAATGGTTACTAACGAGTAAATCTTTAGTGCTGAAGGCAATTGAAGCTCAAGGATTGGTTTAATTCTTTTCAAACAACAATGGACCCTATTACCTGAAGTTAGCGAAAGAATTTTATGAGCTTTTAAAATTTTAACAGACTAAGGATGAGAACAGAATGTCTTCAAGAGTGAATGGAATAAATATAAGTTTTTCCTCGGTTGAATGGGTTGAGTGTTAGAGAGTACCACATTAAGGGATTTATGATTATTATTCATGAGTGATGCCTCCCACTATGAATTTATTCTATTATGAAGAATCCCTAGGTGAACTGACAGGGAATGGGATCCCTAGGAAATTCATTGCTGCTAATATAGAAGGAGAAGACAAGCTGTGGTTTAAGTTTTTTCATCATATCTTGAGTCCTAGGAGAGGGGACTTTGCTACATTGAAATTTCAGGATATATTTCTTTTGTATCTATTAAAATATGGACAGAATATAAATTTATTTAGACTGCGGATGATTCAATTGGAGGATATGACAAATCCCAGTTCAAAATCCAATTCCTTTTTTCATGCTATATTGATATCCATGATGTAGAGGGTGAAAGGATTTTCTAGAGATAAAGAGGAAATAGTTATTGAATGGGACAATTTCTTCATCAAAAATGTAATTTTCAATTTCATGAAAATAAATTGGAAGCCTTGGAAAAGAATATGGGTGCATAACAAGGCCATGATTTATGAGAAGTTTAATCCTGTCACTCATCCTACCAGGCCTAAGGATTAGAGGGACCCTGGTATAAAGCATGGTGATGTAGATCCTGCATATTCATATGAGGAAGGAGAAGCTGATGTTGTACCAGAAAGTGAGGATTCTCTTATAGATGATATAAGTGATCCTGACCTTACCTCCAATTCTCATGCTAAAAATTTATCCTTTGGTGAGCCTATCCCACCAAAGAGATTTCAAAGAAGGGAGACTGTTATAAGTGATAGTGATGATGAAGATACCAGTGAAGAAGAAGGGGTAGAAAATGTCTTAAGAGACATTAGAGGGACCTTATATTAGGATGAAGATACTGAGTCTAGTCATGCTAACTTTGAGACTACAGCTAATGTGAATGAAGAGGAATGTCTTAGTCTAAATACCTTGATAGGGAAAATAGAAATGATTGAAAATGTAGATGAAGAGGTTGTGGATTTAGTTAAAGCTGAAATTGTTTTTGAGGTTGTTGAAGATTCTGTATAAGATGTTGCAGTAGACCCTCCGGTTGATGAGGTTGCTCACAGAGGTATGTCAATGATGGATATGATTGATCAGGAGAATGCTCCAAGTGAAGAGGGGAACCTATTGCTATAGGTTCCGTTGTTGTTGCTGAGGTAATGTTATATTGGTAAGAGGACCCTGGATTTGTGGTGTTGGGTTTAGATTATGGAGATTCTGATGATGACCAGCTTATTATAAGTCTTCCAATCCCTTTAGTTACAAAGACTACTATTATTCAGCCAGTAGTACTTCTTCCTCGATACTATGTGAAGAAGGAAGATTTGGAATCCATAATATTAGATCTAAAAACCCACCTTTATGAGAGATGTGATGGGTTAGAAAGGGTTTTGACTCAAAATCAAGAAGTTGTAACATCTACAATAGAAATACTACTTTATACCTCTCATTCTATCCTGCTAGAGGAAGTAAAGGACTATCGAGATCAGATTAGAACCTTGGTAGATTCAATGGAATTTTTGAAATAGTCTATAGACAGATTAGACTCCTATATGGGTTCAAGGGTTCAGGTGGACCATGATCTTTGATATGTTAAAAGTGTGGTTCACCATATGGTCACTGTGTTTGGGGACATTAAGAAGTCTATGGAGACACATGTGAGTGTCCAAGATGATGATGTCAAGAGACTGATCAGTGGGCTTACTAAATCTATTAAGGAGATAGTATCTTTCACTATGTAACCTCTGTGTGCATCTGCTTCATCTTCAGCCTCTCCTCATGTTGATCTAGAAGCCTTCATGTTGGTTGTTGGAGAAGAAGTTGACAAGTTTTCTAATACTAGTACCTCAGATCCTTATTCTTTGACTCGGGTTATTTTCACTACCAGAGAAATTCATAATCTTGTGGGAAATTATTTATGGGAAGATTCTCAAGATTAGAAGGCCATCAAAGAGAAAGTTGATTTCTACTACAAAAGAGTACACACTAAGCATCAGATGGATGGTCACTTCAAATTGATGTTGTAGAACTTCAGGATTCCACCTACCACTCAGGATTTTAAGGACCAGGTTAGAAAGCTTAGAGATCTGACTCCCGCCTTGGAGAAATTTATGGAGAATAAGGATGATTGTTTTTAGTCATGGAGAGAGGGGGAGGTATTATTAGGGATTTCAGAAATATTCTTTTTATATTCCTCCATGTGTACTGCACTCCAATCATTGTTCCTCCAACCTTTCCTTCTACCTCAGCTGTTTCAAGATCCACCGGTGCAACTCAAATGATGTCTCCTACACAGGCCATCAGATGTTTGACCCCTATGATTCCTCGGCGATCTACTCACTATAGGTCTATTGATGCCTCTGTTTCAGCTCCTCCTACCATGTTCTTTACTATTCCACGTCTTATCCCTCCATCTTTAGATCCTACATCCTCAACTTCTAAAATACAATGATCCCTTAGACATATCTAATGGGGATTAAATGTGGGTTGTCTTCATTGATAGGTATCTTTGTATTTTTTTGTATATTTTACTATTGCATCATTAATAGAAAATCCTCTTTTATTTCCTTTTGTCCTCCTGTATTTTTGTTAATCACAAATGGGGAGAAATATTTAATCCCAAATCATGGTTCAAATTTTCTTATAAACACCTCTGAAGATGTTAGAAAATATTCTTAACCTTGATTCAGAAAATACTGACATAATTTGTGATTATCAAAATGTGGGAGATTGTTGGATTCACCTGTTTTGATAATCCCAAATCATGTTTCATTTTTGTATCTTGTTTCCCTTATAGGATAATATTTTTTGTGAAAATTATGTCTATATCAAATTAATAACTATGTACTTTTAATCTCACTGCTCTCATGTTTAAGCACACAATGCAAAATTTCTCTAAGTGTAAAGGTCACAGATGCAAAGGTCACCGATGCAAAGGTCACCGATGAAAAGGTCACCGATGCAAAGTTCACCGATGAAAAGGTCACTGATGCGAAGGTCACCGATGAAAAGGTCACTTATGCAAAGGTCACTAATGAAATGGTCACTGATGCAAAGGTCACTGATGGAGGTTACCGTTGAGGGCTTCCACTGAAGGTTACCGATGAAAGGTCACCATTGAAGGTTGTCGGTGTGCACCTATTGTTGAAGCCTACAATTGTGAATGGTACCATTACCATTATATCGATGCTTACCCTTCCATTCATTTTCAAATTTTATATACTACTATGATGGTCATATTTGATAAATTAAATCCTTCTAGCAATAATTAATGATGATTGTAGGCAAATCAGAAGACCGTATCTTGATAGTATGAGGTACAAGAAAGATTGCACGTGATGTTCATATTCCTATTGTCAAACCTAAAATATATAAAATGTAAGACTGAGGAAGAAAATTAATGATGCATGAGTGCCTGAGTCTAGAAGCTAAGAATGTGAAAAGTAGTAACAGAGAAGTAGCATATGAAGGATCTTACTTGCTTGATCAAAGAAGAACCATCCTGCTCTTACATTGTGAACTCCCAAGCATCACGAAGATCGTTTGAGACAAACTCAATTCTGTATTTTGTGCCTTATCAAATCTTGATCAACACCAGAAGCAGAGCACTCCAAGCAAGAGTGACACTCTTTTTTGAAGAGAACCTTCAGAGAAAGACTCGAACATGAATTTCTTACCTCCATGGAGTCCAGAGCTGAACTGCAAACTCATAGATCCTTCTAAAATCAATATCATCATACTTTCTCGACTTTGTTCTTTTATATTACATTTATCAGAAGTCTGTGTTTGTGTCACACACACTATCTCCTGTGCTTGAACTGAATGATATAAAAATCCTCACATCAAAATTTCTCTTACACCTTGTTATCCCAGGTATAACTATGGAAGAGACCATGTGTGGTCTGTGTTGTTTATTTTTTCCACAAATAACTATGGTACAGGGTTTGAACTCTGGAGATTTTGTGAAAAACTATTATAAAGACCAATAATGTTTGTGTATGAGGTTTATTTTTAATATTAACTTCTTGGTGGCAGGTGATCACCCAGTGGAGAGGATTAAGTATCGGCTTGAGACTGAACCTCTTATTTAACTGTTCTGTGCACTACATTTTGTTATACTTTGTTTTATCTATTTTCTGA
Organism: Viscum album; assembly: GCA_963277665.1. Taxonomy (NCBI): domain Eukaryota; kingdom Viridiplantae; phylum Streptophyta; class Magnoliopsida; order Santalales; family Viscaceae; genus Viscum; species Viscum album. The sequence continues at coordinate 1,478,484,832 of OY728147.1, read as the reverse complement.
TTCTTATTTCTAAAATATTAAAACCATTTTGCATTCACTTTGACAGTTAGTTTTTTATAGTGTGTGTATGTGTTTAATTCAGATAACTTGTTTCAAAAGTTGGAGATGTGTTTTACACTTATTCAATTGAGGACTAATCACCCTTTGAGAAACCTGTTAATCAATTATACATCTATATATCTACTTCCTTTATTAACTCAGCCATTTCAAAATTTGAAGATCATTATTAGAAAATTTTTAAACAGAAATTTTAAGTAGGAACTCAATTCACCCACCTCTTGAGATTCCACTCAAACCAAAACTCCCCCCAAAGAGAGTCCCCCTATAGGCATGAAAATATATCTAATACAGAAGTATGACAAGAAGATGAATATCATCAGCATACCTACATGGATCTTGATCCTTGAGGCCCTCTGCACATTGAAACAAATTTTTGAGTACCATAAATAAGCATTGAAAATACCCCTCCAATTAAAATTAGAAGTAGATGTCGTAAAAGCCAACCAAGAAGGTTGAGGTTGAGAAATCAAAATTCCATGATTCCATCTCATTATCCAGAGAGGATGAAGGCACTATGGTGTAGGGTAACATTCGCATACTATATATCATAGGAAATTTTAATGGAATGGACTTCTAGATATTCCTGGTGTACATAGTTTTTTGGATCACTATCATCATCACCCAGATGCCCCAAAATCCTAAACTCCCTGAAACAGACTTCATTCACTTTGACCTAAAGATTCAAGGTTATAACAGGACCAAACTGATACCATGTGAAAGTATTCTATTGAAGTAAAAATTATAAGTCTTGGTAGAAATTGGTGAATTCTTTTTTTTCTCAAAGGATACCTCCAAAAACGAATTTATCGGTATACCCTAGCTTTCTCTATGTGAATAAATCCTATCATTTTATCCCCAATTCATCAAATACACTCTTAATGTTTGAGAACACCTATTTCAGGGTGATACGTCTCCCTTTGATTTCTATTAATCCCACTACCTTGATGATGACTATTATAATAAAAAGGTAATTATGGTGTAGTCCAATGAGGTTGAGCACATAACCATTGCATCGAGTCTATAGGAAGACATGGATGAAAATTTAATCATCCTGACTCATCGGTTAGAGGCCATGACCCCAGACTTGGGAAGTTCATTTTTCTTTTTTAGTAAAAAGGGTGGTTGTGTCCCAATTCTCAACGAATGATAGTAGATTAACTCATACTATTAGATTGTTCAGGACTGTGTGATACCAAAATACCTTTCCCCAGTGATGTATCGATATTTTTCCCCTTTTTCAACCATTGTATGTCGTACTTGCCTAAATTACCATGTTGGGTTGAATCGACATAAGCCAACCCACCCACATTTCATCGACATCCATAATAGACCCCATGGTTAAAGACCTGATGGGATTGGATTGATGGGATCTATCACTATGGTTTCATCTAAGGATGGGTTCCCTAGAGAAGACTCTATATTCTCCCAAGCAGGCACCATCAATTTTCCTAGATGAACCTCCTAACACTGATTCTTCTACCTTGGATGATAAAGAGGGTTTATAATATTATTCTACCACATTCTAAGATGGTGTATCCACCACCATCAATGAGTTTATTAAGGTGAACCTCTATAATGATATAGATCCAAATCCAACACAGATTAGTGCAACCATGCCTTCATAGGAATAACAACAGTATTTGGATTTTCAGAAGCTGTATCATGATGTATTATACTGGAGTTGTGAAGATATGAAAATAATAGACCCTCAAGTCATTGTCCACCATCTCGGTCTCCCAATAATCCATTTTGGGTTCAAGAAGTCTCCCAGGAAAATTAACCCTCTCCACGATTCCATGGTCGAGTCTAAAGATGATAAGTTTATAGGCCAACTTCATCAGGGAGGTCTAGAACCCCAAATGTCTAGTTAACATCATTGATGTCAGAAAGAATAATGGGAAGATCAGATTTTATATCAGTTTCATGGATATCAACATCCATTTTTAGAAGGATATTTTTCCCATTCTAGTGATATATCTGTTGATCGATGCCATGGGGGGTTCTCGACTCTCTCCTTTATGGATGGATACTCTAGATACAATTAGATCTAGATCACACCTGAATAAGAGAGTACACAATATTCAGAGCACCGGAATGATACTTTTTCAGTCAGGTAATTCTTTTCAGTGTGATGAATGTAGGATCAACTTATCAATGGTCCATGCACCACATCTTCAAACAGATCTTGGGGACATTAGAGGAATTCTACATGGATGAATTGGTGGTCAAATCCTGCCAACATTTGGACCATATTAGACACCGTGAGAAATTATTCAACTTTCTTTACTCCAAGAATTTTAAGATGAACCCCTTAATGTGTGAATTAAGAATTACCTCAAGGAATTTTCATTACTTCATCATTAAATACAGAGGCATTAAGATCGACCCATAGAAAAGAATGGTCATCAGCCATATTCCAACTTCAAGTAACCTCCAGGATCATCAAGGCCTTCAAGGGAACTTCGCCTACATACATTGATTCATCTTGAATCTGAGTGGAATGTGTAAGACCCTTTTTAGGATAAAAAAAGGGTATTATATACAAGTGGGATGTAGAGTTCTAGTAAATCTTTGGGGAAATCAAGATGTATCTACTACATCCTATGGTTTTGATTCCACCCATCTCTGGGAATACATTGGTTGTATATTTGAACACCTTGGAACGATCCCTTAGTGACCTTATAAACTTAAATAATAATTAAAGAAAATATTATAGTTAATACTTTCTCAGTTGCATGCCCCTTAACATAGAGGATAGATATTACCACATCAAGAAGAGATGCCTCGGGAAATTATTTTTCCCTATAGAAGTGGTATTATTATATAATGCATCATGAGAAATAGTAGGTTTATTAAGTAGACCCAATGAATTATATCCTAAATAGACCCATTTTAATGGGATGGATAGAATGTTGGGTGGTGATCCTTTAGTAGTTCTGCATCAGATTCATTGCCCATAAATCAATCAAGGATCAGGTGTTGTCCAACATTCTCACTGTCCATTAGGATCTTAAATAATTTCCTTCGGATGTAAATTTTCTAGATGTTTTTTTAATTTCAGTTCACCATTAAATGTTGTGCTAGTAGATTCAATTCAACAGTGCTTCCCAGAACCAACCGGTGTCAGGGTGAATGATCCAAATCTCAACAGAGTAGGTTTAGGGATTATCTTCATCACTCCTGCCAAAGCTATTCTACCACAACCATTCTTTTTTTAGAAGGATGCACCAACAAGGAGGAATAGTTTCAGGCACTCATCATTGGTCTTGAGCTGTCCCTTAATATTCTTGTTCCCCTATTTTATGTGAATGGGGGATCTGATTTAATCATCAAACATATTAATGGTGACTATATCATTTGAAATCCAGAGCTTATGCCCCTACTAGAGTGCACTCATCAACTGATAGCTCAGTTACCTTCTCAACTGGAGGTGAATCGTGTTCCTTGGTCACATAATTTCCTAGCCGATACCTAGACTATTATATCCACCTATCTTACAGAACATATATAGGATGGCCTTTTCATTCATGTAGTGCATTGTAGAGTAATTACTCCCTTCAATCCATATGATGATGATAGCTATTAGGTGAACCATCTGTCCACTAGTGCAACCACATCAAGACCTCAAGGTCACCCCATAATAGAAGAAAATGATAATTGGAAAAATCTTTTTTCTTTTAAAAATCCTTTTGTTCAGTATCGCTAGCATGGTATCCTTATAGAGAATAGATCTAAAGTGGGCGAATATATCGGTGCACAACACAGTTTACCCTCCAAAGTGGACCTAACAATGAGAAAAATCTATACAAATATGGATTTTATAGACTTATACTTTTTCATCCATGGAGATGAGAATACTTAGGTCATACAGGAAGTACATTCTAGGACATATGGTCCCCGTCAGGAGGGGTTGAATCTCTCACACTAGATCTGGAGATAGGTCTATTTCTAGCCCATTGTGGTCCATGATTGTATCATGATCTCTAAGAGATTACACACCTTTGAAATTATATCAAACGTTTTTAATACACCCTAAGAGCCCATCCACAACAACAAGTATTCTTTGCCCTTTGTAGTATATGGACTCGATGTTGTGGGACCGTACCAACTAGAAATAGATCTCTAATATATGTTCATTATGACTGCAAAATATTTCATCTCCACGTGGGAAGAATATTTTTCTATAAATAATGTGAATGCCTAATATATGATAGAATTCATGAGCTCCCACATCATACACTGATTTGGAGTTCCTCAATCCATTATCACCAAAAACAACATTATCTTATGGGTTGCTAAGTAGAATAGATTGTACTCCAGGAGCAATATCCAGTCAAACCAAACTCTTGACTATCACATGTAGGAAAATAGAAATATCAAGGTATTCAAAAATATGATCTCTAAAATTGTGATGAATATTTTGGGTCAGAACAATAAAAGTGAGTCAGAGAAGCTACCCAATAACTCATGGGCCTATTTGATGATGACTAGTAATTCTATAAAAGTGGTTCCATATTCCCAAGTGTATTGAACAGAGTCATTCATACCCATTGAGATTTAGTTTCCATAACTGAAAATAGCTTTCTATGATCAGAAGACACCAGATAGAGTGGAATAAATCAGCCTATCTAAGCTATAATTCCTTGAAGAGAATAGGATCGAGGCCTTGAAAAACTAAACATGTTACCAAAAATATATTAAGGGAATTCAAGAAGGAGGTTCTCATTTGATCCTTCCTCCAGGGTGACATGGTAATGGCCCATAGAACACCATTTATTTATAGAAAGAATCCAACAAATTTGGATCCCATGTGGGAAAGGACCATATATCATCCGTAAGGTTTATTCTAAAAGTGTACTCTTTGATCATCAAGATGGAGAGTTCATTACTTCTCCATCCAACTCCATGTTCTCCAAATAGAACTTTGTGTAAGAACTCCATGCACCCAAATTGCATGCCTTTAAATGACGTAACAAATATCATCTTAACTATATGACGTTAAAATTTAAATCCAAATTACAATCATATGATGTTAAACTAGGTTCTTGGTCCAAACTCTATGACCTTAATCTAAGAGTCTATGGTCTAAGAAACATGACCATAAATTATTTACAACAATTTCAAGCTTTATGACTCTAAACAATATGTGGTATTCTCTCTGGACTATTTTTGTGGTGTTGGGACTCCTTGAACCATTTTCACATCAGGTTTTTTATAATACCATGTTATAGATATCCACTTGAGGAACTCTGTCATCTCTTTGGTAGGAACAACATGACCATAAATAGAATTCATATAGTACAATCATTACTACTATAAACTATATGTGAGTCCTCTCCATAATATATTGTTCAGTTGGGGGCCTCCTTGGCCTTTATTCACGTAGGTTTTTTCATTCTATCTCACTAAAAATAACGATTTGATAGGACCCATCTCATTGGTTAAAACTTTGTTCCCTTAAACTAGGATCGTACATCCAAAGAAAACAAAATTAAATAGAGAACTTGGTCCAAGATTTAATTCCTTAAACTAATTTCCATCCTATGATGTAGGCAATATGATCTTGAAATATTTGTAGCAGGACCAAGCATTATGACCTTAAATAATTTTCATCCCAAATATTCTGAGTTGAATGACATTAAAACTACAAAGCCAGATATCCTCAACGCATAATGTTAAAATTAAATTCGAGCATATTCAAAATTAGGATTCCTCTTAATAAGAGATGATGTTTACACAATTATAAATAGGGATTCCTCATATGATATACATGGGATGATTAAAAAATTTTACCCATTCTCTGAACATGGTATTCCCCTTAATAAACATGGTAGGACATAATTCCCCTTTCCAAATTGAATCGCCCAAACTGGTGTTGGTCTCTTACTACACCTTGTTATTGAAATATGTCTATCTTGATTCCCATCCTCTTGGGATAAGTAGTGACACCTGGACTTCTCATATCTACGTCCAACCATAAATTCAGAAAACCTTTTTCCCTCTAGCCTAGTTCATGGTGTGTGAACCACTTTGGCTCTATTCATATCAGTTATTCACTCCCCCCATGCCATATGGGTGCTTGTATGGCCAATATCAGTCTATGAAACATGATGTTAAACTATTTTATACCATTTTCCCGGTCTAAGAATTATGAACCTAAATTATGTGTTCTTTGACCCCTTATACTTATGTGGTGCAAGTCCACCTTATCTTGTACAATAATGGAGTTTACCTATTTCGTGTCTCACAAGATTTTAGAAAATGCATTTTTAGGTCCATATATCATGAATTAAAAATAATTTCCTTAGTTCTATAATTATGACATTAAACTGTATGTAAATCCTCTTTATCATACATGGTGTGGTATTGGGACACCTTGGACCTCATTCACATCGGGTTTATCACTCATCCAAGCTACACATATTTTTTTGAAGATCTCCATGGTTTGAAATCTATTGAATTAAACTATGATCCTAATTATAATAATTGGGACATTAAACTATGGGAGAGTCTCCCTTGGGAGTGTGTTATATGAAATTTTCCTCATTGATCCTCATTCACATAGGGTTTTGGCTATCGCATCATGGACATATTTTTCAGAATACATTCCCCCATGGTCCTCAATGTTGTATGTTAAACTACAACATTACCCTGGACCAGTTATGGATTCCCCTTAACTAGTAGATTATATTATACCCATTTTAAATTGAGTTTCCTCATAATGTATGTATGGTGTGCATAGAAAATGTTACCTCGAAACTCAAACATGAGATTCCACACAATACCCATGGGATGCCACATTGGTCCAAATCATATGACCTTACACTACTTGATCCATATCTTGAAACTATGTATAACTTGATTCCCATACCCATGAGATATGTAGTGATTTATAGGCCTTCCATCTCTATGATTCCTTCCAAGTATAAGCCTTATTCAGTTTCCTTAGATCGTCAACAGGTCAAGATTCCCTTATGACCTGATATGAGAAAGAAACACCCTCAACAAATGAAATTAAACTATAGTATTAACTCATATAAATATGTCATTCCTCATATCCTCGTATGAAAAGATTCAATACCCTAATTCAAGAGAGTATCCCATTTCCAACATCAAGCTTCTTCTGCACCATGTTTCAAGTCAAAGCATCATGACTCTAAATTGTGAGATTTATGCAAATCACATAGTCCATGTAGCATACCATTAAAATATTTTCCTTAGTCCATGCCATATGAATTTAAACAGTTTGAAACTTTCTGGTCACATTAAATTAAACTATGATATTTATCCTGATCACATTGCATTAAATTGTACCATGCACTGTCCTCACTGTATGATGTTAAAATATGTGTCTATCATACTCTTTATTTGAAGTAAAACTGAAACGCATATAAGGCTCTCACCTAAGAGGTCAAATTATCTAATGTTGTTCATCTATCACATCATTCACAATTTTAGTTGTAACTTAGTATTCAAGATGAAGCTCTCCTAGAAGATTAGTTTAACCCTTTTTAAGACCAAAACTCCTACAACAATGTGACTTAATCCATAGTAGTTTTATTCCATGATTTATGGATTCCATTAAAACATTCAGTCACTCTATTTCCATGCTTTGTGTTCCCCTTATTTCAATCCTTTTCATCCTCAAAGTCTGAAGGGACCCCCTATTGAAACGGTGTCTTAACAAGGCTCAACTACCCTCCTAGGTAAATAACATGATACACATTGGAAAAAAATTTGAGATAGACCTTGCATTTCAAATATGGTTAGTGGAATACCATCATTTTGTTCCTCCCTATTCACTGGCTAACTGATATGGAAGTTGTGTTTCAAACAGGTTCAACATTTATCCTATGCCATTATTTCATCCACCTTGAGCTCCATATTTATTATCATTATGATTCATACATCCCCATTTCGCCTTTTTTGGGTAGAATTCAATACCCCTGGCATTACCCTATTTCAACACTAGTTCACATTGGAAAAACAAGTTCGCTACTCTGAGAGCCTCATTCTCCAGCCATAGCCTCTCTCAGCCTGGACACTCTCAGTAGTCAGTCAAAAACATTAGATCATGATTACTTAATTTTTATGTAGCACTCTCTTACAGATAGAAATCATAAGTTTGTACTTTTTTTCTCACACTAGGAATGACCCACATGAGATTATGGAGTGGTTGTTGGTTATCTCCAAAATATGATCAAAGAAAGAAAATAATGTAAGGAAATATGATTGAGTATGAAAATTAAGAAAACCAATGTTTTATAGGGTCATCTATATATCAGAGCCTTTTGTTTAACAAGTTCACCTTTACAGTTCTACCAAGATGATCAAGCACTGAACACAAGTTGAAATTTTTGTTACAACATCAATCATATGGCATAAATTTATTCTAAACCAATACAAAATATATCAGTAGATGTTTTTTTGAATCATTTTATACATAAATTGATTCCAATATATATTTATATTAAGTATTTTAGAATCGGTTTTTTAATAAAATGAAACCAGAAATAAAAAAAATGTTGTTGTCATGGGTTTTCTCAATTACTGATGCCGTAAAACTAAAAATAATAATTTTCAACATCATTTTTTTACATAAAGTGATTTCAAAAATTAATATATATATATATATATATATATATTGGAATTGGTTTATGTAATACCTAACACTAAAAATAGTTTTAAAAAACATGGGATCATTAAACCCTTGTTTTTTGGATCTATGAAGTATTGTTCTCGACACATGATGACCCCAACAGCGACCCGCAAACCTCAATGACCATTTTTATGGTTTCTCTACAATTTTTATCATCATTTCATGATATGGGGTCTAGTTATTCATTCCATATCATTTTTTCATCATTTACTAAAGTATTTCCCTTTGGAATCTGTTTTACAACTGAATATCAACTGTTGTTTTCATTTATTTATTTGTTCTTATTTATTGATTATTTCTACAAACACTTTTGTTAGATCTTGAATTGTTTATTATTATATTAAATTCATGGGAGAAACTTCATATTAAGGTTCCTTTTTTTATTGAACTCTAAATTTTATAAGTAATTTTTAATTTTTATATTAAATTATTTATCATTTAGTTATATTTTTTAGTCATTATTTCAGTTATTTGTACAGAGTTGATTGTTTTTATATATTTTGTTGTTAAAGTTTGTTTATTTTGATAAATTTCTTATTTTATGATATTTTTCAATGTATAATTAAATATGGTGTCATCATTCATCAATACAGTGTACATCACATGTAATGACTCCATATTTTTCACCTGTTAAATCAATACAATCTTCAATTCCTTTTGACACACTCGAAACTAAACTAAAGTAAAAGTTATGTAAAATGAATTAATAAATTTTATATTATTTGAAATAATTAAATTATAATATTAATAAACCACATTTATAGAATATTAAAATGAAAATTTTATTATTTTTATATTCAGAACATATATATTGTTTACTATAATACCATTATTTTAAATAAAATAAGTTAAAATTTTGTGTAATTTTCCTTAATAAATTAAATTGACCACTTTTAAATGATTGAAAAAGTATATGCTATATCCATATATGAACTAATATATTATAATTAAATAATTTTCATGTTCTTTTGAAATAATAATCCAAAAAAACAAATATTCAAATGGTCATAATTCAATAAAAACTATTTTACAGTATATATAATACTTCACTTAAAAAATATAATTGTATAAATTTAATTTGGTAAAATGAAGTTCAATTATTGATTTTAGATTTCAATATCATCATATTATAACTTTTTGTAATTTTTTCAGAAAAAAAAATTTATTTTTGTGTAAATAATGATTAATGTTGTTTTTACCAAAAAGAGCTCTTCGATAGCAACTGGGGTCTAAGGAGTTACTATGTGGAGACTATACCTACAATATTATTATGTTAATTAGTAGAATAAGTAATCATTTATCATGCACAACCATAAACCATAGTGTATGAAATTAAAAAATTTCCTAATATTAAAATATGAGCTATGTAAAACATACATATTGTGAAAAAACCATGATTTTCTTCTATGAATTTCACATATATATAAATAAATAATGGAAAATAAATTAAATCAAAACAATATATAAGTTTAAAAAATTATTATTTTCTACTGAGAATTTCTACTGGATTCATTACATTTGATGTCCATTGGATCATCATGACATATATCATGCAAAATAAATACCTTCAGTAGGCTAGTTTTTATTTTATTCAAAATCATCATTGATGTTTCCTATTTAATTTACTATCATTTTTATTGAATTTGTTTCTTTTAATTTTTCTATTTTTTATATATAATTTTAAATGTTTATAAGTTTTCATATATTCACTGATCATATTTTGATTTCAGGTATTGAATAAATTGTAATTGGATAAATTTATAAATAATCACTAGTGAATATGGAAAAATAGTTGATGAATTCCTGGAATTTTCTAAACGAAATCTTAAAAACATGGATTTTATTTTCTATCCATGTGTGAATTATATGAATATGAGAAGGTTAAACTCTATAGAAATCATTGTTTATTGCATTTTATATGTATTTACTCTTAATTATACATGTTTCATTTGACATGGTGAAAGAACTTAAAATTCAATATATAATTTTTATGAAAATATTCATAATGAGGGATAGGATCATAATAAAGAATTAATTCATGATTTAGGTGATGAAACCTTCGAAATGACTACAAATTATTGAATGATCTTATGGAGATTCTGAGAAACCATTATTCCCAGGTTGTAATAATTATATAGTGTTATCAGCAGTTTTGAGATTAGTTAACATGAAATCATTAAATGGGTGGATTCATAAAAAATTTTCCAACCTACATTAGCTATTAAGAGATCTACTTCCAAAAATAAATGGGCTTCCAGATTCCAATTATGAGGTGAGGAAAATATTATTCCCAATGTGTTTGGGATATAAAAAGATACATGCTTTCCACAATGATTGTGTGTTGTATCAGAAAGAATATGAATATTTATCAAGCTTTATTACATGTGGTAAATCACGCTATAATATAGACGAAAAGGTAAACTCAAATTCAATCTCAAGTACTAACCTCTAACCTCATGAAAAATCAATTTTTTACTTTCTAATGATATCATCATATAATTCATTCATACAATTCTAATAATTCAACTATGATTCATTATTAGGTACTACAATTAAATCTCTAACAAAATAAAATTGGTAACATCTATTAATTCCTCATTTGGAACATCTATTTTCAAATTTAATTGACACAAAAAGGTTAAGATAGCATTTAGACGAGCACATCATTGATGGTAACTTACGTTACCCAGCTAATTCACCATAGGGGAAGAGATTTGATAAACAAATTCATGATTTTGGAAGTGAAGATAGAAATCTCAGAATGGGATTGTGTATAGATGGAATGAATCCATATCGCAACCTAAGTAGCCAACATAGTTCATGGCCAGTTTTGTTCGTAGTTTACAACTTTTTACCACAAATATGTATGAAGAAAAAATATGTTATGATGAGCATGATTATTTCTAGACCAAAACATCTGAGAAATGATATTGATGTGTATATTTAACCATTTATTGATGATTTGAAACTTCTATGGGAGAAAGGTGTTAAATTGTTTAATGCATAAAATAAATTGTATTTTCTTTTGCAAACTATGATACTGTTCACTATAAATGACTTTCTTACATATGGAAACTTATCTGGATATAGTGTTAAGGAACATAAAGGATGCCCAATTTTTAAAGAAGATACTTCATATTGTTAATTTCATGATGTAAAAAATAATGTGTACAAGGGACCACAAATATTTTTATGAGTTTATCATCCTTATCGTAAATTGAAAAAAGAATTTAATGGTTTAAAGGAACACAATATTCCCCCATAACCATTATCAGTTGAAGAATATTTTGACTGAGTGAAAAATATTGATTAGATATTTGGAAAGAATATAAATTCTAGTCCTCAAAAAATATATCTAGAAGAAACAATCTATCTTTTTCTAACTACCATATTGAATATTTTTAGAGGTAAAACATAACATCGATGTTATCATGTTGACAAATAAAATGTGACTATTTGATTAGATGTATAAAAACAATGTTTTATAAATGGAAATCCTTTTATTATAAATATGTCATGAAATCACAACATAATGAACTACTAAGTATTATAAGATGTTTCAACTGAAGTTTGTCACATCTCTGTTAGGAATTCCGAAAATCTGACATACATGGTTGTGACCAGTAAGTTATTTGTAGTCCGATATGAAAAACATAATTTTTTTGGTGAATAGTAACCTACCCTTATAAATAGTAATATAAATTTACAAATATTAATATACCCTAATGAATAGTAAACTTATCTATGATAGTTTTAAAATAATATTCAAGTAAAATTATGATGTACCAATATTTTAGAATAAGTAAAGGAATGTTTTAAAATTGTGTTTTTAATTAATCATATTTAGAAAATTATTTTGAAAAAATGGTCTTTATTTTTGGATTCTACACATCAAAAAATGGTTTGCGTGAGTTTTTTATATTTTTCAAAAATACTTGAATTTTTTATAAATAGTAATCTATGATAATTCACAATAAATGCTAAAACCTTAATTTCTACATCATTCATGAGTCCTAGATGATGTAAATGGCCATTGGTTCAAAGTCACGTGTATTTATTACTATCCTTGGTCATGAAATACTTACTATGCCGTGTCTTGTGAATAAATAATAAACTAATGATTAAAAAATTATGAAAACCCTCCTCCCCTCCACTATAAATACCACCCGTTCTTACCTCTTCTCTTTAATCCTATAAAGCCTTGTGCCCTGCCAATATTTTTCCAAGATATCTCCCCAAGCCCCTACCCCATGTCCAAAATCCCCTGCCCTCTTCAAAATACTAAAACCTCTCCCTTAAGAGGTTCTCAAAGGTGGTAGACTAAAGAGGTAAATTCCTCTTTCCAATTCATTCATTTCTTTTAAGTTATTTTCTTTTTGTTTCTTTCTTCACCTCCCTTATCCAAAATAGTTTGATAAATCTTGTAACATAAATATAATGGAATTATATTATGATAATGGTATACTTCATTATCTTCTCTCCTTTCCCCACCTTTTATTTGAAAGAAATGAAAGCACTGTTTGAGATGTGCTAATTTAGCATATTCAAAGACAATGGTTTATCAATTTCTATTATCATCAATAATTATGTTCATGAAACCATTTTCTTGTGGTTGAAATAGATTATTATATATTTAATATATCCTATTTTTTATGTAATCCTTTTGTACAAATGGTATTATGTAATAAAGAAAAACATGTTCTTTGTAATCAAACCCGCCAATTAACCAAAAAAGTTATCACTAAGGTTTTATATAATAACATGTCTTCACAACCAATAAATGAATTAATTTTTATAACCATGTATTCTAATTTATGTTCACTAATAAAATGAAACTTTAATTCTTTACAACAACTTTCATCTTACATGATTATCCAAACATGAATATAAGCGAACCGATCATTAAAACCAAGTAAACAAACGAGCTCAAACAATGAAATTGTGCATCGTAACTAATCAAAATGGTTATAAATGAACATTAAATGATTATATTAAACCAATTACATATATAATAGGTTAAGTAATTTTTAATTAATAAACCTTATTTTTTTATTCCAGTCATTAATAACAAGTGGAGAACACCACCGGACTTAAAGTTAGGGATACTCTCCATTTCACTCTTAATCAAGATATTTCTCTATGTTATGACTTTTATGTGTAATCGCAAATGTTGGGGTATGTTTTTGAACCTTCCTTGTACTTCCCTAATGATTTATAAGTGATGATAAACCCTTTTCCCTCTCATCGTTCCATCTAAGGTATACGTGACACCATGCCGATAAACCGTAACGAATTCTACCTGAACCTTTTTTATTCATTTGGGTTGTCTTATCATTCATTATATAGAAATAGAGTTATCATTAATGTTTATTTACATATTATAAATTCTGTGTAACTTTACAAAATTATTTTATGAAGACCCTTTCATCACTCTCTTTTAGGGATATACATGTTTTAAAATATTCCCTCCTTATAACTTTTTGATAAGAAAACATGTTTTAAGTGAAATTCCCAAATTGTTACCCAATTTAAAGTACACTCTATCCTATATTTTCAGAAACCAATTTATTTATAAAATAAGGCTTTTTAATATGGAAAACATTCTTGGTTCAGTTATGTTTTTATATAAAATATTGTCCTATTTTCTATTTTAAAAGCTATATAGTATTTTCCTTAAAACCACACAAAAATGTTTTAATGCTAATTATTCTCAAATAAATTTATTATATGTTTTCACTTCTATTTGACACCAATTACCATTTTATATGACTATATTTACATTATTAATGTCCAGGTATGTTCTAATCCCTTTCATTCATGGAATCTTTCAGGATACGCTCATTGGTTATGCTTTATGTCAGGCTTTTGGTACCCAATTCATTTCATCAATACCCTTATATTTATGTATGGTTGATTATATATGATTATTTATGTGGAAATAATATTCATGAAAATTTTGATATGGGTGTTCCCAGATATTTCTCCAATTAATTGGTTAAAGTTAAGTCTCATGAGATGCAATGTGAAATGATATTGGCGGTTATCCTTGACCTGTACTAAAATGGGAAACAGGATTGGATGCTAGCCTTGACCCATACTGAAATGGGAAATGAGATTTTCTGTTAGCCTTGACCTGTACTAAAGGAATGTTTTATGATTATTCCACATTTATATTATTCGTTGTTTATATGATCTCATGCTTACATGATATGATTTCACATGTTTCATGCTTTGGATATCATTATGCCATGCCTCCTAACTCATGGGCATAAGATGTACCTTTATGTTCATTCCCTTGCTGAGCTTTTTAGATCATCCCTTTGTTCATCTATTCCCCGTGGTACCCTATGCAGATGTAAGGGCTCAAAGGAAGTTAGGATCACTTTATGGTGATTAAATAATGAAATGATTTTTAGCCCCATGTTTTTATGTTTTATGTACATAGTCTTCCAAGAAACTAGACTTAAAGATCCTTGGCTTTTACTCTAATGTATAATTATTATTAAAATTATGTAATTTTATATGTAAAAGGCTTGGGTCACTATAGTTGGTATCAGATCATGGTCTAGTTATTTTTTGAGATTAGGTATAGAGCACCTTAGTGAGAACCTTATGTACAAGAATAATTATAAAAACAATAATCCTAAATTATGATGAGTATTGAGTGAGTGTTTTATCAAGAAAACACATCCTTATAAGGATACGATTAGGTAGAGGTAGCTCTAGAATAGATGTACCTAGGATTGAAAACTCTGACAAGGAGTTTCGGGATTGATCCGGGGTATCATGGTATACGACAACGGGTCTTTCTTCACTCTTTGTTACGACACTCCTGGGGGATATGCTTTGGTAGATTCACGATCTTAGTACAAACCATTATTAAGGGACAAAAAAACCCATAAGAATATAAGTCATGAAATATATTGATAATAACTTAAATATAAACCTAAATAATCAAAAGTTAGGATATACTTCTCCTTTACAAGTTTGTCCTTTTATGTTCAAAGTTTCCTTTTTATGCTCAATAACTAAGTATTCAGGACCTCAAATTATACATTATTTTTCTTAGCTAATGGAGGGAAATAGAAGAACATGTTCCAACAACCAATGTGATCTGAAATGTGAAGATCTACCTAATGATATGCCAGATATGATTGTAGAGGGTGCTCAAAACTTTATGATAGTACATTCTCAACTGGGTCAAGTTATGAACAATAACTTGAATCATGTGGAACACCCTCCACCTCCAAAAAAATAATAAGTTGTTGTAGAATCCTTCATGCAGAAAATTCCTTCCATGTTTAGCAGATCTTTTGATCCCCTCCTTGCGGAACAGTGGATTAACTCCATTGAATTGATATTCTCCATCCTCCAGTGCTCGGAAGAAGAGAAATTTGTACTGGCAGTCTATTGTTTTGATGGGGAAGCTGATCAGTGGTGGACACTAATCAAGAATACCAAGTCCTAAGATGAAATTTATTCCACGGATTGGGAGGAATTCAATAGTATGTTTTTCAACTAATATTTTTCTCAAACCCTCCATCTCAATATGGAAAGAGAGTTCCTCAGACTCAAGTAGAAGGAAGATGAGTCCATCAGGGCGTATAAAGCAAACATTACAAGGCTTGAGAGGTACGCCTTTGGCTTTCTCATAAACACCAAAACAAGTTGTATCACTTATTTAGTAGACTAAATATGATTCTACAAAAAGAATTGGTGATTCAAGACTTCGACAGTTATGAGGATATTTTCCTTTGTACCCTCATGGTTGAAATGGAGATTGGAAACTCATAGTGGTCTCAAGGGCCTAGTGACATGAAGCAAAAAATGGACAGCAACATGGGTGGTTCATCAAAAAAATCCCATGATGGGAAGAATCCTGACTTTTACCCTTGTGAAATTTGTTGCAAGAAGCATCCTGATAACTCTCTAAAGGGAACAAAGAATTGCTTCAAATGTGGAATGTTTGGTCATCTAGCCAAGATCTGAAGAAGTGATATGAAAAATCCTGTTAATGTTGAAGAATAAAGGATGGTTCTGATCAACACTCACTCTACACTGCAGTGTTACAACTACAAAGAGCATGGGCATTATGAAAACAATTTCCCTAAGATGAGGGTTGTATATAGAAATTATCAAGAACCTATAAGGAAACAAGGAAGAGATTATAATATCACTACTACTGAGGTGGAGCAGGAAAATGATGTGGTGACAGGTTTTTTAGTTATCCATTTATGAATATAGAATGTATATTTGATTCTGGTTCTACACATTCTTTCATATCTTTCATGTTCAGTAGAACTATTCAAACACCACCTCAAAATTTGGAGGAAACGTTATCTGTGTGAATAGAGAATGGGGAAATTATTGCGTCCATGTTTTATAAATCCTATTGGTTAATGTTTGTGGGATGAACCTCCCAGAAAATCTCGAGATACTTCTTTTAGTAGAGTTCGATTCAATATTGTGCATGGATTGTCTATCTTTATACAATGCCAACATCAACTGTCAGGAAAGGGAGATCACTCTTTACATCCTGAAGCATCCTGAAATTATTTACAAGAGTAAGGAGGAAGATAAATCTCCTTTAGAATCATCATCTCAAGTGTGGATATTTTTGCCTTATAATCAAGAAAAAATAACTCAAATTATTGAGACAAAGGAGAGAATCTTTCTTGAATACATTATCATCATAAAGTATTACACAGGTGTATTCCCTAAAGAGTTTCATGGCCTTCCTCCTGACTGAGAGGTTGAGTTATTAATCAAAATTATTCCTCGATCTTTTCCTATATTAAAGACACCATACAGAATGGCCACTATATAGCTGGAAGAGCTGAAGAAACATTTACAAGAGAATATGGAGAAGGGTTTTATACGCACAATTGCCTCACCATGGGGTGCGCCAGTCCTTTTTGTCAAGAAGAAGGATGGATCAATGCACCTTTTCATTGATTGTCATGACCTCTATAAAATCATGATAAAGATCAAGTATCCTATTCCTCATATACATGACTTGTTTGGTCAGCTTCATGAGGTCGGTTATTTCTCTAAGGTAAACCTTTGGTCAGGATATCGCAAATTAAAGGCAAAGAAGGAAGATATTCCCAAGAATGCCTTTAGAATGAGGTATGGATCCTATGATTTCATAGTGATTCCCTTAGGACTCACTAATGCTCTAGAAATTTTCATGGATTTAATGAATATAGTCATTAGATATTACCTCGATAAATTTTTGGTAGTATTTTTTGATGATATTCTGATATACTCCAAGAGTAAGTAGGAACATGACGAGTATTTGAATACTGTTTTAATGACTTTGTGAAGGGAGAATTTGTATGAAAAGTATAGTAAATGTGAGTTTTGGATGGAGGAAGTACCATTCTTGGGGAATGTTATCTCCAGCAAAGGGAAATTTGTAGACCCTTCCAAGACAAAGGCAATTGAAGAGTGGCCTAAACCAACCCCTATAATGGAGATCCATAGCTTTTTGGGTCTATCTAGGTATTATCAATGATTTTTGAATAAATTTTCATGATTGTAAAACCCAATGACCAAGATGACATGAAAGGGAGTGAATTTTATTTGGACACAAGAATTTGAAGACTATTTCAAGGAGTTGAAAAAGAGGCTTTTCACTATGCCAGTACTCACACTCTCTACAAGTGGAGAACTTTTTTGGTGTATAGTGATTCTTATATAAAGTTCTTAGGCTATGTACTAATAAAAAAATGATAAATTGATAGCCGATGACTCAAGGAAGATGAAAATCCATGAGCAAAACTATCCTACAAAAGATCTGTAGTTGGCGTTGGTGATTTTTTTGTTGAAAATCTGGCGGTATTTTTACTATAGGGAGAAGTGTGAGATATATACTGACCGCAAGAGTCTCAAATATATATTCACACAAAAATAACTTAATATGAACCAGCAAAGATAGATAGAGCTCATCAAGTATTATGACTGCTCAATCCACTATTATCCCGGTAAGGCAAACAAGGTGGCAGATGCTCTAAGTAGAAAGGATCCATCATCCTTATTAATGGTGAGAATTGAAAAGGATCAGATCTTCTTATATTTTCAATGTATGAACATGGGAATAATTAAGGGAAGAACATCATCAATCCTTTCTCAAATTATTTCTCAACCATACCTCTTGGAGAAAATAAAGGCTGCTCAAAGAAAGGATATGGAACTTCTGAAAAGGGTGGAAGTTGTTAAAAATTGGAAATCTTCTGATTTTAAAATTGATGAGGAAGGGGTTGTAAGATTTGGGTCACGATTATATGTACCATCCGATATTTATATAAATAAGGAGCTATTTAATTATGTACATATATTGAACTTCTCTATCCACCCAGGGAGCACAAATATTTATCGAGATCTCTAAGAAAACTTTTTCTTGGGACAATATGAAAAGGGAGATTTCTTGAATATACATCAAATTGTCTGGTATGTCAGTAAGTGAAGGGTTCGAGGAAATAATATGAAGGGGTGATTCAACCACTAACCATATCAACATAGAAGTTGGAAAATATTATCATAGGCATTGTCACTGGACTTCCAAAGACATCTAGAGGAAACAATGCTATATGGGTTGTTGTGGATCGTCTTACAAAGACAACTCACATTATCATGATTCTAGAGGACTTATCATCGGATAAACTTGCATAGATTTACATCAATGAAGTTTTAAGGCTGCATGGATTTTCACTATATATTGTATCCAATCGTGATCTGATATTCACCTCAAAGTTCTAGAAAAGTATCCAACATGCTCTAAGAATTGAACTGAACATCAGTACGACCTATCATCCTCAAAATGATGGCCAATCTGAGTGGACTATTCATACATTGGAAAATAAATTGAGAGCATGTTCTATCGACATCAAAATAGGATGGGACCAACATCTTCCACTAGTTGAATTATCCTACAATAATAGTTTCTACTCGAGCTTCTGAATGGAACCATATGAAGACCTTTATGAGAAAAGGTACAGAACACCAGCATGTTGGGATGAATTCGGTGAGCGTAAGCTGCTAGGACCTGAAATGGTTGAATCAATGGTGGAGAAGGTGAAAACCATTCAGTAGCATATCAAGGCAGCCCAAAGTCAATAGAACAGTTATGCAGACAATTGTTGATGACACATTGAGTTTAAAGTTGTATACATGGTATTTCTACATATATCTCCATGGAATAAGGTCATGTGGTTTGGAAAGAAAGTGAAGTTATGTTTGAGGTACATTGGCCCATTCGAGATCCTTGATCGAGTCAGATTTGTGGCCTATCAACCATCACTTCCACCGATTATTTCGAAATTACATGATGTCTTTCATGTATCCCTCTTAAGGAAGTACATACCAGACCCTTCACATGTACTCTCTTCAGATGTGGTATAGTTGGAGGATTATCCTTCCTATGAGGAGAAACAAGTGATGATCTTGGGTTGTAGAGACAAAGTTCATTGCAACATGACAACTCATCTGGTCAAGGTACTCTGGTGAAACCATAAGTACTAAAAGGTAACATGGGAACTGGACATGCAATGAAGGAAAAGCACCATAGCTGTTTTTCTCTTAGGATGTAAAAAAAATTTTGAGGGAAAAATTTCATAAGGGGGGAAAAATGTAACAAACCAATGTTTTATAAATGGAAATTCCTTTCTTATGAATATGTCCTAAAATCACAACATAATGAACTAAAAAGTACTATATGAATTTTAAAATTAAGTTTGTCACTTCTATGTTGGGAATTTTGAAAATCTCACATACACATTTGCGACCAATAAGTTATTTGTAGTCCGATATGAAAAACATAATTTTTTGGTGAATAGTAACCTACCCTTAGGAATAGTAATATAATTTTATGAATATGAATATATCCTAATGAAAATTAACCTTACCCATGATAGTATTAAAGTAATATTCAAGTGAAATTATGATGTACCTATATTTTAGAATAAGTAAATAAATGTTTTAAAAATATGTTTTTAATAATAAATAATAACTTTAATTAAATATTAAATTAATCATATTTAGAAACATATTTTTGAAAATATTCTCATCATTTTTTGATTCTTCACATCGAAAAATGGTTATGGGGAATTATTGAGATTTTTCTAAAATACTTGAATTTTTTTATGAATAGAAAAATCTGATAATTCACAATAAATGCTAAAACCATAATTTCTGCATCATTCATGAGTCATGCATGATGTAAATGGCCATAGGTTTGAAGTCACATTCATTAATTACTATTCATTTTTATTAAATACTTATTATTCCTTGTCGTGTGATGAAATAATAAACTAATGATTAAAAAATTATGAAAACCCTCTTCCCCTCCACTATAAATACCACCCATTCTTACCTCTTCTCTTCACTCCTATCAAACCTTGTTCCTTGACAATATTATGCCCAAAAATCTCCCCAAGCTCCTCCCCCACTTCCAAAATCCACTAGCCTCTTACAAATACCCAAACATCTCTCTTTAATAGGTTCTCAAAGGAGGTAGACTCAAGAGGTAAATTCTTCTTTCCAATTCTTTCATTTCTTTTAAGTTCTTTTCTTTTTGTTTATTTCCTCACCTCCCTTAACACAAATGGTGGGATAACTATAGTAACATATATATACTGGAATTATATTATTCTAATGGGATACATAATTATCTTCTCTCCTTTCCCAATTTTCTATTTGAATGAAATGAAAGCACCATTTGAGATGTGCTAATTTATCACATTCAAGGACAACAGTTTACCAATTTCTATTATCATCTTTAATTATGGTCATAAAACCATTTTTTTATTGTTGAACCAAATTATTATATATGTAATATATCCTATTTTTTCTATAATCCTTTTGTAAATGTGGTATTAAGTTACAAATAAAAACATGGTCTTTGTAATCAAACCCACCGATTAACCAAAACGGTTATCACTAAGGTTTTATATAATAACTCATCTTTACTCCCAATAACTGAATGAATTTTTATAAACATATAATCTCTTGTATGTTCAATAATAAAATAAAAATTCAATTCTAGACCACTACTTTCATCTTACATGATTATCCATGCATGAATATAAGCGAACCTATCATTAAAACAAAGTAAACAAACAAGCCCGAACAATGAAATTGAGCCTCATAACCAATAAAAATAGTTATAAATGAACTTAAAATGATTACACTAAACCAATTACATATAGAATAAATTCCATAATTATTAATTAATAAACCTAATTTGTTTATTCAGGTCATTAATAACTAGTGGATAACACCACCAGTCTTAAGGTAAGGGATACTCTCCATTTCACTCTTAATCAAGATTGTTCTCTATGCTTTGAATTTTATGTGTAATCCCAAATTATGGGCTATGTTTTAAAACCTCCCATGTATTGCCCTAATAATTTATAGCTGATGAGAAACCCTTTTACCTCTCATTAATCCCTCTTAGATACACCCAACACCATGTCGATAAACCGTAATGAATTCTACCCGAACCTTCTTTGTTCTTTCGGGTTGCCTTATCTTTATTTATATAGATGTAGAGTTATATTATATGTTTATGTACATATTAGAAATTATTGTTATCTTTAAAAAATTCATTCATGAGGACCCTTTCATCACTCTCTTTCAGGGATACACAAGTTTTAAAAGATTCCATCCTTTGAACTTTACGATAAGAAAACATGTTTTAAGGGAACTTACAAAAATTTACCCAATTTAAAGTGCACTCTATGCTATTTTTTAATCCAAAATAGTATTTATAAAATAATAATTTTTTCTAAAAATCCTTCTTGGTTAAATTCTGGTTCTATATAAAATATTTTCCTCTTTTTAATTTTAAAAGTTCTGTAGTATTTTCCTCAAAAAAGCACGAATATGTTTTAATGCTAATGTTTCTCAAAAAAATTTATTATATGTTGTCACTTCTGTTTGAAACCACATACCATGTTATATTTCTATTTTTACCTTATTAATGTCCATGTATGTTCTAATCCCTTTCTTTCATACGCTCATTGGTTATGCTTTATGTCATGATTTTGGTACCCAATTCTTTCCCTCAGTGTCATTATTCATATATATGGTTGATTATGTATGTTTATTTATATAGAAAGAATATTCCAAAAAATTTTGATATGGGTGTTCTAAGATAGTGCTTCAATGCATTGGTTAATGTTAATTCTCATGAGGTGCGATGTGAAACAGGATTTGCAATTATCCTTGACCAGTACTAAAATGGGAAACAGGATTGGAGGTTATCCTTGACCCATACTAAAATGGGAAACTGGGTTGGTAGTTTTCCTGAACCCATACTAAAGACATGATTTATGATTATACCACATTTATATGATTCCATGTTTATATGATCTCATGCTGATAAAATATGATTTCATATGTTCCATGCTTTGGATATCATTATGTCATGCCTCCTTACTCATGTGCTCAAGATGTACCCTAATGTTCATTCCCTTATTGAGTTTTTTATCTCATCCCTTTTTTCATGTGTTCCACAGGGTACCCTATGTAGATGTAAGGTCTCAAATGTAGTTTTAATCTCTTTATGGAGATTAAATAAAGTTGTTTTTTTAGCCCTATGTTTTAGGTTTTATGTACCTAGTCTTCCAAGACACTAGACTTAACGATCCTTGGCTTGTACTCTGATGTATAATTATGCTTAAAATCATGTAATGTTATATGTAAAAGGCTTAGGTCTCTTTATTAGAACACTATTATACATAAAAGGAAAGATAAAATATGTATTTCTTGCTATATTGGACATGATATCATTGGGAATATATTTGAAGTTATCTCCCACTATGAAAGTTAATAGAATATATTTACCTTAAGCTTGTCACACAATAAGTAAGATTGAGAAGATGATTTTTTTGTCAGTATCATCATGGTATTAAAGTACCATGTGGTTATTCTTCAAATGTGATGAATTTAATGTCACTGAAGTATGGTAAATTAATAGGTATGAAATCTCATGACTGTCATGTATTGATGCAACAACTTATACCAATCACACTACATGCTATATTATCAATAGAAATGAGAAAATCTAAAATCAGTTTATGTAGTTTTTTCATATCTATTTTTATTAAAGCCATTGATCCAAATTTGTTAGATGTGCTGGATAATGAAGTTTATATTATTCTATGTCAACTTGAAATGTTTTTCCCACCTAAATTTTTTGATATAATGGCTCATCTGGTGATTCATTTTGTGAATGAGATAAGAATATATGGGCCTATATATTTATGATGGATGTATCCTTTTAAAAGATATATGAAAATTTTGAAGGGATATGTTAAAAATTCTTATCGACCAGAGGCCTCTATTATGCAAAAATAGGTTTTTGAAGAGGTGATTGAGTTATTTAAAGATTATTTATATGAAGTGGATCATATTAGTCTCCCTATATCTCGACATATATTATTGATAGTGAAGGTAGATGGATTCGAGGATTAACAGTAATGTTTGTTCCATGTGACAAAGTGATTCAGGAACATTTATGAATTTTTCACAACACATATGATCTTCAATCATATATATGATCACTTATTTCAAAACTAAAGTTATGATATCCAAAAATAAATGAAAACTTACTAATGTTTTAGCATAAAAAGGCATTTGTTTCATCATTTAAATACAAATTCAACATAGATATATCTGAATCAAAAACATTGAAATGGTTGTCAGGGGGACCATCTTTTAATGTGATCTCATGGTCTGGTTTTAATATTAATGGGTATAAATTTTACACAAAGAATCTGGATTGAAATATTACCATTCAAAATAGTGGTGTGATCGTCATTTCTAAAGTGCTGCAATTTTTTATTGTAAAAGATAAAAACATAATTTCCACATCAATTCCATATTTTTCAGTTCAAGAAGACATATGGGAAATTGGTTATTTTAAATTTTGAGTCACTTTTTTATGTTTAATTGGGTTTCAAGTAATTTTGGTGTGAAACATGATGAATATGGGTTTAAATTGGTTTATTTTAAAAGATTTAGTTTCAACAAGGAACCATTAATCATGGACAAACATGCAAAGTAAATATTTTTAGTTAATGAACCATCTAATGACCATTAGTCTATTATTTTTCAAGAGAAAAGATTCTATTTTTTAAATGATGGTGATGGTGATATTATTGATTTATATGAGGCTTATTATTATATTACACAATTTCTAAATAAAAATGAAATAATGAAGACATAGTGAATTCAATACAAAATGATCATGCTAAAGGGGTTAGGGAAAATGCTAAATTACCCTCCTAATTAATCTGGCAATTATTTACATTATATTTCTTTTTTAAAATTTACATCTGTAAAAATAGTATTATTTTATAACAATTGGGTATTTAATTATATATATTTTATTAATTATTTGATTTTATGTGTTAAATATTGATATTCCCAAGATATGGTTAAACAGTTTTTCATTCAAATTCCCAACGAACATTATTATAATTTGATTTAATTTATGCATATGGTAACACTTTTATAAAATTGGATTTTTGGATTTTTAAATTTTATATCTTTATAGAAGTAATGTTTATATTTAATAGTTCACCTTTCATTTTTTTTGGTTAAGAATCATAACATAATTATTTTTTAAAATTTACACATGTGGATCACTTTTTTTACATACATATTTATGAGTTTCTATTTTCTAATTAGTGACTTGTCGATTTATATTCAGGTACACAATAATTTCAATAAATTTTCCTATTACAATAAAAAATATACAAACAGATATAGGAGAACCTAAACTGAGGTGTTTTTATTTTTTCATAATATTAAATATATAGTAATAAAATTATTTAATGAAAAAAAACATTTAATTTACAAAAAATATTTTCAGGACTACTGATGAGACTATAGTGGGGGATTCTTCAGCTTTTAGTATGTGGAAATCGAATTATTGAGTTAGTAAATGTGGTATTACATGTAAAACAATTACTTACTCATGGAGATGAGTGATTACATATTAATTTTTATTATAATAATCATGTAACAGGCTCAAATGCAATGCATTTTATCTGCTATAGTATCTTGTAAATCCCTTTCAAGATTAGATTTTTAAATCTTGATTGGAAGTCTATAGAAAAGGTGAAGATAGATTAGATTTAGGAGGACGTAAAGTTAAAATATCTCTATTGATTTATTTCAGCTCATTTTTAGAATATGATATATTTTAAATGACTAATATTTATGATATGAAATTAATGATGACATTCAAATTTGATGTGAAAAAAGAAGTTAAGAAAATATTTCTAACTATTGAAGAAGTTCAATAGTGGTATTTAAAAAAAATACAAAAAAATTTATGGGTTTGGAAGGAGACAAAATGAAATCCCATGCCTCAAGTATCAATTATTAGATGAACATACAAGGACAAAATTTGTTTCCACCCAACATGATGAAACATTTCAGTTTGGATAATTAAATTATATTATATTATAAAATTTATTTTAAATATACCTAATTAATTATTATTTTACTACTTATATAACAGGTCTCAAGGAAATCCCATCAAGACATCCAATTGTAGAATGCAAACCCTCATAATTTATCATGTAAAGGGTATCATTTATTAGAGAAAACATGATTAAGAAAAATTTTGAAGCACTGAGAGCTCACTACACTAGTAGTTCTATTGAGGTCCAATTCGGTACTCCATCTCAACCCACCTGCCATGAGAAATGGAAAAGAGCTAGAAGAATAAAAAATGAAAATTATCTTACAAAGAGGCTAAGGAAGTAGCTAAAATAATTGTAAGTAAATAATTCTTATTTTTCTTCTTTTTTTTAATTTTATAAATTAACTACACTAATGTACCATTTTAATTTTTCAATTTAGGATTAACATCGGAAAAAATATACACAGAGAAATTTTATTCTTGAAGGTAGGATGGTTATCCTAGCCACTACTCTAGGTAGGCCAGAACACTCCATCTGGATAAGAGGATATGAGGCGGGTGTTAGTATTGGAAATGTGTTTGGTCATAAAAGTAAACAATCAAGAGACCCAAAAATCAAATCCCTAAAAGCCTAGATAAAAGATATGAAATAATTCATGAAGGATCAAATTCAGGTAGCATTGTAGCAGGCAATGTTAGAATAATTGATGAGATTTCCATAGTCTGTGTATCCCTCCTTGTTTTCCTACTCAGATCATCAACCACCTTGCTTGGTCCCAACCTTATAATTTGAGTTGTATACAAGAGATCTTGATGTAAATATTGTAGGGTTCAGAGTCGTGTATTTTTTAGGGGATTATGTACATCATGAGCCTATTAAGATGGGTCAGGTTATATTTTTGGTACATCATATTATTGATCCGACTACTCTACTACCATTTCTTACCATGAATGTTACTAGAGTTGGGGATTTTATGGGTAATTTTGTACTTTGTCCATCTATCCTTCTTCGTTATATTTCATATGAGGTATGTGTTTCTTTAAATATTAATTACATATGGTTGAAAATTAATAATAAATTTTTTATTACATTTAAATTATATAGGATTATTTAAATTCAAAATTAATGGAAAAAATGGAACAAAAGGTTCAGTAGGAAACTGTTGTATATACTTCATATATTTTTAATGGGATATAAATATTATCTCATGTTTCTTCATCCATGGGTAATATCTATGAGTTCCATATTTCATTTGACATATGAGAAAGAGGCCATCAATTTATAATATTCAAAAAAAATATAGAATGGATCTATTTAATTTTGAGGAGCTTAGCATGCCTATGTTGCAGTTGTTTTCTATGTAAGTAAATTGACATTTCAGTTTTTATTTTTTAAAATAAAGATAGTTTAAATTGAATAACTGTATTACCATTTTAATTGAGTATCTACACACACAATTTATTGAAAATAACACCATAAGAATTTATTGTTTTATAGATCCATAATTCTTTTAATGGTAGTTCTATATGTTTCGACTAAAAATAGAGAGGCATATATATGAGAGAAGTTATTAATGATGAATATTGGGTGTTGGTTTTTTCCATAACTTAATGGGTAAGAATAGAAACATAATTATTCACTCATGTTCATTATAATGTCATTAAATGTGAACTTTTATTATTATAGGGGGAATTATATTTTAGGCGTATTCTTCCCATGTGAAAACACATTGTATTCTTTTTTCTCATTATTAGGTGGTGTTTATAGAAAATTTTCCACCATATTAGAAAAGTGATTTTATTTGTTTTTTTATGAGCTCGTTATGTTTAATTTACACTATTTATACATGTATTAATAGTTTATATATATGAAAATGCTGGTCATGGAAATTGTTTGACAAAAATCACTTATCAATAGAGAAGCCAAATGCAATCAACTATGTGAACTTAAAGGTTATCACATTTTATATAACATATTATTCTGACTTTTTGATATATATATATATATATACAAATATTGGTTTTCATTATCAAGTTATTGTTTTATTAAATGTAGTGTCGTCGCCAACAAGGACATGTTTAATGTGGTTATCATATTCTACGATTCACATATGAGATAATCACAACTAGGGTAATGACTAGTTTTGATCAAGTTAGTCATATTAATTATTTTATATTTTCTAGTATAGTATTCTATTTTTTTAATATAATATAATTAAATGTTATTGTAGATGTTCAGTGTTGTTGATTTGTACACAAAATATGAACGTGACCATCTTCAATATGTGTTTGAAAACTATTTGTTTAGTGTGATTATTAATTAAGGTATTTATATTCTGTTGTTTCGGATTGGAATTAAATTTTAAAAATAAAAAGTGTTCTAAATTGAATTCTTTTATTATAATGGGTTGTTGAACATAATGACATCAAACAAATTCTTCAACAATAACCAATAATTATCATGTTATAAATTTCAGGTATGTGTTTTTTAATTCTACATTATAATAAAAAAGCATATATAATTTCTTGATTCACTTGTAAAAAGTATGTACGTTTTTATAGATTTTTAGTCAATGATAAAAGTTGATTGATGGTTGTATACTGTACTTTTATTATAAGTATTCTGATTTTTTATGGGGTGTAATATTTATAATTTTTCAAAAAAAATTAACTTTTGATGTCAGATTTCATAAAAACCGATGCCAAATCATTTAAAAAAATAAAATGGTTTTCGGATTTAGTTTTTATTAAAATGGACATCAAAAACTATTTTTAATGTCATATTTTTTGAAAAAAAATTCTGGATATGAAGGCCGGTCAAATTTGGGCATCGTTTTATTAAATTATGCCCAATGTTTTATTTTTTAGGTCACCCTTATAGACATCGGTTTATAATCAAATGTAAAATTGAAATAAAATGATGTTAAATCGTGTTTTTCCTTACTGCAAGCTTGGATAGCCTTTACTTTTTGGCCTATATAATTCTCTTTCATGTCACTGGATATTATTTCTCCTCATCATCTTTAGAGAAAATATTGTATGCATTGATCAACTATCGATCATGCTCGACCCAACACTGAGCATCTACCTTCTTGGTCTCAACCTCCTTGGCCTCAAACACAACTAATTGATCACTCAGACTAGTATTGATCTCAGTCTAAGTAGTGTTTTCCATCACATTATCCTATTCTAACCCTTCTATAAGGTTAATTTCATCTTTATCTTTCTAATGTGTTTTGGAGCCCTTAGCTTTTTATTTCTTCTAGGAAACAAGAGCTAATGTCATTCCACATGTGACCGCTCGATGAGGAAATATCAGTCAAATGCATGAATAGTGAAGGAGTTCACCCCACTAGTCATGAGACTAACTAACCAATTGTGGAGAGATCCCACTCATTATGTAATTTTATCTATTCATATGCTAGTGATGAATTTTTTTCACATTCCTCCACGCCTTTCAATTGAATGCCTGGTTATCCTCAATGACCTCTGGGTCATAATATTCAAAAAAAAATTGTGGTGTAGGATCATTCAAAGGAAATACCTACAATATAGTGTTGGATAGATCT
Source organism: Viscum album (assembly GCA_963277665.1). Classification (NCBI taxonomy): domain Eukaryota; kingdom Viridiplantae; phylum Streptophyta; class Magnoliopsida; order Santalales; family Viscaceae; genus Viscum; species Viscum album. Next base: position 1,478,455,107 of record OY728147.1, on the reverse strand, counting down.
TCAAGGTGTATTTCCTTAGGTGTAAGTGGTTGGAGAACTATCTTTGGGAGTCACTCATAATCATCCACTCCACCTTTTGTAGAATACTCTATTAAAGATTGTCGTATCACATAGGTGGACACCATTATCCTATTTTCCATGGATACCCATGATAGTGGCACAACCTCAGCTTCATCTCTTGCAGCCCTCCACTAGTAAATATCCTAGGGTAGGTGCACCCAATTCAGACTCCCCATGCACCTCAACTATTGATGCTATCACCACTTCCCCCATCATGACATCGGCTCCAACAACCACCTCTAGTGGCACCTCCATGATCAGCTCATCCATAGTATCTCTTTCATACATACCTATTGTGGACCCCGTCTCAACCTCCTCTATGGATGGCATGGTCTCAACAGTCCCTTCCAATAGAACCTCTAAAGTTTTCCGAACCTCCACAGCCTCTCCATTTATTTCAGCTGGGAGGTCATCATCTGTTATCATCACCTCAACCTCATGTGTAGTTAATTCAAGTGTTGGAACTAGTGGTTGAGTCATGAGAATCATTCGAATTTGTGTTCCAAAGTATTTCATTAAATTATAGGAAGTAAAGGTAAGGAGTCAGTGTTGTGTAGAAGGAAGGGACATATGTGAATTGTATACTTCCAGAATGAGTTCTAGATAGTTCATAGGTATCTCCCAAGGTAGGGTTACCTCCGCAGTCATTGCCCCATTTGTGGGCACTAATGGTTGACTTCCTATATCCACACCATCGATAAAGGACCTCACATTCCCCACCTTATGGGTTGAGTTTTACTCTCCATCCTTTCCAGGTCCATCTTACACCTCTCCCTCCTCTATTCCTCATTCCAATTCAAGTGAGAAAAAGAGTTAGACAATAGTTCCTAGGTATAGGTTATCTTCAGGGTACATAATATCCTGATATTTACTAGATCCTTATAAATGTTTCCTCCCATATGAGACCCTTGAAAATCATCACTTCCCCAAGATTTGCCAATTTTTTGTGAAAAGGATCATTCATATCTATTTCAATTGTCAACAATTGTGGGGGATAGGTCTTAACTAGCAACACTTTCATTTTTTTTGTCATTAGATGTGCAGTTACCCAAGAATGCACCAAGTCATCCATATCTTCCACATATCACTTCCCCTCATCCCAATACAAGAGAAAATCATCTTTATCATGATCAAACCCAGTAAGATGCATCTCTTACTAGTTGATATGCTTCCATATTCTATGAGCATTATTCAAATTCATGTAAGAACCCTATTTTTCCAATATTCAGGAAAGCTGACATCACTAGAAATTTCCATCTGATATAACCACATTATGGGTAATTAGAAAAATTACATGGGGTCACCCCAAGTGGCTTCCATTCATTCTAGTCATTCTTTTCCAAGTGTGTTGGGCCGAATACTACTACTCCTTTTCCTTCTCCTCTCGCATGTCTGGACCCATGAACAATTGGACCCACTGATTCTATATTAACTAATGGACTAGATCTACCACCACATCACCCTTAAACCACTATTTTGACTCAACCCCATGGTTGAGGGACCACCTCTTCATTGTCTTGAGTGGTCCGCTTCTATATCATAACATTGGGATACATGCTCTCTCAACTCTGTGCATACTCATGAATGATCCTACATAAAGAAGTCGGACATGGAAAAAAATTACACATATTTTCATCTTCATTTAGAAATATGTGTCATAGATAACTCATCACCAAAGGGTGACACAAAGGAAACACCTCTAAGTACAAATTTGGAGTCAATCTCCATAGACACATTAATTTTTTTACAAACTAGTGTGGATTGTAAGACTTTCTAAACAAATTGTAGTTGAATCTCGCAACCAATATCCCACTAAGAAAGTATAATAGGTAGGATCTATATTCTATGGTCCTTGCACAGTCATCTATACCCAATATTTTTGGAAAGGGGAACAGATGAAATATAAAGTGCTCTACCAACTCGACCTTCTCCATCACTTCCACTATGCCCAAATTGAATGGGAAACTTCCCATAATATTCAATATTATCAGCCAAAAATTTGTTATGGGAAATAAAATGGGGTTCAAGAACTCATAACCCCCCATGTGTGTTACCACCCAACTATATAGAAAGTGAAAAGGCCTACAAACATGCAGTGACGTCATCTATTTGCGGATATGTTGAAGTACCAAGTATAATTTTTCCAGTACTGGATGGGAAGGTTGACACACTTCCCCATTTCCAAAATCACTCAAATTATAAAGGTACTCGACCACAACCCAATGTGTAAATACCTTACTAGGATCATCCATCCATATATGGGCACTATGATAAATCTCTCTATCCTAACTGTGGTTTGATCCTCTATCCTAACACTGTTTCCCCACAACTGTCACAGGCTCAACTCCAAAATTCGTTAGTATAACATCTCTTTGCCCCTTTGGTATCCCCTGAGACATGTGTGTGTCCTAGTCAAAAACTTCTCTGATGGATTCTCTCCTTAAACAAGTTCTTTCACTGGTTCTTTCAAGAAATATATGAACCGCTACATAAAGGCAATGTTCCTCATCCCCGAATTCCCTTCACTGGTTCCCTGAACAAGATCTAGTAAAACATTATATAAGTTCGAAAACTACTCTCCCCCCCCCATAAATTCTCTATAGGGAGGAATTAATCACACATATCCCCCAGGATCAAGATCCTAGAGATTTAGTGAAGGTACCATCGACTAACGCCAAACTCCATGTGATGAAAATGAAATGTGTTGGTCCCCAGTGACCATCATGTTAGCATCTCGTCCATGACCTCCCATGGATAGTGATCATGGAACTGACAATCCCATGCCATATAATAAAGTTCTATCCAGTTCATCTTTTCCTTGAATTTATCACATGATCCACGTGCCCAGTAGGCATAGGCCAACACATCTATAATGTTTCTTCCTTGTAGAAAATCCCAATCATCATTCCATCCCTCGAGAAAATCCCCCATAAATGCCTTGATTATAATATGATACTACTATGGAGATCACTCATCCTATAGATTCTTCACATAAATGTTTTTGATGTGTTTATAGAGGCATTTAGCTGTGATGGGTGTGTAATATTTTTAAATATGAAAAGTATTATATCTATGACACAAGTATTGTTGTGTCATTCCCATGAAATAATAGGATGGTTCATCCCTACTCACCACTGAGATTAATACATTATCTCTAAATCTAAACTTATAAAATTGTAGCCTCTTTAAAAAAGGATATTTCTTTTGATCCTATGATATCAGTTCATGTAGTGACTCTTGGTCTAAGGAGCTTCGAACATACTCCCCAATCATGATGGTGTCTTCCATTTCTTCCCTCTAAGAATAATTTATATTGACTTATTGATTAACCATTGGATTTAAGAATTAATTGTTTTATGAGTCTATTTTAGGAAGGAATGTATCAAAGTGTGTTCATGATGATCAGTTCATGAAGAATTGGCTCTCACGGCTCACATTGTGGAGATGTGGTTTGTGGTTTCTAGTTCGCTAAAGAGATTTTGTGTAGAAAAGATCAATAAGTTTCATTCTCTAAAGTAGAATTCGTGAAGAAAATGGAAGCATTAGTGTGTAATACCCAAACCAGCTCCAACCTAGATAAATACTCTTGGAAAGGGAATCTTTAAGGCATAAACCCCACAACATCCCTCATCGATGCTTACTTCATGACATGAGAATACATACTACAGGATGTTAAAATACATGGAGCTATCCTATCATATGATCTTAAACTGTAGCATTGGACAACATTTTTTTTGATCCATGTATTTGAGATATGATATGTGAGATGCCACTTTGATGTTCAATCTGGACCAATAGTGAACCAAGTTGCTCCCTCTGAGGGATGTACCACCCTGATCCACCCTAAGGGATGTTCCTATCAACCTTCATGGTATGCCATCTTCCCTTTATATGACACACTTCATGAATAAACCTCCATGAGAAATTATGATCCACTCATTTATAAACCAAGGTGATCCTTCTTAGGGATATACCTCCCTAATATACCTCTATGGGGAGTTTTAATCGATCAATAATGACTCCACAAGATGTTAAACATGTGACCCCATTTACATACCTCATGAAAAACATGGGATTATTGTGGTGAAATCCTTGGAAGATATTCTCCCATGAAATCAACTACCTCATGAAAAAAATGATATTTATGAGGTGAAATCCTTGGAAGATATACACTATTGATGTTAGATACCTCCTGATCAATATGAGATGACATAAGTTCCACATATAATATACCTCTATGAGAATCCCTCCTGTGAGGAAGAATGTAGGTGACCAATGTTCCTAGTATCCAAACAAGCCATTGAGGCCCAATGTGACTACTCTCCTGACCAAAGGTTGTTTCCCTACCCAGAAAGAAAGAATTACCATAAATAATTTGTGTAATTAACCAATGCCCATAAGAAGATGGAATAGGGAATCGGTTCCATGGACATGACTTAACTCTATGAGGGAGACCAAGACTTGGAAAGAAGTTCTAAGGAGTAATCCATGGAAGGAGGAACCGAAATCACACCATCCTGTTTTGATCAAGGGGCATTCATCTCTAATGAAATTGATGAAATTTTCACACCATTGGAAAGAGATAATGTGGGGTAACAAGTATTCTAGTGCATATTAACACGTAGGCAGTGGCACCAATGAAATAATCAGAAAAAACTACCAATAAATCATTATTGGTTGTGAACTAAAACTTATCTATATGTTAAATATTAAATAATATGATTCACCCAACACAATGTAGGATAATAACATTCATCTATTAACTCAAAATATGAGTGAGTGTGTCTAACACCACCTTCCTACAAGGATTACATATGTTACTAATATTTTATGTGTGGTTTAATTATGGATTTCAAGTCCATTGGATAGTTTCAATGGATTACAAAAAATTAGAAATAAAAATATGTCAATTTGTTGAAAATTTAAAACACTTTTTATTAAAGGAAACATGTCTAGGATGGATAAATAGATGAATGAGATTTCTCTTGTTGGTGACGGATAATTGTATGCAAGTATCCAAAATCTCTATTCCTCCCAATACATGGTTTATCAATAGTTTAAGGAAATAGAACCCATTATATTTGTATGGATCCTCAATAATTTTTCGGGATACTTTTTCCTCTATAATTTCTTCATAGGTAGGATTATTTAATCTAAAACTATGGTGGTCTTTATCAAGAATAAAATAAAGCATAAAATATGGATTACACATCACCTTAAGTACACCTTATTTACGTTATTAGTTTCATTACATTTTGATTAAATCTAGTATAGGTCATGAATATATATATATATATATGGGTTAGAATGCATTTCATTTGTTCATTTAATGACTTTCTAAAATCCATCAGTGATATCAGATCCTTATTCTTTGCTGAATCAATGTGTTTCTTTCACTGATAAATGAACAATATCATTTATGAAATTGTAAATTGTTTTCACCCTCTCTATGTTTTGTTTTATGATAATACAATTTTAGGGGAACTACTTGTGGTTACATTAAAGAGCTAATGTAAAGTGGACTGGAAGGCACAACTTATGTTGGGTAGTTAATGATATCTTCATCGAGGTTGTGGGAAAAAGGAGTATCATAGTTTTTTTCATATACAAATTGTTTATAAATAAGGGAATTAGATATTTTGGAATATTTATTGAATTTTAAAAAGTTTTTTAAAAATTAATAAACTATAAAATATTTCTAATTAATTATTTTATGGTTTTTTGAAATAATTATTAAAAATATTTCATTAATATTAAGAAGTTAAAATTAAGAATATATTTTTAAAATATATACGATTTAAAAAATGTTTATTAATAATAATAAGACATATTTTACGATTGAATAAATTATATTTCATGCATTTTAATCTTGAAGTAAAGTGTTTATTAACAAATTATATATGTAATTTTATGTATAATTCATAAATTTCATAAATAAGGTCAAAATATAAAGGAATTTATATTTAAAATTGTGCATCATTCTTAATTGATTAATTGTAGTTGATAGAATTAAAAGAGACCATATTTAAGCTATTATTTATATCACAATATAATTGTTTTGATGAAAGATTCTTTTAGGGATTAAATATTATTTATGAATGTGATGTTCAGAATATATAAATAGTTTATATAATAGAAACTGGATTATAAAATAGTTATAATTCATAATAATATCATATATATATATATAATTAAATTTCAAAAAATTAATAATATGAATGATTTCATATTTAAAGTGGTTTTCAAGTGTGTATATAAAATATAATAAAACTTTTCACAATATTTAATGGGTTTTATATGAGTGTTATACTGGTGAACATTTTATATTAAAAAAACATATATGTTATAAATATTTTATAAATGATATGTTTTGGTATTTAATAAGAATATGGTTTTATAATCCAATATTAAATAGGAAATTTTTATTTATTTATCTTATAATTTATAATTTAATTTCAAATGATAAATGTGTGATTAATTGAAAATTTATTTATTAAGATTAACATTAAATATAGAAATTAATTTTTAGAACTAATGATTAAATAAAAGGATAATTTAATTATTACACTTTTTTATTCCTATTTATAAATTTTTTTTATAACATGAATAACCTAAATGATGTTAAGTATTAAGAATCACAAGAAAAAAATATAATATCGAATAAAAATTGACAATTGATATTTTTTTCTCCTGATAAGTAAAGTATTTATATAGTGATTGTGAGTTTAAAGAAAGAATAAATTATAAGTTATTTTACTAAGGCTAAAGTATAAATTAGTATATACTTTGATTTTTGAATTGTTCATAATTAGTTGAATTTGATTTGATCAAATTAAAAGAGTCATTGTTAAAGATATTATTTATATCACATTAAAATTTTCATGATGATATGTTTAAATATGGATTAAATAATGTTTAATTTTATGATATTTAGATTATGTAAATAGTTTACAAAATGGAAATTAGGTAACAGAATGTTTATTGTTCATAATAATACATTATAATATGAATGTGTTCTTATTATAAATGTATCTAAAGTGTTTGCACCTAAAATTATAGAATATACATAATATTTATCTTAATTATAAAATATTTTTATTTTTATATATATTAATTGTCCATATATTTTTATCTCATCTTTAAATTTCTTAAATTTTAATTTATATAAAAATAAGTCTTTTATTTGTTTATATTTGTAAATTTATTATACAATATGAATAATTTGTATCCATCATTTATGAAGTAAATTGATTTCATGATATCGATACATGTACTACATGCTAGTTTTGAATCTATAAAATTTAGTTTTTCATCTACCTTGTACTCCATTTTTATAGAGTTACGAGCATAATAATTTTTTTTAAATATTGCTTATGCAACTTAGGTATTATAGATATCATGAATTGAATTCTATCTTGAGTAATATTTCTCTAGGGAGAGGTACATGATATTAGACTATCCATCAACCTGGATTCTTATGCCCTATTATAGAAAGATAACGAGCTGGTTATATGTTTCTCTAGCCTTACTCATGTGTAAATTGTAAATATCATATAGATATATGATTTTATATAAAAATTCCACGTACATTATACATAATATGATTTCATATTTGTATGAATACATATGGTTTTTTATTTTAATGGTGTAACATTAACATGTGGGTTATTTAAATAATTACACATCAATGTTGTGTGAACACATTAATTTGGTCAATGGAATAGGGATTCCAAAAATAAAATCGTTACAAGTATGCATACATAAAGGGAATAAAACATGATAATATAATTATTTCAAATGATTCAAATAGTTATGAATTTTATATTAATTTAATTTACATTAAATTGGTTATATTTATGAAATTAAAGTCCATTAAATACTAATTTGTATATACCTTCCAAAATAAGCATTTCAATACCTCGATCATCAAGCTGAGTAGGTAATTCAATAGTTAGGTACCCATTTATTATTCTTTATTATCTTATTCTTAGTGTTTTCTTTGGTTTAAATTAGTTGGAAGACCCTAATAGAGGTAGGTTACAAGATATATAGATTTTGAACATTATCTAAATATTGTATATGGAAAAAAATCACACAACTATCCAAGAGTCGCAACTTTTTTGATTTGGATGATTCCCTGCCTAAATAGATAAATTGTGAGAGAAAGGCCATATTTGACTCATTGATTAGTAAAATATGGATCTTATCTAAAAAAATAGATATGATTTTTGGGTTAATCAATTTTAGTGGGAGCACAAAAAATAAAATACCTTGAAGATAAGATATAAAACATGAAACTCATTTGATAAAAGCTTTTGTTGTAGATAAATAATATCATCATCACAAAACATTGATATTAACCCTTTAGAATAAGTGTCTTAATGAAATAAACTACTAATATAGGTAACTTAAGAAAATTGATAAATAAATTAAAATTATATGTGTTATATCAATACCTTTATGAATGAAAAAGCTATTGATTTTTTTTAAAAGTGAGATTAAATGCTTATAAAAAGAATAAAAAGATTATATATGGGTTTAAAATGTATTATGTGGGTAATGAACTAAGTTTTCTTAGTCTCAAATTTAATATGATTTTATTTTTCAATGAAATTCAAAATTATTGGATATGCTAATTAATTAGTGAGGAAAAATATTTATTTTAAGGCTTTATCCGGTTAAGGATTTTATCATGTTACCTTTTATGGAAATTTCCCAATAATGTGGATGAATTCAAAAATGGTTTACCAAATATTCTCAACTATTGAGAATATATGATCTAGTCATGTGATATATAGGTTATAGTGTTGTATAGATAGTAAAAGTTTGTGAATTTTCATATCAAAAGTATAAAATTTAATTTTTATAGACCAATAATATTTATTCTAAGTGTAAGGGTCATTGAAAAAAATAGTTATTGAAAATGGGATTGATGATTAAATAATATGGAATTGTTTGAGATACCTTAAGTGGTTTATAAAACTCCTTGGAATGTAAATAATAGGTATTACTCTGATAAAAATAAATTATTTTATTTTGAATGGTATTGATAAAAAAATTATATTTAGAATTTTTTTTGAAAATAAAGTAGTTTAAAACCATTGAAATAATTAATCGTTATTATAGATTGCCTTCAGCTAATAAAGAAAATACTTGGTACTTTAAGGATTTTAATGTAATGGATTTTAACAAGATCGGATGATTCTTTGCAAAGGATGTGTATCTTCATCTTATTTATCTTATATAATAAGGGATGTTTTCGATTAACATATAATTTTTATAAATAAAGATGGATAATTAATTGAATACACATGATTTATGATTCATAGATATCTATAACATGTTTTTTAATGGAGATATGAGTGTTTTATAGACACGTTAGTTGATATTTTTTAAAAAATATATTTCTTTCAATACAATATTTTAAACACATAGATTACCATATATGATATGGAAACAACAACTTACTGGTAAAATATTCCAATTAAAAGGAAATAAGAGTTATTTCATTCACAAATTAGTTTTTTTGTTGCATAATATTATACATATAATATATTATTAAGAGTTTATTGAGAGTGAATTTTTACTTCGTTAAGTTCAACATTAAATTATAAAATATTATATCATTTTAAAGTGAAAGTCAGATTCAATATTTCCTAAAGGATTATTTCAGTTAAATTGAATGATTCATTGTCTTAACGAATTTTAGGATGTGTTGGAAAATAATAATTTAAATAGTAACATTTATTTCAAGAGAAATTTGATTGAATAGGATTACAAAGATAATGGTACTATGTTTCGAAAGAGTTCTAAGGGAACAATAGAAGTTAGTATTGTAACATTTGATGTTATAATGTTTAGTAGTTTGGATAAGTTCAAAAAATTTAACATTTGGAATATTGTTCTTAAGCCTATACACTATTCAAACTATGTTACTTCATAAATTTTTATCATTAATGTGTTTAGTGAGACAATTGTACAACATGGTCATATAAATATGTGTTAGGAATTTTATATAGATGTAATGATTTAATGAAATTGTTACTTCAAAAAAAACAATATGGTTGTGTAATGTCTTTTGGTATAAGATACATAAGAGATTATTGTAATTATTTTATAATGAAAACTGTTTTTATAATAAAGTAAATAATCATTTATCATTCATTCAGGTGTGTTATAATTAACTTTATATGACAAAATGAATGATAATATCCTCTCAAAGTATGACTTTGAGTTGTCACTAATCAATGATCATCAACGATTATAATGGGTTTTCATGATATATTAAGGTTAGTAAGAATAGAATATTATACTCATTATAATGGATTGTAAATGAGATGTGAAAATTAGATTCCAATGTAAAAAATAGAAACATATTACTTGGATTGACTTTCCAAATTATGTCTCTCAGAATGTCACATGATCATAAATATACATAATGGTATATGCTTATTATGAATCCTTATTACCAGATGACAGAGAGATAACTAGCATGTAAACCTTCATACATTGATACCTTACATATGAAATTCAAAAGATACTTACCTAATCATTGGGTGGTTGGGTATTTTTTATCATGTCAATAGTTAGAGTGCGTCCAAGATAATATTTTACATCTTTTATGAGGAGAAAATACATTTATCCATTGATTGAATTAGACTAAGGAAATATATGGCCCTTCATATTTAGGAAAAATATTATACGCTTATCTTATTTGATGATGGACATTTTAAGTACTTATATGTTATAATAATGACATGTGATGTATTCATCAACTTGGTTGTTTCTCTTAAATAAAAAATAAAATACGAGTTGTCCTTTAAAAAATTTTCATTGTTCCATGTCCATTAAAAACTGTGTATCATTGAAAAAGTATTTTATAGGTGTAAATATTATGTACATTATACATATTGTGGTATAAATGTTTTTATAGATATATGAGTACGATTGGTAGATAGCACACTATACCCCTAATTAGGTTGATTAGCACTGTTGTTTTTCTGGAGGCAACTATTTTCATACAAATATTTAATACTGATTTCATATTTTTTTTAAATGTTGTAACATCCCAACCTGGATTCCACTAAACCAGTGCTTTGAGCCGATTCATCACAAGGCCTCAAGCGTGCCACCCCATAAGCCAGGGGCTGCTGACTTGTGGCGAGGTCCTAGGAGGTGATAGTGGGGAGACTATGTCATCATATAAGAGTAAGAAAACAGTGTAAATAACTACGTATCATACATAGAGGAAATAAAACATAGTGAGGAAGCAATAAACCACTGAAATTGGTCAAGCTATAATAGTAAAATGTTATAAAATCCCAAAAATCTATGCAATATGTAAAGACCCGTAAAATTCAAGGGAAATTTTTTCTTAATTTTCTTTGGAATTTTACAAGAGCGCGGTTTCTGATAGCGCCTGATTCCGAGGCACGGTGTGCCCAGAATCAATTTCCGAAGTTTGGCTCGGGTACGTTCAGTGAACGAACGAGCGGGAATTTCTAACTTTTGAACCGGTGCCCGGAATCAAATTCTGAGGGCACCGATGGGACCGTAGCGCCGGTTTTTGCTTAGGAATGCCTTTCCTGGAGTTGCGTTTTCTTGGGAGCAGTTGTTTAATAAGGTTGTGGTTTAAGTGTAAAGAAAAATAAAATTTGTGTTACAAATTTTATTTATCTTCTTAAGTGGTTATATCCTAAGTGTGGAAGTTGGGGTGGAATCACAAGTTCCTAAATAACCAAGTGAGGATTAAGGTGAGGTGGGGCCCACACGAGCCCCAACCCTTCACCTTCCCCTTAACTCTCTTCTACCCCCCTTAAACTCCCTTGCACTTAATGTGCCATAACCCCTCAAATTCCTAACTCCTTAAACTCCTTAACTCCCTTGAACCCCCCCAATTAAATGTGACTCTTCACTTCCACCTTCATTAATTTTGGAGCCTCTCCACCCATTAATGAAAGATGTAACTTAATGAATTTGAATTATTTTGAATTCATTAAGCTAACACTATAATAAGGTGTGTTGTTTTATTGTTTGGGGTTGGCTAAATCTTTGTGATAGAGTCATGGAAGGATTGAAGAGAATTCCACCCTCGACGAAGAACACGAAGGACATCTCCAAACATGGAACAACGTCTTCTCGACGAAGAATGCCTTTTCCAAAGAAGAACGTGAAGTTTCCAACTTCGATCCCTTCTTGGATGCCTCCTTCCCACTCCTTCCGGAATAAAGAAGGGAGCGCCTTTCACAAAGAACGCCGACGTCGTCAACGGCTTCTCTTTTCCGATGTTGACGAATCGCCGCCGCCTTTCCGCGACTTCGTCAACACATAACGAAAAGCGAGGTAGGGGTTTGTTGTTGCTTTATTTAATTATTTTCCGTTCTTGGTTCTAGCATGACAAACTTGAGGATGAACGTTTAAGTGTTATCGTCTAACGAGAGGGGGACCGGACCGCACAAACACGGCCGAACCCCCCTCCTTTGTTCTTGAATGTTTCTTGCGGATGAAACGAGATAGCGTGGTGCCGTCGCACCACGCGGGAATCACACGGAAATTATTGCGCGGCGCCGTCGCGCCGCGCCGTGGAAAGAATTATCATGAACGCGACGCCGTCGCGCCGCGTCGAAGCAAACCGAAGACGCCGCGGCCGGAGCGGGGCCGCGGCGGAGGGGCGCGGTGCCATCGCACCGCACCGGATGACGAAGGCCGCGGCCGGTTCCGGGCCGAGGCAGATCGTGATGACCGGCGGCCAGCCGGGCCGCCGGTGCCGGAAGACGGAAGAGGACCGGCCTTTGCTGGTCCTGTTGACAAGAAGTCGGTCGGCCAGGTCGGGCCGGCCGGGTTGGTGGAAACCGGGGGAATTTAATTCCCCCGGGCAGTTATTTGGCCCCCCATTATGAGGGGGGGCGATTTCACAAAGGGGGGGCAGGCGACCCCCCGTTTCCAGCAAGCTCGGCTTTCGGCCAAGCTGGCAGCGCGCCCAACGCGCTGCCTTGCGCCGAACCGGCGCGCCTGGCCGGTTCGCCGCGCCGGGCCATGCCGGGCCGCGCCGCGTCCGCGCCGGGCCGGGCCGGGCTGTGCCGGGCCGTGTCGACCCCGTCCGGGGCGGGTCGACCCGGTTCGGGCCATCCGGGGGGTCTCGGGCCGGGACGGCCCGGGCCCGAAACCCCCATTACCGAGCGGTTTGGCCAAATGCTCGTATCTTGGGCTACGGGCCTCCAAACGACTCGCCGTCAGCGGCAACGCGATCCTTGGATCGAGACGGTCGTTTCGGTATACTATACTCAAGGTGCACCTTCCTTTTCTGGAGCCTACGTGGTTAAAACTCCGTAGTTAAGCGTGCTTGGCCTAGAGTAGTGATCAGGATGGGTGACCTCCTGGGAAGTTTCCCAGGGTGGGTGTGAGACGGAAAGGCCAATAAATAACAGACCAGGCGTCCTATTGACGCACCGTCTGTTTCGTTGAATTCCTCTAAGTGAGATGGATCTTTTGGCTTACTCCACTCGAGGTTTGGATGCCGACGGAGTGCGGTCGGGTTGGATCGCACCGAAATCGAACCGGGCCCCTGGAACGAAAAAGCCAATAATTCTCAGACCGGGCGTCTGATTGACGCGTCGTCTGTTGCGTTGAGTTCCTGTTGACGATACGGAACTTTTGGATACATCAACTCTAGACTTTGTGACAGTTGATGTATCAGCCTCTCGGCTCGTGGAGCGGACCCTCCGAACGAGCTTGCTGTGTGCGGAAACCCTAGTGCTGGCTGCGACTGTTACTGTGACTACTACAGCTACTGCTACTGCTACTGTGACTGCGACGACGACAGTACAGAGATCCTGTGTGGATTCGATGACGACGACTACAGCACTCAGCGATCCTACGTGGATCAGTGCTACACGTCCTGTGTGGGCCCGATCCTGTGTGGGTCCGATCCTGTGTGGGTCCTTGCGCTCAGCGGTCCTGTGTGAACCAGCGCCTACAGGTCCTGTGTGGGCCCGATCCTGTGTGGGTCTTTTGCGGGGGTTAGTTACCTATCGATCCTTCGTGGGTCCGACGACTTAGATGGATCAGTGATCATCTTTATCGTCCATTGAAGAAGTATACCTGTGTGAGCTGAATTTTGTTGCTTTCCTGTGTGGAATGTGTTATGCTATCCTGTGTGGATTATGTTTTGCTTTCCTGTGTGGAATACGTTTACTTTCCTGTGTGGACTGAGTTGTACTTGGGCTCGGAGGTTGGAGCGTATTTGAAATTGATGACTTAGGTATATGTATAGGCATATACCTAAGCAGTGTCGGTTGTTTCTTTGTGATTGTACCTTTCTTTGTGGTTTATCCTTTGTGGATTTTGAGAGACCTTCAGGGGTCTCGGGGTCCCTACTGAGTAGCTTATACTCACCCCTGCACGGGCTATGCCCGCACTACGTTGTGTTGGTTGCAGACGACGGACAGCGTTGATCTTGGCTGAGGCTTGCAGAGCAGGACGGTACCTGGAGGTGGACCACTAGGCGGGACGTGTTCGGAGCGGACGACGGAACCCGTGGAGCAGTGGAGCTATCTGTACCCACCTTCAGGTGGGATTTCCAGTGGACAGCTCGGTGTAGCGGTTTTTACCTTTTAGTTGCTGTTTTCCCTTTCGATTTGTAGTTTACTTTCAGTTTGGGTTTGTATACTGGCCCATTTACTTTTCCGCACTTTCAGTTGTACTCTGCTTTTTCTTAGTGTTTACTTTCTGCTTGCTTACTCTGTGGTGTTTGTTTACTTTACAAAGGCAATGCCTTCCCTTTTTACCGGTATTTACGCCTTGGTGCTAGTCGCCAGCCCCTGGCCTATGGAAGGCGGGCTTGGGGTAGTCACGGCACGGACCCCGAGGGCGGGTCGTGACAAATTGGTATCAGAGGAGTTTGGTTCTACCGCGAACTCTGATCTTTTCTATGTGAAGAAATAATGTTTAGCGTATTGAGTGTGGTTATCAGTCCAGGGAGTCCAGTGTTGGTGCGGCGGCCGACGTATCCGTACAGCGGGACCCTGACTTCTGATTTCCGACTTAATGCACGAAAACATTGATTGCGTGTGTGTTTTAATGTTTTCTTTGTGATTACTTTTATCAGCTCACCAGGTATACTGTTTGACCGTGGCGCACCTGTTTCCTATTCAGGATGGCCCCACGACGGCAGCCAGCTAGGGTTCCGAGAGTCGAGTGTGATGACAGCCCACCGAGCGACGAGGCCTCGGTGCAGGGACCTTTGACAGCAGTGGCACCGGCGGTAGCACTACCCGCCGAGCCACCAATACTTCCAGCACCAGCCGCTGACGATGCACAACGCCTCAGCGCACTGCATGAGTTTCAGCGCCAGCGACCACCCAGGTTTCGCGGGGAGACGGATCCCCAGGCAGTAGAGGACTGGATGGAGGCAGTGGTACGTGTGTTTAGGCTAGTGAGGACACCAGCAGACCTCATGGGGATCCTCGCTGCGAGCCTACTACACGCAGCAGAAGGACGATGGTCGAGCTTGATGCTCCAGGTGCACGATGAGGCATCTCTACTTTGGACGTACTTTGAGAGCATCTTCCGCTCGGACTTTATCCCAGCCACCCTTCGTGCGGTGCGTATCCAGGAGCTTCTTCAGCTGCTGCAGGGCAGCATGAAGATCGCTCAGTACTCGGCGAGATTTACCGATCTCTCGCGCTACTTGACCGACATGGTACGGGACCCATTCTTTCGGGCCCGGACCTTCGAGCAGGGTTTGAGACACGAGATCAGGGCATCGCTTATCGCCCTCAGCATACCGACTCAGACAGGAGTACTGGAGCGGGCGCTTCTGATCGAGAGCTTCCTTACTGAGTCTACACCAGCGCAGCGACCCACCGCAGGGCGACACGTGGCAGAGTCATCTGCAGCAGGCAGTCGACGGATGACTCTGGGGTCTAGACAGACCAGACCTTCAGGCAGACGACCTCAGGACACTAGCTCAGCAGTGCGGGGCACACAGCGTGGAGCCAGTCTTTCGAGTGTAAGACAGTGCTATGCATGCGGCGGGCAAGGCCACATGGCTCGTGACTGCCCGACCCGCCATGCAGAGGAGCAGCAGACGGTTGAGGAACCACCTAGGCAGAGGCAGAGGTTCGACCGTGGCAGTCCGCAGGGAGCAGGAGGACGAGGCAGAGGAGCTGGCCGAGCAGTAGGTGGTGGGCGACGCTTTGAGGCTCTACCACCACCACCACCAGGAGGTCCACCCCGACCTCAGGGGAGAGCACAGCTTCAGGCAGCTGAAGCTTACGATCATGGTGCTCCGGAAGCGGGTGGACTAGTGCGGGAATAGCTCCAGGCATAGAGGCCTTTTCCCATAATGCCTCTAGCTTCGTAGTTTGTGTTGCCTTCTGTCCTTGTACTTTATGTTGAAGTAATAAAAGACACTTGCCTTGGTGACTTTTGTTTTCTTGTCTTTGTTTGTCTTTACTAAGAGGTGCTGGTTAAAAACTATTGACTTGACCCTCATTTGAGAGATTCTTACTGGAGAAAACCCAGTGACCACACACTGATGCCGACAGTGTGACTCGACCCTTGGAGGCGAGAGTAACGGTTGGATCTCTTGGTAGCAGCGTCGAGGCCTTACGACGTCATCCATGCCATGAATTAACTAATCATGACGGGATTGACTGTATTAGGCAAGGAACATGGTTCATCCAGGGGATTAGACCGTATTTCACTATTCGGAAAAGGAGAAATCTTTGCAGCTAGCCTCTTTGCAGATATCCTTCGTGGATAGAGATGGACCAGCCTTCCTCTAGTCTCTCACAATCACGCCTCCTCTACTACAGCAGGCCAGAGAGGCACAGCGTGATGATGCTGACTGTGAGACACGGCGTGCACAGATATCCTCGGGACAGACATCTGATGGTTTCTCCCTTGGAGCAGAGCACGAAATCCTTTTCAGAGGACGTACCATGGTACCAGTCGCTTTGCGAGAGGAGGTGCTGAGAGAGTTTCACACTTCTCCTTTGGCGGTACATCCTGGAGTGGTGAAGATGTACCAGGATCTCAGACGACAGCACTGGTGGCCGGGCATGAAGAAGGTTGTAGCAGAGTTCGTTTCTCGATGCCTCACCTGCCAACAGGTGAAGGCAGAGCATCAGGTACCGGCAGGCTTGGTACAGCCCTTGGAGGTTCCGGAGTGGAAGTGGGACGGCATATCTATGGACTTAGTGACTGGACTTCCACGCACTTCCAGAGGTCACGACTCCATCTGGGTGATTGTTGACCGACTCACCAAGTCGTCACACTTCTTACCCATTAGAGAGCAGGGCTCAGTGGAGAGCTTAGGACATCTCTACGTTCAGGAGATTGTGTGGCTCCACGGCGTGCCATCATCTATCGTCTCCGATCGAGATGCTCGCTTCGCTTTTCGGCTTTGGAAGGGGTTACAGGAGGCGTTCGGAACGCAGCTACGTCTGAGCACAGCCTTTCACCCTCAGACGGATGGTCAGACGGAGAGGACCATTCAGAGTCTCGAGGACATGCTCCTTGCATGTGTCCTCGACTTTGGTCGTAGCTGGGAGGACCACCTACCCTTGGTGGAGTTTGCGTACAACAACAGCTACCACTCCACCATCGGGATGGCACCGTACGAGGCATCGTACGGCCGACCTTGTAGATCTCCTTTGTGCTGGACAGACCCTGGGGAGTCAGCACTTGTGGGACCGGAGATGGTCCAGGCCACGATAGAGAAGGTCCAGGTCATCCAGGAGCGGATGAGGAAAGCTCAGAGCCGGCAGAAGTCATACGCTGACAGGAGGCGGAGGCCACTGGAGTTCGAGGATGGTGACCACGTCTTCTTGTGGGTCTCACCTCGACGTGGTATTCAGAGATTTGGCCGAGGCGGCAAGTTATCTCTGCGCTTCATCGGACCCTTCCAAGTCCTCAGCAGGATTGGTGAGGTGGCTTATCGCCTGGCTCTACCACCTCAGTTGCACCGGGTGCACGACGTCTTCCACGTGTCTCAGCTGAGGAGATACGTGCACGACCCGACGCACATCATTGACCATGGGGAGCTTGACGTTGACGATGGGGCGACTTTTACGGAGGTCCCGGTGGAGGTAGAGGATCGACAGGAGCGGGTCCTACGTGGGCGATCGATTCCTCTTGTGCGCATCAGATGGCAGCACGGGAACCTCCAGGAGAGCACATGGGAGCGGGAGGCTCAGATGCGTGCTCAGTACCCTCATTTGTTTCCCTAGTTTTTGATGTATCTTTACGGGGACGTAAAGCCCTGAGGTGGGAGTAATGTAAAGACCCGTAAAATTCAAGGGAAATTTTTTCTTAATTTTCTTTGGAATTTTACAAGAGCGCGGTTTCTGACAGCGTCTGATTCCGAGGCCCGGTGTGCCCAGAATCAATTTCCGAAGTTTGGCTCGGGTACATTCAGTGAACGAACGAGCGGGAATTTCTAACTTTTGAACCGGTGCCCGGAATCAAATTCTGAGGGCACCGATGGGACCGTAGCGCCGGTTTTTGCTTAGGAATGCCTTTCCTGGTGTTGCGTTTGCTTGGGAGCAGTTGTTTAATAAGGTTGTGGTTTAAGTGTAAAGAAAAATAAAATTTGTGTTACAAATTTTATTTATCTTCTTAAGTGGTTATATCCTAAGTGTGGAAGTTGGGGTGGAATCACAAGTTCCTAACTAACCAAGTGAGGATTAAGGTGAGGTGGGGCCCACACGAGCCCCAACCCTTCACCTTCCCCTTAACTCTCTTCTACCCCCCTTAAACTCCCTTGCACTTAATGTGCCAAAACCCATCAAATTCCTAACTCCTTAAACTCCTTAACTCCCTTGAACCCCCCCCCCCAATTAAATGTGACTCTTCACTTCCACCTTCATTAATTTTGGAGCCTCTCCACCCATTAATGAAGGATGTAACTTAATGAATTTGAATTATTTTGAATTCATTAAGCTAACACTATAATAAGGTGTGTTGTTTTATTGTTTGGGGTTGGCTAAATCTTTGTGATAGAGTCATGGAAGGATTGAAGAGAATTCCACCCTCGACGAAGAACACGAAGGACATCTCCAAACATGGAACAACGTCTTCTCGACGAAGAATGCCTTTTCCAAAGAAGAACGTGAAGTTTCCAACTTCGATCCCTTCTTGGATGCCTCCTTCCCACTCCTTCCGGAATAAAGAAGGGAGCGCCTTTCACAAAGAACGCCGACGTCGTCAACGGCTTCTCTTTTCCGATGTCGACGAATCACCGCCGCCTTTCCGCGACTTCGTCAACACATAACGAAAAGCGAGGTAGGGGTTTGTTGTTGCTTTATTTAATTATTTTCCATTCTTGGTTCTATCATGACAAACTTGAGGATGAACGTTTAAGTGTTATCGTCTAACGAGAGGGGGACCGGACCGCACAAACACGGCCGAACCCCCCCTCCTTTGTTCTTGAATGTTTCTTGCGGATGATACGAGATAGCGTGGTGCCATCGCACCACGCGGGAATCACACGGAAATTATTGCGCGGCGCCGTCGCGCCGCGACATGGAAAGAATTATCATGAACGCGACGCCGTCGCGCCGCGTCGAAGGAAACCGAAGACGCCGCGGCCGGAGTGGGGCCGCGACGGAGGGGCGCGGTGCCGTCGCACCGCGCCGGATGACGAAGGCCGCGGCCGGTTCCGGGCCGCGGCGGATCGTGATGACCGGCGGCCAGCCGGGCCGCCGGTGCCGGAAGACGGAAGAGGACCGGCCCTTGCTGGTCCTGTTGACAAGAAGTCGGTCTGCCAGGTCGGGCCGGCCGGGTTGGTGGAAACCGGGGGAATTTAATTCCCCCGGGCAGTTATTTGGCCCCCCATTATGAGGGGGACCGGTTTCACAAAGGGGGGGCAGGCGACCCCCCGTTTCCAGCAAGCTCGGCTTTCGGCCAAGCTGGCAGCGCGCCCAGCGCGCTGCCTTGCGCCGAACCGGCGCGCCGGGCCGGTTCGCCGTGCCGGGCCACGCCGGGCCGCGCCGCGCCGTGCCGGGCCGGGCCGGGCTGTGCCGGGCCGTGTCGACCCCGTCCGGGGCGGGTCGACCCGGTTCGGGCCATCCGGGGGGTCTCGGGCCGGGACGGCCCGGGCCCGAAAACCCCCATTACCGAGCGGTTTTGTCAAATGCCCGTATCTTGGGCTACGGGCCTCCAAACGACTCGCTGTCAGCGGCAACGCGATCCTTGGATCGAGACGGTCGTTTCGGTATACTATACTCAAGGTGCACCTTCCTTTTCTGGAGCCTACGTGGTTAAAACTCCGTAGTTAAGCGTGCTTGACCTAGAGTAGTGATCAGGATGGGTGACCTCCTGGGAAGTTTCCCAGGGTGGGTGTGAGACGGAAAGGCCAATAAATAACAGACCATGCGTCCGATTGACGCACCGTCTGTTTCGTTGAATTCCTCTAAGTGAGATGGATCTTTTGGCTTACTCCACTCGAGGTTTGGATGCCGACGGAGTGCGGTCGGGTTGGATCGCACCGAAATCCAACCGGGCCCCTAGAACGAAAAAGCCAATAATTCTCAGACCGGGCGTCCGATTGACGCGCCGTCTGTTGCGTTGAGTTCCTGTTGACGATACGGAACTTTTGGATACATCAACTCTAGACTTTGTGACAGTTGATGTATCAGCCTCTCGGCTCGTGGAGCGGACCCTCTGAATGAGCTTGTTGTGTGCGGAAACCCTAGTGCTGGCTGCGACTGTTACTGTGACTACTACAGCTACTGCTACTGCTACTGTGACTGCGACGACGACAGTACAGAGATCCTGTGTGGATTCGACGACGACGACTACAGCACTCAGCGATCCTACGTGGATCAGTGCTACAGGTCCTGTGTGGGCCCGATCCTGTGTGGGTCCGATCCTGTGTGGGTCCTTGCGCTCAGCGGTCCTGTGTGAACCAGCGCCTACAGGTCCTGTGTGGTCCCGATCCTGTGTGGGTCTTTTGCGGGGGTTAGTTACCTATCGATCCTTCATGGGTCCGACGACTTAGATGGATCAGTGATCATCTTTATCGTCCTTTGAAGAAGTATACCTGTGTGAGCTGAATTTTGTTGCTTTCCTGTGTGGAATGTGTTATGCTATCCTGTGTGGATTACGTTTTGCTTTCCTGTGTGGAATACGTGTACTTTCCTGTGTGGACTGAGTTGTACTTGGGCTTGGAGGTTGGAGCGTATTTGAAATTGATGACTTAGGTATATGTATGGGCATATACCTAAGCAGTGTCGATTGTTTCTTCGTGATTGTACCTTTCTTTGTGTTTTATCCTTTGTGGATTTTGAGAGTCCTTCAGGGGTCTCGGGGTCCCTACTGAGTAGCTTATACTCACCCCTGCACGGGCTATGCCCGCACTACGTTGTGTTGGTTGCAGACGACGGACAGCGTTGATCTTGGCTGAGGCTTGCAGAGCAGGACGGTACCTGGAGGTGGACCACTAGGCGGGACGTGTTCGGAGCGGACGACGGAACCCGTGGAGCAGTGGAGCTATCTGTACCCACCTTCAGGTGGATTTCCAGTGGACAGCTCGGTGTAGCGGTTTTTACCTTTCAGTTGTTGTTTTCCCTTTCGAGTTGTACTTTACTTTCAGTTTGGGTTTGTATACTGGCCCATTTACTTTTCCGCACTTTCAGTTGTACTCTGCTTTTTCTTAGTGTTTACTTTCCTCTTGCTTACTCTATGGTGTTTGTTTACTTTACAAAGGCAATGCCTTCCCTTTTTACCGGGATTTACGCCTTGGTGCTAGTCGCCAGCCCCTGGCCTATGGAAGGCGGGCTTGGGGTAGTCACGGCACGGACCCCGAGGGCGGGTCGTGACACAATACAATACAACACTAGTCACCCATTGGGCCAACCATACAGATACAAGTACAAATTAAACTGAAATTAAAAGTATTGGGCTCAACTAATAACTTCGATCCAACCACATACCCAATCTATAGACATTGTTGAACTATAGTTGCTCGATCAGAAGAACCACTCGAGCAGCTCCGCTCGATCAGGCAACACTGGACCTCACCCCTATCCACCGTGCAACTCATGCTCAAACTAAAAAGTAGACATAAGGTCTACACATACACCAAGGATCACATGTAGGGGTGAAAAATAATCTTAGTAGGGAACCCCAATAAGAAACCTATAATTGTACTATTAAAAGTTTATGCAACGGCAACGTGCTCAACCTAGCTAGAACACAACAAAAAGAAGTAAACTAATTTTGCAACAACAGTCAAACATAGGGTATGTAATCCTTGTCAATTGGGTACGTGCCACCATGGATGTACATATATACGCACACACACATGTATAGTCCCATACCTATACGAATATACATAAATATGCATATTCATGAGTATGTGAATAAAATAACAAGAAACCACAGCAGCAGTCGATCCTTGGTTCTGTAAGACCAATCGCCTTGACATCCTCTGCAAGGGCATTGAGTTGGACGTTGTGCCACTCAAGCTGTGTAAAATTAAGTAGATCTCCAGGTCCTCAATCCCATTGACATGTACCTTTAGAAGCCAAATCCAGAATTATATCTCTGAGAGAGCTACATCCCCATAGGGGGAGACAAGTCCTACACCTGGGCTCACCCTTACTCACCTCCAATAACTAAATATGATAAAGTATACCAATAGTCAATCCTATAAGTAAGGATACCATATACTGAAGGTCAATCTTGTAAAAGTTCACTGGTTAGAAAAAACGGAGCATAAGCCCATGAAACCAACTGAGACCCAGAAAACCTTTCCTGCAGGCATATCAAAACCATGCCTCCGACATATGAGTAGCTGCCCGAAGGCATAGTAGAACCCACCGCTAGAATATCAGAACCCACCTGCAGGAATAACACAAACTTTTTTGTTGTCATATCAGAACCTCGCTCAGAGGAATATCATAACCTCGCTCGCAGACATATCAAAACCTCACCTGCAACCATATCATTCATCTTAAGAGTCTACCCAAGGCTTTACTACTATGAGAATCTAAGTATTACTCAAGGCATAAAAGTAAAAATTTAATGCTCAATGGCCAGATACCAAGAAGCACCTCTATACATCCAAACAAAATATAGAATGATGCCTCGTGTCAGTCTCAATAGCCACCAACCAGGAGGCACCTCTAGTAAACACTATTGCTTGAGAAAAACTAAGTTAGATATAAAAAACGAGTGTGGGTGGCCTGAATGCCCAACCCAACACTATATCCATAGCCTCATGGGCTTGCATGTTTGGCATGGGTGAAGGAATCCTTCACGGGATCCATAATGAAATGTAAGGGAGGAATCCTACGCAAGATCCTCGAACGAATAACAACAAGGGCATCCTATAATCAGGATCCTCTTAAAGGAAAAGAGGATAGAGATCCTATAAGGGACTCCCTAGGTCAACACATAAGTAAAGGCATCCCCCAGGGGATCCTTGGAAACATCAGGTCTCACGGCCTCATATGATAGAAGGGAATATCCTACAAGGTAAATTTTCTAAAAATCATAGGTCATGGGAGATAGCTCATGGCTCATCTAAAATCAATGGTCTCAACTTAGTTGGTCCATACACTCCACCTATCATATGCCATGTCTCACTCTCAGGTGACAAATTAACTCAAAAACTAAAATAATAACCACTCAATTTAGATAGAAACTCCCAACGAACAATTTATATGACCTCTAAATGAATATAGGATTCCACAATTGCGATTTACAAAGAAAAACACTCAGAATGGACTACTCACACACCAAAAATGGCCAATTAGTGAAAAAGGTACTATTCACCGTAATGATCTGGAGTGGGTCCCACACCTCATTTAGGTTTTCATCACTTAAAATCAGTTCATAAATTTCCTCCATTATATCAGGTCATTAATGCCACTGACGGTGGCTCAAATGGACATCAGATGCAGAAGATACGTCTGATTCAATAATCACCAAATAATAATAATTAAAATATTATTATTATTTTGGACGTTTTGAACCCCCGAGCATTGATCCTAACTCAAAAAAAGTTCTCCATCTAAACTAAAAATGTTCTCCTCAAATTTAGGGTCAAGTGGCCTTAGATGGTACGTGAAATGTACCCTTGGAGTGCATGTTATAGGGGTTTAAAGAACCCCCAGATGAAAACATGCTAGAAGAAGTACATGGCATGTACTCTAGAGTACATTGGGTTTCCTATGTAGTAGTTCACGATATTTAAATTACTATACATGGCATGTACTATTCAAAAAACTTCATCTCGTATGCGTTTTTACCCAGACACATACCCATATGCCAATACACATCGTGTAGTTTTTAAAAACAACTATTTTATGTCCTTTCTTCACACGGCCAGACAAACAGCCACCACCACACGGCGTGTACTCAAAGTACACGTCATGTACTTACGGAAACTTATTCTTCCCTAATCATGAAGAACACATGGTGTGTTACCCTGGAAGACATGCCGTGTAATCTAGGTATCTAATGAGAAATCCATTGGATCGCCTGAACCCCTCATTTTCTCCCCCGAAACAACAGATTGAGCCTCATAGTGCCTCAAAAAGAAATATAAGGCTTTAAATACATAAAACAACATGTTTAAATGGGATATATAGAGAAAATATAAACAACCTTACCTTTGGGTGGAAACCGCCAAAACTTCAGTTTATTTCACCATCCACATATGTTGCATGCCGACTCAACGCGTCGAGAGCTTCAAAAAGATACACCTATTGACTTCCTTCTCTCTATATTTCTTGATATCCCTTTTCCGCCATGGGACATGACAAAGTAAGAGCACACAAGAGGCATGATCATGGAGGAGGATGAAAGAAGAAGAAGGAAAATAAAATAATAAAAATAAAGAAAATAAAAAGGGGGCTCAGGCCGGTGCCAGTGCCCGACTCATGTTTCTTCCTCGCCTATGCTAAACTCCCTATTTTGGACTCAAAGGCATAAACAGAATCTCAATCCGACACTCTGTTTAAAATTTATCACTAAACGAACCGACATAAATAATTTAATATTTAATTTATTAATATTAAACATTAAATATTCCACTAATATTCAAATGGCTCAGATTTCCACCAAACTTCTATTCTAGATCAGATGGTAGGGTAAAAAGACCATTTTACCCCTCACCAGCATCCAACAACAAAAATTCAAATTTCTTCTCAAAACTGAAGTCTCAAAAAACATAGGTCCTTACAAACTCCCAACAATAAACCTTCTCATCATAAAGAATCTAGGTGAAAGGACTAGAAACCATGCTCCCAACCCAAGCATATGCACAACCAAGCTATTTGGACTATCCAAAGACCAGCCTTATAGAGTTAACAACCACCTCCTACACAGAATACATTCAACTACGACTGATCTGATACTCCCCCCCATAGAAATACCCTTATCATCATTTTAAAATCAATTACTAAGCTCAAAAGCTCACGAAAAACATTGAAGTTGAACCGAAATAAGAAAACCCACCCTAAAACGGCCAATGGTGCACTCCCCACCATATAGCATTCCTTACAACACTCCTAGAGCGCAACCACAATATGTTACCTCCCCAACAGAGAAGAATATTATTAAATAAAAAAGAGCTCAGCATAGGGCCAAATCTCTCTCAGCATACTCAAGATCAATCAAGATAGCACATGATTGTCTCTTATAGGAGTACACTAATATTTCACCAAAGGCGTTTCCATCTCCCTCTGAGCCATGATAACATCCTAACAAAACCATAAAAATATTCTATAATGGGTTAACCATATCTCACATAGTTTTCCCTCGAATAGAACATACATTGACCCATAAGAAATAAATTCAAAACCTAGGGTCTATAAGTCATCAACATATCCCTACAGAACAAGCCTCACAACTGGGTCACAAGATCTAACCACCTAGCCCAAAATATCCAAAACCTCTCCAAATAAGCTAAGGATCTCAATGTTCAATGTGATTCAAAGGTGAAAAACATAGACTATGAGGGCTCAGATCCTCTATGAGCATACTCAGAAGGAACTACTCCTTAAAGGTCACAACCAAAGTAGAAGAGAAGAGCTGAATAGACACTCATCGGGAATTCATATAAAAAATACCTCAAAGAGGTCCAGTTCACAAGAAAAGACATGGTATCTATCAACATCGTACTCAGGGATCTAACTAGATAACCACAGAACAGATAAACAACACCCAATAAGGGGTTAAACATAATGGCATCATGTTCCATATTGACCTACTAGGGTCACTACACCACATGTGCACGAGAACTGAGTCATTAGACTCTCAAAGAAAATGCCTCAATGTAGATCCATGTAACCTGAAATTAGATTAAAAATTATGTGTAAGTAGACCCAAAGGTCTCAGTCATCAGTAAAAACACACACTAGCGGGCCTATATGTTGTGAATCCTACTTGCCTAGAATGATGTATGAGACGCCTCTTGCCTTTGCTGGACAAGAGTAAAAAACCATATCTAGCCTCTTACTGATGGGAAAGAACCAAAGATCCTTAGTAAATCAAAACACCCACATTATATGTGCATCTCTCAAGGAAAAAATCATATACAACAGTAACATCACAAAATCAGAACAGCAATCCCAACCCTGGATACCATGATTTCTTACTGGAATATGTGTTCTCGACGCACCAGTCCAATATCCATAATGGGTTCTAATTAATTCCTAATACTATTGTCTAACATATCCAAAATAGTAAATACCAGGAAAAGAAAAATCCTCTAATACCACTTTGTAACATCCCAAACTGGATTCCACTAAACCGGTGCTCCGAACTGGTTCTCCACAAGGCCACAAGTGCCTCCACATACGCCAAAGGCTTCCAACTTGCAGTGAGGGCCTAAGAGGTGATAGTGGGGAGACTATTACCACATATAAGAGTAATAAAATAGTGTAAATAACTAATTATCACCCATAGTATAAAGTAAACAGTGTGTGTAAGCAATAAACAACTGAAATAGAACAAGTTGTAATAGTAAAATGTTTTAAAATCCCAAACAGCTATGCAATACAATACAACATTGGTCCCCCACTGGGCGGACCATATAGATACAAGTACAAAGAAACTAAAAGTAGAAGTAAAGGTCTTAACTACTAACTCTGAGCCAACCCACATACCCAATCTCCAGACATTTTCAAACTGAAACTGCCAGATCAGTAGAACCACTTGAGTAGCTCAACTCGATCATGTAGCACTGGGCATCCACCCTATCCACCATGAAACTCCTGATCAACCTAAGAAGAATAAATAAGGTCTACACGTACAATGAGGTGCATATTCAGAGGTGAGAAATAATATCAGTAGGAAAACCTGACAAGAAACCTCTAATTGTACTGCTAAAAGTGTATGCAACAGAAATGTGCCCAACCTAGCTAGAACACAACCAAAAAAAGTAAACTAAATTTTCAACGACATTCGAACCCATGGTCTGTAATCACTGTCAAATGGGTAAGTTCCACCGTGTATTCCCATAGCTATATATGTACACATGTATACTCCCATACGAATACACATATACATAAATATAAATATTCATGGGTATGCTAATCAAATAAAAAGAAACCACATCAGTAGTCAATCCTTGGGTCTGTAAGCCGAGTATCCTTGACATCCTGTGCAAGGGCATTGATCTAGAAGTCATTCCACTAATGTTTTTTACCATTAAGTTATTCTATAGGTCCATAATCCCATCAACATGTACATGCTTCATCCAATTCAAGAATTATATCTCTGACCAAGCTACGTCACCACAGGGGGATACTCATCCTACACCTGGGCTCACCCATACCCACCTCCAATAACTAAATAGGACACTATATACTAAAATTTAATACTATAAAAAAGGATTCAATATACGGAAGTTTAATCTTATAAAATGTCATTGGTCATAAAACACGAAGCATAATCCCATGAATCCAACCGAGACTCAGAAAACCTCACCTGCTTTCATATCAAAACCTTTCCCTCAGGCATATGAGAACCCTTCGATAAGAATAGTAAAACTCGCCTATAGGCATATCAGGACCATCACATTGAAATAACAAAACCTCACCTACAGGCATATCAGAACCTCACCCACGGGCATATCAGAACCTCACCTGTAGTCATATCACAACCTCACCCGTAGGCATATCATTCAACACATGAGTCCGTCCAAGGAATTACTACTACAGAAATATAAGTATCAATAAGGAAGAAAAAGTAAACATGTAACGCTCAATGGAAAGATACCAGGAAGTAGCTATATACATCCAAAAAAAATATTGAAAGACACATCACGTCAGGCTCAACATCCACCAACTAGGAAACACTTCTTGTAAAAACTGATGCATCAGCAAAACCAAGTCAGATATAAAAAAATGAGTGAGGGAGGCCCAAACGCCCAACCCAAAACTACATTTATATCCCCATGGTCTTGCAAGTTTGGAACGGGTTATAAGTGACACCAGAACACCATATCTACCCAAACCCAATGTAATAACTCAGGGTTAGTTAAACAATGGGCACCCGCTGGGTCCCTCAATGTCAAACACTGAGGAGGCATCCTACTTGGAATCCTCTAGGTAAACACGATTTAAGGAATCCAACACAGGATCCATAGTGAAATGTAAGGGAGGAACCCTACATAGGATCCTCGAACAAAGAACAATAGATCCATCCTATATTAGGGATCCTCTAAAAGGAAAATAGGATAGAGATCCTAAAAAGGACTCTCTAGGTCAACTCATAAGAAAAGGAATCCCTTACGGTATCCTTAGAAAAATCTATTCTCATGGAATCATAGGACAGAATGGCACATATCACAAGTGAAATTTCCTCAAAATCATAGGTCATGGGAGATATCTCACAACTCATCTCAGATCAAGAGTCTCAACTATGTTGGTACGTATACCCAAACTATCATTTGCCAACTCTCACTCTCAAGTGACAACTGAACTAATAAACTAGAAGAACACCCCCACTATTTAGATATAAACTCTCAAAAAGACCTTTATATGAACTGTAAATGTATATAGGATTCCACCATTACAAACTGTGTAGAAAAACACTAAGAATGGACTACTCACATGCCCAAAATAATCAATTCATGAAAAAGATATTATTCACAGTAATGATCCTGAGTGGGTAACACGTCTAATTTCTATTTTCAAAACCTTAAATTAATATCTAAATTTACTCCATTAAATTAGGGTCACAATTCCACTGAATATGGGTCAAATGGACATCAGACGCAGAAGATACATCTGATTTAATAATCACCAAATAATAATAAATAAAATATTATTATTCTTTTGGATGTCTCGTACCACCGAGTGTCAATCCCAACACAAATAATCCTAAAACTGGCCTCAAAAGGTTCTACTCAAATCAAGGTTTGTGTGGTTACAGACAGCATGGGAAACAGACCCCTTGATTGCATGTTCTAGGGGTTTAATGAACCCTCAGATGAAAACAGGCTGGAAGAAGTACATGGCATGTACTCTAGATTACATGGGGTTTACCTATGTTGTAGTAAATGGAATGTAAATTATTTTTCATGGTGTGTAATATTCACAAAATTTCATATTGTGTGTGTTTTCACCCAGACACATACCCATGTGTCACTACACGGTGCGTACTTCCGGTACATGGCTTGTACTCCTTAAAATCTATTATTCTGAGTCCTTTTTTCACACGGTCGGACACACAACCACCACCACATGGTGTGTACTCAAAGTACAAGGAGTTTAATTCAGAAAAATTCTTCTTTCCCAAATGGGAAGAACACATTGAGTGTTTTCCCTAGAACACACACCGTGTAATATGGGTTTCAAAAGGGAAATCCCCTGGATCGCCCGAAACCCTCGTTTTCACCCCCGAAACAACAGATCGAGCATCATGGGTCCAAAAGAAAGTAATATAAGGCTATAAAAACATCAAAAACAAGTTTAAATGGGATATAAAGAGAAAAAATATGGCCTTAACATTGGGCAGAAACTGCCAAATCCTTGGTTGATTTCAACATCCACAGATGTCGTGCGCCGACTTAGTGCGTCGAGGGCATCGAAACGGTACCCCTATTGACTTCCATCTCTTTATATTTATTGATATTCATTTTCCCATATAGGACACGGCCAAGGAGGATCACACAGTAGGCATGTGGAAGGAGGAGGAGGAAATAAGAAGAAGGAAAAGAAGTGAAGAAAAAGAAAGAAAAGATAAAGGGGCCCAAGCCGGCCCCGATGCCCGACTCGAGTTTATGCCTCACCTACACTAATCTCCCCATCACAGACTCAACAGCGTAGATGAAATCTCAAACTGAAGCTCTATTTAAAAGATATCACCGAACAAACCGGCAAGAATAATTTAATATTTAATTTAATGTTATTAAATATTAAATATTTCTCTAAAATTAGAAAATCTCATATTTCCACCAAACTCGTGTCCTAAGGTAAACACCCTATTATGGTACCAACAGAGTTGTCAGAAAAAAATTATTCAACATCAAATGGTAGGGGAAAATCCATTTTACCCTTCACCGGCATCCAACTGAAAAAATTCAAATATCAACTCGAAACTGCATTCTGTAAAAACACAGGTCCTTACAAATCAATTAAGGATCATAGGGTCACATAGTTATGACTTTGATTAACTATTGTGTTTTGTAAAAAAATTTATTCCAAAATAAATATATTTTAATAAAAAAGTATCCAATTTATTTTTGAATGGATTCACAGATAGATGATAATGTTTTCATGAATTACTTATGGATTTCAATGAAAATTAGAGATTTTTTATAATTCAGTAAAGAATATATATATATATATATATATGATAAATATGGTAGAATATATTGACCCAATGTAATTCGAGATAAGTGAATCCATCTACAAACATGTTGGCTGAGTGCATTCTTCTGCCAACTCCTTCCCATGTGGTTTCTTTTCATTGCTAATCAATTATGAATGGATCAAATATTTCTTTCATGTCTATTGAATAGTTTTATGGATTAATATAATGTGAAATGATTATATATTGTTATGTTTAATATATCCAATGCATTTCATTAAATTAAATGCATCTAGGATGACTATATTAAAGGGTGATATCCCTCCTATTGGTAATGAATAATTTTATGAAAGTATATTGATAATATTTTCTTCCAAAAATATATTTTATCATGATTTGAAGGATATGGAATTGCTTTTTCATTTAGGAAAAATAAATAAAGGTTTTGGGATCCTTTGTTTTGTATAATACCCTCAAAATAAAGAGGCTTTCAA
Source organism: Viscum album (assembly GCA_963277665.1). Classification (NCBI taxonomy): domain Eukaryota; kingdom Viridiplantae; phylum Streptophyta; class Magnoliopsida; order Santalales; family Viscaceae; genus Viscum; species Viscum album. The sequence goes on along the minus strand of OY728147.1, from coordinate 1,478,423,779 downwards.
CTACTTCTACGGTGGTATTTATGAAGTATAGAGTGAAGAGTAAAAGATATGTTATACATAACTTAATGTATTGTTTCCATATATTTTTATATCCATTATATGTTTATTTTTTTAAAGATATATCAGTTATATATATGAGTTTCCTTCTGTTACCTTTGATCATGTGATAGACCCCCAAAACTCATCAATCCTTACATTGTTGTTAAATCTCACACACAAATTTTTAAAAAATAAAATTTCATGTTCACATGTAACATATTTTTAAATATAATCTATATATAAAATTTGAACAAATAAAGTTTCATTTTAAGGAATAAAATTATGAATAGGGTTATCTAAACCTATATCATGGTTAAAATAATGGATGAGGCTATAAAAACATGGACCATGAATAAAATTATGGACAAGGATTAGTAAACCTGAGCTACACATAATGATTTAATGAAATATAAATCATTACCTCACTAATTAGGGAATATATAATTTTTTTCCCTCCCCAATCATCATACATTCTGCATATGTGTACCACATAAATATGAATATAATCATAAATCTACAAAAAATCATAAAATTATTAACTGTGGAATAATGCACATATCTAATAAAATAATAAAGTTATAAAGGTAAATACCCTTATACAAAGATAATTATGTGTCATGTATTTACAGCTTATATAATAAATAGTATATGATTTAGTCAATAATATTTTCAATCAATAACTTTATGTGCATCTAGGTGAACATATTTTAATTATAAGAAGAAAATATAGTGTATCCAAAGAGAAAAGTAATTGGAATAGGGTTATGATTTACATAGTTGTAGATATAAAAGTAAAAATTATCATGACCCACCCCCATAAGGAACACCTATTGGGACTACAATAAATATGAGAGGTGAGCCTCAAAGCCCACCTCTAATTGGATACTGTTTGGAGACTATCAATGTGGATTTCAATCACTCAATTGGGAGGCATCAACTTAATAGTTCCATGAATTTATATAAATAAAACCACCAATAAAACCCATAATATTAAAATATAAAACATCACCCCATAATTTATGTAAATTTCATAAAATACATGTCTCAAGAAAGAAATACTAAATGTAAAACACTAAGGTAGAAAATCCAATCGCATCTCTAAGATCCAAGTTAAAAATTCCCAATTAGATAACAAAATACTTCCAAGAAACCTGAAAAGAATATTTATATTAAGATAGGTGAGCATAAACTTTATACTCAGTATAATCCTATTTGATAACTCTTGAAAAAATATGGAAGAATCATAGTAATTCTTCATTGTAAAATAGTAGAAGAAATGAGAACATACGATTCATATTATCACCCAATGCCACCAAGCCCCTCCCAACCAGTATTTCCTATAATTTTAATATCATTAATTTCAAAATTCAAATTTCAAAAATAAAAACAACCACATCATCCGACTTATACAAGAATCTATATCTGATACCTAACATGACACATCTTGTCTGTACATCACGCGATGGTTGAGGTGAATCAGGAATGATGTAGGTAATTAATACACCCCAACTTCATGTTATCATCTCACCCCATACAAAGTTCAATAAAAAATTCTGGTCACACATCATTGATCAATATTTCACCATGCTCCATTGAGCCTATACCAAACATGAATAGTACAAAAAAATAACAAAAAACCAGAAAACCTAAAATCTATGCCATCTCCTTGTTTCATCAACACCCCCCAAAAGAAAACCTTAAACAGATAACCATCAACCAAATTGATCATATACCTTCAATGCACACCAACATTCAAAATTTGAATAAAAATTTTAAAGCCATCCACCAAACACCTTCATTGTCGGAAGGACAAAACTCAACCACAGATTGACCTACATGCATGACATTAACTCTTTATAGGTCAATCAAAAAACATCACCTAATAAAATGTATCAGTATTACCACCATGATAATCCCTAATTGTGTTCCAAACCAAAATTTCTAAAAAATCCAAATGAAGGATGCTTGTATAGGTAAAACCCCTAGAACACCATTAAAAGGATGAATCATGGATTGTCTGATCGTTAAGAGGGGTAGGTTGGAATTAGTTATATTTAATTTTTCTATTTTATTGTATAATAAATAACATTCTCTTATAATTATTGTGAACCAACTATGTTGTAAAGCATAAAAAAATAACCAAGGAACATCAGTATTTAAAGAGTTCACTACAAAATAAGAGGAGCTAGTCCTTTCTGTGGTTTGGAATTCATCCAAGACTAAATATCCACTAGAAATAAAATGATCTTGGTGGTTACATAAATTAGGTAATAACCATACTTATATAGAATTATTTTCAACCAATATTGTATTTGATCCTTGAAAATAAAAATGATATAACACTATTTTGTAACAAATTAAAGAACCCTCACCAAAAAGATTTGATAATTTTTCACTATGCTACTTCAAAATTCATGACACATTCCCTTATTTCAATTACTTATTATTCCACTTAACTTTATTTCAAAAAAGTGTGCAAGAACCTCCCTCCATCCAGAAGTAGTTTATTTAAAAATTTATTCTGGTATACATTGTATGGTGTGTTCATATGGTATACTCCATCTTGTGCCTTCTTAAGGCTAATACCAATCTAATTCCATGTTATTTTTATCACCTTGGTACACTATTCTTATAATGCTTCTTCAACATATTTTAATGATCATCAATTCAAACCATTTATCTAATACCAACTAATAACAATCTCTATCATGTATCCTTCTAATTGATTCCACTTCACCCTATTTATCTGATCATCTCCTCACTTCAACAACACTTCATGCTACATTAATAAATTAAACTAATACACCTCTATTAACAAACCCCCTTTATATAGGTTGCATTATTATGAGTTTTTCGGGTAAGGTGAGAAATTTAAATTCAATCTCCCACTCAAATATTTGAATTTTCCACTTGGAATCTTCCTTCCTTTTACTGCCATCAATCCTACTAAAAATTAAGATATATCTTGAAGACTCGATGTCAAAATTCATCTTCAAGGTTTCCTCAAGACACTACGAGATTTAAACCTTACACCATGATTTTGGGAATGTTGATCAATCATCTCTACATCATCATATTTAATATCTTAATAAAAAATTTCTAAATCACTCAAAAAAAATCCATCGTGTGAAGCTCTATAGAATTCTACCAAATGATATATCTATATTTGGTGTTCCTTCATAGAATTAAAGTAATATCATGTAATTTTTTATCCATATTTTTCCTTCTTATGATGACTTATACCAGAAATATGACACCATTTACTTTTATTAGAAATATCTAACTATAGAACTTTAATTGAGATACGTTGTTCGAAAAATTAATATAGGTAATTCTGATCAATCATTGTTTAATATAATCACTTCATATCTTAGTCATTGTACAATTTCGTGTGATATAATTCATACATAAAAAACATTCTTCTACAAAATGAGATTCGTTCCTAAAATTCAATCTGATGAATTTTCAAATAATTATTCATAGGAAACATAAATGTTACTCTATCTTATAAACACACATATTTGGTTTCTGAATTAGACATAGATTGATGAAATTATAAGAGTCATTCTGAAATAATTATTCTTCTATTACTCCCTAATGACTTATGTTTGATACCTTTACATTATATCTCTAATAATAAATATTCAAAAATTTCTATCTGATAATTCTTTGAATGAACAAAATATTATATCTTCATAACCTTAAAACTTTAAATAATGAAAATTTATTAATTTAATACTTGAACTTTTCACAATTTTTCGTTTAACTAGTAACATAAGTCTAGTAAAATCATACCTCAATCCACCCTTTTGGTATTAATCTTAGTTCATGATAACGTTTATTAATCATGATGTTTTATATATTAAGAATAAAAAATAATCCCCCCAATTAATTCATTAAATTTTTTTCTGATGGTACTTATAAGAACACTTGGGTAAACATTCAGTGTTAAACTCCTGTGGTCACAGAAAATTTGAAAACCTTTTCTGCAAGAATTTTTCTATTAGACTAAACTCATTATAATCTATCTAATCACATTTAAATGAAATATCAACAATAAAAATTATTTTATTTTAGACAAAAAATGAACAAATTTGAGTAACCATTCTTCCTTCAATATTTTCTCAAAAACATCAGAAAACTTATTAGTCCAAAAAAATATACCCCTTTTCATTTTTTATCAACCAAGGAACATAAACCATTGAAACTATAAAAATCAATCAATTAACTACTAACCAATAATTATAAGTCGATGTGAGTGAACTCGATGTAGGAAATAATAATTACTGAACAAAAATAGCATGTTTTCTTTTAGTAGTGATTTAAGAATCCTTTCTTATGCCTCTTAAGAAAATTTTCAAACAAATTATTTCACTTGGAACTTTCATCAAAAAATAGAACTTTGACCAATAGAAATAATTTCCTACATTTACTTGAAAAAAAATTAAAAGACATTATGCATGTTGAAATGAAAGCTTACCTCTTTTAAAAACTCCACCTAAATATATTATATTCCTTAAATGTTTAATTAAATAAAAATGGAAAGATTTATGTAACACCTTTTCTCCCCATTTGAAAATAATCTCCAAATAAAATATAGAGAGGGGATAAAATGTCACATACCTTACTCTTAAAGAAAGTGAGATTGCGCAGCCATGATCAAACTTGGTTTATAAAATATTTCCTTCGGCAAAGGTTTAGTGAATATGAAAAAAACCTTCTCTATTATAAGATAAAACTCCAAATTTAGTTTATTTCATTAAAAATTATCATGGATGAAGTGATATTTAATATAAATGATATTGGATTGAGAATATTCTGCTGGATTACTAGTCAAATTTACAACACTTTGATTATCACAACCCAATAGAAGGGGTGACTTCACATTAAAAAAATATTTCAACTGTGTTTTCATCCATAAAAATTATAATATGAATTAAGTGGTATATATATATACTCATCTTAGACATGATAAGGGTTTCTTAAAGTTTTTTATTTATATTCTAAAAAGAAAATATTTTTTCTAAAAGAAAAACTCCACCAGATGTGGATCTTCTATATTTGACACTAACTACCAAATCTTTATCTCTATAACCAAACAGATCAATTTACTAGTGCTATAATATTTCAACCCAAAATCAATTTCACTATTAATATATCTAAGAATTATTTTTCCAAATATGACATGATATTATTTAGGGATAATTTTGATACCTACAACAAATAGTAACAACATATATAATATCAGGCCTTAAATAAAATAGATATAACAAGCTTCTAATAAACTTGATAAAATCTTTTAGATCAATATCATATACTTTACCATCTTTTTTCATCTTTTTCACTCTAAGATGGGAAGGGAAAAAAGTTTTTTAATCTTCCATTATAAACTTATTTAGAAGTTCCTTAGTGTATTGATATTGAGATAATAAAATTCAATTCTTATTTTGAGAGTTCTGTAATGAAATAAAGTACATCATTTAGCCTAGGATATAAATTTAAAATAACTTCTTCATCTCCCCAAAAACCACTTCACATGTTTTTTCATCATTCCTTGTGAAAATAATTTCATCAACATAAACTATTTAAATGAAGAAAAACATTAAATTTTATTTCATAGAGTGGTTATTACAAAAACATCCATTATTGAAACTGAAATTCCTTAAGAAATTATCAAGTTTAGAATTCCAATCTTTGAAATCCTTCTTCAATCCAAACAAATTATTCATTAAAATTTACACGTATATTTAAACTTTCCCAAGCAGGGATCCACATTATTTTCAATAAAAACGTCTTTGTTGTGATCTTTATTAAGAAAATATGACAACACATCCATTCGGAATATTTTTTATTTTCATTGAGAAATGCTAAAAGGAAATATTCTCATAGATTCAAGCTATGATTTCTCGAAAAACGTATCATCCTCGAAATCCATTTTTTTTATTTTCTAAAATCCTTTGTATGGTTCATTGGTTACTATACATTAAAAAAATTCAAATACCACAACCCAACATTTAAAAATTAAAATTCAAAATTCAAATGATCATTAACAAAACCTAAGTGAAAAAATATTATACATGTTAAAACCAAAAACACGTAATCACCATGGTCTATGAGATCTCAAACCAAAATCTACCCTGATCCATGTTCCCTAATACTGAACATCCATCTTTTCGACATCATTGGCAATAACCCATCACCAATCGTAGCTACTGGAATCAAACACCAGCCAGCTCAATTTTTCTTCATCTTCACATCGCCAATGAGAACCCCTCACCATAAACTTCATCTTATATCATAGGACACATAATCAATTCCACTGTAGATATGGTATAATAGAACTCCACTGGACATCTAAACCATAAAAATCACCAGCCTAAAAATCTTTATAAAAATTATTAATATAAATCCCAATGGGGACCCAAGGATATAGATGAAGCCACCATGATATTAACCTCCTGGAATGCCATCGAACACTCAAACATCACAAACCAAGACACAATGGAATCCACCATGCAAGTAAAACTAGGAAAGGAGTGGTTGGATCCAAAAGAGATGGAAGAGTACGGAGAATACTAAGGTTGTGATAGAAAACTGCAACCCTCACCATGACCACCAAACCCTTCCTTCAGATTCATTGAAGAGTGAACATCAACTGAAGAGGTATAAACATCTTGATGGAACATAACACCATAGAACCATAATCTTCTACATGGAGAATCAATAACACCATTTGTTCTTCGGACACCATCATCACCATCTAAACCCTAAATCTTCTCAACCATAGAACATTGGAAACATAGTCAGAAACCCAAAACTAAGATAAGAAGAAACCAGAAAAAAGAAAACGGAATTAAACCACAAGAGACAAACTACAACCATGAAAAGACACCAAAAATAATAAAGGGAAAGTAAAACGTTAAGAAGGAAAAAGGATATAATGGAGAAACTAGGGAGGAAATTCCATCATCCCTACCACCATCACCAAACCAAACCACCCTAAAACTCCATTATTCTTGACCATTAATGGTGTCTTGCATGACTGGTGAGAAAATAAGAG